>OZ038486.1:118539067-118784067 GCA_964036315.1 Acanthosepion esculentum | reverse complement strand
GTGTACAGGAAAGGTTGGTTTGTCGTCTTAGGTGGGCTTTGCTGGTTGTCAGGTTTGGGTAACACTGTTGGTCGACTGGTCTGGTTATTGCTGCTGGTCGGCTGGTGATCGCTGCTGGTGATCGCTGCTGGTCGCTGCGGGTCTGCCGGGTCGAGTCCAATCGAAACCTCCCGTAATAATTACTAACGATAGTGTGTACAGGGAAAGGTTGTGGATGACGTGCGGGCGGCCAGTAGGAGTTGCATGCCGAGAGTCAGAAGTGTAGAGAGAGGGTGTGTGTGTGTTCCAACTCGCGTCCAGTTGGCAGACGAAAAAAAATGGGAGCGTAACTTAATACACAGCCCGGGGCGGCATCCTGGCCTCGAGGCCAGGTGCCTGTGCACCGACCGTGTCAGAGCCGACCGGTCAGTATCGACCACAAATTAGGCGATGAGTCGCTGTGTTAAGTTCGGAGTGCTTCACGACAGAAAATGGCATTACTGAAATGTCAAGAATCTCTAAAAAAAATGAGTGGAGATTTCTATGCGAAACTTACGGTGTAAAAACGCTTTGAGGTGTATTACGATTTGTTTTCTAACAACCGTGAACGAAAGAGGTAATCAGTTCATCTCCAAACGAAATTACAAGCGTGCAGGGATCATGGTGGAAAGGTCAAGGTTGAAAAATTCCGTTCTCTACCGCCTTTAGTGAGCGGCCGAAAGCGGCTGCGATACAGTTCTTTTACATCTGACTGCATTAGTCGAGACGGGAGTTTTTTTAGAGTCACATTTTGGCAGCGGTGTTGAGACGCACGAGTGAGTAAAGAAGAACGCAACGAAAGAGAGAGCGAGAATCACTCGTGTTTGGTTTTATAGAATGTTGTCTCACGTGACAGGATCAAACTGAATTGGCGCCTAAACGGAATCATGTATAGTATACCTCACAAGGACTCATAAAACTGAGCCTTTAAAATGTCGGTACTGTCCATTGTTGGGGCGTAGGCAGTAATGTTTGTAGCGTATTGTGATACATTGAGATGGAAACGAAGGGTCATTAAACGTTCACTGACTCCTTTAGTAAGTTCAGCAAGACTTGGCATAAGTGTGTTACGTACAGCAAAACCCAAACCAGTTACTCCATCCTCCTCAGCGCACATTTCCTTCCAGGAGAAAGTGTAGCCACTTCCAACTTCTTGAAGTTGATCATAATCAGTTCAATGAGTTTCCGAGAGAGCAGCTACATCTATAGAATATCTCTCTAGCTCCCTAGACACCAGAGCTGTTCTGCGTTCAGGGGCAGATCCCAAAGGATTATCTATAAGAGTTCGTACATTCCAACAAGATAGTTTCAATTTCATCCTTAGTTTCATTTTTTACTTTTGTTCGAGCACAAAATAGACATCCGCCAAACACGCTATACTGGCCAGATGAATGCGACAGGAAATTTTTGGGTCACCTTTGCTAGACCCTTCCAGCAATCTTCTGGTGAACAGTGCTCTCCTTAAAAGGGCTGCTTAGACACCCCTGGAAGAACCGAAAGTCACCCATGTCTCAATTAAAGTGAGCTAGCGACTTTACATCTACCCAGAGGCAGCCAAATGTGCAGGTCAGCAGCTACGCTCTTCCAGCACGTCAGACGTACTTGTCGCTACATCGGACTTGGATTGAAAAAAAAGACTCCAAGCTAGCATGTTGTCAGTAATGCCCGTGCGGGTTTTAACGTCGGATGCAGCTTGCAGGTAATTGCATCGACCCTCACCACAAAACAACATTGTCCAGAGACAAGAAGTTGCAAGATATCTAGCGTGGCCATGAGACGGGTTTTTTTATTAGAGTTTCCTTCTCCCAGGAGACTTACAAAAGACTTCGGAGGTCCCACCCCAGTGGGCTAACCGGGTATCTGGATACCACCGAAAATATTTCTATGAACTCGCGCAGAGATTGCTAGATAGACGTTGATCTCTAAAAGAGGTTCATCCGCCCATTGACAGGTATTATTTTTGTCCTGCAGGGTTTCTAGCCACGCTCCTAGTGGAAAATAAATTAAGATATTTTAAGGTAGATAAATTAAGAAAATGATTCATAGAGAACTAAAAAGTTTAAATCTTAATTTTAAGGTAAGTACTAATGTTAATCAAGTAGATTTTCTTGATGTTACGTTAGATCTCGTTAATGATATATTTCAAGCTTATATGAAAACTAACGCCAACACAATTTATATTCACCCCAATTCTAACCACCCTCCATCTGTATTCCAACATATACCTTCGTCTGTAGAACGTAGGATTAGCAACTACTCATCGGACAAAGATGTGTTTGATAAATATAGCGGTGTTTATAATAAAGTTCTAAAGAATTGTGGTTATAATTGCGCTGAAACCAAGTTTAGAAAATATGATGATAGTGGGCCAAAGAAAAGAAATAGAAATAGGAAGATCATTTGGTACCCCACCCCCATTTAATCAATTAGTTAGGCCATAAGTTCTTCCAATTGATTGATAAACATTTTCGTAAAAATAACACTCTTAGTAAAATATTTAGCAGAAACACATTAAAACTTAGTTATAGCTGCACCAATAATCTTGAGAAGATCATAAATGTACACAATAATAAAATTTTAAACCAATTTAATAATCTGAATCATAATACAAGTTCCAAGGAAAATACCGTTAATGATACTGGACAGTGTAATTGTAGGAATTCTGACCAGTGCCCATTGTCAAACAAATGTTTAGTTAAATCTCTTGTTTATCTTTGTACTATCTCTACAATAGAGAATCCGGCGGTTGAAAAGTTCTATATTGGTAGTACTAAGAATTCTTTCAAGACTAGGTGGTATCAACAGCTGTTGTCCTTTACTAATAGTACTTATAGAAATAATACATCACTTTCCAAATATTTTTGGAGTTTGAAGGATGATAATAAAACTCCTAAGGTGAAATGGAAAATTTTAAAAAAGCAAGGGCATTTCTGTGCTTACATGAAAAATTGGAAATTATCAGGTTCTTTGAAAAGAATGCTTTTTCTTAGATTTCAGTTGAACTGTGTTGCACCATATATGGCTTATCTTTCTATTTGTAAGATTAATTTACATTTAATATAATTTTGTCTTAATCTCCTGATAGTACGGATGTATTGGTATTTTGGACAGTTTGCATTGATTGGTTATTGTTATTAACATCTTATATAAAGAATATTTAGTCAACAGTTGCATATTAATTTACTAAGTAATTCTATAATTCTATACGTTTAACTTATTTACTGGTTTCTTAAAGAAGCCATTTATTTATCAACTATAAAAAATATGTTAGAAACTCACAAAGGATATAATTTGTTTAACATTTTGTCAAACTACTACTCCATCTCATTTTTCTTAGGAAATGACATTGTCTAATGTGTAAAATATGTATCCATTAACATTCGCTCATGTTTAACGCCTGTGCTGCCAGTGACTACCAATCTGCGGGTCATGGCCCATTCATGGAAAATAATTTCTTAATTTTTTCTTCTTTGCTTAGTTTAAATTTAACGTAGGTCATATTCGATTGGTTGATCTAAGTGAAGCCCACAAACCTTATACCCCACTTTTTTCTTTTTTTCGTAAAAAAGGTTGTATTTTGCTTTTAAATATAAATAAATCGTTCACTCGCCAGTAATTTACAATCGCCTAATGAGATGCATTTGATACGCATCGAAACACGACTGCAATTGTGTAGTGATTTTGATATGTTTTCGATGTAATATCCTAAAATAAATACACACACACACACACACACACACACACACACACATATATATATATATATATATATAATTCTCTCTAACACTTTCGCTCCAGCCCCTCAACCTCCGACGTCTTACTCTCTGGGTTGAGGTGTCTATTCGGTCTTAACCGAACTTAAGGGAGTGGCCATACGTCTCCTGAGCATCCGTAGATCATTCGACCAGTCCACTAGTTTAATCCTGCTTCCTGCTCACGTTGTGTTTGGTTTGATCCAGAAAGCAGAAGTGATGTTCATCCATTCACGGTCGACTGAAGATGTAGACACGACTGGAGAGTCTGTGCTAAGAAATTTAGAATGCACCAAATATATATATATATATATATCCGCAGAAAGCCGGACAAACAACTATTCAATGGTTGAATTGTTAATGTCTTTTATATAGCAGAAAAGAATAGTATAGAAAAGAAACAGGTTACAGAAAAGAAAAGTAATTGACGTAAAAACTCATACACTGGATTCGAGAGAGAGAGAGAGAGATAGGGAGAGAGAGAGAGAGAGGGTTGTGATTGTCGTTAAATCGTCTCAGAACGATATACGACTCTTGCGATGGAGAGATAAAGATTTATGTGCGCGGCTTAAAGTTTATAGTTGCGTTCCTCCTCGGCAGTAGTAACAGTAGTAGTAATCTTCGTGGTAGCAGAAGCAGCGGTACTTATATCAACAGTACATGTTAGCGGACGCTTCGTTCCAATCTCTGACGTCACTTCCTCTTCCCATCGAGTCTCCAACTCGACTCTCCACTGTCTCTCTCTTCCGTCTGCAAGGAGATGGAGAGAATAATTTGTCTTGCTCGGGCCAAATTCTCTCTTCAAGAATTATCTCCAGTCTTTCGTATATGAACGATGATCAACAAAAACAAAAGAAAATACTTCGTGTAATTTCGTTAAAGGAGAGGGGTGGCTTGTTCGACGTTTCTGCTCCCAGTGGTAGTAATAATAGTAGCAGTAGTAGTCTTATATGTTGGAGGAGTAATTCGCTTCTTCGTTCTTATATCAACAGCACATGTTAGCGGGCGTTTTGTTCCAATTTCTGACGTCACTTTCGTACTTCTTCGAGCCTTCAATTCAACTCTGCTCACTTCCAATCTCCGACATCTCTCCACCCAGCTCGACTGCACTCGAAGACAGACGAGCCAAAAACTACTACCTTTTTTCAGCATAACTACGCGTTTATATAGATAAACCTGGCTGATCATAATTGACCCATGACCCTACTACTTCGCACGCGGTTTTCACGGGTTCTGGCTACTTTCAACCAAAATCATATGAATTCCAAAGTTCCTCATAGCTTACTAAGTTCTATTTATAATTTTAACCGATAAAAATTATTTCGACCATTTTTCATTGTCTTTCTAATGACCCAATTACAAATGGGTACAACTCCTGCCTTAGATCAGATTTCCCATCAGTAAACAAAAATGCTCTGATCTAATTTCGCTACTCAGATCCACTCCAATTTCAATAAAAAAAAATATACGTGTGTGTGTGTGTGTTTCCCCGACTCTCTTCGCTGTCACATCTCAAAATGTGTGTATGTATGTGTTATGGGAACTTACCTATAACGATAATGGACTCTTCCTGACTCTATAAATACTGCGCCTCTCTGAGAGAGAGGAGAGGAACGAGTCGAGACCTAACGAGTCAAAACAATATTAGTTCACTCTAAACCAGACTGACAGTTAATACTAACACCTTCAACTTCTTGTATTATATTTCTGTTGTAATATATCTTTGTTATTTACTACTCTTGTGTTCGTGTGACGTCCTATACATATGGCAGCTGCTGATCCAGGGTCCCGTCCTGGTAGCGGCGCCACTTGAGACGCTGACCCCGCGTGTGTGGTGTGATTCTGTAATCACGACACCGTATGTGAGTCAGTCTAACCCTGGGACACCCGCTGAAGTCCTGATCGCGACGTCAGATGTGACACTCTAACCCTGCTGGTTACCACGGCACCAGATGTGAGATTCTAACTCTTGCCTTGGTCGCGATTGATGTCTGGTTAGATACAGCATCAGCCTTGTCGTCCTCAGCTCGCCTCCAACGTCTGGTTACCGAAGCAACTACTTTGATCTCGGTCCAACCTACCCACGTTGTGATTTGATCTTAGGTGGACGAGATCAATCAGGCGTCGGGCCGTAGTGCGAGACGAATCCGGGTCAAGGGTGATGCTGCACAAATGAATATAGAAGAAAAATAAAGGAACAATTCAAGGAGTTCAAATGTTGTTAGGGAATAACAATTTACTTTCTATCTGTTTGTTGGATATAGTGGTACGTCTCTCTCTCCCAGCCCGCGTCTATGGATTGTGACACTTCTGCTTTTCTTAACGAGTTTTAGTATCTTAAGTTGTGTTTCAGTAAACGGCTTTTGGTATCTTCAATCGATGTTTGTTAACTGGCTTTGGTGGAAAAATCTAAGTCGGACTTCACTGAACTGTTCTTGGCTAGAAGTCTAAGTCGAAAGTCGTGGAATTCGTGCGGTCACCTGCTGCGAGGCTTATTCTCAAATTCTCAACTCGTAGCTGCAACTCCAACTGCAACTGTCAAACTGTGTCTGAAGAACTCTACTGAATGAACGCCGGGGACGTTCGTTTATATGGACGTCGACCAAAACCCGGTGTGAGGCCAGACGCGGTCTGGATTCTTCGATAATTTCAAATCCCAAATAAGGATTTTCTTTGTTTTCGGACAGGAAAATTTATCACTTTCCATTTTTGGAAATCTATTGCTCTTTGTTTAGAGGGGTTCTTCCCCTTTCGTGACTACAACATCAAAGCATTTAGTTCACCAATAATTTTTCTGCCGTCATTTAATTTAAAGACTATTTGATGTACTTAAGTCTTTGCTTTCTGTACAAACAATTATTTTTATTTCATGGGTGACTTTCACTGGATTTCACAATTTCGATTATTCCCAAATTTTTTTCCAAGATGTAAAAATTGTTTTCGTATGAAAAAATTTGTTGTAAAAAATCACATAAAAATTTTGCTGAAAACAATCACAGTAATGAAAATTTGGAAATCCAAAAGTTCTGTAACATGAGTTATTGCAAGTTAGAGAGTTCTGTCCCTTTAATTGAAAAAGTGTGACAGAGTGACATTGGCATTTATTAGATAGGTGATGAGCTCTTGAGAGTGGTGTCCCTTTGATTTTTAAAAGCATTACACAGTGACAATGGAATTAGGATTAATGAGAGTAAAATACCTCACAGCTGATTGATGTTACATTGAGTATGCTGACTCCAGAATTTTGTAGACGGACATGCATGTCCACGCTTCAGGGGTTATTAGCAATTTACTGCTTATATTTTTTCAATTTTTAAAATTTTTTTATGTATTATCTGTGTTTTGTGCTTCTCCATGTGCACCTGTTGGCATGGATGTGTGCCATTATCATTTTGCTTTTTCTTCGTATTTTTTTTCTTTTCAAAATAACTGTAACAGACTTAGTCTGGTTTTGTTCCGGCTCTAGAAATATGACCTATTTTTATTTATGGGCATTTTTAGTTTTTTTGCTTGGAAAGTTGTATTTCATTCATTTGTTTTTATATAAATAATTGATATTAATGTTTAGGCAATAGATATTTTATTTAGATAAATTTAGTACCAATGATGTTAATGCTTAATACTTATACATACACATGCTCACACATACATACATACATACATATACACACATGCATACATACATACACATATTTATAAACGTTCACTGGGCTATTATTTAATATTTTGTTGTGTTTGGTGATAACATAAGTATTAATTGTAGGTGGTTAGGTTTATAATTGAATTTATTCACATGCACTTATAGGCATACATATGTAAACACAGACGCATGTACATGTACACTTAAGTCTGTACTTTGTTAGTAATAAAGTAGTGCATAAATGATGAACTTATTAAATATTTTATATATATATATATATATATATATATATATAGTACACACTCTTGTGCACCTACAAATGTATCGCATACATGCTTAACAAATATACAAATGTATATGTAATTGTTAAATAGTGTGTGTAATTAAAATAAGTGTATACTTCTACCATATTTCATAGTTTATTTAATGTTTCATTTTTATTTAATGGTTAGTAGTTTATTTGTTTTTGTCTTGGTCTTATATATTGAGGTCTTAATTATGGTGGTTTAGGGTTATTCATTTTTTGGTTTTGCATGTGTACATGTCCACACATGTACATATGTGCATACTTTAATATTTGTTGATTAATAAAGTTTATATTATATTTGTTTCTTTTATTTAAAGTTTGTATTATAATTTTTTTTAAGTTATATTTTATTTATTTTTAGTTAGGGTTTAGATGGCAAATATTTATATGCTTACATTTACCCACTATTTCAGTTTTCTTGTTTATTTTGTTTTTTAAAAGTAATTATTGCTAATTTTTCCTCTAAGCATAATTTACAATTTTGGCTGTTAATACTGTATGGAGCTGCTCTTTTTATAATTTCCTATATAATTTTGGTGGAGATAGTTTCTTTTTGGCTCCATATGTATTTTGATAGGATTGTACTGTTGTGTATTTTTTCTTTTGAATGACATTTTGCAGTTATAATATCTTTAAAAAATTTTCTGTACCCTATGTAAATTTTTCCATCTGTGTTAATGTTATTATTTATGATGGCTTTGTATATCATGTTATTGGTTAAGCATTTGTTGTTAATTGGTCAATTTGTTTCTGCAGTTACATTTACACACATTTACAATGGTGTTATTTTGCTATATGTTATTTTTATTGTTGTAATTGTTATTGGTTGTGTTGAGTGTTTTTTTCTTGTGCTTAGGTATTATTTTCTCCATGTTATCCATGCAGCTGTAACTAATTTTGATTGTATTTTTTGACAATTTTTGATAATTTGCTGTTTTTAGGGAAGTGCATGTCAATTATTTTGAAGAATATTATCCCTATTTTTGTTTTTATTGTATTGTTGTAGAGGGATTGAACCAAATCATATTTCTTTTTCTGATGTTTTTGTTTGAATTATTTTCACTTTTTTATTCTAGTTTGAATATCCGCTGTTTCTCAGGGCTGATTCAGGTTTTTTTATTTTCATTGAATACATTTAGGCAACTAGAATTTGTTGAAATTCTTTTATTTATAGATGTGGGTATTTGTTTTGAATACATTAGTGGGTGTGGTTAGATTTTTTGTTAATGCATATTAAGTTGTTGTTTGGTTTTCTGTATGGTTCTATTGTTCAGGTTGAATAATATGTCTAAGAAATTTACTATTTTTTGATTGGATTTTTTATTTGTTGTAAATCTTAGGGTTTTGGAGGTTTTTATTATTGCTAGTTTTATTTTTTTCTGTAGTTCTGATGTTGCAGTTTCTTAGGATTAATAGACTGCTGTCTCTGTATAACCTTAAATCTTTTTTGTTAATAATATTTAATTTATTGATTATATATATGTCTATGAGTACGCATACCTCTGTGCTATCATAGCTATCCAAAGTTAAAGTTACGTCAAAATTATATCTTTTATTGTGATATGATATTGATTTTCGACAGTGTTTGATTATATTTATATACTCATTATATATATATATATATATATATATATATATATGGGTGTGTGTGTGTGTGCGTGTAATATAAAAGTGGACACCAACTGGCAACAGTCTGTTTCATGCTTGGATGCAATCTTCAAGCCATGTTTGTTGTATTTTGCCTCAACTATTTATATATGCTAGTCAATGATGCATTATGAGTAGTAAGATCTGTTGTATTATCCTGACAGTTATTTGGTGAGCAGTAACATTTGTTTCAAATTATTCTAGAGGATATGGAGTAGAAATAATTGTGGATCCAAATGTGGTTACTTGTAACTATTTTCGCTGCTTGGTGTTGACTTTAGTGTCCACTTTTATATTTACATAATCTCTATCTCTGATATTGATCACTTTTACTCTCCTGCAATCTTCAGGTGGTGGAAAATTTATATATTTTAAGGTTCTATTTTATTGTTATATTAAAGCTTTGTCATGTGACATTGAAAATTTGGTTTCTTTTACTGAGTGATTCCATATTAAATCAACAAATTTTTTTAGGTAAAAATACTATGACCAACATGGATTTTTTTTCAAATTTGCTACACTTATAGATCTTCATAATATGAATTGAATGGCACCAGTCTTACCTCATAAAGTTGAATGGTTCTGTAGTTATGACCTTTTGATCTTTGCTAAAAATATGAATTTTTGATGATAGTGACAAAGTTTAAAATTTAATATCTCTGGTATTTTTGCACCCAAAAAGCATATTTATATACCATTTTAAAGTACTTGGATGGATCTAAAATGTACCATATGTATTTTTTATCTTAGAGGTCAAATAAGGCAAGTTGATCTCTACCTTAATCTTCATTTTCTCAAAAAATGGTATTTTATTTTATTTTTTTTAAATTTGCCAAATAATTTGTCTGTCTTATGTCATACTATATACAAAACATTCATGGTGGGAAACTGAGTAGAACTTTTGCTATAAGTGTTTTACTGAAATGACCCTAATTCGAAAAGATGGATTTGGGCATCTGCCACTATATGCTAAAATATTGATATCTCACAATATACAACTTAATTTTTTCTATGTTTCATGCTTGAATGTAATCTTCAGGGCAACAGTTTATTATGGTATGAAGACTGTGTTTAAGCATGAAATAGACTGTTGTTGCTTAGTGTAGACTTCAGTGTCCGCTTTTATATTTACATACACTATCTCTGATAACGAGCACTTACACCCATAAATATAGCATACCTTAAAAACGATAATATTTTATCATATATATATATATATATATATATATATATATATATATATATTACAAAGAATCATTCATACAAAATGTAAATTAGTAAAGTTAATGATATAAAATGCCAAAATCCCTTTATTAACAAAATTTTAAAGATGCATTAACCTACCAATCACTCAATAAATGTTATGAATTTTATAAAATAATTTCCATGCCTGAAGATGACTGAATGTACAGTCGAAAGTACTTGTGCATTTAAGGAAGACCTAATACAGTTTATAATTTTAAAAAACAAGGATCATAATATTCAAGTGATTAGGTAGGTTAATGCATCTTTAAAATTTAGTTAGCAAAGGGATTTTGCCATTTTATATCATCAACTTTACTAATTTACTTTTTGTATGAATGATTCATTGTAATGTAAAATGAACAACACCACACACACACATATATATATATATATATATATATATGCTGTGGCAGAAACACCTCCCACATTTAAAATTTTTAAAATGCTTAAAGTGTTGAAAAATCAAAGATAAATTTTAAATGTGGGAGCTATTTCTGCTGCACCTCATATTTTCGAACATGTGAATGTGCCTTTCATATTTTACTAAACTTAGCTTAGTCTGGTACAAGGCAACAGTCTTTTTTTTAACATTATGTGACAATGACAAATAACTGACTCATAAGAGATAAAATTTGAAATTTAGTTATTTTGGAAAACAAAAGCATTTAAATCCAAATGAAAATTTGGCAAAAATCAGAGTTTCTTTTGTGAAAACCTTTATAGAAAAATGAACAATAATTGGCATGTTATTTATAGTTTATTTAAATTACAGATAAAGGATAACTTTTTAAAAATGTAAAATCAATTGGTTAATTGCATATTTAAATTAACACATTATCTGTTGCGTACAATTGGACACACATTTCAGGATTTTGAAAATGATTCAGAATGTTACCAGATTAGCTATCTTCCCCATTAGAATGAAAAATACATATTCACAAATTGAATCATTTAAGTAAAAAAAGGAAAGCCAGTAACTGATACTTTATGGCAGTAAACTTAAAATGTTTTTTTAGCATGATCTCAAGGTACCTATTACATTTCCGAGATCAAAAAGCATGCAACCAATTTCAGCTTAACCCAACATTTTGTAGTTTTCATGTCTGCATACAGGTAGGGAGATGAATAAAACCCATGAGGATACTCAGTGAAACACTAAGAAGACATCATGGGCGAACAGCAAAAAATAGTCCCAAACCATAATGTATGAAATAAACATTATTCTAAATGAAGAATTGGTTGTGATGTAAAATGACAAAAAAATGCCAGAGATATGGAGAACAAAAAAAAAAATTATATAAAAAGTAAATAAATATTTTCAGTTGATGATTTTATCTTTTTATCTAATCAAATATACACAAGTAAATAAAGAGGAACCATTAATTACATAAAGGTCAGCTGGTTTTGACAAGGCTTTCAAAGTTTGGTGTGCAGATCAACCGGTGTTTTACATGCCCTAAAACAGACAAGTCTCCACTTGAACCTTTCACTCGGATGGATACGAGATCCTGAGAGATAAAAAGAAAACAACAAATGTGGAAAAAATAATAAATGAATTGGAATCTTTTGTGCATTCTATTATGAACAATCTATTAAAGAGATAAACATTTAATTACTTAAATGAAATTAAAACCTCTATTCTACACTAATTTAAAAAAAAAATTTTAATTTATAATTATTCCCAAATAAATAACTGTAGGCAGAAAAATAGATTTCAAAGGTGACAAGGATTCATTTTTCTTGCCTGCAGATAAATTTTTCTCTCCAAGTATTTGTCAGTATTTACAAGATGCAACTTTTTTGATTCAAGAAGACCAACAGAAAAACAAGAATATCAGTTATTATGCTGAAGAAATTGAAGTAGAAATAACAATATACAAGGTCTGTCTGAAAAGTAATGGGACTGGTATCACAAACAATTTATTTCAATTCTAAAGAATAAACTACATGATTTCCCCTTCAAAGTAATCCTCCTTGAGTCTAATGCCCTTTTCCATTCTTCTCTGCCAAACTTCTATGTGCTGCTGAAAGGATTTGTCTAGGATGCCACTCAGCTCCGTCATTATGACCCTCTTGATAGTTTCCATACCTTCAGAATAGGCCCCCGTGATGATCCCCTTGAGTTTGAAAAAAAGAAAAAAAGTCACACAGAGCAAGATCAGGTGAATAGGGCACTTGTTCCATTATGGCGAGATTCTTCTTGGCCAGGAACTGCCAAATGCTCCTAGGGCATTGTGAGCAGGTGCATTGTCATGGTGAAGCAGCCATGATTTATCCTGCCACAAATCTTGTCTCTTACACACTGAGCAAACCAAATACTGCATGATCTCTTTGTAGACTTGCTTATTGATTACCTCGTTCTGTGGCAAGAACTCATTATGGATGATGCCTCTCACATCGAAGAACATGATCAGTCCTATTACTTTTCAGACAGACTTCATATTTTTGGTTACAAAACTATATAAAGTGATAACAAGGTTATTCTTTGTATACTTTTTATTTAGTTAAAATTTGGGAGCACAAAGGTTTTGGGAAATCACAAAATTTGGGAGCACAAAATTTTTGGCCCTTTCTGCAGCCTTCATCAATATTTGATATTGAATAGTGTTTTTTTAAAGTGGGCTAAATTTCAAACATTAATGACCTTAGTGTTAGAATCATCAATCCTTTGGGTGTAGCACCTGATAAAGATTTTTATTCCTCTTTCTCATTCTTTTCCTTCACATAAGTCTATATATATATATATATATATATATATATATATATATATCACACACACTGAGAATAAATATACATTTGTCCCTCAATTTTTGGTGCAATTCATTGAGTTTCATTCACATAGTAATTGTAAAATTTACTTATAATAAAAATAAATAATCAATTACAAAAAAAAAATGAATTGATTTTAAAAAATTTAATTAGAAAAATTATATATATATATATATATATATATATATATATATATATATATATATATATATATATATATATAGTGTGTGTGTGTGTAGTATGAAAATAAATTACATACATATTAGCATGTACAAAGGTCGGCTGAGAAGTTCATAGGCTGACCAAGATATAAATGTATGTGGATACACCAGTTGGAAGACTAAAGACATCCAAGTGTACCAGAACATAACAGCTTATATATAAATATGACATGATTCCATCGATAAAGCTATTATTAATGTGAAAAAATTCTATGAAATGCAAGCCACATAAAATGAGTTTTTCCATTTTCTCATTCAATTTCTCACTTTTATACATCATTTCCCAAATTTTGACCTTTCTTACAGTATATGATCAGTATTTCTTTTATATATTTTACACACAAGAGAAAGCACATTTTTGTGTTCAACCTCTGCACCATCAAATACAATAAATTCAAAGACATCAGTTTCTAGTGAAAAACTTAAAATTATTATCTATATTATTATTTTTAGAATCACCCAAACACCACACCTCCTTAAAAAGTTAACAAATGAGAATGTGAGAGACTTGAGGTGATGGAAAGCTTACCTGTAAAAATCCACAAGGTGTTCCCATAGAGACATCCAGTGTAATGTTGCCCAAGAGTAATTGTGCCTTGCCAGATTTACGCGTTTGTAGTTTGCCAACATAACCCTCAGAGAAATCATTCAGGGAACACAAATGTAGCTTCTCTACAAGGTTGCTCTGTAAAAGGAAAGATGTTAATCAATTATTGACTAATCAAGTCATCAACTAATGCAACTAGAAATCCTTCTCAGGTACAACTAATGAGTTATTAAATAAAAAATTTATTTTGAATCTTGTATGGAAAGGTGAGGCTTTTCAGTAAGCTAGTAATGACTTCCACAGATTGTCAGCTCTTATCAAATAAAAAAGTTTACCTGCTTTGAAAACCCAAGTGTTAGTAAGATTGTGTTTTGATAAACTAAGTGAGAAAATATTGACTGCCATATATATTTAAGCGAACATTGAAGTCAACACTCAGAGGTAACAGACTGTTTCAAGCTAGGCGCAATTGTCAGGCCATTGTGGCCTGACAATTGCATCTAGCATGAAAACTGCCTGTCGCCTCCGAGTGTTGACTTCAATGTTCACTTTTATATTTATATACGCTCTATCTCTTATATTGAGCACTTTATCCCATAAATATAGCACACCTTAAAACTATATGTACACACACAGAGTTGTGGACAGAATTATTCATCCCCACTTCTGTAATTACAAATAAAGCTGTAGTACCTTAAATTTTTGTGGAAACTTCATGTGCATTTTTTCACAAATGATGAAATAATGGATTTGAAAGAATGTGCAGTGATGCCCACAACAAAATTTTTATTTTAATATCGAGCAATAATACAAAAAACATTTAACAGAGGAGAAAATTATTGGCCCTCTTGCCTCAATAATCAATTGTCTAACCATTAGTCTTGATTATTGCCTTTAAACATTTTTTATAGTTCCTTACAAGATCAATACACACACTAATATGTATTTTGCTCCATTCTTCTTTGACAATAGGTTCTAGTTCCTCCAAATTCAAAGGACTTCTTTCTCTTACTATTCTTTTCAAATATGCCCTTAAATTTTCAATGGGGTTTAGGTCAGGACTTTGCGTGGGGTATGGTAATACCTTAATTTTGCTGTCATCTAAGCATTTTGTAACAATTTGTACTGTGTGTTTTGAGTCATTGTCATATTGGAACACCTAGTGACGCCCCAAAGACAGCTTTCGTGCACTTTGTTTTATATTATTTTTAAGAATAGCCAAATACTGCTCTTTATCCATGACACCCTGTGCTCTCACCAGTTCTCCTAGTCCAGAAGCAGCAAAACTTTCTCAGAGCAGAATTTTAGGTGTTTAGTGTTAAGCAAGGGAGTTTTTCTTGTGCTGCAAGCTTGAAGTCCTGTTTGATGAAAGCATCTAATGACTGTCTTTGTTGATGCTTCAACCCTGGTGTCTTTACATCATTGGCAATATTCTTTGTCATTAAGTGAGGATTCTTTGAGACATCTCTAACAATTTTCCTTTCCATTCTCTCAGAAATTAACCATTTTCTGAGATTACTTAATTTATTTTCTACATAACGAGTCTCATTGTACTTCATGATAATGAAGTGAATTGTCAATCTAGGAACATTTAAATGCTTGGAAAGGATTGTATAGCCATCACCTTGTTTGTATGCATCAACTATCTTCAATCAGAACTTCTTGTCAAGTTCAGCCATCTTCATTACAGAATGAGTCATTATAGTACATAGCAATCTTTTTCATTATCTTTTAGAATGTTATAGAATCAGGACAATACTATTTCATTTTCAAAGGGTGTTTGTATTAAATGTTAAATTAAGATAAAAAAACATTACAATTGCAATAGAGCAATATTATTTCATAACTTCGATAAGGGTAGGGAGGTGAATAATTTTGGACTGAACCAATTTGTAGAAAAATCTATAACTTATGAATATAATAGATAGAAACTTCTAAAAATTTCACAAATTATTCAAAACTAAATATGGAATCAACTATTTATGGTAATTTATTCAGTAAACACTTGCAAATATTCACATTTCCTTTTTTAAATATATATCAATATTCAGTGGGGGCAAATAATTCTGTCCACAACTGTATATATTCAAATGTTTCATTGAATAATATAGACATATTGTGGCTTATTTTTATACTGATCTTTTCCAGCTGTCTCATCAGTTTCTTCATGTTGAGATGAAATTCACTGTAATTTTTTTTTAACCCAATTACTTTCAACCTTGTCTAAGATCGTCTTCAGAGGTAAATTAGAAAGACAAACATGCTATTGTAACTGTGATAAAATCTGCTTTCCATTGTCATAGTGATTTCTAAAAACAAACACACTATGTTATAGTTATTTTAGAATTTTTTAATTTATCCATTGTAGTTATGGAATTTTTACAAAAAATAAGCATTTCGATATAAAACAGCTAACAGGATTTGGTAGAAATGTAAGTTGACATTTAGTATATAAATTTTATATGCACTTTAATATGTTTTTGCTATATTTGTAATAAATTTTATTGTGTGTTGGTTGGTTGATTTTAATATAGAAAGCCTTGAGAAATTAAAGTTTTTGTTTATTATTTTTGAGGTATAGTATACTGATGTCAACAAGTTTTTTCCCGTATTGCAAAAGTGGACAGGAATGTATTTTTAGATGTTGTGCAATAGAACTTTTATCTGACAAATGAAGTGTAAAATGTCTTGATAATGTGGTTGTCAAACCAACATATGCATGTATATATGTATGAACTTTGAGCTCAACACCAAGCAGTGACAATTTTATGCTTAAATGCAATTTTCAGGCCATATGAAGATTGCATTTAAGCAATGAAACACACTATTTCCACCGAGTTTTGACCTCAATGACCAGTTTTAATATTTGCATACACTCTATACCTGATATCGAGCATTTGAACCCATAAATATAGCATATCTTAAAACTATATTTTTATCATCTGTCTACAAAAATCTGGAGTCAGGATTCTGAAGGTAACATCAATCAGCTAAGTAACAAACCTTTTACTTGAATTAATTATATATATATATATATATATTATATATATGGCTGCATTCTTTTCTCCAAACACATCTGTCTGCTATAACAGCTAACTAATCTCTCTTGCAGACTATGTTCAGGCAGATTTACATTTGCTCAACACCCACAGAGACCACCTGCGGTTTATCCTGGAATTATACTAAGTGGACCTTAGTTTCTGGAAGAGAATCTGGTGTGATCAATAATTTTAACAAAGCCACTATGTTTCTTTTTACCCTCTAGACCCTTTATATTTCTGGTGCAAAGTCCAATCCAACATTTTTATGATTGAAAAGAAACAGGAAATGTTTACTGCTTCCATCATGTTAAATAAATTGACATTTTTTCAACGGATATTGGCTATGAATTAGAGTTATGATTGTTTTGTACTTTTTGGTAAGTACAAAATGTTTAAAAATTATACCTTGCACAAAATGTGTAAAATGTTTGGAATAAAAAATATTCATAATTATCTTTATTTGAAATTATATTGGCTAAATGAATAAAGTACTAAATGAGTAAAATTATAATACAAGTGAAGAAACCTTGCTTTACTATCTATTCTATAAAATCTATATAATTGAGATTGAAAGCAAAACAAAACTATCAAGTGTTGTCAAATGAGATATCAATCAGCAATTGATTCTGTAAAAAAATATTCTCTTTGGCATTGAAATAGCTATTTTAAATTATTATTTATATAAAGGGAGTTTCAGAAAAATCTTGTCATGTGGGAATTTAAGGGAAAAGATCAATTCCCTTATTTAATAAAAACAAAAAAATAATTTTAATCAATAATAAAAGAGAAAAATGTGCAAAAATTCACATTGTACTCATAAAACTGATGACAAATGAGAATACGAGAATATGCCAGATACAAATTAGAAAATATTAGCTTGGTCAACATGAAATTGCCTATTGTTTTAAACCTTACAAAATTATCATTTTTTTAAAAACATTTTTGGTATTTTCTTAAGAAAACAATTATTATTTGTTGATTATTCAGTAAAGGTTTCATTTTGTTAAATTTTTCATATATTTTAAAAAGAATATGAACAACCTGTTGATTTAAGTAGAGATTTAATTTCAGCAAACAAGGATAGACACTGACCAAAATCATTATTCAATGATGAAGATCTGAAAGTTGAAATAGAAAATGATCCAAAAACCTCAGTCAAACAATTCAGTAAATTCCATTGTATTTATTGAAATTCTTATTGAAATTCAAGCCGGATCAGCACCTAGATGGGTGGCCGTTTGGGAATACAGGTGTTGTAAGCTTAGATGTGAGGGTGATGTAATGGATAATGGTTCAGAATTGGTAATCAGAGATCCAAGTTCCAACTCGAGCCATGTTCATTATATTCAATAATGTGCAAATACTCTATGAATCCACCTCTTATACCTCCCAACTATGGATTAAATAGTAGGACTTGTGTCTGAAAAAAATTATTTCTAAAAAAATTGTTAATAAAATATTCTCTTGCAAAAAAAATGAAAAAAAACCCCAGAATTATCCTTACAATCCCAAACTATGTTTCGGCTTTAAATAAGCTACAAAAGTTGATAATCCATAAAAAACAAATCAATCAAAGTAACATATATAGAAGATATATTGTATGTAATCAGTTATCTATGTCTTGCAAGAAAAATAATTTTATAGACGTATCTAAAGAGAGCATTTTTGGACCTCCCACCAGAAGAATCTTATTATAATTCTGTCTGTCTCTTGCTTAGTTCCTTAGTTAGTACATACATAGGTTACATCCTGCCAATACTTTATAAATAATGAACTATTTCGTTTTGATTGTGTGGAAAGATGGAAAGGACATATCAGAGACACTAATTGGTTTCAATGAGAAAAAGAGAGAAAAAAATAAGGGAAGATAAAAGTTTGGTTTGGTTGTTTTTGTTTAGTGGTATATCTATGGGTTATTTAATGCCAAAATCTAAATAATTTTGAACATAATTTTATCGCTTTAAGTAAATATATTTTGAATGCAATTGCATGCCTTCAATTACAGATAAAACGTATTGCTGGTCATTTTATTATAAATGGGTATTGTTGGTAATTTTACTATAAATACGTATTTTTATACTTTCATAGTGTTTTGTTTTTGCTTGGGAGTTCACTATTTGCTCATAGCTAGGACCCTAACAGGTGCTACCATCCTGAGTCAGAGTGGACCTGGGAACAAAAGCAGTTAAGAGGTGGCTCTATGCTCCTCAAATTCTCCAATCTCCCGATTAGTGGCCTTGTTGCTGCATGTAGTTTGTTGTCATACCCAAGATTGGGAATATAGAAGTGTTCATCTAAAAAGTTGACAAATTAAAATCTTTTCCTTTTTGAATAAAGATTCAACAGAAAATTCAAATATAAAAACTGTGAAATTCTCATGTCTAACTCTACAACTGTCAGTTCAATAAAGTGATGATGTCTAGTGGATCAATTCTTTGTCACCACACTTCAATTATTGAATATGTTTTTTTTCTGACCCTTTTCAAACAGGAAATTGTGAGATTGAGAAAGCTTTGAGATTCTACCTCTTCTTCATTAGAATTCTGTGCAGCACTGGTTCCAGAAGAATTGGACGTTTGGTCTGTTTTCACTTTCAGACGATCTTCATCTTGGCAGGGAGGAATTCCAGGCAAAACATCAGGCAGTTGCAGAAATATCATCTCACCATTTTCTGAAGCAATAAATACACATAAAAATTATGGAGTTTAAATGTTGCATGTTGGTTGAATGATAGGTGTTGTGTGTGTTCCCATGTAAATAATTAAAGAAGAAACATACAAAAACTTGGATTTCTACCACAGACTGTTTAATATCCTTTTTTGTAGTGTAAACTGTAGAGAAACAAAGTTTTTAATGTTTCTTGGGTATGTCGGTTTTCTCTTTTTTGTTAGGATAAGTAAAGATAAGAATAGTTGAAATGGCTGAGATCAAGTCAGCTTTGTGCCAAGCTAGAACAACCAATGTAGTTACTTCATGAGTGTAGCTGCAAAACATGCCTGAACATGATGATGACCAGAAACCTTTTCCAATTCCTTTATTACTGGCATCATGGGAAAATGTATTTATTTTTGTTTTAATTCCTTATTATTATTATTATTATTATTATTATTTTATTCATTGATTTTATTTCATTTTCAAACAAAATGAACAGAATAAAGTTTCAAAAGGTTTTATCGATTGGTAATAATGTGGACAATAAAAATGAAAATTAATTGTGGATTCCCATTCATTAATCTTTTAAACTCAAGCCATGATTGTCCAAATCTTGAAGGGACATGGCATCTAGGAGATGTACAGATAAATATAACTGTCTCATTGCTGTGTTTGAAATGATCATTTAACATAAAAAATATTAATCTTTTTATTTAAGATTTATAATAATTCAGTCAAATAATTACCTGACTTGCAACTCTTACGAAACAATTCTTCACATGATTGGTAATTTTCAGAATCATCATAAGGCAACTGTTTGGAGAGAGAAGAAATTGGAGGCTTTACATCTGCTGCAGTGTCATCAGGTGTTTCTGCTTCCATTGGCTCAGCTAAGAAGGGGAAAAAAAAACAGAGACAATTATAAAAAAAAGTATTTTATCATGTAACAGTTTAGACAACTTTTTACATTTGCTTCATGTTGACAAGAACAACTACTTTATATTGTCAAAGAACATTTTTTCTGATCAGGACTTTGAAACTTGGCTATACATATAATAGCTCATCAGTAATGTTTGCCTTAATTTCTGACCATTGACAATCCCTTTTTCTATGTTTTGAAGTGCATTTCTTGTCATTTTCAATGCCTTTGCATTATACATATGACAGCTAATTTGTGAGTAATGACTGACTCAACTTCTGATCACTCAAACAATCTGTTTCCCCTCATACCTTATGTATAATTCAGGCTTCCCACAGATCTGTGTAAAAAAAACAGACAAACTCCAGGACTACGTTAAGAAGTTTCAAGGGCTGAAACTGATGCATGCACACGTCAAGTGAATGGTTATCAATTTCAAAAACACAAATTTTGTGATTTATCTTTTATCAGTTTGACAGATGAGAGGTTCAAGGAAAAGCCATAGATGGTTCTAATAATTCATGTTATATGGATCAGTTAAAAGCAGTGAAGAAATCAAAGTGCAGTCCTAGTTATGTTACATATTTTGTGTATCATTCTACATAGTTTGAAAACTTTGAATTACACACTTTAATTCTTACTGCTACACATCTCGGCTACTCATGGTTTGTGAATGTCACAAAAATTCTTGACTGCTCAATTTTCTTGTGAAGTTAAGTATAATGGTTTTAATGAACAGAACTATAAATAGAAATTTTCACAAAAGGACTACACATTTTTGCTACCTCTACTACGCAGGGCTTTTGTTGCACATGGCACAGAACACAATGATGTTAGCATTTTTTCAGTTCATTCAGCTCTTTTTCCAATTTCAATATCTCTCTGGACTTGTCCTTTGCAGATCTTTGCACGACATTGGACTTTGTGATGTGTGAAGTTCTGAGTCTGTTCAGTTTTCTCTGCATAGCTGTCAGCTGACTTGAGCAAATCTTGTGTGGAACTTTCAAGCTTGTGTTTTTTGGCCTTCAGTTCTTCATAAGCATGGATTTCCTTTTTTGTCCAACTTCTTCCTGTCTTTTTGTCTTCTCAGCCTCAAGTATTGGTTGTATGCTGTTCTGGTATTGGAAGCAGTGCAGAGAAGAGCCTCAGTCACGGGAACATTCACAGCACCTCCAACTGTGGCCAAATAGTTTGTGATAATATACTGTGCAACCAGAGTCTGTAGTTTCATACTGTCAGTGGAAATTTCCTTATTGACTGAGAAACCTATCTCCACTGAGGCCTATCCATGAGAGAGTACCAGCAATCTGTAAACAACTTTCCACAGTTTTTGATATTCTTTGTTGCTAGACAAAGAAGAGTAGAACTAAGTGTCCAGTCAGTCTTTATGCTTGCTGAAATTCTTGAAAGCAATATTTTCAGCAGCCTCCTCCTCAAACTCTTTGTACTGACTAATGATGTCATCACAATCAGACTTGCCGACTTGTTTTCTGTCCATCAATTGGGAAAGACAACTTCTTAGCCTGTCTTCTGTGGCAGATTTTTTTCACAAATGGATCCAGTGTTCAGCCATGCAAGTGATCTTACAAGGAGGTATCTAAGGGGGAGACTTTGCCAAAAGTTTTTCAATGATGGTGCTGAATGTGGCGTTCCAATTCTGCAGGCAAACAGATCTTTTGTTGACACATTTCCTTTTTTGGATAAATTTTGCATAGCTCAGTCGGAAATCCACACTTGATCATTGCAGCATCTTTATGCATGTTTGGGTTTGACAAAATTCTTACAAATTCATTCAGTTTGGAAAATGTAATTATCTTTTTAGTGTGCTCTTCCTTTACAAATTTTATTAACAGTTTCATGATTATGCTAAAAAGATCATTTGCAAAGAAAGGAAGCAATGGTTTATCACCCTGATATTTCATCAGAAATGGTTTGATGTCTTTTGAAACAGACAAGGATCTGCAGTCTCACTGGAAATAAAACATCATTCACATTTGACAGCACCACAAAGGACTTGGTCTTGGGACATTTTTCTGTATCTATAATTCACAAATTTGATGACATCTGGCCAAATATCTAACAGTCGTTCACATGTTTGTACATTTTCTAGCCATCTATAGCAGAAATATAAAAGTAAAGGGACATTGCTGCCAGATTGAACTTTTAATATAAAATAACGCAAATTTCATAATTTTTTCACACTTACAGCAAAACCTAGAGCTACAGCTAATTATTATCCTGTAAACTTTAAAAATAACATTCTTCTTATTTTTTCAAAGATGCATTTTCTATCCTAACCTAAGACGCATTTTCTATTCTATCATAATTCCTGCCTACATTTTCTTCGAGTCAAATTTGATTCTAAAACTTGTTATTTTTGGTAACAATTTCAACAAATGTAGTTCACACCTAGATACATATTGACAAGGGACATGCAAAGTATCTCTTTTTTTCAGCATGAACTCACCCACCATTGATGAGAGATCAAAAGGACTTTTTTACTTTTGAAACTGACATGTGAATAAAATTTCTTCAATTGTTCAAATTTTAAAAAACACTGATAAATTTTCGAGATTCTACTAAAATGTATTTTATTACTGTAAAATAATTTATTTCCTTTCAACTACAAATTCAATGAGTGCAAAATAATTTATTTTCCTTTCAACTACAAATTCAATGAGTGCAAAATAATTTATCTTTGACGGAGATGTTTACTTGTCTTTGATGCCTTTTATCTTTGCTTTTCCTCTTTTCTTGTTGAGTGAGAGTAGCAGCGAAGAGAAGACACATGTTCATATTCTTTCTCCCTTTCTTTCTCATCACCTACTATGAGGTCATGAACTCTTTCTAATCAAGGAAACAAACTACCGTTCACAATAATTGCCAAATATTACTAACAACTAAAAAAGAAAATTTTTAAGATTTTTGGGATTTGGCATGTTGACTTTCATGAATTGATAAAAGGGATGTGTGGGCAGCCCAATTTAGAAAGTTCCAGGACTTTTCAAGGATCTTTTGGGCTATTGCTGTTTTTCCAGGGCTTGAAAAGTTGTCTATTTTCCAGGATCTGTATGGACTATATATATATATATATATATATATATTCTGCATTCTGTTGAGGTTTCTTCTAAAACTCGATGAATTACTTAATTATGATTATCTCAAATCCTCCTAACAATTTCTTGTATATCCTTGCTTGAACTGGCTTCTAATGCTCTGGATGGAGTGGTTTGGTGATAGTAGTTGTGGCTCATGCAGCCACAATCCTTGGTTTAAGGAACTTGGATGAATTCCACCACGGAATATGTGAATGAGCGGCACTATGTAGAGTTTAATTCGTTACCTCTTTGTCACCAGGGCCCGTGACACAGTTGGTATGACGTTTGCTTAATAATGTAACTGTCCGGGTTTCAATTCCTGGTAGTGGATGCGCACTGCTGATGAGTCCCAAATATAGGACGAAACGGTCATCCAGTGCTTTCTGCATTCTGTTGAGGTTTCTTCTAAAACTCGATGAATTACTTAATTATGATTATCTCAAATCCTCCTAACAATTTATATATATATATATATATATATATATATATATATATATATTTTTGAAAAGAACTGTAGACATTTTTTTTTACTTAAGAATTCTTGTGACCAACACTTCTTCAGAAGGATATGTTGGTGTATTTGGGATGAGACACAAGAAAATATTCACAAAATCCAAATACCAAATGAGGAGAGGAAATTTCAGAACACGACTAAAATGAATTTATTAGTAAAAAATGAATAAAAAGATAAATGTTCTGAGTGAGTATAAAAAGGAAGAAATATTACCCATGCCCTCCAAATAACCTTAATGATTTAGTAAACTGCTCTTTTTGTTTGCATAGGTTCGGTTTGTGTATTTTAATATAAAGCACTTTTAGAATCTTCAAATGATGAGCGGACCAAGCTCTATATAAGATAGTGAAACAATCATCTTATTGATGTGCACAGGCAGGGTTGTCCAAAAGGTGGTGACCAATTGCTGAATCATGCAGTGCTTGTGTCATCCTAGAAGACTGAATGAAGCTACCTGCACTTGTACTTGCAGGAACGCATTGGCTGATACAGGTGTCCAGTCTCTTATTGGTCCATCCTATGTATTCAGCATCACACTGACATTTAAATTTATTTACCATGGAACTATTTTGTAAATAGGACAGACCATCCTTGATGAAAGAGGGGACACTGAACGGTTTAAAAATATAACACATAAAAAACTTGATGTAATAAAAGCTGAGACCGTGTTAGCAAGTATTTGACTGTTTCTAACCAGCCATGGTAGCTTCAAATAGAGGTGACACAAGGAAGGTTCAAAAACTACTGGTTCCTTAAATCGCTTAACTTGGCGTTCAATAGTGCATTTGAGGACATTGATAGGAAAACTATTATCAGTAAAAATACAATGGATTTTCTCTAGTTTCTGGTTAAGAGTACATGAGGAACAGATTATCAATGTATGATGGACTAGAGTAGAAATCAAGTTGATTTTATGGGACTTAGGAACAAAGGAATTCCAATTTGTATACAAACCAGTGAACGTAGTTTTGCGATAAATGCTGGTAATAAACAAACCATCTCTATGTTCAAATAAAACGTCCAAAAACAGAAAACACTCTCCACCTCCATAGTAAATTGTAGCAGTGGGTGGAGGGAATTGAGATGGGTGTTAAAAGCTGTGACGTCATTGATAGAATCGAAGATGGAGAATCTATCATCATCGTAACACCAATAGACATAGGGTTTACAGCTGTTTTCAAAAAGAAGGCTCTCATAATAACCTACAAAAATGTTGGCTAGAAGCAGACCCAGGGAACTGCCCATTGAAACCCCATTGATTTGGGCGTATTTATTGTCATCAAATCTAAATTCAACCTCGTCTGTTGCTAAGTGCATGAACTCCAAAAACAGAGCTTCTGAAATTAATGCAGGATCCAAGTGACCCCTATAGAGAGCCTTAGTACAAATTTGCAAGGTGCCTTGAAGAGGCACGTTTGTGTACAAGTTTACAATGTCAAACAACACTAAAAGCATGTTATCCAAACAAATTTCAGAGTTTCTAATAAAATTAGAAAACTTGAAAGAATCAGAAATTCAGTAGGTAGAGAACGAATTGGAAACAGGTTGGAGTATTTCTACCAACCATTTAGCCATTTCATGTTGTATGGCTCCTATTATAGATAGGATAGACTGAAGAGGCACATTATTTTTATGAACTTTAGGTAAACTGTACAATCTTGGACAGACCCAACAGGTCTGATACTGTTATACACTTCTTTGGAAATTAAGTTACTTTTAAAAAAACAAAGTAACTACCTTTGTATCTTCACTTCTATTTTATTGGTTTTGTCACAAGTACTTGCAGGACCTATCTTAAATTTTGAGGAATCATGTAAAATAGTTTCCATTTTACTGCCATAATCCTGACGATTTAAAATAACCAATTCCTGAATCTTTATCTGGTTTTGTGATATATTAATCCTAGTTTTTAAGGAATTGATAGTCTGGTAGTGGACACACTGCCATGCAAGTAAGTCACGATCAACAGAGAGAGATGAATATTTACTAGATAATTCAAATAATCTAGTTTTGCACAAAGAGAATTTGTCAGGAGAGAATGGTTTGTGCAAGTGTAATTGAGAGAATAATAATTCAAACTCAGAAAAGATATTCTTGCTTACTGAAGAAGTGGGGAATACAAAAAGTTCAATCCTCTGAAAAGACATTGGAGAGATTAAATAAATGCTTATCTAAATCTCCATTTTCAAAACCGTATCACCTAGAGACAAGAGAATTAAGATAACTTTGATCTTTTAATTCTGTATGCTTCTCAAATTGTAAACGAATTGTTACTAAGTGGCAAGAAAAGCAAAAAAAAAAAAAAAAATCAAAGAAAGATAACTTGTTCCTAATATTGCACAAGGACAACTGAAATAGATGCAAACATGACGTGGAGTACTCAAATAATTTATTTAGCTCATTTTTTATGAAAGCCCGTTCAACAAGAAGACAGGAAGCAATCTTAATTTTAAGTAACCTGAGTCCTATAAATAACAGGACAACACAACATGACAAACAGGACTGTAGAAAAGAACACTTGGAGCTAAATGAAATAACCTTATGCTCAAGCCGGAGGGAATGATTAAGCTTGTCAATAATATTTCTGTGGTATCTATAACGGAAATACTTAAATAATGATTTGACACCACAGAACAAATATAATGACCTTGAAAAGAACTGTAGACATGTTTTTTCCTTAAGAATTCTTGCGACCAACACTTCTTCTGAAGGATATGTTGGTGTAATTGGGATGAGACACAAGATGATATTCACAAAATCCAAATATAGTAAATGAGAAGGGGAAATGTGTTCTCCATAGTCAGGCATACGAGTGGATCTCGATCTTCCTTGATCTATAGATTGTAGTGCCACAGATCCTGTCTCAGCAATGTGACAATAAACAGCAGCAAAGATTGGATGACTTGGCTGCCTTTGGTTTGAAAATGCAATCTAATACAGCTGTGCAGCCTCACGCTCATTACCATTCATGAGGATGTATGTAAAAATCATATCTTCCTGCTCATGATATGACTGTCCTGCCATTGTTAAACAGAACACTTCTCAGTTAACTCACTACTACACGTTAAATGTTGAAGACAGACGAGCCACAAATGTAGACAAATATAACCTTATCTACATGGCAACACAGCGCCATCTACCATAAACTTTCTTTAAACTTAACTCAGAAATGGAGGATTTGTGGATGTATGTTTACATCAACTTTTGCCCTTATTTTGGTGTGAGGAACCCACCCCAAAGTTTGTAAAAGTCTTTATGATACACCATATATATATATATATGTATATATATATATATATATATATATATATATATATATATATATATATATATATATATATATATGGTGTATCTGAGCAGCAATTTTTAATTTATACAAATTTGGTGAAATACTAACAAAAGTTCCTTGTTAATTATTTTTTGATTTCAGTTTTGTATGTCTCAATTACTTTCAGCTAGCTTTAGCCATTATCAAAGGAGTTTGTTTTTTTTGTTATCAGTTTGATTTTCAAATATCGCATTACATTTTGCATGTTCCATTCTATGTTGAGTTTGTTTAATCTGTATTTTGCTATTGTAATGTGTGAGTTTATATATGTATATATACATGTGACTTGCAGTAGTGTGAAACTTAAGTAGCTGTTTGAACTTTGTTTCTGAGGTGAAGCATCTTTGGTCTGTCTTGATAACGTTTTTTATTGTTAGTTTTTTCCTTTTTATTAAGTTTTCTTTTGGTCACCTGGCAAGCTTTCTGACTTTGTGTGTGTGTATGGGTATATATATATATATATATATATATATATATATATATATATATATATATAACAATACCTAATTCATTTGACAATGACCAAGGGAACTCTGCATTTTCTACACAAAGATCACCACTCCCCAAAAGTAGGTTATTATTATATATGTATGTAGAGAGAGACACACACAAAAGGAAAACTTAGCCAACACGTTTGACTTTACCTTTCAGTTTTGTATGTCTGAATTACTTTCAAAGGATGAAATGCAATGGATAAGTTTTACTTTTGTCTTTATTCATATTGCCCTTTACAGATATATTTTAGTTATAAGTGGACACTGAAGTCAACACTAAGTGCCAAGAGTCTGTTTCATGCTTCAACACAATCTTCAAGCCATGGTATTTATATTTACATACATTCTATCCCTGATATTGAATACTTTTACTTATAGTTTTAAACTATATATGTGTGTGTATGTAGGTAGGTAGGTGCTTAATCATTACTTCTTTTTTTTAGCACAGTTTGAAATGGCGTGATAAAATAAAATTGATCACTGCTTTATTTTTTTCCAAAATTCACAGTCACTATATATGTAATCATTAGAGGAAATGGAAATTTTCAAGCATTTGTTCAAGAAATTCATCTCATAAAAACTTGATTTTCAATAGCACTGCTGGAGTTACACACATTTTCCAACCAAAGAAAATGGTTACTAGAGCTGAGAAATCTTGCATGCATTAATTTCAACTCTTCTTATTAATAACTGCATTGTTTCTTTCCAAGTAAACTGACATCTGACTGTTCAAAGAAGTAACTAGCAGTGACTTTTCTTGAAAATGGACAAAATTTAGCAAAATGATGTTTCAAGTACCTACAGGAAGAGGGTTTAGCCCCCAAGGAGATTCATGCTGATATGATTTCTACATTGGGGGGATGATGCTCCAGCTTTATCAACAATGAAAAAGTGGGCAGCTGAATTTAGGAGGGTAAAGGAGAACTTGAAATGAACAAAGTTTGGACATCCTGCAACAGCCACCATTGAGGAAAACATTGATCGTGTTCACCACATGGTGTTGTATGAGAGGTGATTACTATAAATCGAATAGCCAATGCTATTAGCATATCCTGGAGAGAGTTGAGAATTCTGCACAATAAACTTGGCATGACAAAGGTTTCTACTTGGTGGTTGCCAATCTTCTGACAGATGATCAAAGTGCATCAGGCTGACAACATCATGGGAAAATCTGACATTGTTTGAGGCAGATCCAGCTGGTTTCTTTGAACGCTTCCTAACCCAGGATGATTGCTGAGTTCATCACTTTGAGCCAAAGACAAAGAGACAATACATGCAGTGGAAACACCTCTCCTCACTTGCTCCAAAGAAGGCTATGGTCATTTTATCTGCAGGGAAGGCATTGAGTTTATTGACTATCTTCAAAAGGGCCACACCATCAATGGAGAGCACTATGCCAACATACTGAGGCAGTTACAAAATGCTATTCAAACCAAACGCCTGGGAAAAATGATGAAAGGGGTTTTGTTTTGTCTGGACAATGATCCAACACAAGTCCTTGGTTTCAATGGTTGCTATGCATGACTGTAGCTTCGAGCTGGTTGATCACCCTCCCTATTCTTCTAAGTTGGCCCCATTTGACTATCATCTGTTCCTCAACACAAAAAATAGTCGGCTGGGAACCAGTATCGCAGTTTGATGATGGCATCATGTGTGCTCTTGACATTTTTTTTGACCAACAGGATAAAAGCTTCTTCACCAATGGGATGGAAGATGTGTTTGGACCATAAGGAGGGGGGTATATTGAAAACTGAACCTCATTTGGTTACATTACATAAGAATATCTTGGTCTTTTCAGCCAACCTTTGTAAATTAAGCTTCAAGTTCAAGAGATTTTACCATTATGATCAAGTATATATTTTTTTTGTTTTTAATCATTTCATCCCAAGCAAAATGTCAAAATCAATCAAGTACAGAAATTTAAATATCTGGAAAGAGTTTTAACAGAGGATGGAATATGTAACCCTAAAATTTGAAGGTACATTGGAATGGTAAAAGATACCTTCTAAAAGCTAAATACAGTATTAATAGACAAGAAACATTCATTAGAAACAAATAAAAAAGTGCTCAACTTATGTGCAATATCAATCCTCCTCTATAGCAGTGAATACTGAACAATATTCTCACAGGTGAAAAGGAATCTTGAGGCAACAGAGATGTGGTTCTACAGAATGATGGTGAGAACAAGTAAGCAATGAGGAAGTTTGAAAGAAAATGGAAACAAAGTGGACACTTAGAATCAGAAAGACAGTTGAAATTTCTAGAACATAATAAGGAAAGAAGGCTTGGAAAATTTGACATCCACAGGACATATTGAAAGCAAGAAAAACAGAAAGAAACAAGTAACCTAGCTAGCAAGCTTGTGCAAATGGATGGTAGGACAGGGAAGGGGAGGGACAGTAAAATGGCATACATTTCTAAGAGCTACAAAGAACAGGAATTGTGGAAAGCCATGAATAGACACGATACAAAGAAGTTGGTCATGTGCTCTACAAACATTGAACAGGAATAAAACACACAATTTTGAGAGATTGAAGAATAAAAATTTCACTATTTCAAAAAAAAGAAAAAAGTACAGAACCATTTTGATTTGCCATAAAGAAATAAAAACAAAAATAAAGAGGCCAAAAGGTTATCATTCTTAAATGTAGGCGAAAAAAAACCTATGAAGCAAGAGATGATTCTAAAAATAATTCCTTTGTCTCAAAAAAGTGTATAAAAACAGAACCGACCAGGCAAAGAAACCATAGTCAATAAAATAATTTTGTCCGTTCTTCCATGCACTATATCATCAGAACACTTAAATCCTAAAGTTGAAAGGATTATTACTATCAACAAAAAACATACGTACATACATACACATTTACAAGGACTCTCTGTCTTATGCTAAAGGACTTAGACGGTCAACACAAGAACTTTCTGATATGAACTTATGAACTGTTTAAATTTTGTATATTTTAAGATATAAAATTTTGTCAGTACATGCAAAATATATCTTTGTACTAATTAGCTCTACATTGATTTTTAATAGGCCAAAAATTGGTGTATTGGGATTAAGGATGTTATCCAATGATAACCACCTGTAAACCCACAAAACACCAAAAGTGTCATTAAATCCTAAATTATATATTCCACAAAAGTGTGAACCAAATAATCATCAACCCCATGTAAACTCCAAAAATATCATTTTGGTGGCAAAATTCAAGGGAGGTAACTTATACAAAAAAGAATCGAGGATGCTTGCTATAGAGAAATGATTAACAAGTCAACTGGACAATGTTAGTGAATTCATTTCATAAAAAAAAACAAAACTATAACATTTAGTGTGAAGTGTTTTGATGTTTAACAACATATCAACTCCTTATGGGTCATTTAATGCCAAAATGTAATTTTCTTGGGAGTTTGAAAGTAATAAAAATATATGTTATTCTGCTTTCACAATTGAATACATGGTAGAAGATACTCTGCTTTTGTGCATATGCATGTTTGTGTGGTCATAATTACTAGAGGCAGTGATATGTGTGTTTTATGTTGTAATTTGTTTAAGCTATATTTTGGAATACAGTTTGGCTTAAGAAATTGTACGATATTTTATGGATTAATGTCATGAAAGAGTTCTTTCATGTTGGTTATTTGGTTGATTGATTTTGTTTAGTGGTATATCAACCACTATTGGTTATTTAATGCTGAAATCTAAATATTTTGAATGCATATGCATGCCTTCAACTACAGATGTATTGTTGATCAATTTTATTACAAATAAGTATTGTTGGTCATTTTTTATGGAAAAATGTATTGCTGGTATTTTTACTATAAAAAAAGTATTTTTATACTTTCATAGCATTTTGCTTTTGTTTGAGGGTTCACTATTTTTCCATAGTTGGGATCCTAACAGGTGCTACCATGCTCCTTAAAACCTGCAATCTCTCGATAGAGGCCTTGCTGCTGAATGAAGTTTGTCATATTCAGGACTAGTGTTAATTGGTGATTGAAAGATATAAAAAAATTAGAATCTATCAACTCTTCATTCTTGTGGCCTTGTGACATACTAGATCTGAATAAACTTTGGCAACTGTAACAGAGTAATACTGAGCAACCTTGTAATACAAACAACTTGATCACCCTTAGGTAATCCCTGATTGTGTCCCTTTGTCAAACTAGCCATAGTAAATATCTACAGTGTCAGCTGTGATTTTTCTTAAATGTCATGTCCCTTTAGGATGTAGGTGATCATGACTCTCCACAAATATTTTTTTTATTATTTTTGAATTGCCATGCATCCTTGGGAAAGATTGTGGAGCGATTTCACGTTGACTTCTCCAGCATTTAGAATTTCACAGATATCCTTTTCTTAGATTGGTTGCCATTCAAGGTCAGAGAGTCTAATCTACTCAGCTACTTAACTCATAGCTGGGCAAAGAGAAGAGATGGATTCATGCCTTTCCCAAGAACATTTGTGTAAAAGTGAATGCAACAGACTCAGCCAGGATTTAAACTGGCTCACTGATTCTACTTTCTGTGCTGGTATCCGTTTCACTGCCTACACGTCCACTTTTAGCTGTCATATAGATGAATGTTAAAAGAAAAAAAAGATGGCCTTTTAAGACCTTGCTAGCAAGTTAGAATTTATTTCGGTGCTGACTATTAGTTAAGGGAATGTCAACGTGGGTGCCTATAACAGAGCAATGCATTAGAATGTCTGATATTCACCAAGTGTCATACTAATGTGACCATACGCAAAATGAAGTTAAACTTTTAAAAATAATTACAATATCACAAAGAAAACGAAAAGGTGCTGGAAAGGTTTTGGTTCAATCGTGTTGTAGTGTAGGACGCAACAGACATCCTTCTCTTCCCTACTGCTGTGACAAATGGACTGCTCCTAGTTATAAATATGGCAAGTAGCCATCTTAGTATAGGATTTGAGGAGTAGTTGATTTACTCAAGTTTTTCCATTCTATGTATGAGTATTTAATAAACCTCTTCTTTGTTTTCCCTACTGAGTCGTCTGTTCCCTCAATACTCTTTCTACAACCTTCCTAATTCTCAGCTATTTTGAACAAAGACAACATTACAGCAAGCCCACTTTCCAAACTACAAGTTATTTTGTCACTGTAACTAGAGTGCTTTTTTTTATATTGTAACATGTCAATTTGCAGGATCTTTACACTTATTTTTGACATGGTTTCAGATTGTGAAATTGAATCATATCAACAGAAAATTTGGAATTTTCAAGTCTTGAACCATGGGCCATCATGAAGTTCCTGCTCCTGTAAAAAAAAAACCCTCCAAAAGAAATCCAGGTGTGCATGATGCAAACATTGGTGACAATTTCCTGCGATACTCAACTATGATGAAGTGGTGTGTCAATTTCCATTGTGAAGATTTTAGAGATCCAGAATGCAGCATGGTTAGAGAGGTGCTCAACCGTGTTAACTCTTGAAATTGCTGATCATGTTCATGACCTAAGTTTGGCTGATTGACAAATCTCAGCTAAAAGAAATGCTGAGACACGAGAGATATGCAGGAAATATGTTGGGTTTATAATTCATGAGCAGTTGAACATGTAGATGTTGTCAGTCAAGTGGCTACCAAAATATTTAACTACAGATCAGGAAAGATATTGAGTAGAGTTGATATTTGAATCATTTTCAGAATTTGTGATTACGGCTGAAACTCAGAGATTAAAAAACAGCCCATGCAGGAGTGGCACTCGGATTATTTCTGGAAAAAGACATTGCAGGAAACATCATGGCCGCATTTTCTTTTTGAATAAATAACATTTTGCTGACTGAATATTATCAGAAAAACCAAAAAGAATACTTCTCTGACAAAATGAATATTTTTAAGAGTTTGGGGCTTGAGTGCGTAGTCCTCCCAACTCACCAGCTCTTACTCCATCTGACTCTTGTTTTCGAAATTTAAAAAGCAGTTTGAAAAGGAGAATATTTTTAATAGTTCAGAAGTGATAGTAGGAGCAGAGTAATATTTCTATGACCAAAGGCTTAAAAAAACTTCAGAACCAATATGCCAAGTGTGCTAAACTGTGGAGTGAATATGTGAAATAGTATTTATGTTTTATGGCTCCAAGCCATTCCCTTTTTGGTTGGGCCAAGAACTCTTCGGCATCCCCTGATACAAAGAAATCTTGGGAACAAATATATAGTACAATGGATGTACAACTTAAACATTTTATGATTGCTGATAGTGTTCAGATGTTTAATTCCAAACATGAAGCAATAATTTTAACTTACATTTCACATCTGGTTTCACATCAGCTTCTTCCTTGACCTTGAGAAGTCGACTACTGAGAGGCAACTGCACAGGTTGCATTCTTAAATCTTCATGACTCTCTGAATCCACAAACTAAAAAGAAAAAAAAGATATTAAAATGAGTGACAGTGTTAAAACCCACAAACTAAAGATGGGATCCCCAAAGTGGGTGGTGTGAATACTAACAAAAGTTCCTTGTTAATTAAGGGTGCTGTGAGGAAAAATGGTGGTGTAAGTAATAAAAAGGAGTGGTAAGGAGCCACAAGGTGGTATTAAAAGCAAATAATTTTTTTTATTTTACAAAATTTATAACAAATTAATTTACAGTTAAGGAACATGTATGCATTACAAAAGAAAAAAAATTAACATATGAGTTATAAGTGAATTCTTGGCTTTATTTTTTTTCCAAAGTTAAAAATATTTGAATGTATCTTATTGACATTATCTGGACAAGACATGCCAATCACATCAGTCAGCGGACATCTACAGAAGCCATTGCTCTAGGTTGCAGGTAGAGCAATATAGCTATGGATGTTTGTCTGGTATTAGATTAGGTGTTTTGAATTTGTAGTCTAATGCCAAGAAAGAAGTGTCTCCATATGGGTGTGAAAAGAGAGCACTAGGGATGTGGCCTAAAAGTTGAGGGGGTGACAGCTAGAAACATTTTGGTTATAAAATATGTCAGTTCCAGTTTAGAAAGAAGACTTGCTCAGTATTGCCTTCATAATATCTTCCATGTCTGTTATAAGAATGTTGATAAAGGGCAAGACAAAGGGAGAGTTCAACAGCATTTTCCAGTTAAATGAAACATCAATTGTTATCTTCTGTCTTCTTAATTTATGTCCATTTATTATTCTCTGTTCTTAATAATGTTTTCTCTTTCTCATATTTTTTCACTCTCAGCTACCGCCTTGCCCCTTGCACCTTTATTGCCTTGCATGAGGTGAAATGATTAAAAAAAAAATCAATCTGGCTTTGAGACTAATAAAATGACATATATATATATATATAATAGTGGTAACAAAGATAGTGTAAAGCCAGAAATGCTATCAGTCAGTGAAAGTTTGAAAGAAAAGACATTTAAGTCAAGCAGTCTTTGCAATAAAGTGCTTGATATCAGAGATAGACTGCTGACACCTGCTGATGAGTGGACTGAATGATTACTCAAAGGTTTGTCTACAAAACTCTGGAGTAGAGGTGGTGAACATATTTGTATTAATCCTACACACACACACTTAGATATCTTGACACCATTTTTCATAAGAATCACTGAAAAACCTCTGGAGTTATTCAGCTAGAAAGAGAACAGGTTAAAATCATTTTGTGTTAGATGCACTGTCTTCCCAACTGAGCAATGGTAGGGGTAAAAGACCATTAAGGCCTTCAGTAATTATACCAACATTCATAATCTGGCTTCCATCTTCAAAGTCCATTCAAGAACAATCAAGAGAATGGTGGATAAGTTTTAAAAAAGAAGAAACAGTAGAGAGGAAAACTGGATCAGGAGGTCACAACAGGAAGAAGAATCATCCTTTCAACTTAGAGCTAAAGAGATCAATTAGAAAAGACCCAACTCAATCCATGTTTCACACATGAGAGAGGAGTTTCAGCTATGACAATCCAAAGAGCAGTGAAAAAAGACTTGAAAATTAAATCGTATGTGAACCTTGTTACTCTAGGGCAGAAAATCAGAGGGTTAGAGAATATGAAGATCATCTGGAATAAGTTGGAAAATGATCCTGGAATAATATATATATAATTGAACTTAATTTCAATCCTTCATGAGCTTCTGATCCTTAGCTATGATTAATTAATGATGAACATGCAGTTCTTTCTTTATATATTAGTAATTACTACTTCTTGGCAGAAGGCCATCTTTACAATGTCATTTAAGTTGATTCTTCAAATACTGATATTCAATGGATAGATTGACCCTAAAAATAAAGTAATACAACTGCCATCAAGGTCGAAAATTGACTGTGTGACCCATGATGGAAGAAAGTTACATTATACTAACACCATCAACAGAAAGAAAAGTTTAATTTGTAGGCTCAGAGAGTAGGTTTGCTAGAGGATAGAAACAACTGATTATTGAAGGTATTATCCTTGCAACTGCTAACATTTGTGTCTATTTTAGTAGTTATTGAAAATTATAATTTTCACATTAAAATTTTTTAATATTTGTTATGATAAATATAAAATCTTACCGATTTAGAATTTTTATTACATGGCTGTTACAATACTTCTGGTAACAGTAAATTAAATTGACCTTGATAAAATCACACAGCTGTTGTCCAGTTGGTCTTTATATTAATGCAAGGATAGACTTTAGAGTCTACTCTCTGCATTTTAGGATTTTATTTTTAATTGATCATGACTTTTGGATTAACAAGAATAAAATAGGTAAGAAATACAAGTTTGTATCAGTAAGCTCTGGTAATAGTGTTATTCTCTCTCTAGGTGTGTGTCACAGTCTTATTTTCATGTCTGTTTTTGACATTTTTTATTTTTTTTGCATATTGGTATTTTTTATCACATGTTATTTTTAGTGGATACTCATATTTGAGTAGATGCTCTGTTTATTTATTAAACAGTAAATTTAGTTTCTGCCAGTGTGAATACCTGAGAGAACTTATTAAAGTAAAAGATGTGCCCTCTAGCAGGATGCAAATCTGTATCCTCCTTTGCAGGAGAAACTGTTGTTAGATCAAATATGCTTCAGACTGCTTGATCACTGACACCCTGCATGGCCAAGCCATTTTAAAGCATGCTGGATAATTCATAAGTCATAAATGCCAACATCAGTCAGCTTTGGTAGTATCATTCTTTCTCTAGGTGTGTGCCTGTTGTAGAGTAAATAGTACACCCCCGGCGACTATATGAACTAGTCCATAACTATAAAGAGCTCCAGGTCTGAGGTATGAAGAAGCTGTTTGGAGTCAGTCTTCAGACTAAGTAATACAGGCACCACAGCAAGTTACTGAAGCCTTACTTATATTATAAGCACTAAGAAGCATGTTATAATAGTGCTGTAGCCTTATTTTCATACATGTTATATATCAAAAATTTTATACATGGTATACTGAAGAGTTGACTCGCAAGCAACATGAGGCTCTTTGACCTTCAATATGTGGCTTGTGAAAATATATTGGCCGAGTTCCCTTTTCCATCACAGTTAATATAAAAGGTAAATAAGAAAAAATTTCAAGCTTTATAATTATTTACTGGGTATGAATTGAGACCCTATTGGATTAAAACACAAGTGTAATGTTCATAGTAAAAATATTTAAGAATTTAAATCCTAATTTTCATACTAGATCTGAATGACACATTTTTCTTTAATGCCAAGTAAATGAATGGTGGGAGGCAGAGGGATTAAAGAAATTTCCGGTCAGCAAGGGTTACAAAGGAATGTCAGAAGACTGAGGTCAGGTGTAAGGGGATTAAAGGGATTGCACTTATGTACATTAATGCAGTGTAACACAAGACATTAAACTGTGCAGACCTAGTTGGCACATTTTGGATACAAGTTTTGTTTAAAAATGTTTGAAAATTTTGTGAAGGAAGATGGCTACCTCAAATTGTAAGAAACAAAAATATGAAGATGAAAACAGAAATTTTAAGCCAGAGAGGAAGATTTTGCATTCACCATTAAACCTTTGTGCCTTATCTGCTATGTGTCACATGTGCATATTTCGTTCATGTCTTGTGGCTCTTACATTAAGCAAGTTTGGCCATATATATTGGTTGACTATCATGTCTTGAAAGGTTTCTTAATAATGAAAAATTTAACTAGCACATATAGTAAATTTTGGCTCAAATTGTAAATGAAACTCATACAATATGTTAATCTTTGGCGAGATTATGTTATGAACATTTTGTATTCATACATAATTTATATATAATTATATTTTTATATCATATTTCTGGGATGATGAATACTCACATCATCTTGAAGGAGTCGGTCCAAAATTCTTTTAGTGTCTTCTTTGGATTCTTTTTTATGGAAGGTTGTCTTGTAGGCTTTGCCTCCAGAGCCTTCTCCAATACTTCCACTTGGATAATTTGATAATTCTGCAAAGAACAAATTCAGGAAGTATTTCAACTAATACTAAACAAATAACAGTGATACAACATTGATAGGAATACTTGTATAAACAATGTCTGAATTTCTGTGGGGTAGACTTATTATTTACATTCAGAATAATGTCATCATCTTTGTTATTATCACAATGCTTCTGCCATTGTGCCTTCCAGCTTTTTTTTAGGTGTCTATCAGTTTAGGAAACCTCCAGTGAATTTCAAACTAAGCCCTTTATTTAATCTATGTATGAACAACTTGTGAATACATTATTTACATGTAGATAATTATCATGACCTTTCTGGTTATTATAACGTTTTGGCTGTTGTGCCCTCTGACCTTCATTAAGTACTTGTCAATTTGGTAAACTTCAGGGAATTTCAATTTGAACCCTTTATTTAATCTACAAGGTAGATTGTCTATTTCATATTTAGTACTTCTCAGTTATTACCAGTCCTGTTTCCACAGAGTCCACCCAGCCCAGGGATTGAACACATAGTTACTGAACCAATTGCAACATATTAGTAAATACTGAGTTAATTACCTTGTAACTATAGAGACCAATCATGTTTTAATAATGTGTACAGCCTGCAACTAATAGCAGTTAGACTTAGTTCCACTATGGGTTGCTACAGATAAATACAGAAAAAAAAAGTTTCAAAAGGACAGTTTTTCCATTGACACCACTATTATTTTAACTAGCTTCACTGTGTGGCAATGTTCATTGTTTTAAAAATCGATGATTAGAATTGTAATAAAACATAAATATATGATGAAAGTGAATTTATACATATTTTTTCTTCTTGAGAATTTACAAAATATTAATCACTATTTACTTATTAAATTCTTTATTTACAAGAATAATTTTAAATTTACAACATTCAAAAAGTTAGTACAACTGTATTAAAACTAATGCAATGCAATATTTATCATTTACTAATTTATAAAGTAATAAACATGAAGACAATTTTTTATCATAGATTAATAAACATTTACTAAATTAAAATATATGAACCAACTATAAGGAAATCCTTATTTACCAATTACTAAAGTTTGAATCAATTGGCACATAGCCGATGTTTTGCCAACCATTCCAATAAACAGTATAAGAAATAAATAGTGTAACTAAACAACCTAATAAATAAATAGTGTTTAATATTTTTGTTCTCAATTCACAAGAACAATGAAAATTTATAAATTCATTTTCATGTCTAGGTTTTTTTTGTTTTTTTTACAATTCTAATCCTTGCTTTTTAAAGCAATAAACATTGCTGAGGAGTGAAGGTAGTTCATAGAAAATAATAATGGTGTCAATGAAAAAACTGTCCTTTTGACATTCCATTTTTTGTGGACACAAAGGACCAAATTTGCTGGGTAGCTTTTGTCTCATTCACTTTTTACTCACAGTGGTCCTCCACAGCACAACATTAACACAGCACATAACAATAATAACAACATCAAAGAAGTGGACAATAGTCATCATGTATGTAATGATTAATCCTCATCTCAGAAATTCAAACAGGAACTTGTGAATTAAACCTTAAACTTATTTTCATCATATAAAATGTTTCCTTATGATTTCAGGTTGAGAGAACAGAAGCATTGTTTAAAAAAGAAAAAATAATGAATATAATACATTGTTCAATTTGAATTATTAAAATTCAAGTTTAAGAGAAGTAAATATTAAAAGTTTCAGTTTTTCTGTTTAGTGAAAACTGTTTCTTATCATGACAAACAGAAATAGCCCAAGAAAGACAATGGCTGTCTATATTTCTGAAATGAGGTATTGTAACTATTTACATTGTTCAGACTAATGTCCTCATCTTTACTGTCATATTCATGACATTTGGGATGTTGTATCCTCTGGCCTTCTTCAGGCGATATATGTTGGAATTTCGAACAGAACCAAATAACTGAAACCAAGATATCTAGAAAAGGGATGTGACATGGAACTAGAAGAATGAAATAAAGGATTCAGTCCGAAATTCTAACATATATCACCTGAAGAAGGCCAGAGAGTACAATGGCTGAAATGTCATTAACATGACAATAAAGATGAGGACAACAATTCAAACAATGTAAATAAATTAATGACACTAATACAGAGAGAAGGATCAACATGAACTTTAATAAAACCTACACATGGGTTAAAGATTAACAAAAAAAACCCAAAAAACTTTCCTTCCCACAAAAGCAGTAAAGGTTACAATTGCCAAACACACTTGTTTGCTTTTTGTTTGAATTTCTGAAATGAGTATTTATCATTATTGTCATTATTTATATTCACACTAATGTCCTCAACTTTGTTGTTATGACCAAACTGTTTTCACTATTGTGCTCTCTTCAGGTGCCTGTACATATACAGTGGAAACAGGGTGAGCAATAACTGAGCATTATTAAAAAAAAAAAAAGAAACAATATGAGATATGCTTAGATGTGTACAGTAGGGCAGGTCGATTTTGGAACCATGTTATTGCACTCAATTTGAAAGTTAGGATTTGACATGATAAATAGCAAACAGAAAATATTTTTTTCCAAATCTTTACCATTTTTTGAAGAAATGAGTTTAAGGATTAGGTTCAAAATTGTAGCATTGGAATTTCATTTTGATGATCAGTGAAAGCCTTATAAAATGTGCCATCAAATAAAAATTTCATTTACTTCAAATGGAAATTATACTGAACAATTTAGCTATATTATGATGTAATATGTTATACAGTGCAATAGTTTTAGTGTGATTTTCAATAGACAATGCAAATTTTAAAAATTTTCTTATAATTTGTGCTCATCTGTATTATGGTGTTATATACACTTTTATCTATTTTTTGTTTTTATTAATTATGTTCTATCAAATGATCTAACAAATCTTATTCATTGACTCACCTTTTTTGTAACCTTTTACAATTTTTTTCCACAGTTTTTACTTATTGAATACAGTAAAAAATTTGCATATTTTGCTTGCGGTGATTCATAATTAGAATTCTGGTTTGAATATATTTTTCATTCAATGTATCTAATACAAAAGATATCAACTTTATTTGGATTTATTCTTGAATTAGTAAAATTTTGAAGTCAGTTTGTAAACAACACCTTGCCGAAATTAGGTATTTTCTGTACATTTTTCCAGATGATTTTTAAAACTAAATGCTCAAAAATTGGTAAAAGCTATGAATCTAATTTTTGGTATCAGCATTTATCACATCAAACCCCAGCTTTTACACTGTGTACAATGATGATTTTCTAAAAAAAAAAGTGAAAAAAATCAACCTGCCCTAGTGGACAGTGGAATGAGAACAATCTACCCCCATAGACTAAATAAATTTTAGAAATTCACTGAAGGTTACCCATACTGACAGATACATGAAAAAGTATAGAGGGAACAATGTCTGAAACACCGTGATAATAAAAATAAAGATGGAAATAAAGCCCGATTGCTGTTTGTGAGAGAAAGAGATTGAATTTACTGGAAAGCAGTGAAGTAATTGATGGCAATTGTAGACAAATGGTTGGTACCGGAGTGTATAGAGATCATATAAACAGCTGAAAATTCTAAAAGAAATCAACGGTTGACAAAAACTTAGAAACTCACTGGAATGAGAAAGGAACTCCCCAAAAGGACCTTGTTCAAATATAGAATGTGACTGAACATAGTTGTCCCTATCACGACCTCTCCCACGGCCATGGCCTCGTTCATTTCTTGAGTGATTACGTTCACGTCTGTGACTGGACTTATCTTCTGATTTAGGGCTCGAGGAAGTAGAACTGAAGAAAAAATAAATAAATATAGCTGAAACATAGAATTCTAAATTGAAACTTTAAAATAAATTTATGTTCATTTATATTTTAGAAAAACTTTTTTGCGCAAAAATTCCAAAGTTAAAATTTTTATTTTAATTATAAGGAAATTTAACTTTTTAAAATTTTAATAAAAAAAAATTAATTTCACATCTATTTTTGAGCTTCAAAAAGAAAAAATATTTGTTTAATATTGAGAAAGCTGAGCAATTCACACAAGAAAGAAAGACAAAAAGATTAAGTAACACATGATTTAATGAATATCAATATACTAGAGTAAGAATTTTTATGAACATTTTTTTTTTATGCAAAAAAATAGGAAGTCACACTATGCATAGGTAATTTTTTTGAAGAGGTTAGAAATCATGCATTTTCAGTGAATGGTTGCAAGTAAATTTTTACTAGAGAGGTTAAAATTCATGCAAAAAATTTCAGAGGCCTCATTATACATGAAGTTGGCTTATACACAACTATATACTATACATTTGTTTTTTTTTTTAAGATATTGGTAATCCAAGGTAGGATTTAAGATTTTTATTCTAAATGAGACTTTAAAATTAATATTTTGACTGAGAACAATAAAGAAAAATGTTTTTGAAGTGGATTAAAACAACATACTCATCCTTTACTCTCCGAGATGGAATATTTGGTGTGAAGACTTTTTTGGGAATACCTCCCAGTGTCAGATCTCGAGGTCCACGAATGGAAGGTAGCCTATTAAAGTAGAAATTATAAATATTGCATGTGAAACAAAATCTTTAAAATGTCACTGACCAGAAAAGATAGTAATTATTTATGAAAATAAATTAACTATTTTTTTTGATGAATTTCAAATGTGTCATTATCAATTATCAAAGTCAAAAATTTCCCTGGGTCAATCTCTTATTTTTACAGACATTTCAATGGTACAACAACATATGCAAAGAAAAAGGTAACTTAAAATATTATTTAGTTATGTACTTATTTATTAACATAGTTAACATAAAATTCACTGAATGCTATCAACTAGAGAAATACTTGGACTGAGATTTGGTTAAAGAAAAAAAAAAGAACAAGCAAACAATAATGGTAACATTAACTGTTTCACTACAAGAAAACATTTGGCATTCATTGACTGAGCATCCAATACTGTTTTTGGTTAAAATTTATAAAATCTTTCTTTTAAAACAATTTTTAGGAAAATAGCTTTTTCAAATCCAGTAGCTTTTATTGCCCTTTCCAGTATTGATGGTGGTTTCCTTCCAAACATTCTATTTGAAATGGTGAACATTGTTAACATCTTGATTATGTCATTATTTTCTCTCAGAGTTACATCTGCTATTCATTTTAGTTGTTGCTGCTGTTTGCTGTTGGTAGTCCTCAAGTGATGTGGTTTCTGTTATTTTCTACAGTTCTTTCTTTGTGATTCTGTAGACCCAGTCCACAATGTTCTAAAAAGGATGATCTTTGCCAAGATACTCAGGCTTTACTCATTCAAAGCCTTTTTTCACCATTGGTCTTAGGAAGCAGTTGTATAGACAGGAAGAAAGTAGATTTAAAAAATTTTCTGATTTTGTTTTTGTAAAAAAAATTTAAAAAAATTAAAAGCTAATGATTTCTTAAAAATAATATTGAGAAACAATTTTTCTTTAGTTCAATAATTAAGAAAAATAGCTTGCTACAGATTTTTTTTATGATTTGTAATATTAACAGTAACTACTTTCTGAAATACAAATATTTTCATAAAAGAAGATATGTTTTCAGCAAAGCATATTAAAATTACAATCATTTTCGCAATTTGATTGCTTCAATGGTCTAATCTATAATATGAAGTTACACACGAGATGAAGGATTGCTGTTTGTTTTCATTATTCTATATTATTTGTACTATAGTTTTTATGTTTGTTGTTATTAAAACAGTTTCAATTGATCTATTCAACAACCTTCTGGTGGAAATTAGTTCAAGTCTTTAAAATTCACTTAGTACTTTTTCTTTTTGGTTTCCCTTTTTTCATTTGAATGTACCAGTTAAACAGAATCACATGACTGTGTATTATGGTCATGTGCTAATTGTGACTGAACTCCATTCTCTGGTTGATCTATGTCATGAGAACAGCTGAAGAATTTTCAGTTAGGCACAAAATCACATAAACTGAAACACTGTTAAAGCAAAATAATAGATCAGAAAATTTTAAATGTTTCACTTCATTTAGTGGCATATCAACTTATGGATCATTTAATGCCAAAATTTAATTTTCTTGGGAGCATTAGTAATTTCTTTAACAAAATATATTGCTGGTAATTTTTTTACTGTGAAAATGTATTGCTGGTATTTTTACTATAATTTTTTTTATACTTTCATAGTGTTTTGACCCCATTTTGGGGTTTAACTATTTACCCATAGCTGGGACCCTAACAGGTGCTACCACCATGTGTCAAGGTGGATCTGGGAACAACAGCAATTAACAGATGGCTCCACGCTCCTCAAAACCTCCCGATCAGAGGCCTCGCTGCAGGACGTAGTTTATCATCATACCCAGGACAGATGTTTCATTTTTAGAAATTTAGCCAATTTTAAGAAGGCCAAAGAATATTTTGAAAGAAATGAGTTAAAAAATAGCAAGGGAAATAATCTGAATTATATTTGGAATAAAGAAAAATTTAGTAAACGGCATCATATTAATTGAATAGATTGCACCTTTAGTACTTTGCTTTTTATCCATAATACCAATGCATTAGATGCATTTTTATTTGGCTAGAAAAATATTGGTTTCATAGGTTGGCAAAAGTTTTCCCTATTTTCATTTCTGCTAATCTTGGTTTTTATGTCAGCAAGGAGTATGATCATGGTAATAGCCATTTCCGTATAAGGAAACATTCAGCATTCACTGACTGAGGAGTCAGTGCCATAGAAGTGAATGATGAATAACAAGAATTTCTGCCAATTACTTACCTTGTACTGCGACCAGCAGGTGTGCCCTTGCGGTCAATCAAGCCTCGTGGAAGGTCAGCAGATTTTGAAGGTGTAGACATGGCACAATTATTTCACAGTCAAAATCAAGACAAAATACCTATATAGAGAAAACAGCACAGTGAAAATAACTGAATACACAAAACAAAATAATTATCAAAACAAAAAAGACATTGTTATCCTGTTATTACTGATTGATATGATTGCTAAATTTGTTGTCATATGGCCAGATTAATAGAGCACCTGATAAGGATATCATAATTAAAAGATTTTATTGACTGATGTTGATTTTGACATAAGGCAACATTTCAAGAGTGTCCAGTGAGGAATGAAGTCACAAGAAAATGGTAAGATGAGAAAATATGGTAAGAATGAATGAAATTGATTACTAAGGATAAAACATCTTGATAAGTCAATTAGGTTGAGTCATAAATAATTTCTGCTTTATTTAAAAAAATAAAATAAAATAAAATAAAAGTATAGTTACATTTTATTTAATTATTTATTTGCCATTATTTGCAATGACTTCTTGCCACTTATCAGCCAGCTCTTTTATACATTTTGAGAAAAATACCACAGGTTTTGCAGTGAAAATTTTTTTCAACAAATGGTTGAATCTAGTTTGCATTATAGAAAGTTTTCCCCACCACAGCATATTACAGTGATTGAAAAACAAAAAAAGATAACTGGTTGGTGTAAGACCAGGTGAATCTTGCAGGTAGGGGTAGAACAGACCAACCAAATTATAAAGATTTTCTCATGTTATTCCTGCTGTATGAAGCTTTGTGTTGTCATGGAAGAGAAGATTTTTCCTTAATCCACTGTGTATGCTGCAATTGTCAGGCAAAAAGTAAGGCATGTTCTTTTTTATGTGCCATGTCCCTTTAGGACGTAGGTGATCATGGACCTCCACATCTTACTGTTCTTTTTTGCTCTTAATAAATTTTGTAGTTTTGTTATTTTTCCCCACTGTTCTACCATTCATTTGCTCAAGCTCATCAAGTATGTTATGGGCTGCTCTCCTCTGTTTCTCTTTCCCCACAATCAGTCCTGTGAGTATCAGGTTTTCTAAGCCCTCCTCAGAAATTTCAAGTGTAGTCCAAATTTATTCTTAACTGTCATGTATGATTAGGATGATACATTTGTCATTACAATTGGTTCCTAAAAACAGAAATTACTTATGACTCAAACAAATATTACTTTTAAAATCTGATATTTAACAATAGTATTATTACAGTAACTATTTTTATTATACAGCAACTTTAAACTATATTATAAAAGAAGAGCTGATTCTCTATCCATCATACACTGTATGTGACTTTGTATGCTCATATGTAATATATATGTGTATGTTTGTGACTTATATGTGCTTCTGAAATTTAATGTAAACACACAAACATACACTCAATAGGATTTTCAAATAAGACATTGGGATAATACAGTCTCTTACCAATCATCAATAATTATGTGGTGATCTTTAAAGTCATTTTTATGATTTCTTCTGTATTTAAACTGAATATATTTTCTAATAAATAGTATTTTAAAAAGAAAATCAATTTTTATTTCAAATTAAATCATCTTGCCACCAATGAAAGGACAGGTACCAATCTAGTTCCTTATAATAAAGCCTTGATAAGCAGCGCTGTAGCAACTGGGGAGGCGGTGGCCTTGGTTCCTCCCAAATTTTTATCAATTGCAGTATTTTTTACTGGGTTTTATTTTAACAAAATACAATGAAGAAAAAAAAAACTATCAAAGCAACAAGGTACTGGAAATTTTAAATGTTCTTGTCGATAACCATGTTGGTGGCCTTTGCTAACTTATAGCTAAATTCTAATTATTTTTTCAAGGTCATCTTTATTATTGTTCTTTATAAATCAGTTCTGGCCGTCCATATATGGAAAGATGTAATTTTGAACCCATTTTGATTTCTATTAGACATGCAACAGAAATGCAAAACTTTGTGCTAAACTTGTCAAGAAGTCTGCCATTTGTCCATGCATTGGATGTTGCTGTCACATCTGCTCCGATGCTTCTGCTATGTATTTAGTGAAAGAAAAAACTGCAATGTTATTGATCCAGATCAGACATCTCGGCTTCACTTTCCCATAACATAGCTTCCCTGTATTTTTTCTTTAAATACTTTCATGGTAATTGTTTTGATAAGCTTATCTCTTTGATACCTTGTCTTTACGAATTTAAACACAGTACTAGATTGGTGGCAAGGTATCATCATTTTACAGTTGAAATTGCTGGATGTAACTGAAAGTTCTATGCAAGCAATTTCTTCTCTCACACTTTCTGCTTGTGGAATTCTCTTTCAGACTCTTGCTTCCGGTCAACTTCAATCTTCAAAAATTTAATGCAATGTTAATCATTATCTTCAGTATTATTAATTCCTGTTCTTTTATTGTTCTCTCTCCTAAATAAGATTTTCTTTTTCTCATATTCTTTCACACTCGGTAACCCTGTACGTCTTAGTGGTTTTAACGCCTTGCTTGGGGTGAAATGATTAAAAAAAAGAAGAGTATCTGGAGTAACAAAACTCCCATCAATCATAAACTTTATTGCCTTTGTTATATATGTTCTCTCTTTGATAATGAAATGTCTGAGATGTGAAATTCAATTTCAAAAATGTCCATTTACAACTTCTGAGATATGTCATAAAGACATTGCTGTAGGACTTTTAAACATGAAAATAAAACTATTTCACAACATGTTTCAATAAAATTCATGCAATTAGGTAGGACTTTTTCAGTTCTTATCTAAACACAATATGAGCTGAGATGTTTCCTGCCTCACTGATGCTGAATATGAGATTGTTACAATGGGCATGTCCCCAGTGCATACTGCAAAATTCAGTGCCATGACCAAGGATTTTTCATCCTGAAAGACACACAGCATGTAGTTAGACATTTAATGACCAGAATAATAGGCCTGTCTCCTGCTATAGTATTATGCACAAAATTGTATTAAGGTACAAATGCAACTAAAATTGGAGGAATATGTTTTATTCATTTATTATTTGTTGAGGTTTCTATCAGTCTATGCTACAAGTTACTAACTTTTTTTTTTAAATGGATAAAGACAGTAGATTAAGTTTTTTTTTTAATGTGTGTGTTAAGGGGTTACTAGATAAAGTTTAAAGTTATTCTTTCCACCAACCAGAATAATGCCTGAGACTGTTAGACATCACTTCTGCAGATGTCAATCATTTTCAAGATTATGTTTATTGTACAGAGGGTGTGCAGGTAATGCACACTGCGTCTATCTGTACTCACATTATAGTCCCCAAAATTCTAAATTACAAACATTTAAAAAGATACATTTTGAAAAAAGAATCATCTTTTTTTTTTTTTTTAAATTTTAAATGCTATCCAAATCACCTTGTTTTTTTTTACCTCATCACTAAATAAAAGTATCATCTAAATGCCCAAATACAATCCTCATAGCAAATATTTTACCATAAAGCATCAAAATGTTATTGCTGCATTTTTTTTTTTAAATTGAAAAAGAATATAATTATATTCAAACAGATCAAAAATATGCCATCTAAAGCACATTACTGGGTGGAGCCTTTTATCTGATAAGCTGAAATCTTAAAAAAACAAAACAAAAAAATAATAGCATTTGTTGGCAAGTTTTGAAGTAAGAAAATTTATATTTGGTATAGGATACCAATCAGTTTTTGTAATACTATTCAGAGTACAGTAATCCCTGTTTATCAGTAATTACCATCAAATTTTGAAAGAAGATGGAAGGGACTTGTCCATTCACTTTTACAAAGAGTATAAAAATTATAATAAGCACATAAAAGGAAATTTTTGTGCAAACTTTTTATTTGTATCTCTTTTTGTACTTGTGTAATAAATATTTTTCCTTTAAAATTCTATACAGTGGTTAAGTCTTGATTTATGATTTGCACCTATTATGACTTTCTATTTTTACTAACTAGATTTTCGTGTGTTGAGGGAGAATATTTCCTTACAAGTATGAACTTGGCTGTTGGACGAAAAACATAATGTGAAAGGTTGTTTCTGTTCACTGCATCCAACATTGAAGTTTTCGCCAGTGTCGAGTTACTTGCCAATTATATTATTGGCCTTTAACCAAGCACATGGCACTTCAAAGAATTTTCTTTCAACAATCTAAAAAAGCTAAGTATTTCAAACTCTCTCTCTCTCTTTGTTTACTTTTGAATGTATGCAACTGTATATACCTTCTGTGAGCAATGAACTCTTACCTTTGTTTTAAATGTTTTGGATTATTATTTTGTGTCAAATCATTTTAATCTGTTGTATGGAAATTTCCTCTTCATGAGAATTTGTTAAAAATAAAGAATTTAAGAATTCTGATTTATTTTCCTGAAACAAGCTACTGAAGCCTGTAAATTTCTAAATAAATTCTTTATCATGTTTTGTTAATATTACCTGTGTGCTTCCTCATCATTATCATCCTCCATTAATCTTCTTGGTGTGGATAAATCAACTGTTCATTCTAACCCCATGGCATAGTGTGTCCTAGCTGTAAATATCTAATCTAGTAGAATTAAGGAATGTAGCTCATCTGAGCATTTGCCATGGGAATAGTGATAGGCTTGTGACATTTCATCTGTAGGACTGAAAATAATTAACTGCTCAAAAGGCTGCATAGACACTTTTGAACTCAAGGATGGATAGTGAGGATTGGGCAGCTCCAGTCCAGACATGGCAGCAATACTCTATTTTTTGTCTTATATGACTTTTGTAAAGATAGAGTATTGTAGGAGGAGCAGTAGCATGCAAAATGGTGTGTGTGTGTGTGTGTGTATTGGGGGGGCAGAGGGTGCAATGACCCTAGGCATCCAATCAAAGAGTGAAATAAAAATTTAGTTTATATTTCATTTGAATAAAGTGTTTATTTCATGTTTCATCTGTTTTTACATATTTAAAATGGCTTTCTTTCTCCCATTTCTCAGTACTAGGCCCTATAGGCCCCCCTACTTGAGTATTAGGAGTATACAATCAAGGAGTTGTCACTGAAGAGAAGTTACATACTTACTGGTGTGATACAAGGAACCAACCATTTTTCTGGAAAGACTGACACTGAAATATGAAAATGTATTGGAATAGCCAAGGAAGCATTCCAAAAGCTAAGCAGAGTACTGAGAATTAGGAATATTTCACTAGAAACAAGGAAAAGAGTACTAAACTGCTATGTGATATCTGTTCTCCTGCATCGCAGTGAGTGCTAGGTGATCTCCTCAAAGATGAAGACTTGAAGCAACAGAAATGTGGTTCTACAGAAGAATGCCTGGATACCGTGGACCAAACATTTTTTGGAGAAAATGGAAACAAAAAGGAAACTAACACTTAATTCCAAGAAGAGACAGTTGGGGTTTTTAAGGCATATACAGTGTGCGATGGATTAATTTTCGTCTAAATTACACAAAAATAAAAATAACACTGGCATCTCATTTTAACAGATATATTTACCAAAATTATGCAAAAATATCTTGAAATACTAAAGAACAAATTTATTCCATAAAATCGCCATTGGCTTCACCCCCAGCTTCCAGACAACTTTGAAATCTTCTGCAACTTTTGTGAATGGTCTCCTTGTATTAGTTGGTGAATGATGCCATAATCCTTGCCTTCACTTCATCTTTGGTGTTATAAGGAATTTTGTTGGTCTCTTGCTCAACTGCACCCCACACATAATAATCAAGGGGGGTTCAGTCTGGGGAGTTATGTGGCCAGATGTAAGAGGTGATGTGGTCATAGAAATTGTCTGACAGCCATGACTGGGTTCTCCTGCTTAGAGTCCTGTTGCCAGACATAGGGTCTTCCAGCAGCCAGTCTCTTGATCTAGGGTAGCACTACCTCTTCAAGGAACTTGATGTAGGCTTCCATGTTGAGTTTGAGGCCCTGTGGGAAGATAAATGAAGGCATAACATTGTCATCACTAGTGATCACTCCAAATAGCTTTGTAATCACCATTGGACTCATCCAACTCTTTCTGAATCCTCTGCACTGTCCTCAAATTGACACCCAAACACTCTGAAATGTTCGTATTGGAGCTTCCAGCATGAATGCCAAGCAGTACAGCATACTGTTTTCAAATTTCTGGTGGAGTGAATTGTGTCATGGTGCTCTTTTTCTCACAGACGGTGCCCAACTGACCCTACTATACTGTACAGTCAACAAAATCAAAAACAAACAAGGCACATGCGCGAAATTAAAAATATAAAATGGCGACAATTTACCCATCGCACCCTGTAATGAAGAAGGAGGGCTTGGAAAATCTGATACTCACGGGACACATAAGGCAATATGGGCAGAGGAAGACAACACATGACATACAATGTAATGAGCTTGAGTAAATGGATGGCGTAACAGGGCTTGGGAGAAATAACAGAAAGACAAAGAAAGTTTACTCAATTGAGAGCTAACAGAAGGGACAGGAAATTGTGGAAAGCCATGATTGCCTACGTCCTGAAGGGACACGGTACACAAAGAAGTAGAACTAAACGTGATTTCTTTTAAAAAGTTAAAAAAAAAAACGTGTATATATATATATATATATATATATATATATATTTTATCTGGAGTACTTAATCGATATGAAAAATATAAAAACAAACTAATTTTACTAATTTCTATTTTTTTTACGTTTCAAGATCACGTGTTATGAGCTTAGTTTTGTTTTGGCTTTCGTAGACTAGAGAGAGAGGATCATCATTTTTTAAATTTACTTACACTGCTGAATTTAAATGGCAAACTGGACCCCTCACCATTTATAAAAATAAAATTTAATAATTCTTTTGATATTTGTGATCTGGACTGCTTACTTACAGCGTCGTAAATGAAAAAATAAAATTGAAAAACCGAATATTTCTTGTCGCCGTGTACAACTAGTAAATAGAGAAACAAATTACTTTAAAATTATTTAAATCTTCAATTAAAAAAAGGCAAATGTTAAATTTTTTTGACATGTGTTTGCCAACAAATACAAAGTCATAGTCAATCAATGGTGAAAAAAAAAATCAAACTTATACTGGGGGGACATTAACTTCGAGTAAATTGATTTTTAAAAAATTAACTTTACGAAGCAGTTCGATTTTTTCTCAATAAAATCTTTTCCTCCAACAAAGTAAAATGAACTTTACTATTATTTTTTCCGTCTTCACTAAGAAAATCCCCAAATAATGACATTCATATTTAAAATAAAAAGTAAAAACAAAAGAATTTCAACAATGCTTCATAACTCACTGGAATATAGAAATGACGATCAATGAATTGCTGACCGAAAGTCAGATTTATTTCAATTTCAACAAATACCACAATAATATCTGAATTTTCAAATCAAAGCATTTTATTTTATTTTAGACTTGAATTTTCATTTTGTAGACGAAATCGGAATAAAACACAGCAAAAATGAAGATTATATTGAATTTGATGCAACATTTCATATTCAGAGATAGGCCCGACCATTATTTATTTTCATTTTACAAATTGGTCACAGAAACTAAATTAATTTTTAATTTAATGATAGAGTGAATGTATGATCCAAATATGAGGCTAGGTAAAGCAATCAAGGGAAGTAAATCAGTATTCGTAACGTGGAAAATGCTTCAGATTCTAAAATGGAATGTACCTTTAAATAAAATAAAGTTTAAACGAACTCAACCAAGTTCTCTAACTAAAAAAAAGGTGAGAAAAACAAACAATATTTTGAAAGTAAAAAAACTAAAGCAAACGACAGGACAGATTCGTCTAATTATTTCGATTTTCTTATTAAATGAATAAAAAATAAAGGCAGACATAAGAAGAACAATTCGAAAATATCCCAATTTCGAGTGCAAAATGTCTTTCTGAAATCAGAATTTTATTTTTTTGTTGAAGTTTGACTTTTTTATTTTTTGTGATTTCACAAAAATCGAAAACAAAATATAAATAAAATAATCTTTGGTTAATTCTACAACTGCCTCTAAAGTTGTACAAATTAAAGTAGATAGATTTTCCCCTTACCAGTTTAATAAGTCGCCCGGATCAATCACATGCAGAGATACAATAAATGTTCACTTGAAACAGAATGAATATTTTACTCAGTTTCTTGTAAAGCAGGAGAAAAATTGAAAGACACAATTTCGCACGGTGAAAGGGCAAAATAATAACCCTTCGTATTTTAGTTCCACATCATGAACCATTTATTTTTAATTTTGCCGCATTATGACTAAAAAAAATGTCATCGATTGGATAAGGGATAGGTGGTGAGTACTACAGATAGCGAGCGCGAATATTGATTTTCAAAGGTTGCAGCTTCTTTTCCCACTTTAGCAGCATAATCTTCATAAATTCCTTAAAACCTTGTACCAAGCTAACATCAAAATAAATTAAATAATATGATTTTTACTGAAATTTGAACCAGGAACCCATTTAAACATTTCTCGTCAAATTTCAACCACGGGAGAGAATTAAAATTTAAGAATTACTTTTTGCTTGTGTAACTAAAAGCTTTGAAGTGCGAGTAATCGGAAAGTTTGTTGTTAAGTGAAGTCCACTAATGTCCTTGGGAAGAAAGGCAGGAATCCATCTGTTATATAAGAGATGGGTTCATGCCTTTACCAGAGAGGTTATAACAGGGCGAACTTTAGCCTCGGGTAGTAGATAGTCTATGACAATTCCGAATTTAAAACGGCTGAGTAGGCGATGAAAGACAACTTCAGCATCTTCATAAAAATGACATGGAAATTCATGCCATTTCAAATCACAGCCCTTGCTACTGTCGGTTGAAATCTATCAAAAATCATTTTTTTTAGAAAAATAAGTTTTTCAAGTCCAGTAGCTGTTATTGCTTTCCAGTATTGATGGGGGTCTTCCTTCCTAATATTTTCTTTTAAGTAGTGGAATATTAGCATGATTATGTCATTATTTTCTCTCTGTACTATCCATTTTAGTTGTTGCCGTTGTTGAAAGTCTTAAACTTAAAAAGGAATCCACGATCGCTTACGTCCTAAAGGGCTACTGTGTTAAAAATAAATAAAATGTTAATTATAAAAATTTTAACTGCTTACCAAATCTAAATTCTTGTGTCAAACAGAAGAACATAGTAGGAATAGAAAGGGAAAAGAGAACGCGTGTTTCTCTTCTCTTTCAGGTCAAAATAAGCGCAAATAACAAAATAAAACTCAACCACCGTGTAAAATTTTAAAGGAAAAACGTTTATTATACAAGAAAAGACAAAAAAAAGGTACAAATACAAAATTTGCACAAAAATTTCCTTTTGTGCACTTATTAAGGCAGCAGAACAATTTTCTGATTTTTCGAAAAAGGATTACCATCGAAAAATTGTAAAAAGATTACAGTTTAGGAAAAGACAAGGATTTAATGACAAAAAGAGTAAAACAATTCAAGAAGGACCCCCCCCCCAAAAAAAAACAAAACAAAAAAAAAACAAAAGGTGCAATCACCTTTCAGGTAAAGCGAGAACATTTACTTTTACTTGCCCCACGAGCATCTCTCGGATATATAGTAATTTTAGTCACTTTTAAATTCACTGTTCGTGCTTGGGAAAATTTCTTTGAATTCTTTTCGTTCTACTGCAGGAGAATTTTCACTTGAACTTCAAAACTTGAACTTCAAAACTTGAACTTCAAAATTCTTTTTAGTCTCTCTGCAGCTGGCTTGTAACCTTGTGCCTTCTTGATGTCAAATGCCTTCTGCTTCTTGATGTTAATTTGCCTTGACCCCTTGCTGTTAAACGGAATTCTCACAAAAGTACGTGTAGAAAAACAAGAAACAACCTAGACGATTAAATATTATTTCAAGATTAACATTTTTAAAGTAGTAAAAATACAATTTTTATATAATGAAATTTAACCAGTGAGAATAAAACTATTGCGCCTGTTATAACGAGCGTATGGTCGCAAAAGGAAGGAATAAAGAAGGATTAACATTTCAATAACGTGCGTTGGTTAAAATTCAGAATATATACATAGTTGTATGAAAGGTGGCAAAATTGTTCATATGGAGTTACTTAGTTGTTGTTGGTAATGAAAGCGATTAGGTGTAAGGGTATTGTCGGGAGTGTCAAGAGTTGACTGATTTCTTGGGTTGGTTAGCCGAGGTCACAGTTGGTGACAGGCCTGGAGCGGATTAGTGAAGCCAAGTGTAATGTCGTTGGTGTGGTTTGACGTATGCCTTTCTTCAGTGTTGAAATCGACACCGATGCGGTTGTGTGACATGGCCAAAGTGTTGAAGTTGAACTGCCTGGTAAGGTGGGTTGGCTGGTTGATCGCTCGAGATCGAGGTTTATTCATAGTAAGGCACTTGTCAGGTAGGTTACCGAGGTTACGGCGGTGGCGACGACGGAATCCGATTTTGCTGATACAGGGGATGAGAGCGTAAAGAGGCGGGAGAAGTCACGAACCTGGTTTTGTCGATATAGTGGATGCGTTGGCGAGATGATAGCAGAATGTCTCTTTTGAGTTCTGGTTGAATGTGGTATCAACGAAACAGGGTCATAGTGGTGACGACGAGGGAGACCTGGAGTGGATATCGAAGGTTGATCAAACGGAATGCCTGTTGGATTCTGGTCGAATGTGATATCAGTGACACGGGGTTATGGTAGTGACAACGTGGGAGGCCTGAAGATGAATAGTGAAGACATTGAGATGTTCGAAATCACGGTGGTGGCGTCGGTGTCGAAGCTGGCTTGTTGGCTGCATTCTATGGGTGAGATTAATGAAGCTTGGGTGAGATCACGGTGGTGACGAGAGAGGCGATCGTGGCGGAGACGACGACAGCGCGCTTGCGTGCTGACTGGTGGCCTTTCTGCTGGCTACTGTGTCTGGCGTTTACGAGAGACTTTTAAGCAAATCCGGTGATCCCCAGAGTAATTTTTTCCGGCGGGAACGTTCGTGATTGCCTATTGTACTTTATTGCAGGGATTTGTTTTGTAGACTGGATATGATGATCGGAGCCCTTGCGCAGAGAACTGAAGTATTGAGGGAAAATGACGAGGAAACACACGTGTTATATTTAATGAAACGAGATAAGGAATTTATTTACAAATTTACACATTTGAATTTGTTAGCATCTTGTTTCAGGAAAAGGAATCAAATATTTAAAGTTCGTAGTTTCGATGAATTGTCAAGAAGAGAAAATGTTCATATTAAATCATCGGACACAAAATCATATTCCAAAATATTTCAAACAAATTGAGAGTGTTCGTTTTTTTCACATAAACGTTATACGGTTGTATTCAACATGAATGAAAATCTATATTTTAAGGTACTTAGCTTTGGAGTTGAATATAGTTCTTTGAAATTGCCCTGCTCTCATTAGAGGCTGATAAGGTATCAGCGTGTAATTTGGCACCGGCGTTATGCAGATGCGTGGAACTCTGGCTTTCTGCCTCCAGCTTCTTTCTGCTTTTTCTCTCTCTCTCTGCTGTGATTCAACTTTCTCTGCCTATTTATATCAAAAAGCGATTTCAAATTGGCTCGATACTTTTTTTCTTAGATTGTAAGCTGCTCCCTTTTCCATTGGTCAAAATAAATTTTCACACAGGCTCGTTAAATTCTGCCTTGGTCTTTTCTTCAGCTTGGTTGATCAAGGGTAATATAAAAAAGTGTTATGCTATAGATCTGGTAAGGATTCAAACAGTTTATGTTGATGGTGAAATTGAATGAAATAGATTGCTTGATTTACTGTAGGGTTGTCTCGCTTCGACTGATATAGTTACGATTTCCTTTACGTCGTTAAGATATTGAGTGAGTTGGTTTATGAATCTTGTCTTGGTTGAATTGGTCACTAGATGAGTTGATATTGAAAAGAAATTGAATTCCACAAGCCGGGTTGATGTTAATAAAAATTAACTTTGAGCGAGAAAGTTGGGTTTGATGGATTTGTGTGACAAGTTGATTATTTTAAGGACTCCCTAAGTCGCGTCGAAGTTTTATATTTATGAGTTTTCTTGATCACGTGGGGGCTTGAGAACGTTTACATTTTTTTGGCGCGTTGAACTCTGAACAGATCAACTCGTACGGACGTAGGCAGAAACATGACGTTATTATTTATGGACCAATCAGAAAGCATGGTTCCGTACTAAACTCTCAAGCCGATTTTAAGGGATTCAGCACAAACTGAGAATATTTAGCTGTGATCCTCTTTTAACAGGTTTAAAACAGAATGTAGAAATCTAATTCTACAAACGTCTAAGTCCTTTAGCATGAGAGAGAGAGAGAGAGAGAGAGAGAGAGAGAGAGAGAGAGAGAGAGAGAGAGAGAGAGAGACCCTGTATATAACGTTAATATTTATATGTATTCAGTTGACAGCAGTAATGTTAACTCACTGTTGATTTAAGGATCCAGGTAAAATAGGACATGGGAGAAGGACAGAATTCATTTGTCGAATCTGCTTTTTTTTTTTGCCTGAACGTCTCTGTGTTTATAACACATTTTTCCGAGACAAATTCATTTCAGAATTCTCACTTGCTTTCTGATTGGTTCATAGGTGTAACTCATTTGACAATCTCTTTTCTTCACCTACATTTTAGGGATGATGACCTTTGGACCGCTTTTATTTATTTATTTATTTTTATTTTATGTCCTTATCTTTTTATTTTTATTTTTATGGCAAACCAAAATGGTTCCGTACTTTTCTATTATTTTTTAAATTGTGAATTTTTAAAATTTTTCTATCACTTCAAAATAATACATATTAAGTAAGAAAAATAGAAAATTTATATTTTACATTATTTTTGTTGTTTTCGTTAAAAAGTAAGATTAAAATTTTAGAATATATTTATTTTTAAAATGACACTTGAAAAGGGTAAAAAATGTTAGAATCTTTTAAACAATGTTAAAAAACACACACTAATGCAGACCTTTAGAATTTAATTTTATTTAGCTCCCTTTAAAATATTTACCACTATTTAGCGCCCCCCACCCAGATTAATCTATTTTACAGTCGGCAATTCTTCCGACGGCATAAAATAAGTCCAGCAGGATGATCTAGTGTTTTACTTGCGTGCAAAGGAACTTGCAAACTCACATTTTTGTTAACTGAAGATATTTGGAGAGTTTGTGTTATAAAATGTAACAAGGAAAATTTAGAAGATGCTTCTAAAAATCATTCCAGCAAGGCGATCCTTAAGTTTGTGGGATTTTTAGGCGTTCGAAAATATAGGGCATGGGAGAACGGACGAAATTATTTCCTTGACTCACTGTAGTCTCTTCGTGTTGTTATACTCCGTCGCAATTAGATCTCATTTTGATTCATTATGCACGATGGCCGGATGTGAACGCCTTGAAGGCAGAGGACGAAATAAGAATAGTCATCTACTGCGCATTAGGCTCCACGCACCACGTCCGGTCTACAAAGTGAACTCCAGCGGTAGCCAATCGCGAACGTTCCCGCCAGTAAAAGAGACGCCTCTTGAGACTACCAGACCTGCTTAAAGGCAGGCTTTGAGGACGACCAGGACACCCGCTCCACAGAACAGCTCTACCTCGACTCGTTTACAAGGCACTCCTTTCACAGTCGACGCAGCTACCCATGTTCCACAGAACTGGCCTCCCAAACCCGCCGTCACCTCGACTCTTTTACAAGGTATTCCCTTCGCAGTCGACCGCAGTGACATTTGCTCCACATAACAGCTCTACTTCAACTCGTCTACAAAATATTCCCTTCACAGTCAACCTCCGTTCCACAAAACAGGGCTACCAAGATCACGCCAACCCGACGTCACCCCGTTTCAACACAAGAGTTCGACCAACCGACAAGACGATCCACAACCGTGACCTCCATCAACCTACGTATACCACCCGTATCTTGTGATCTCGGCCACGCCGGCACAAGAAATAGTTCAACTTCAGACACCACACTTACAACGATCGCAATTCCTGTACTCTTTACCAACAATAAACGTTCTTTCACTGTAATCAACGTTGTTCCTTTCTCTCGCTACCATATGCTTAATATAACAGTGGTTATCACTTTTTCAAGACAAAAGGATTAATTCCAGAATTGTATCTTGATTTCTGGTTGGTATAAATGACCATTCATTTTTCTTCACCTACATTTAAGAATGATGACCTTTTGCCTATTGGGATCGTCCACACTCTGACGACTTCCCCAATCTTACAATGAACTATTCCTGTATCATATGTCAACGAATCACGTCCTTAGAATGTAAATCGACCAATCAGTTCGGTCGGTACATGTTCCTGCCAAAAATACGAATTTTTGGACAGGCAAGGAACGCGCTTCTTCGAGATTCAACAACTTGCGCGAATCATCGTTCGACATGAAACATGCCTTTCCGTCGTTCTGTTAAACAAACTCGAACCAACTACATCACCAGCTACCTTTAGAAATTCAAGCGAATCTGAATTCTTTAACAAAAACTTCTTTCCTGTTAAAGCAAACTCATCGACAACAGAAGCTTGAGTTCCAACGAACGTTCCGAGAATAATATTTAAAAAGTTGTTATTCTAATCAACTACGAAGAAATATTAACTCTACGTATAAAGGTACGCAACTTTGTTCGACTTATTATTTTCTCACAAGCACGCACACATTTCACTTAAAGCAATTATTAAATTGTCGTTTTGTCACAGTATAATTTCCATTAATTTCAAACTATTAATCTCGACTGAAGAACTGATCAAACGAACTTGATTCGATCATATGAACACTATCTTCCAATCCAACATTCAACCTTACATACAACTCACAATTTGTAGCTATATGTGTATATAAATAATTGGAATTTGTTCTTGTTCAAATATATTGTCGACGTCATTATATTCCGTTCTCTGTTCTGCTTGCATGATATATGTTTTACATCTCTTCTAAAATTGTTTGTGGAAAAAAAATGAACACACAATCAGCCAAGACCTTCTGAATAAAACCCCGCTTATTAATTATTCATCCTACTAAATTACCGACGTTCCACAACATGCCCTCTTTTATTTATTGCTTACCTTTTTAGTTTTTTGTTTTTATTTCTTTATGGCAAAACAAATTGGATTGCAAAATTTTCTATCTTTTTTAAATAGTGTTAGTGATAGAAAAAGTTCACTATTTTTATTTGCTTAATATTAATAATATATGAAAAGTTCATTCATTACTTATTAGAAATATGAAATTCTTTTATTAATCTAGGTATGTCCAATTTAGGCCTTTTTAGCGTTTTTTTTAGTTTTTTTAGTTTTTTTTTCAGTTGAAAGACACATTAATTTGTAAATTCTTGTAAAAATTAAGTACTTGTTGGAATTTAATGAAATCTTCAGAACTTATTCAGAAATGAATGAACTTATTTTAGAAATGTTTGTCTCTTTGAAAGTCATGGTATAAATATTTTTTTTTATATCTGTTACCTCCCTCGAACTTAATTTTATGAAAACTCAAAAAAATTTTATTTGCAACCTGAATTAATTTTTTTAATTAAATGCACAAAACTCTGAAAAATCTAAATCATCGATTTTTTTTTTTTTTTTTTTTTTTTTTTTTTGTTAAAAAAATGTCCAAGATTGTCCAAACTTTTACCTCAATTGTAAAAATACAAAACCCAATAAAACTAAGACAATATTTAATTAAAGTTTTTAATGGCTTTTCTGAATAATATATACGAAGGTAATTATTATCTGAAAGAAAAAAATTTTTTGATGAAAAATGAATTTTTACATTAATTTTTTTTTGTTTTTTTTGTTTCAATTTTAAATACACAATAGTGACAATATGACAAAAGGTTGTTATATATTTATAAATTAAGTTCTTTCTGCAACCTTATGGAAATGATATATTATGTTCTCTACTTTTTAATCATAAATTGGAAGCTTATTAAAATCTGACAACCATTGATATTTTTAAAATAATTTTTAATATTCCAAAATTATATTTAAAATCGTCTCCAACGAAAGTATGGATGCACACCTTGAAATAATGTCACGTGAGTAGTTTCCCTTGATAGAAGCAACAACAACGCTCGTCAAGATTTCTGAATATCGTCGTATTATTTTCAATTTTTTTCTTTTCAAATATAATCGAATAGTGGGATAAAAGAAAATATCGACTATTTACAATTACAAAAAAAAAAAAAAACGCCCTTGGAAGTCCACCCAAATTTTCAAGTTTGAAATAGAATGCATAAATTCATTGTACATTACCTTGGAATTATTATCCACACGACAAATTATCAATTAAAACGATTTTTGGAGTTTAAATTTTCTGGAGTTAGCTCGCTACTACTAAATACTTGTTGAGTCAAAACCAACATAGCATGTTAATTTTATTAATAAATAAAATAAAACTCATTACTGCCATATCATAATTATTAATAAATAGAAAAAAATCTGCCTTAATAAAAAGAAATAAAATCTCATTTCATTAAGTTAACCTGTTTCAATTAATGGTGTTTCATGTAAATTATTATATTCTCAGAAAAATATTTCATGACTGAAATAATAAACCTCAATTTAAAAAAATGTATTTTTTTACTGTTTTATTTTTACTTGTAAAATTTGATTTTCTTTCATAATTTAAATGTTATTTTCAGTGTAGAATTCTTCCTCAAACGTAAGGTTTAAAAAAAAATAATTTGAAAGTGAATTTTTTTAAAAATCTACTAACCAGATTCACTTAAAATTAGAACGAATTATATCATTCTGCGCTACCGTCCGATAAATTCCCCTGCCGTAAGTTGTCACCATATTGACGTACATCAATTAACGCCTGTCAACGCTCACGAAAATAGGGGCACCTCGGTTGGAAATATCTCTCTTAAAAAATTTTCTGCTAAAAATGTAAGTAATGTTTCTTTCAAATTACATTAAGTATACTTTAATCATTCTAAATTTCCTAAGATAACAAAAGAAAAAGGTGTAATTGATTTTTCATGATTTTTTAACTAACAAACTATGATCTTTCCGACAGAAATGTCGATAAGTTCGATTTTACGAAATTTTTTTGACTCGAAAAAAAACAAGATTTTTTAATAAAATTTTTAACATTTATAGGAAGGATTAAAAAATCTGAAAAAATATTCAGAAAATACTTTGGTCTTTCCTCTTTAATAACAACATAAATATTTAAACGTTAAAAATTGTTTTATCAATTTGGGGACCTTTTTTCGTCAAGGTATACCACTTTTTAGCGAAATATTGGACATAAGACAACCTAATAGATGAAGATACCAGTCTAAGTCATAATTTCCATTTTTGAGAACCAATTGTAATAATGATGAATTTATCATCTGGTGTTCCTTAACTTAAATGTATCATAAGAGGTGATGAAGAAAAAAGGTTACATACGACAGTGTTCAACGTAAAAGCAGTGGATTAACAAAGATGCATTTCAACATCAACCGAATCCAAAGGCTGAGCTCCATGGAGGAAACACAATGTTTCTGCATGTGGTGTGATCGTCAGAGTATTATTTATTTAGAGTTATTAAAATGTAACAAAATACTAAAACGCACATTTAAATGTTCATAAAAGTTTAGTTGAAAAACGCCCTGTACTTACTAATAGAAAAAAATGTTGTATTCTAAAAATGACAACACAAGAATAACACAAAAAGAGAAAAATTTGGAACACTGTTGGTCTATTCTACCCGACCCGCTATATTTACCTCAGGTGACCTGACATTGCATCAACAAAAATTATTACCTTTTTCGATCGCTGCAAAGTGCTTTGATTTTTTAAAATCAATTCACCCCCCAAGCAAGGCGATAATGCCACTAAGATGCAAGAACCTACCGCGAGTGAAAGAGAACAGGAATACTTTTTAGAAGGAATGACGGGAAAAACTTTCTTTAATGAAAGGAAGATTCAAGAGTTGAAGAAATTTTTTTTACATCAAAACCGGCTGAATTTTATTCAAAAGGTAACAAATTATTGCAGATAACGGTGAATATATAATTAAATAAAATTATAATTATTCTTAAAAAATTCTTTAAAAAAATTAAAAAAATTATTCTTAGAAAATTATTAATTTAAAATTTAAAAATTATTCTTAAAGTACAAAGTTGATAAATAAAAATGGAAATTATTTATGACTCAACCTAATATTTTGTTTTGAAACACATTTCTTCATTTGGCCTTTTATTGGCTGTGTTGACTAGTTTTTAAAAATAGTTTGTTATCGTTTGTAATTATCAATATTTTGGAAGTATAGTCAGTTTTACAAGTTGTTTACATCCGATGTATGGGAGATAAATCATTTATCTCCCATACATCGGATGTAAACAACTTGCCTTTTTTTTTAAATATCAAAAATCATGTATTCGAAATAAATTATATTGCATTTTATGTAAAACATTTTTTTCTGTAAGTAAAAACTGAAATTGTGTTCAACATTTATAACCAATAAATTTCAGAATTTGAAAAAGAAATAAATGGGCTCTTTAAATTCTAATGCCTTGCATCATGATTTATTTTACAATCTCGTTCAATTTTACCTCTAATCTAAGGGAGATAAGTCAGTGTTGGGAACATTAAAAATAGTTTGAAACGCTAAAAATGGACTACACCGATTTTTTTTTTTAAATGAAAAGTAGAAAATTTTATTAGTGTCATTAAAAATAACTTCTATAGTTTCACTATGAAGAAGTAACCTATCGGATTTTTTTTAGACAGGTTGTTTGGATTAATTAACTTGATTCTTTTTATAGTTTCCTCTCTCCTCACTGTGTAGTGTGTACCCTCCAGTTATAAAGGAAACCAAAAAAAAAAATTAAGTTTTCAAAAGAAAACCACATAATAATCAGATTAAAAAAAATGGATTGAAATAAACGTCTCTTTTATGCAGATGTCTTTAAATTCTCTTTGTGAAGATTTGTTTGGTCAGTGTTCCATGAAAATGGGATGATGACAACTGACAAATAATTATTTAATAAGATTTTAAACAGCACTTTCACTTTATTATTTCATATTTGTGTGGATTTCAAGATGACATTATTAATGCTATCAGATACTAGTTTTTAAAATTTATCATCACAAAACATTGCTATTTAGTGTTATAAATATCCCAAGAAGTTTGAAATTACACCTGGTTTAACAAATGAACTTATCCATTATCTCAGGTTTATATGCTATTCTCACATACACACACATAATTTTTTTTAAATTGAAAAATTTACTTACTGTAAATTAATTTATCCATATTTGATTATTTATTATCCCGACTACGCAGTTTCGTGGTGTAGGTCCAGTTTTCATGGTTTTTTTTTTTGTATTTGCGTTTTTCCATTCTGTCAGTGACGCGTGCATGTTAATGTTCGTTGGCGTGTTCATCAGTTCGTTCATAAACGCAAGTTCTTCACAAAAGTACATTTCCAATGCACAAACTAATTATCTTGCATGCAAGTCATGACTTTTGAGACCGGCTCGAGAATTGCACAAAAGACAAACAGATTGTACCCAAATTTTATTCCAAATGAAGCAGGAACACTGTTAGTGTTACTGTTAGCTGTCTTATTTTGCTTTCGTATTTCATGCAGTCAAAAAGAAACTTATGCTTCTAGAGCGTGCATCGCCTGCCTTTTCAGAGAGAAAGCAAACGCTGCGTTTGAATCTTGTTTAATTTTGAATCTAAAAAATATTTTTGGTACATTTAACGATTATTTGTGGGAAAACAGCTGCGTTTGATTTTTCTTCCACAACCAATAAAAGGGTTTTCCTCCATTTTCTGAGTCGACGAACAGCTGCTGCAGGAACCCAGGTTGTCGCGACCCAGGAAGACAACCACCAGGTACCTTCATGAGATTGCTGGAAAATGAGCATAGCAGGATAATAAAGGCCTTACACGTGACAAAAATAAATTTTTTATCGTCAATATGTTTGTTTTTATTAAGAGGAAAGAACAAAGTAATTTTTTTATTATTTTTCAAAATTTTTCTGTTTTTATTAGAGCATTCTAACTTTTGATTGAAGAATCTCGTTTCTCAGCATCAGCAGGGTCCTACTAAATAACATTGCGGATTTTTGTGTATTTTTTGTTAATGGCAGTCATTAACTTTGAAAATCTGGCAAAAATAAAAATAATTGTCGGATTTTCATGAAACTTTCAGAAACTATTCACAAATGATGGAAATTATTATAAATATATATATATATTTTTTTTAAAGTCATGGTAATTTTTTTAAAATATTTATTACACCCCTACCATAAGTAATTTCATGAAAACTCATGAAATTCTAATTTGTACTGTTTTAGCGATTAATTAGTTAAAAGCACAAGGCTTTGACCAAAGCAAATCATTTTTACTTTTTTTTTTAGTTGACACCAGTCTACCTTAAAATCAGCTCTGAATTGTAACATACAAAACTCAATAAAACAAAGATATTATTTAATTTCAAAAACTTTTAGTTGCTTTTACTTGTTTGTATGACTATGGATAATATTTCCTGAAAGCAAAAAACATTTTCGATGAAAAATAAATTTTTACAACAATTATTTGTTATTTCTTAAATTATTTTATTGTTAAATTTGTTTATTGCTTAAAGTTGTTAAATATTTTAAAATTAATCAAAATCGTGTTCGCGTTAGTCAATGGTATTATTAAGTAGATAAATATCATTTACAGATTAAAAAATAAACTTGGTTACAATCAGAAAGTTGCTTCTAGCTAAAAATCTAATATAACATATTTCTTTTTGTGTCCAAAAATAGCTTAAATTCAAATATACGGAAGACCGGAAGCATCATGAAAACAATAGAAAGTTACGTGGTTTGCGTGGGTATAAATGTTGTTCTCCGCTGTCAGTCAGCCATTACGGTGTTCGTGCGAGACCCGTGTGCAGAAATTTTTGTTTTCCTTAAAACAAAAAACTTTATAGCCTAAAGTGACAATCCAGTGAGTAGCAGCAACATCATTTTTTTTTACTTTTTATAAAGTACCATTTCATTTTTATAACTATTTTGTTGCAATTTATTTCAGTTTACTCTGTTTTCAGCGAGTCTTATTTCAATTCATTTTTTTTCATTAAAAAAACATAGAAAAAAGTAAAAACAATACCTGGCTTTTCACCGTAAATTTTTACAAAGTAAGTACCATTTGTTTTTTTTTTTTTATACACATTTCAAAATACTTTTTCAATATGTGAATTTGCTTTTGGTGAATTTTTGTTTCATTTATTTTTATTTTTTAATTAAGAAAAAACCTAACACCAGTCCCTGAACTTTTCAGTCCTTCATTTTTTTTTTTTTAAAAGTACCATTTGGTTTAATTTTTTTTTTTTTTTTATACACATAAAATACTTTTTCAATTTGTGAATTTGTTTTTAGTGAGTTTTTAATTAATTTTTTTTTTTTTTAATTTAGAAAAAACACAGAATGGCTTGAACAACAGTACGCTTCAACGCTCTTTGGATGTTGCCATGCAGTATAGCACAGAAGCACTCACTATCAGAATTACGAAGAAGGAAGAATTAGAGAAGATCATGAAAAGGAGTGAAGAAAAGCAGAGACAGCATCAAAAAAAGGAAAGGCGTCAGCTACAGAAAAGATTGAAGGACATTCAACACACCAATTCTGCCATCAAAGCAGAATTCCCGGACTTTTCCCAAGATTTTAGATGACATTTACAAAATCTTACGTGGTGATATAGTTGGCCATTATAAAACACATTTGGACAGTTGATTTTGTTGATGAGATATTTGTAGGATGGGTCATAGAATTCTCTGACCCAGATTACAACATTTTCTATGGAGAAGAAAATGAAGACTATCAACTGGACAAATGTGAAATAGCTACCGACTATATCATGCACGATCTTATCTTCAATGGCTCTAACCCCCATCCTCTTCTGGCAGCAAGGACTTCGATCATTAGGTTGGAGTTTGTGAGGAGCGTGGAACCACCTCAGAATTGCTGTTGTTCCCAAGTCCACTCTGGCCTGGAGTGGTAGCACCTGTTATGGTCCCAGCTATGGGCAAAATAGCAAAAAAAAAAAGGCCCTTTTAATAGCCACAAATATTTCACGAAAGTCTGATACGAATTGCATTGCATCTCTAGACCTCTCTTCTTACTTGGCTATGAATAAATAAAATAAAGTGTATATGATTATGTGAAAAAAAATGTCTTTTCAATATTCATATTACTTTGAAAAAAATTAACAAAAAAAAATTGTGTAATATTTCAAATGATAAGGGTACCTAAAAGTATTATGAATCTATCTTATGTAATTTATGTTCGTATTTTTTTTATTTTCTCAGTTATTTTTTTCCATATGAAATATCAAAATTAATAAAATGAAGGGAAATACAAATACTAGCATAAAATATAATAAATGTATATATTTATATTTTACACTTAGCCTTTCATAAGAAAGGTAACTAATTAAAGTAATTAACTTAATTTGTATGCACCTTATGACATTTTGTCTGTCAACAGTCTTCTTAGTTTAAAAATTTTCATAAAGCATCGTACACGTAAAGATGGAAAGCTAAGAAACAATTAAAAATTAGAATGCTGAAATTTTCCCTTAATAACTGGTTACGTAAGTTGGTTCAATCATTCCAACAAGGAAAATTCTTCGGTTGGTGTGATTATTCTGTTCTTCGCTGTTACCATGAAGTTTGCTTTGAAAATAGTACCTATTCTTTGAAAATAATTCAGAGAAGTATTTTCTCTTCTTTTTATTTTATGGTGTTACCTTTTCTGAAGACCTTATGCAATATTCTAATTATCGTAAAAGGAATATTTCATTTGCAATGATTATTTTTACATACGTTATTGACTAACATTTGGCACACAATGCACTTAATTTGTGCAATTCTTTCATTTATGTGAGTTAACAATAAATTTATCGTCTGTTTCTTAAACTTGGCTAGTGTCGTCTGTCTTTGTTGTGTGCCCTTATAAATTAAATGTTAACTCGAACATTTGTTTGAACTATTTTTTTACCAAATAAAAAAAAATCGTATATTATAAATTAAAGATACTTATCTACCACCTTCACGTAACCAAAAGTTTAATATGCGCCAATAAGCTATTTCCCCTGATGATTGTGCTGCCATATCAAATATTAGCACATATGTAACATTTAGTTGCGTAGATAAGTACCTTTAAATATCTAAATATTGCTCTGTTCATCGAGCATGTGTATATACGCACAAAAACACTCGCTTACACGTATCCATCTTTATATATTCCAATTTTTTACTTAACATGCAAATACCCTTGGGAAATCCCTTTCTTCCCATAGCTATGGCCTGTTAGTTGGATTTTTATCAGTAAATCATTATCGATCTTCAAAAAATTCTTCTAACCTGAAAAAGGTTGATGACCTACAAAAAACAAATCAAACAAAAACCTTTCACAGTTCCTTCCCATTTCTTGATGGTTGTGTAGGTTTCCTAGCCAGACAACAGAATTGATCCAAGCTCAGAAGGGTAATAAATCAGGCGAATGCTACACTCTGATCCAAGTTACAAAATATAACAGTCAGTCACTTATGTGCCATACGTGATACATGCTTAGGCGATCATGTATCTTTCGATACATGACTGACGAAGCAGATTTTTTTTTCCCGCAGTAGGTTGACATTTCTTTCTGCGATAGACTAGTTGCCATCCAAGCTAATAGAACCCGGTCTGTTTACCCATAGCTTGGTGGGGGGGGGGGGAAAGAAGAGGATTCATACCTTTCCCCAAGGGTATTAGCACGTAAGTGAATGTAATGAATGGATTCGACTGGAAAACTCGGCTCTCGAGACCGTGCCGCCTCTATAACAGTAATGGCCGTATGTAAAAGCCTAATTATTATTGAACATGAGGATGACAACAACGCTAGAAAATTTTACATTTTTCTAGTTTCAGGTTTTGTGTAGAGGGAAATAACTCTGAAGCAACTTGAACTTGCTATCCAGCAATTGATGCCATAACGTTCGTGCTAATAACTGATGTAACTGAAAATATTTTCAAAAACAAATTGGTAGGTTCCAACTCTCAGTTCACTTGCTAACAGATTCATGTAATTTTTTTGTGCGAGCAAGATATTTTGTTGCTCAAATCTCTGAGATGCTCCAACTGCGAGGTGAAAATGGTAATGGGAGACATTGAACGACTTTTGGAATGGAATATGCAAGAACTACAGGCAACAATAACTGCTCCTCCATTTTAAATGGACAAATATAATTTTTTTTTAATACCAATGTTCACCTAATATAAAGCCCAAGAGCCACCCACGGTCTGCTGTATGAGGTTATTGTATGAGCCATTAGAAAAGGCAAGAAACTCTATGCAGGAAAGATAACTGTTAACCCTAGACTTGAAGAAGTTAAGAGTGCAGTGATTGGGAAAACATACAGCAGGGAGACTGTTCCACAAAACAGCAATTCTTGGGAAGCTGTTCAAATGGAACTTACTTCTTAATAATGGAAGATGAAGGGAATGATATTTACTAAGATAAAATTAATCTGGCAAAGGGACAAATGAAGATTATGATGCACCAAGGAGTTGGAGCTTAACTTAAAAACTAAGTGAAAATATTGGTTTTTATCGGGGCTGTTGGCATTAATGAGAAATACACAACTCACTCAAATTAATATAGAAGAATATATAACGATTGTATAAAAGATTTTCATGGCTTTCTCATTTTATCTTATTTGATAGCATTAAAAAAAGTAAAGAAGAAAGGATCAAATAATAATTCAAATAAGGAAATTTTCCTGCATTTTCCTGGAATAGTCATCATTTCTTGATAGTTCATGAAACACTGAAACTATTTCTTGTTAATTTTTCTTTACTTCTTTCTGGATTTCTGATATTTATGATGTCAAGAGAAATATTTAAATAAAAAAAGGTTTTGACACACGATAACAAGTCACCAATTCTCACCAACACCTTTTTTCACTGACCTGTTGCTTAGTTACTGAATTCTGATTATGATCACCAATGCTGTTTCTATTTCATTCTATAAAGGTTTTGATGTTACAGAAACTATTATCAAATTGTCAATACTTAAAAGTAAAGCTGCCAAAGTTTTTATATAATATATATATATATATATTAGCAGGTAGTCGAGTGGTTACATTTGCTCACTGACCATGAAACCTGAGTTTGAGTCTCACCATGATGAATTTGTTAGGAAGGTGACTCTTGATGTTGAGTCTGGAGGAAGCGATCTCAGCATGTAGCACCTTTAGAAAGTGCTTGAAAAGAATACCATAGGTTGACCCAAGCCTTGCGAGTAAAACTGGGTAGACAGAATCTTTTGTGAGTTGTCAATGGTTGTGCTAGCACAAAGTCACAAGTCATTGTGACCGAGAGTTTGAGTGTGCTGACCTTGTTAAGGTTGTTGGTCATGCTAGATAACACGCTCTCTTCCAGAAACTATGAGTTCTGCTCAACATAGTTGCAGTAAAAACCACATGTGGGCTCTGTGGGTGTTGAACAAACACAAATGTGCCCGAGCAGGCATCTGCAACAAGGATTAGCTAGCCACCCTAGTAGACATGCACACTCAGATAAGAGTGGTTATCCATCCACCCATATATATATATATATATATATATAATAAGAGAGCGAAAGATATATGGCACTCTTGTCTTAACCCATTCATTTGTGTAGGCATTTATTATAACACTTTATGTATTCTTTCTTCCTTTTGGTTAATAAATCTATTGAATATATGTCAGTCTTCACCATGATTAACGGAGTAAAAGCATTTGTGCTTGTCAAGGTTTTGTTTAAAACTTATTAACTAGAAACATTTTAGTGAAAAAAAAAAACGATTCAATTTTATTCTGATTCTTTATGGAATTCAATTATTATTCACTATGTTATGGTAGCAATATAATATTACCAACTGATATAAAAGCATGTTCGCAACTTGAAAGATAGCACAATACAATCAGATCATGTCATCTATATACTGTAAGAACGAGGCGAATGAAAAATTAAGAAAACAATCAATCAAAGAAAAAGTAAGATTTTTCTCTTTCTTTACACAATAGATAGGTTTTGGGACATAACATTACCACAAGTCTTTAGTCATTATTCCATTAATGATTCTGACATTCATTTTATATATACACACTGACTTGCCAAATGATGGGACAGATATCATCTAGTATCATTTAGGATTCCTTCTAGCTTGGTCAAGTGCAGCAACTTTATGTGGTATTGATCCCACAAGTAGTTGGTGGAGAGATGTTGAACCATGTAATCTTGATATCTGTTCAGATATTTGTAGGTGAATTCTCCAGAATGCAAATTGAGTTTGATTTTTTATGGTTTATCAACCTTTTTTAAAGCCAGAAAACATTTCTAGATTGGAAGAATTTCTTAGAGATTGTAATGATTATTACAATAATTTTAAATTGAACAGGATATGTTGAAATCAATGCAAGTTGTATGAGAACAGAATGTAGAACATGACAATCTGGCCTTTCAATATACAAAACAACTTTTTGTTACAAAGGCCAAAATATTGATTGATTGATTCATTCATTTTCTATGGCTTATCAACCCTTTGTAGGTTATTTAAATCCAGAAAATATTTTAGATTGTAAGAATTGGATGGGATATAATGATTTAGTGATACAAACCTTACTAATTAACCCATAGCTAGGAGAGAAGCGGTGGATATATACCTTTTCCCTAGGATATTTGGCCATAAATGAATATAATAAACCCAATGGGAATTGGAACTCAGCTCTCCAATTAACAATGCTGAGCTGTTACATCCAAGCTTATAACATTTGGTATTCCCAAATAAACCATCTAGCAACTGACCAGGCTTGGGTCAAAAAATTGAGAGTATAAAAAGTATGAAATGAAATGCATATAATCATTTTTTTGTTCATGACAACTATTTGATTCCCTTGTGGAGGTTACCTCACTTTACTAAAAAAAAAAAAAAAAAAAAAATCATCACTAGAGCATGCTCCCTAAGCCTATAAATAGACAGTGACATTCTTTGTCATCCTCTCTTTTCTATTTTTCCCTTAGACAATAAGATGTAGTTCCCACATGGTAAAAATGTACCTCCCACCCCACTGGGGAATACATGTTTACTTCACTTTCAATTACTTTTCTCTCAGATTTCTACACAAACTTTACACACACAAAAACATCCTCTAGTTTAAATGTATTTTTCTTTCATATTCATTGTTTTGTCAGATGCAACAATCTTCTGTTGTCTATGTATACTTTGTTAAAAATGCATTGTTTTTTGTATATAGTTGTTACTTTATTCATTTATTACACACACTCACATTTGAGTCCGTGATGATTGTTGTAGGAAAAATATACCAGGAGACACGTGTTTTCTACCTAAATACAACCAGCAACACCCTCAGGTCTTTTCACTATTATAGGATTCTTTTATAATACACTGTTGTGTTATACTGTCTATAATATTAATATATTATAAAAGATGGTCCACTGTATTATGCTAAACAATTTTTCTTGACAATCTATCTGACACATTTTTAAGTTGACCATTCGGACATGCTTTGAATATTGCTACTACATTTGGTCAGGTGCTTCTGCCATGTAGAGCCTCTTGATAAAATCCAAAGAATCTGCAATGTTATTGGTCCAAACCTGGTATCTCAGCTTCAGTTACTTTCCCACCATTGTAATGTAGCTGCCTTGTGCCTTTTCTATAAATATTTTCATGGTAATTGTTCTAAGAAGCTTTCCTCTTTGGTACCTCAACTTTACAAATTTAAGCACAGTACTAGATTGGCAACTAGGTCTTATGATTTTACAGTTGAAATTGCTAGACATAACAGTAAGGGCTATACTGACAATTTCTTCTTTTGCATTTCTTGCTTGTGGAACTCTCTTCAGGCCTCTTGCTTTCAGGTCAATTTTGATCTTCAAAAATTTAAATGCAATGTCAATTGTTATCTTCTGAATTCCTCTTCTTTTATTGCTTTCTCACCTTATGTTTTTTCTTTTTATTCTTTCATGCCCCCTTGTGTTTTAGTGTCTTTATTACCTTGCTCAAAGTGAAATGATAAAAAAATATATATATTATTAATGCATACTTAATTTAATAGTTTTTCATTTTATGTATGTACCTCCCCATTTTCTCTAATGTAAATCTTTCTTGTCACATTTGCTATATATGTTTTTCTCTCTGTACTTTCCCTGTAGTGGATAGTTGGTTTTATTTCTACAATTATATTTTTTGTTAGTGTTTTTCTGTTGTTGCTATTTAGCATTTTGATGCTTTGTTTTTTGATTATTTGTTCAATGTTATCCATGTAACTCTAATTTTTATGGTGTTTCTAGTAAACATGTTTAGTTATTTACACATACATAGATGACTAAGTGTATGCATGCTTACACATATTAGTATCTGTATGCTGGAAGATAAAAGTGGAACAAATTGACCAAACTATGTATTTGATCATAAAAAGAACTGTTTCCTATTTGTTCAGAAAAAGGTGATAAATTTTTCTTATTTTTTCCCAATTTATATTCTGAGGCTGTTTATTTCCAATGTCCTAAACTCAATGATCCACTAAAATAACACTAACATAATCCACTAAACTAACATTAATCCATTAAATTAGTTTAATCTGTTCTGCTATTCTTAAACACATACAAACAAAATAAATGGAACATGACAATTTTTTTGTTTCAAAACCAAAAACATATATGGAAAAAAAAAAAAATGAGGGAGATTTCCTTTCAAAATTAAAAAAATTAAAATAAAAACCTTCCCTCGAAAGTTTACAAACATAAAATATACCTTCCTTTCAAAAGCTTAAAAAAAGAAAAAAAATATCTTTCTTAAAAACAAAAACAAAAAATAAATAAAAATAAACAAAAATGCATCTTTTCAAAAGTAAAACAAACAAAAATAGAGAGTGAAAAATCGGACATTGGAATCATAAATTCACATTTCATCCACTTTATTTCTTATGTATATATTGGTATTGTTCTTTTTTAAAGCTCTGATAATTACCAGTATAATTCATTTTCAGGCTTGTCTTTAGTTGTAAGAATAATAAGAGATGGGTGGAAGATGTGGCATCCAATTTTGGTCAGCTTCCTTTGCTTAGCAACAGGGCAAAGCAAATCTGTCATCAAAACAATAAATAAAGACCCAACAAGAAAAATGATCTTTAGTAACCATCAGAGCTTACTGGCGGATATTAAATATACACAAGAAATGTCATAGGTTTGATTTTTGTTAATTGAACCAGGTGGCCAGTACAAATGTCCCCCGTAAACTTTAAAAATCTTTTTTTTATTTTATATAATGTACACACACAGATACACACACACATGCACACACTTTTTACTGCATGAGACAATGTTGAAGAAGACCATAGCTGACTATCAGATTATTACCCATTGTATTCAATACATTATCCTATATACAAAATTTTAAAAATCTTAACTGTTCCAGCAGTTTTTTTTTTTAATTATAGTTTTGCATTGAAATTTGTCTTTTTTTGTGCACTTATATTTAAGAGAGAAAGTCTGGGGTTGTCTGGTGACTTAATTAAAAAATGTCTAATTGAGAGGGTAAAAAAAAAAAGAGTAAAAAAGGAATGTTCTACTGACATGGAATCTGAGGGAAATTTTGAAAAAAGGTGATAAGAGTGGAAATAGATAAAACAAACTGACAGGTAAGCCAGAATTAAAAAAAAAATTGGTGGGTGGAATTATGGGTAAAGGAAAAGTATTATGTCAGGGATCACACCAACAGTAGAGCAAAGCTCCAAATAATTGGATGGATTAATTAAAGCCAAATAAAATCCTTTTTTCTCATTCAGTTCAACCCTTTTAAATTTCAACTGCCTATAAATGTGTTTGTACTCATCAAAGTCTAATGTTGCATTTGCCAAGTGGAAAAGTCAAAATAGACAGTAATGGTGGTCCAGGGTTTGGGTTAGTATCCAAGCAAAGAGTAGTAGCACAAGTATAGCAACAACAAGTGACACCCCAAAACTTAGGTTGGAAGCAGAAAAAAAAAAAAAAAAAAAAATTAGAAAGAGTAATTGCCATCATAAAAAACACAACAACTACAAACATCTCTTATATTTTGCCCCCAATTCCCCATCTGCTCAGAATTTCAAATTACAAATAAACTCTTTAAATTATTCATTGTTACAATAATTCAATATTATGATCATTTTTGTTTGTTCTTCTTATCACATTAAAAATATAGTTGACCTCAGGATTTCACCAAGCAGAAGACTATCTTTGTAATGGCCTCACATTCAAATATAGAAGCTTTTAGAAGAGGGTAGTAAATTTGCAACCAGATCAGGGACTGATTGTATTTTTGGCCCTCAAAACAAACTTCTGTTCATTATTTTGTATAATTACATCTACCTTCAAAATATAGATTGTATGAGTGAACCTCATTCCTGTGATTACAAGCACGCACATACACACACAGATAAAACAAAACATTTCACTCACTTGCTTATAGATATACTCACATAGCCAATGGTAAATACAAATCCTTACAAAAATCACATTCAAGAAAATTTAATGCACTCATACAAACACGTTCTCACTTAATGTACCTTCAATGCTTTTATCTCTTTTTCAAATGTCTCAGGGTTTCTCAATTTGTCACATGCTTTGAAATTACAACAGAATCTGTTATTTTTTTCTTTCTTTTTAAGGGTCGGGGATATTTTTTAGATAAAATTTGTTTTAAATTATTTGTTCAATAATAATTCTCATGTAAATGCAGATCCTTCACCTCTCTCATTCTTTCCTCAATTTTTCTTCATTTTACCAATTTAATGTTTTTTTAAATTAAATTTTTTTTTCTTTTTTTTAAGAGGTGGGTTCATAGTTTAAAATCATTTTGTTTGGTATTCAGTTTAGCAAAAACCACAGGTTTTAATGCTAAAAAATATTCTTAAAAGTTTGCAGTGTTTTAGAAAGAGAGAGGAGGAACTTAATTCTCAGTTGACATGGAAAAAGGCAAAGAGAAATTTAAGAGGCCAGTGGTTAAAAACAGGCAGGCAGAACGCAGTTAGGTCCCCTTTTTAGAAGAACGATCACTTGAGATGGCTACACAGCCAGAGGAGTAAAGTGTAACTGCAGATTCTTGGCACCTCAACAAAGAGTGAGAATTGCTGTGGGTCTCAATCACTTCCCCTGTCATCATCATCATCATCATCCCTTGGTGTTGATGGTCATACTGTTTTTTTTTTCTTTTCTTTTTTTGAGTGCTGCCAGCAGCTATAGAAACAAAAAGCAACTGAGGAAGCAGGGAAAGATGCTCCCTGGCCATAGTTCCAGTCCCTGTTTGCTTATTCAACTTCCTCATCAAGTTTATGCTGAAGAATCAGGTGGGCAGAAAGGGAGATAAGAGGAAAGAGAGAGTTCAAGTCTAACTGGTCTTCTTTCATATATTTAATTTTGTTTTTCTTTTCTTTTCGCACATATTTACTGAGCCATTGAGTTTGAGGCTACACAAACGGGGGTGAGGTTTCCTTGAAAGAAACTCATCATTTTTGTTTAGCACCTTTCAGATGGATTTGATTCAGCTGCTAGGAAAGAAAAGAGGGCTGAGGTTGATTTTGTTTGTTACTCTTATATCTTTGGGCAACTGTTTCACCAATGCCACATTGTCTTTTTTTCTTATTTTTTTCCTTTTACTTTATATTTTTTCTTCAAAAACGATAGAAGCGAAAATAATCAAACAACCTCTACTGCCATTTTTGCCTAGTGATTGTGGTTGTGTGAATTCTTTCTTGTCCTTTGTTGTATTTTTCATAGCAGAAGATAAACAACCAAGTAGCCAATATTGCTGCAGGGAGTGAAGGTCATCACTGGTGGTGGTGTGAAGGGTGGGGGCAAAAAATTGGAGCAGAAGATGATAAGAATGTTGTAGAAATTATTTCACGCAACGTATCCAACCATTTTTTTTCTCACCTAGACCCAGGAACTGATGAAAGACTTATTTGTATGCATCCAAGGACACTGACAAAATGCCCCTGACTTATGTGTTCTCATTTATAAATCTATGGCGTAACAAGTCCTCAGCTGTGGGTCGCTCTCGCGAATTTCTTCGGAAACAGCTCCGAATAGTGTCTCTGGCAATTTCTGTGACATTAGGGGGCAGTTCATATTTCGGATGTTCAGAGGTGGCAATCTTATAGATAGCTGCCATTGTCTCAAGATCTGGCCAAGGGGGTTTCATTGTTAACATTTCAACAATTGTGCAACCGACACTCCTGAAAAGAAAAAAAGAAGAAAAAGGTAATTAAAATATAATAATAATAAAAAAAAAATTTGTTTTTATTTTTTATTTTCCCCCTTAATCCCCAGTAAAAAAAAAAAAAAAAAAAAAAAAAAAAAATCATTTATAGTCAGGTCAAGAATTCTTGCTTGATGGTGGGCTACTAGTACTATGTGATCCAATACTATTTGTTGTTATTGGAAAAGATGAGCATTGTTAAATAATTCCCCTCAAATCAGATGTCACAACAAACCCAGCATAGTTAAAAATTTCCACGACCTGAGATACTGTTGGGAGTCATCATGCACTTTGAGAAAGTTTAATGGTTATTTTCTAGTTGTTATTGTGGCATTCTGACATTTACTGTATTTGATGGTCATATTAGATGCATCCCTATTTCAGTAAGTCATATTCAGGAAAAAGGTTTTAATGCATTTAAGCATGTAATGTTTAAAGCAAGCTATCACTACATTACAAAAGTCCTTTAGCTATAGCAGAAAACATTACTGTATATAAAAGCAAGAATGCTGCCAAAACAAAACTGTTCTCTATTAATCATGTTAAAGACCCCTTCTTGTCTTTCATCAGCATGGCTGATGCTAATCTCTAGATGGGCAACTCTACATGCTTTCTTAGTTTCATGTTTTCATCTGATAAAGTGGAATGATTAAATTGAATCAATTGCTAAGTCTGCAGCTAAGAAAGTCGGTTCACTATGTGCTAGAGAATCTTTCTTGTCAGAATCTATCTTGCACATTTATAAATCTACCATTTCTCCATGCATCGAATATTGCTGCCACATTTGTTCTGGAACTTCCGTTATATATCTAGAAATTCTTGACAAAATCCAAAGAAGAATCTGTAAATTTATTGGTCATGACCTGGCATCTCAATTTCAGGCACTTTCCCACTGCCGTAACATATTGCAGTAAGAAAGAACATTGCTGGCAATTTTTTACAATAATTCTTTTAGAGTATTAGAAGTGGTGTGTGTGGTGGCAGTAGTAGTAATAATAATAGTTGTTTGATTAATATTATCAAGACAGGTTAGATAGTGTAAAACTTCTTGCCAGTTGGACTTTGGTTAATGCTGCTGCTGGTCGTTAAAATTGGTCTCTTTGATCTGCACCCACCTCACTCTGCCCACGTTGTGTTGATTAATCACAGAGCTGGCAAAGATCAAATTGTTGTCAGCCATTACAATTGTTGGTTCAATTCTGGCAAAGCTATTTCACAAAGGAAAAATAAAAAAATGTTCTTGCAGATGAAATAAAGAAAAGGCAGGAATTTCTTCAGGGTCTACTTCTTTGTGGTTTATATTGTTCTTTGTACAGAAATATTAGTTCTTGGTACAAAAGTATTAACCTGTGACACTTTGCTCAATTTAGCTAAGTCTGGAACAAGGCCGAGGTTGGTGGTTCTCTGGCAGCAAGTCATGTGGCATTCAGCAGTCTCTCATCTGTAACAACTGCTTTTGTTGCTTCTCTATTCTATTTATATTGACTTTCACTCAAAACTGGCTTGGGGGTTGATGTGGTTGAGGGCCCGGCATGTCCTCTATCTCCCAACAAGAGCCCTTTTGTTGTCTGGCTCTGGAAAATTAATTATATCTCCAATTTTGGAGAGATCTCTTTTCCTATGGGTAGTGGTCACAGAATATCAATCCGCCCAACTCCTTCCTTCTCTTATTTGTGCCTCGCACTAACAATTCCAAATGGGCGTAGGCAATTCCTCTATTCTTCTTGGTATTTCACTTGCACCTGTCACCTTGGTTGTCCTTTGACCAATCTGGCTCTCAACTGCATGGCTTAGCTTAGTTCATGGTCATTAATTAAAATTATCATTTTTATTTCTTGTCAGCAAATTTTCTCAGCCTGGCTTTGCTCATAAAATCAGAAATTTACCATCTGCTTCTTTTGATCAGTCACCTCCACCCATCCTGCCAGGATCATCTGACTCCAAGCACCCTGAGTTTGGGTCTTTACATAAAGAAATTCTACCTTCTTGATTTGTTTACAATTTCCATTTTTTGATAGGCAAATAAATCATTTTTCTTCATTTGTCTCCGTCCTGAAATCACCAAATTTTATCTCTCAATTTGTGTTATCATAACTGACACTCTTTAGGCAGTGTCATCAATCAGCTCTCAGCTAAGTATCACCACATGGCTTCTATGGTAATATCTTGTAAACAGAATCACTTTTCTTCAAGTTATCTGTCCTAATAAAAAAAAAAAAAAAAATAGACTTTTGAAATTAAAAGAAATCTTCTGGCTTTCTCTCAGTCTGTCCATCATTCAACCCTTTTTGTTTTGTTCCAAGCTTATATTTTTAACTTGACCGCTTACTTTCCATTTGCCAGTATCACACTGTCACAGTAGAAGTAACTATGCGAGATGAAATCAAAGCTGACTGTTGTGAGTTAATCAATCTATGAAAGGCCTCAACTTCACATATATGATACAAGGTGAATTTTTGCGCTTTTTTATTTTTTAAATATGTATCTTATATGCTACCAAATACAGTAACTTCTTATAACATTATTCTTATTATTTTGAAGGAACTTAAAAACGATTAACTAGTTTCTTCCATTCTTCCTTGTTGACCCAAGAGACAAGTGATTTGCTAGGAAGAATTGGATACACCAAAATCAGCCAACAACAAAAAATTTAAATATCTAGCTAGTATTTTAACAGAGGATGGGAAATGCAATAAATAATCCAGAACCTATACTGGCAGTAAATTGCTAGAATTCAGTAAATATATACAAAACAGGTATAAAACAAGGAGGTCTCCTCACTGGATTAATTCAACCTCTACAGTGACGGAATTCTGAGAGAATTAGAAGACCTTCCAGGGTGCATTATTGACAACTACAATCTTAACATAAAATAATGCAGGAAAGTAAGAAGAAAGGACTGAAGCTCAATTGCAAGAAGATAGGGTGCATGGCTGTTGGCAAAAGGAACAGCACGACATTCACATTACAAATTGGAGATACCAAAATCAAACAAGTACAAAAATTTAAACATCTAGCAAATATTTTAACAGAGGATGGTAAATGAGACATTGAAGGTGCATTGGAATCGTGAAAGACACCTTCCAAAAGCTAAACTAAGAAACGGGAAAATTTTGTTAGTGTTCCATAACATCAATGATGATGATTGTGTAAGTACTTCCAGTCCCACTAGCAAATGCCGAGAGCAAAACAAAATCTGAATAAAACAGTTGATGACTTTAGAAAGTCTTGTATCATCTTTGTGTTACTTCAACTTTTAACAGACAGATTACATATCTTCCACCCTAAGCCCAGTTGAACAGTTAGACACAAAGAAAAGAGTGCAGACCTGTTATAATATCTGTCCTCCTATATGACAATGAATGCAGGGCAATCCCTCCATAAATTAAGAATAGACATGAGACACAGAAATATGATTCTACAGAAGGATGCTGAAAATACCATGTGAATGACAAGGAAGTTTTAAGGAAAATGGAAACAAAAACACTTATACTAAGAATGAGAAAGACACAGTTGAAATCTCTAGGGCACATAATGAGGAAAGAGGGCTTGGAAAATTTAGCACTCACAGGACACAGTGAAGTCAAGAGAGACAGAAGAAAACTGTGAGTAACCTTCCTAATGAGCTTGTGTAAATGGTTGTCATAATGTTGTTTAGGAGAGATAACAAAAAGACAAACCTTACTAAGAGCTACAAAGGATAGAAAGTTGTGGAGAACCATAATTTAACTATATCAAAACAATATATGTCTGTTGATAATTACCTATCTATGCAACTAGGGAGTTGCTACCTGCTCCAGGTATTTTGTCATTTACTCCTTGTTTACTAACCTAGGAGACTAAGGTTTTGTTTGGCTTCTACCCATTGACCTGTCTGGCTAGGTTGGACCTGCCTGGAGATAAACTCCTGCCAATATAGCTCTTTGGATCACAGGAGTATGTAAATCACTCCACCACATCAAGATAATCCTAAGATTTATTTATGACATTAGAAATACGAAAACTGATAAAAGTGTAAAAAAAACAAAAAAAAAAAAAAACTTCAGTAATCAAGAACAAGTCAAGAATTAAAAAATTATTTGCAACTTACACTATTTATATTCAGACTATTCTCCTAATCTTTGTTGCCATCATAACATTTCAGCCGTTGTGCTCTCTGGCCTTCTTCAGGAATATATCGATCTGGGTAACCTACAAGGAATTCTTAACTGACCCATTTATTTAATCGACAAATCAGTTCAGGATTCCCTAGAGGTTACCCAGATCAATATATGCCCGAGGAATGTCAGTGGGCACAATGGTTGAAATGTTGTAATAACAACAACAAAGATGTGGAGAATAGTTTGAATATAAATAGTGTAAATAATGATGCCAGAAATTATTTTCTATGTTTATGAAATCAAAGAGTGAAGAATGACAATTAGGATCTTTGATGTTTAAGTAACAGTAAAACACCAAGCCATACCAGATGTCTGCTTTTCGACAATAACCTTCTCCATTGATAACTTCTGGTGCCATCCAATGGGGAGTTCCAATCACAGTTTTCAGCCCAGATATGCTACAAATTGTTTGCAGACGTTTTGAAGCTCCAAAATCACCAAGTTTTACATTTCCTTGTACATCTCGCAAAATATTAGCACCTAAAAATGGAAGAAAAACACAAGTTGTTATTTTTTTAAAGTTGAATTTTAATATATTACAAAGTAAAAGATGTGTATGTACCAAGTGTAATAGTGATGATACTATGATGTATATATCAAATATAGTAAAATTGTCTTAAGATGATTGTGCATCAGATCTTATAGATTGGCACTATAAAATCATGAAAAACATGAAACTAGATCACTTGAAGAGTCTTCCACATATAACTATATAATCAAGATGATCACAAAACAAAGGATTTGGAAGGAAACCCCCATTAATATTAGAAAGAATGATAACATTTAGTGAACTTAAACTTCATTAACCTTTAGCACTCTGCAATATTCTTAAGTATTTCATCCACTGGGTATAAGAGGCCAGACAACTTTAGTATCATTATCTTCGATTTTTAGTTAGTCATTTTCCTGTTACCATAGTAGTATATGACAACACTATCACAAAATTCAACCACACTATTGCCTGATGATCAGAATTGCATGCAGTACAAACATTTTGTTTAACAAATGAAGTCATCAATGTACAGAGTGCTAAAGGTTAAGAGCTAAAGGACAGGGAATTTTGGAGGGCCAGGACTGCCAACATCCTGAAGGGACACCATACATAGAAGAAAAGTTGATAAATTTTTGCAAAACAGATTAATGTATTTTCCTTCTTGGCTTTATCTTTATTATGGAGGCATTTGCACAAAGAGAGATGATGAATCCTACCATTAGAGATTGTACCCCTCCAATGCTTAATAAATATGTTCTGGCTGATATTCTTTTTTTTTTTTTTTAAATATGCAAAGACTAAATTTAAAAGCATGCTTGGGGGTGCATTTATCTGTTACCTTTCTATTTGAACGAATTCATGTGGTGTATGCAATATATTCCTTCAGTAATATCTGGGAATATATTGTAAAAGATTTTTTGTTAAAAAATTGCTTATTTTTAATATTTTCTTAAAATAATTTTACTTTTGTTACATAAACAAATGCTTCTTTTAAATATTTAAAAAAAATAAATCACATGAAAATGTATATATTCGTTTGTTCTTCATTTAAGATAAATGTAAAAATGCATGTGGGGCTAGGGGTGCATTTGTTTATGCTATCTTCCTATTCGGACCCATTCAAGTGTTGTATACAATAAGGTATTAGCAACAATGATGCCTTCAATAATGTCTTAGGCCATATTGCTAACTGCATCCTACACACCAACTTTTATCACTTTAAAAGATTTTCATGTGTATTCAACATAAAAGAATAAATCTGTTTTGGCAGAACATATTTATTAAGGATTGTAGGAAACAGAAAAACACTAATGGTAGGATTCATTTAATATAAATATTTATAATTCTTCTTGTTCAAGTGACTCCTTAATAAAGGCCAAAAAGGAAAATGCACAAATCTGTTTTGCAAAAACTTATTTAAAAGTTTATTTAAAAATTGGAAACAAGTATAACATCAATAGTACACAGTTATCAATGACTCAGCTGCAATTTTAAAGTTGATATTTGTAAAGAAAAAACAAAGGTAAAAGATGACTTTTAAAAATAGTAGGGATTGATTTGATACTGTATTTATATTATGAACAGGGCCCCCACTTCCTAAAATGATGAAAAAAAAAAAAAAAAAAAAAAATCAATATTTTGCAATTCTGGCAAATGTTGCATTTTTAGCTTAATCAGTAATGCAGAGTATCCAATAGAAACGAAAATGCTGGTGCCCATGAAAAAAAACAATTGCCTTTATAACCATTAAATGTCAATTTCCTCCCAAAATGGACCAGCACAGCCAGGCAACAATGCTATAATAATGTAGCCATGAAAGTGTTAAATGATAATAGAAATTTGTGTTAGCATCTTTATATTCATTTATTTCCAGTAAATGGTAATTTCCTATTTTTTCCCAAAATGGACCAGCACAGTCAGGTAACGATGCTATAACAATGCAGCAGTAAAAGTGTTAATTTAAATGTAAAATATAAAATTTACTCACACAATTTGCTAATATACTTACATTTGATATCTCTGTGTACAATAACATTTTTATGTAAATAAGCCAATCCTTCCAGAACCTGTCTAGTATATTTGCGGGCCAAGTTTAAATTAAGTGGTCCATAATTCTGCAGTTGTTGTTTTACCGAACCCTAGAAAGAAAGAAACAATAATTATGTATTAATTCTTTTTGATTGATTCATTGGGGTTTTTTTTTTTTTTTTTTTTGATTATCAACACTTTGTCAGATATTTAAAGCTGAAACCTTATTTTGGATTGTAAGAATATTTTTTTTGTTTTGCAAGTGAATATTGCATTAACAATTTTTCTTGAGAAGGACAATGATTTTCCAGATACAAATCCTACTCTTCAACCCATTGCTGGAAGCTGGGAGAAAAAAAATGAATGCATACTGCTCTGAAAGTTATTTGTGCATAAATGAATGTATCAAACTGCAATTTGAACTCTGATCTCTATTTTCTCATTCCAAGCCACTATCCATTACACAAGTCACATATTCTGTATTAATTCTAAAAGGTTTTCGATTAATTTCTATTTTTAATTTTTCTACTTTTTATTTTTTGTTAGGCAAATGCAATCCTTATTTCTTTTTAAAATATTCACTTTCATTTTCTCAGAAAACATGCATAAAACTAGGTCAGGTGATATTTATTGAAATTTCATCTTAAAAAAAGTCAAAGTTATTTTTTTATTTCTTATTTTTGCCATAATAAACAGCAAAGTCATTTTTCCAGAAGACCACACAGAAATTTTTAATAGTTTTTAAAACAGATTGAAAGAAAATTTATTTCTTCAGACATTTAATATGTATATTTTTAAAACATTTAAAAAAAAAAAATCCTTGCATATTTCTCAATTTCTATTTCCAATATTTGATTACTTATCCTAAATATTAAATAGAAAAATAAGCTTTTATAATACAATCTTTATTATTTGCAAATGATTTCTTACAATTATGTAGATGTTTACCTGTGAAAGTTTTATGAAAATTTTTAATTCAAGAAACTAGGTTTAAAAACAAAACAGTTTTTATTAAAAAAAATATAGAAGTAGAAAAAGATAAATCAGTTTTTCTTTAAAAAAACATTTTGTCAAAGTAACAGAAGTTAGCCAATAATTAAAATCAACAAAATTAATTAACAGAGACCTGATAATTCTGATTTAGTAACTTAATTGCCTAATCTAATTTCTTAGCCAATAATTTCACTGCATTACGTCTTATTGAGGCAATGACAAATTTAAATGTTAAATCTTAATTCCAAAATCTGAATATATATATATATATATATATATATATATATATATATATATTTAGAATACTAGTTTAATTTGTTTTGCTAAAGTTTCCTGATGGTATCAGCTTTCAACTTGGTATCTATGCTGATGACACAACCATTTATTCTTGTCTCGATAGCAAATCTGATCAGTTTGAAAAGGTCAAAATGACAGTTGATATCCAAAACTACCGGCAGTCTGTTGTTAACTGGGGCAAGGGATGGCTTGTTAATTTTTGCTTCTCCAAAACTAAACTGCTCTCCGTTAATCATCTGAGAGAACCCTTTCTACCTTCCATCAGCATGGCTGATGCTAACTTCCAGCAAAATGACTCGTTGCACCTTCTCAGGATAATGTTCTTGGATGGCATAAAGTAGAAATACAATATTGAACCCATTGCTAGGTCATCTGCTAAGAAAGTTGGTTCACTGGATCATGCTAGACAATCTTTCTCTCCAGAATCTATCTTACATATTTATAAGTTTACTATTTGTCCATATTTAGAATATTGCTGCCATTTATGGCCCAGTGCTCCTGCTATTTATCTAGAGCTCCTTGATAAAATCCAAAGATGAATCAGCAATATTGTTGGTCCTGACCTGGCATCTTGACATCAGTTACTTTACCACTGCTGTAAGATTTCCTCCCTTTGTCTTTTCTATAAATAATTTCATGGTAATTGTTTGGATGAGCTCTTCACCATGGAACCTAGACTCTTTGAATTTAAGTACAGTACTAAACTGGCGATGAGGTCTCACCAATTTACAGTTGAGCTGGCTAGATGTAACCATAAGGTATAGTTTCTTTTCTCACACTTCTTGTTTGTGGAGCTCTTTAACTTCATGCTTTCCAGCCAGATTTAATCTACAAAAATTTAAATGCAATGTCAATTGCTATCTACTATCCAGATTACTCTTTTAGTCTTGCTCTTTAGCAATGTTCCTGTTTCTAATTGTTCTACAGCCAGTAACTCCTTGTGTCTAAGTGGCTTTAATGCTTTGCATGGAGTGAACTCAATTAAAAAAAATGTATGAAAATTTTACAGTTTTCGTATTTGGATTTTCTGAGGAATCATAAGTTAATGACTGAATAAGCTTCTTGGAAATTCCATGACTATAAAATACCTGTGGAAATTTCCCTATTGCATCATTAAATATCAGAGCTTAACAACTTAAACAAGATATTGCAATAACAAACATAAGTATAAATACAGACCATTATTTAGAGAAGAGGGTACAAATGAAAAGATTCAAAACTGGCAAGGTTTTCTATTTCACTGAAGCAAACGCTATCCCTTTTCTTTCTTTCTCATGTTTGCTTTCTTTTTATAAAATCAAACAGCATGTCTGTTTTTTCTTTTTCTTGTCTTTCCTTGCAATCAAAATGAAAAGGTCTATTATTTATCTGAGGTAATGGCAGGCTGTAATGCACATGCTAACTAGCAGAAATATATGATAATAAAGATGATAATGTGCTTAGCTATGATCTTTGAAGATGAACAAAAAAAAAAAGAAGTTATTGTATTGACATTTATATCATATTAATATAAGCAGTTAATATCATAAAATACTTACTCCAGGCATGTACTGCATAAAGATAGACAGCACTGTACCTTGAACACAGCCAAAATACTGAACAATTCTTTCATGTTGGAAATTACGAAGAAGTTGAATTTCATTCTCTAAAGCACGAACTTCCTGAAGTCAAAAAAAGAAAATTAGGCATTACTTAAATTGATATTTGTTCTGAAAAACAAAGTTTTTCAGATCTGAAAAATAAAATTAGTTTTCAGTTTAAACTCATCAACAACCTGTTGTCCACAATTTATAAAGAAACAGAATAAATGAATAATAAGTGAAAACTTATGGTATTAAGTGCCACTTAGCTGGAAGGTAGGGAATTCTGATTTCAGGCCTGAATATTCAGGGTGCTTTCTAAAATCGACCCCCCCCCCAAAAAAAAACAGAAGCTGTCTGTTGGTGAATGTTGAATGTTGAGAAGGTCAGAATGGTGGTAGGAGAGAGTGAACAGTAATAGTTATAATTGGTCAGTGGGAACATAGTAAAATGTCATTGGTGGAAACAAAGAGTCATGATCAGAATTTGAACTCGACTCTCCAATTTCTCATTCCGAGCAGCTATTCATTATATCACCTGCACATTCTTGGAACAATAAAGTTGAAAATACTATTTCAAATAATTTACTGAATAATGACAATGCTTCATTTTAGATAAAACCATGAAAGTCAAAGAATGCATTAACCATTATGCAAAAATCATCGTTTCAACGGGTCACTTAATTTTTTTTCTTTTTTGTTTTTTCTCTCTTTTTGTCTCTTTCCTTTTCTAACTGATGTTCTCCGTGGTATTTGAATGTTTAAATTTGAGTTAAATTTCACATTTGAATTGTTCATGATCTTGGCTACAATTAATCTTAATATTTAACAGCCATCATGATTTTGTTATTTTTCTTTCCTTTTTTTACCCTGCTGCTACTGGCCACTTGGTCATGATTTTAGGGACAGACCCCCATCCTACTACTTGTTTCCACCTCTTCCTCTTAATATATTAGAATGTCAGTTAAACATGGCATGGTCTAAAAGTTCTGTGGGCCACAGTTTGGCTCTCCAAATAAGTTATCTGAGTGTCCATTCTTTGATAGAACTTTGGAAGTCTACCCCAGACTGACTTCTTGTAAAGGTCTTTTAGTCTCTACCACTTTTAACTCTTTGTTCCTTTCCTAATAAACATCTTGACTTTAACTAAGTTAAAACTTAGTACCTCTTTCTTTAAATAGGAGTAGATAGACTTTCTTATCATCCAGTCCATATTCTTTGCACTTCTCTTGAGCAGGAGTAAAGGCTTATCCCTTGTTTCCTGTTTAGGAAAGGGGTGCCAGTTCCTTTCCTCAGGCCTTAATAGTGGTGTTGTCATGAATTTTTTTTGTGATCTATGTGAATGGTAGCAACATCTTTTCATTCTGAGGGTACTAGGCTGGCAGTTTTCTGATTGCTGCTCCCAACTGGTAGTTAGGATCTAGAACTCTTGCTCTGATCAACAGATGCATAATATTGGGGTTCTTGCAGTGTCATGTCGTGTATGGAAGGTTGTCCCTGCAGGCACCTCCGGTGGGCAACCCCGAGGCCACACTATGTCGCAGTCTGTGCCAGATCCCTTCCTGCATATGTTACATTAGATGACCAACTGCTATTACTACCCTAGGCCTTTCTTTACCAAAATAACACACTATGACTATAAGCAATCAAAGATATAAAACTAACAAAACAGCTTAACTAAAAGTAAATAAACCCCTCAACCTTTCTTTCTACATCATTCATGGTATTCATGTCAACTTCTGTGGTGTGGAATCTTTCATTTTCGAAAAGTCTCTGGACATCTTAGCTCTCTGCAAAACTAATCTTAACTCTTCAATCCCCTACTCGGATTTCTCAATTCCTGGTTATCTTTCTCTCTTTAGGAAGGACTCTAATGTCCAAATGCATGGCTTCAGAGTTTATATCCACAAACACCTCCCACTGACTTTCTCTTCAATCTCCAGACCATTCTTACATGTGTCTCTGTCTCTCTCTGCTAAACTTGGTCAGTTATCTTTTCTTTCTCTACCATTTCCCTTCCTCTCATGACTGCTGCTAGATATTATTTCTGATAATATAGACAAGGCTATCTCCCTACACTTATTTGCAAATATATTTGTGTTTGATGACTTAAATGGCTTAAACACTGTCACTGATCTTGCTGGCATCCAAACACTGAACTCAATCTCTCATGCAAGTGGTGAACTTCCCCATGCATGTCCTCAGTAACCCAGTAACCTCCTAGATCTCTTTTTTACCTCTACCCCTGACTCATGCCATATCATGCAGCTCTGCTCTCTTGGCAACTTGGATCATGCAGTAGTGTCTGTAAACATCTTTTTCCACTCTCCCACCAACCAAGAAACTTCTACCAACAGAATATCTTTCTGTTATCAATGTGCGGATTGGGACTCATTCCGTGATTTCCTTTGTAATGTCTTTTGGAATGAAGTTTTTAATCTTCCTGTGCATCTGAGGTCTCCTTCTGAGTGAAAGCCAGCATTGATGCTTTCATTCCAGCAAAGAAATACCAAGTTAAATTGTGTTCATCTCCTTGGTTCTCACCTGCATGCTCAGCTGCCATAGCCCACAGAAATCATTTCTTCCAGATGTACCAGACCATCACATCTGACTGAAACAGAAGTCTCTTTGTCTCTGCTTGTAATGAGTGCAAAAGAAGCTAAGTTGCTGTTTGCTGATAGAATGAACCAATGTATAGCATCTTGCAAGTTGTAGAGATTATTGGTGGCTCGTCAAAAGAGTGTGCTGGACAACAGCACGACCTCAATCCTTTCTCTATTTAATCAATTTGAAGTTCTGACATCTACAGTAGACAAGGCTGAATGCTTTTCTTGGAAATTTTCTTCCAACTCAATACTCAACTACACCTGATTTCCCCAATAGGACAAAGATTCTACTGAGTGCTATGCACATAACCCTGTCACTGGTCTCAGACATCATTTCTAAATTAGATTCTCATAAAGCAAGCAGTGGTGACAGGATTCCAGCTATCATCCTAAAGAAATGTGCTCACTACCTGGCTCCAGTTCTCTCCAAACTCCTGCCTCGCTGCTTTCTAGCTTGTTGGAAATCCTCCTTTGTAGCTCCTGTTTTTAAGAACTTTGGAGAACATTCTGACCCATCTAACTATCGCTCTATTAGTCTCCTAACACTTTTCAATAAAGTATTTGAGGCTTTAATCAATGCTGAAGTGGTTAAACATCTTACCTCTCACAACCTATTCTCTGACAAACAATATGGCTTCCATTTTATCAAGTCTATCGCTAACAACCATCACTGAACATGTATATCATGTTCTTGTTAATAACAGTGAAGTTCAAGCTGTGGCTCTAGATATCGTGAAGGCGTCTGACAGGGTTTGGCATGCTGGTCTTCTACATAATTTCCAGGGCTACAGTATTACAGGACGATTGTTTGATGTGAACTAATCATTCCTATCAAATCGTGAAATGAAGGTCATTTTGAATGGGCTTGCTTCCAGATCCTTTCATATGAATGTGGGTCCTACACGGTTTCTATCCTGGGTCCTACATGGTTTCTTATCTCCTTCAATGATCTTTCTGATGTCATCAGTTTCCAAGTAGGCATTTATGCTGATGAGACTATCATTTACTCCTGTCTTAATAACAAATCTGTCAGAGCTGACAAAGTTAACCTGGCCGCTGCTCTTGAAAAGAACCTCCAATCTTGTTAACTAGGGCAGAAAATGGCTTGTAAATTTTAATGCTTCCAAAATGAAACTGCTCTCATTTAACTACCACAGAGAAACTTTTCTGCCTGCCATCAGCATGGCTGATGCTAGACTCATGGAGAGCAACACACTGCGCCTTCTTGGCCTCACGTTTTCATCTGACTTGAAGTGGAAAGACTACATCGAATCAATAGTTGCATGTAATGCAAGAAAAGTTGGGTCACTGTGTCGTGCTAGAAGGTTTTTCTTGTCAGAGTCCATTTTGCACATTTACAAATCTACCATTCCTCTGTGCATTGAATACTGTTGCCATATATACTTTGCTGCTACTCATTTGGAAGTTTTTGGCAAAATCCAAAGAAGCATCTGCAATGTAATTGATCCTAATTTGGCATCTCAACTTCAGTCACTTTCTCACCGACATAATGTGGCTTCCCTCTGTCTTTTCTACAAATATTTTCATGGCAACTACTCTGACAAGCTTTTTTCCCTGGTGTACGGACTATGAGTTTAAGTATCACTCTCTGTAACCCTCTGTGTACCAATGGCATTTCCACCTTGCTTGAGGTGAAATGATTTTTAAAAAAAATAGTAGTACAATTAATTCATGCAATAACATGATTTCTGCATAGCTTCTATTTATGGAGAGAAAAATTTGTTAAAATGGGTCTTTTTGTTCTCAAAATTAAAAGAAAGAAAGAGAGAGAGGAAAAAAGAAGAGAATTCTGAGTTAAGAAAGAAGTGAGAAGAGAGAAAATAAAAATAAAAAGTGAGAGAAAATAAAAAGAAACCAGTTACTAACTTTGGATACCTCTGCAGTTTCTGTAGAGATTTGTACTTGCTTTACAGCAAGTTCCCGCCCTGTATCTTCATCATAACAAAGATACACTTCTCCAAATGCACCCGGACCCAACAAGCGTCCTTTTTTCCAGTTGGTTGGAGCTCGTGGAGCTGGAAACAAAAAAAAGAAAATCAAAATCAAAGATGAAGCAAAGGAAAATTGGTCTTGAATTTATCTTTTCTATCTTGAGCATTTTCAAATGTAAAGAAACTGGCAAATTTAATAACACAAAATTGAATTTTAATCAGAAAATAAACGATTCACAAAATTTTCCAAATGTAAAAATTCCCTGTGAAATAAAGTGTCTCAAATGCTTACAATATAACCTAATAAAATATGTTTTAATAATTTTTCCCTACTAAGATATCTTAATTTAAAGATACAGATTCAAGTAAAGCATTTCTTTTAATGAATATTTATAAGATGATTCATTCATCATAGAAAATAAAACATGAAAAACATCATTGTAATTAACTCAGGTAATTACTTTAGTTTCTCTTCATCTACTGAAATTAAACATTCAAACTAAATATTTTTCGTTACAGTATTGCTTGGTTTTATGATATAGATGCTGTTAGGGTACTGGAATTGTGTCATTATTGGCATCTCAAAGGGCAATAGAAATCACTTAGCACTGCCCATTTCCTCTCCAAACATTGTTAAAAAGGTGTTACATTAATTGATTTGATCCAAAATCTAAACTTTGTAGGAACACTATGCTAGACTGCTCTTCCATGGTGTATCACGGCAGAGGAAATTTACTATTTCATCCTCTAAGTATCATCAGGCAAATAATATGGCATCAGCAACAGGGAAGAGTCACTGGCCTAACTTAAATCTCATCTCAGTCATCATGGTGTACTAGTATTGAGACTTTTGTCAAGGTATCAGTTTTACTTAGAATTTAAAGTTAATGCTTCCAAAACAATACTACTGTCCATTAATCACCTGAGTGACCCCTTTAGGCCTTCCATGAGCATGGCTGATACTAATGTCTAAGAGAGTGACTCGCTGAGCCTTCTTAGGCTAACATTAAGTGAAAAAACTATATTGAATTCATTGCTAGGTCAGCTGCTAAGAAAGTTGGTTCACTTGATTGTGCTAGACAATTTTTCTCTCCAGAATCTATCTTACATTTAAGTTTACTATTTGTCCATATTTAGAATATTTCTGCCACTTATGGCCCAGTGCTCTTGCTATTTATCTGGTGCTCCTTGATAAAACCCAAAGAATAAGCAATATTATTGGTCCTGATCTGGCATAACAGATTCAATCATTTTCCCACTACCAAAAAGTTGCCTCCATGTGCCTTTTCTATAAATACTTTCATTAAAGTAAATTACTTTCTTTTTTGATGAGTGTGGCATAACAATTTAACAAATTCACTAGTCATAGACATAAATTTGACCACAATTTTGATCTAAAAAAGAAAGTCATTTACTCAGAAGAAAAATGTTTTGAGAGTGCTGCCATTGAATATTATCAAAATATAAATCTATGTTTTTTTACTTAATCTCACATTTCTTGAAAGAATTACTCCCTTCCCAAGCCAACACGCACAACCACAAATATGTTGAAAAATCAAAGAAAATGGTTAAATCCATCACCTCATGCCTTTGTAGATGTACTGCACATATATCCATCTCATACCATAAGAATCTGATCACAATCCAAACAATATTCATTTAGAAAAAATTTATTGAATATTACTCGCTCACTTTACTTTTTACCAAACTTTGAATTATGACATTTTGTGTCCTCCACATGCTTTGACTGACCTTTCAACCGGTTGATGAACATTCATGAGCGATCTCAAATTTATAATCCTTGTTAAACCGATGACATCCTTGCCTCTATATAAACACATGCTGCATAATAAATCGTACATTACTTTGATAAAGTTCCTCAGAGAATGAAATGTGTCGGCTAAGTATAGTTTTTCCTCTTGCCCGTTTTTATTCATATATGTATGTGTGTGTGTGTGTGTGTGTGTGTAAAGATTTTAAAAAGTACCAAACAAATATTTGAAAAGCTACACAGTGAAACCGGTAAAGTAAAACAATTATAATAATTTTTCTCTGTAAACCTACATGTATGATAAATATTTCATATAAATATATAAAGCATTATCTGAAATTTCAAATCTTATTTTCTCTATATAGCAAGATTTGTACAGAATTTTCTAAGAATTTCATTTTCCCCTATCTAACACCCACACACCCACACACACACATATAATAAGCTAATAAAATAAATAGTTCAAAAACTTTTCCTACAAATTTCAAGTTTTGCAGATGTAATCAGCACATGAGGAGGTTTGATAGTAAATAAATTACAAATTCAGTTGATCTATTTCTCAATATAGAGCATTCACTTGATTCACAAAGATTGCTGCCTGTAAAAATATTATTCTACAGAAATGCACTGGTTGACACTATTTTTTTGTTGATAAGCACTGACTTTTGTTGTTACTATTATAAAAAAATCTATACATACTCACACATGTAAGTATATAAATTACACATGCACACATAACTATTAAATTTTTAACTTTAATAATAGCATTAAAAAAAATACTGAAAGCATTTGAATCTAAGGATAAATATTTTAGCATTTAACCCTGGCCTTCATATATAACATAACATTTAACCCTGACCTTCAAATATACACATTAACAATTGTTAAATTGAACTGATAAAGTTTATCTAGTTAACTACTTTTTTGGCATTTTTCTAATTTTCAAACAATTTGCTGTTCATCTAAATCAAAATTGTGGATAAACTGTCTAATGTTCATGTTCTTTTTTCTGTTTTTGTTCAAGCACTTTTGATGGAGTTTTTATCAAGAGTTAAATATAGTCAGTATGGTAGACAAAATTTTGCTGAGTACATCCTGGTTTTTTGTGGAACACTACATTTCAAATTTACTGTCTGTGATGTGTAAAACAGTTTCACAGACCTTGACAGTACTAGAAAATGAATTTATTAAGTATTTTATACACACTATAAATGTCTCCTGTTTATTTAATGGCTGTTTCTTCTGTTTAATAATAGCTTTAAGTAATTTGGAGCTTTTCAAGCAAAGAAACAGAGAAAGGCAGAAGGAAAGGTAGAAAAAGAGCAAAAGAAGAAAGAGTAAGATAGGAAGGAGAGGATGGTGAAAGAGGAGGAAGATAAAAGGAAGGACTAATATCTATCTTATGTTAATAGTTGTATTTTAGTTGTTTTATGTGATGATCAATATGTGCATGAATTTAGTTAACCTATGAGAGAGTGTAGTGCTTGTGTGACCAATATAAGAATTTAATGCGGTTTTCTGATTATTGATATTGGATATGCAATGTCTCAAAAGACATGAAAATTCAAAAACATTTTTTTTTTTTTTACATAGATGGAATTTCTAAAGTTCCAAGTTAACATTTTATAATCAGTGTTAATTCTTTATTGGAATCATACTGATATGTACTGGCAAATTATATTTTTAACAGCTTAGGGAGCATCAAATTCTGGTAGAATAAGTTAATGATGCTTTTATTTTTACTTATATCAGAATTGCTGTTTATGTTATTTTTCTGAAATTCTGTAAAGATAACTTCATTTGTCATATAACATGTATGACATATTGAATATATATCATAGGCTTGACAAAATTATTTAAGATTTTTTTTTATAGGACTGAGAGGTAAGCTACACCATCAGTCCGTGTGTAAATGTTACTGTAATGATCATAAATAGGTACTTGCATCATGTAAGATGGAAGAGGTTTATGTAGAATTATTGGTCTGATATTAGGTGGGAACAAAGAATACTTATATATATTTATTATGTCTATAGTTTCTTTCATAATCTCATACTGAGGAATATGGAAGTTTTACAGTAACCTCTTCTTTGTATATGTGCTTATTACAGTATTAAATGAATATGAATTTTCAAAGAAATACATCACTGAAAGAAATTAACTTACATTTAGAATAATGCACATCAGAAAATCCAAAACTGGGACTGTCCATGTCACTGTTTCGTTTCATTAACATTCTGCCTTCTGGAGAATCTAAGTCTGGATCTGGGGGTAATCCACTACTGCTGCTGCTGGTGCTGCGAGTACTGCTGAGAGTGCCCTCACTACCCCGAGAGAGTAATGTCTGTACAGAGCCAGCGGACAGTTCAGTTCGACGGTTGTTTGAACGAGGAAAAGTTCGATGGCCTAACAAGAAAAGATAAAGAATCAAACTGACTATATAACAATACTGACAATATAAACAAAATGACTGTCTTAAAGCACTGTTAAATGTGTTGGTTACACAGGTATTATGTACATAAGACACATTATTTTGCATATAGAAAATGAATTTAGTAAATATACAAAAATAGAAAAGGTTATATGGCAAAAATATTATATATTCCCACTGGAATTATTAAACCTATACTGTGAGGCAATTCCAAGAGAATTCAGGTTTTGTTATTGGTGGCTACAATCTTAGCAACATAAGATATGCAAAAGACAGTGCTGATAACAGAGAAAGGAAACTATAAGAACTCCTACACAGGGTATTGAAGGAAAGTGAGAATAAAGGACTAAACATGAATTGCAAGACGATAGAATGCATTGTTGTCAGAAAAAGCAACAGGCCAACATGCCAATTACAAATTGGAGATACCAAAATCAAACAAGTAGAACAATTTAAATACTTGGAAAGTGTTTTAACAGAAGACAGAAAGTGCAATACTGAAATCTGAAGGCACCTTGGTATAGTGAAAGGTGCCTTCCAAAAGCCAAGTATTAAGAAACAGGAAAATTTTGTTAGAAACAAAGGAAAGATAACTGAACTGTTATGCAATATCAGTCTTCTTATATGGCAGTGAATGTCAGACAATTTCCTCACAGATGAAGAGTCTTGAAATGTGAGATGCTGAGTATACCATGGACTGAACATGTGAAAAATGACACAGATTTACAGAAAATGGAAACAAAAAGGACACTTATACTTAACATCAGAAATATAGTTGACATTTCTAGGGTACATAATGATAAAAGAGGGAAAATTTGATAGTCACAGGACAGTGAAGGCAAGATGTGACAGAGGAAAACAATAGCTTAATGGTTATCATTGTGAAAACTGAGATGGACATTTGTTTAAATTCCAGTTGAGGCAGTTGCCTTCACTTTCACACAAATACCTGTGGAAAGTTATGAATCAATCTCTTTTCCTTCCAGCTAGAGTTTTCTAGCAAAGCAGACTTGGCTATCTAGCTTTGGTTGGCAACCAGTCTATTAGAAAGACAACTTTGACTTCAAAACTACTTGCTAAAGAAATGCATCAGCAACATCTGGTGTGGTGAGGCTGTGGCTCTATACTCCACAGGGGAGTTTCTTCTTTGGTGTCCTATGTTCCTTCAGAACATTGGTGGTCATAGCTCTCCAAAACTTCATGTCTCCTATGGCCCTTAGCAGTTTTTTTCCTTTTGCTAAGACACCTACCCTCCCTTCCTCCATTCATCATACAAGCTCATAGGTGGCTCATTGTCTTCCCCTCTTTTGCCCTCAATATGCCCTGTGAATGTTAGGTTTTCTAAACTTTTCTTCCTCATTATGTGCCCAAAGAATTTCAGCTATCTCTTGCTGATTCTGAGTATGTGTTCTTTTTGTTACCATTTTCCTGAAGACTTCCTCATTGCTGACTTGCTCTGATCATAGAATTTTCAGTATCCTTCTGTAGAACCACATTTCTATTGCCTCAGATTTTTTCTTCATCTGTGGAGAGATTGTGCAGCATTCACTACCACAGAAGAAGATTGATATTACATAACAATGCAGCACAATTCTTTGTTTCCAATGAATTTTTTCTGTTTCTCAGCATTTTGCTTAGTCTTTGGAAAGCATCTTCTGCTCGTTCAATGTATGTTCAGATTGTGTTGCATTTTCCATCTTCTGTTAAAACATTTCCCAGATATTTAAACTTCTGCACCTGCTTGATGTTGACATTTACAATTTGTAACTCGCATCTTAGGCTTTTTTTCTTGCTGATGACCATACTTTCTCTTCTTGCAGTTGATGGTTATTCCTTTTCTCTCACTTTCTTCTACTACCCTATTTTGGTGGTCCTGTAGTTTTCTATCCAAGTCAGCCATCAACAAGTGCCATATACATATCTTATATTGTTAAGATTAAGGCCACCAATAATAAATCCTGGTAGTGGTCTCCAGCCCCCTTAGGATAGCCTTGCGCTATAGCTGTGGTTCCCAATGTGGGGTGCATGCCCAACAGGGAGGCAATTCAAGAATGAATTATTAATTAACAGTGAATTTTTTTTCATATGGTGCATATACAGTATGCATACATAAAAATATTTGTGTGTATGTATGTACATGTGTAATTACTTATATACTGTCTATAAAATATATATATATATATATATATATATATATATATAAACACACACACACACACACACATGCACACACAAAAGTGCGATGGGTAAATCGTCATTTTATATTTTTAATTCTGCATATGTGTTTGTTTTTGGTTTTGTCAACTGCAAAGTATAGTAGGGTCAGTTGGGCACCATCTGTGAAAAAAAGAGAACTATGACCCAATTCACTCTGCCAGAAATTTGGAAATGGCATGCTGTACTGCTTGGCATTTGTGCTGGAAGCTCCAATATAAACATTTCAGAGTGTTTGGGTGTTACAATCTGAGAGCAGTGCAGAGGATTCAGAAAGAGATGGATCTAATGGCAATTATGAAAGTATAGTAGCTCAGAAAACTCGCTCTGATTGTTCTGATAAGAAAAGATTCCCAAATTTGTTGTGAGGACCTCAAACTCAACACAGAGGCCTATATTGTGCCTTGAGGAGGTAGTACTGCCTGGCTCAAGAGGGTGGCTGTTGGAAGACTATATCACGCAAAAGGACTCTGCACCATGCCACACAAGCAGGGGAACCCATTCATGGCTGTTAGAAAATTTCTGTAACCATATCACTCCTTACATCTGGCCACCTAACTTCCCAGACTGCAATTCCCTTGATTATTATGCATGGGGCACAGTTGAAATCAACAAAACTCCTTGTAACACCAACAAGAGAACAACAAAATTCCTTGTAACACCAACAAGAGAACAACAAAACTCGTTGTAACACAAAAGATGAACAGAAGGCAAGGATTATGGCAGCATTTACCAACTTAAACAGGGAGATCGTTCAGAAGAGTTGCAGGAGATTCCAAACTTGTCTGGATTCTGTGGTTGAAGCCAATGGTGATTTTATTGAATAAATTTGCCCTTAATATTTAAAGATATTTTTGTGTAATTTTGGTAAATATATTTGTTAAAATGAGAAGTTGGTGTTGTTTTCATTTTTGCATAATTTTTGACGTAATTTATAAATATTGTAAAATTCTAAAATTAAATAATAATTCTATTGCATGTATGCAGTTTCAAGTTCTTAAAAGTTAAGTTAATGGGCTTTTATGTTGCCTCCATGTGAATACGAGTTCACTTTTTGAATAATAAGAATATTATATATCACAGTGGTGGGGCGCATCAGGAGTTTAGAGATGCTTAGGTGGGGTATGGACAAAAAAAAGGTTGGGAACCATTGCTCTAGATGTTGAATAAATCTGTGGAGAAGACATACCCTTCACACACGAGAAAAAAAAAAACCCCAAAAAATGAAAACATTGTGGTCAAAATGAATGACATACTGATTGTTTGGTTAAATCCTATCAAATTTAACTGAATATAGTACAGCAAAATAACAACTTATTCAATATTGTCTATTTAAATAAATGGGATTTGAGTTATCAATTAAAACCATCAAATAATAATGATACCAGCATCATTAATATTAATAAGGTTAATATTCATCATGTTTAATTGTTTTACACTGATTTTGCTCATCAGTAAAGTTATAAAAAAAATTGACTTTTTTTATTACTTGACTAATTAACCTGACCTCACAATTCGACAATAAGATGTCAAATATAAATATTAAAGAACGAAATTCATATTAATATTTAATTCAGTTTCTGCACAGATAATTACAATAAATGAAATAAATCTTTGATTCTGAACAATAAATATCCAGTTTTATTGTCAACAATTGATAAATGTTATTTAAATTGTAAATTTATGCAGAATCCCACATATTTTTATTTTATTTATTTATTTATTCTTCTTGTCATTGTGGAATGCACAATGAAATTGGACAGCAGTTCCCAGGTACACCAACACACAAATAAAACCTACAGAACATACAGTATTGAATGAAGTAATACATTTAAAATACATTGAAAATTGTCAGCATGCCACAGAGTTCATTTTATGTAAAACCCAAGGATAAAAGCTATCTCACAAGCACTTTGTCCTGAAACTAATAAATTTAAAACATTGGCCAGTGGGTAACAGATCAAACTAGTGGCATCCAGAATCCGGGATGCATACTGTTTTCTGAAACAGTGAGAATTAGAAATGTCCTCCAAGGACAGCAAGCAGATGATTATTTTCTGGGCAACCTGGAAGTGTGTGTGAGTAGGAAAAACTGAAAAGGTGACAATAAGTGGTGTAAAATACTGGATTTCAATTTGGGACAGAAACGGCACACTCTTATGTGTGTGTGTGTGTGTGTGTGTGTGTGTGTGTGTATTTATATATATATGTAGAAAAATGCATATACAGAGATTTGTATGTTTTCACACACATATACATAAATACATATATACTTTCATATAATAAAAGTAAAAACTGAGAGTAACTGTTCAAACAAATGGTACCTGGGATGCATGCTTTCTGCCCTGCTGCAACAATGAGAATTAGAAATGCACTCCAAGGAAGGCAGTGAGCAGCTGATTATTTTATGGGTAACATCTAATCCTTTGGAAGATCTTCTTGCCTGCTGCTGAGCAGTTGGCATACCTAACAGTGATACAGTATGCCAGCACACTTTCAACAGAATAGCAGTAGAAAGTCATCAGCAGTTCATTTTTAATTTTTTTTTCCTGAGAATCCTCAGTAATAAGAATTGCTACTGCATCTTCTTGATTAATGCAATGTTATTGCTAGTCCAGGAGAGATCCTCAGTAATGTATGTGGCCAGAAATTTAATTTAATAGGCAGAGACACATTTTTTTAAAAAATTTACTAAGATTCAAGAAGTAAATAGCTTAAAGATTGTAAGAAATACTTGAAAGAAAGAGAATTATAGAAGGTTTTTGTAAAGGTCTGCAAAAGATTCTTCTGTTGTTCTTTATTAAACTTTTCCTATCAAATGAGGGAAGGAATTGAGAATGGTGGTTATTATTTTGAAATTTATATTGATAACAAAAAGCTATCCCTTTCCGCCTGAATTTCTGGAATGAGGAATTTTCATTATTTCCATTATTTACATTTGGACTATTGTCTTCATCTTTGTTGTTGTTATTATGTATTGGTCATTGTGACTTCCTCAGATGCGTATTGATCTACAGTGAATTCGGAACTGAACTTTTTATTTAATCTCCGAAGGTAAACTGTTCTTGTTCCCCTGCTCATGTCTAGGGATATATCGTCTAGTTCTAATTTTTTAGTACTGCTCACCCCATTTCCACAGTACACACTGCCTGACCTGGGATTGAATTCACAATCACAATGTCACCAAATTCATGAACCAACACTTTAATCCACTAGACCTGTAGGATCCTTTCTATATATATATATATATATATATATATATATGATGCATCAAAATCTTTTGTTTTCACCTGCTGCTCTGATTGTAAAATTGAAGCTTCATGACGCATTCAAATGCATATTTATTTACCATAATTGCTAATAAGTGAATATTTCTTTTCCGAGGGAAAAAATAGCATTTAAGTTCAAATTAAAAAGAGGTCAGATAAGGAGGAGAGAATTTCTCACTACATCTGCTATTTTCTTCAGACTCCTTTCTCTCCTAAAAAAAAACTGAAAGTTTTAATTAATATTTATGTATACTTTCATATAAAAATTTATTGGAGTGGCTTTTACAGTATCTATTTATTCTCTCATATTGAGTTGGTATTATGAATAGGAGACCAGTGTCTGAGGTATATCTATCTTGGGAGTTGGTGTGAGATTTGAGCCCTATTCCAAATATACCCTCATAAAACGTGCATTGTATAGGCTGATAAATATAGTCATTTGCACTATAATGAAAATGAAGATTGTTTTAGTGCATTTTATTAATATCCCTTTAAAAGTAGATAACCTCAAGAAAAAAAAAAGTAACAAAAACAACAGAAAAGGTTTTTCCTTATACCAATTCTGCTTTTGCTATTTTTTTTTAAAGTTGTCAATTTTGGGTTCTTAGTAAAATTAAAGGATTTGTACAAATTTAAAATGATGCCTTCAGTTTCTGAATCTCTAAAAGCACCTGGCCCCATCTATAGCAGAATGAAGTAATTCAAAGCAGCATCAAGTTACACAGCTGCATTTTCTGAGGGTGATGTTTTGGAAGATGTAAATAATTTTAAGAAGGGGCAAGATCAGTTTCATGTACAAAATTTCCTTTTTGGCAAAAGCTAACAAAAACAAAACAAAAAACAAAACAACAACAAAAAAAAAACATCATTCTTTGGGGCAACTGCTGGAGAGTAATGGTTAACAAGCTAGTGATGTTAGCTATTCTCTAGTGTAGTAAATTCAATCCTAGTGAGGATTTTCCCTACTGGGGCCTTGTGCAAGATTAAACTAAAATTAGTAACTTGACTGTTTTACCATGTTTTACATTATTCACACGTAAACTATTGTTCTCATCTTTGTAGCTGTTATTGCAACATTTTCACTATTGTATCCTCTGGCTTTCATCAGGTGCTTGTTGATCTGGCTAACCTGCAGGGAATTTAGGACTGAACCCTTTATTTAATTTATTGGGGTACAATGTTTTCATATTACTGCTTGTCTAGTTCTTATTTAGTATTACTTGGTTATCGTTTGCCCCATTTCCACAGAGTCCGAGTATACACTGATTGGCTCAGGGATAGAACTTGCAATTACTATGTAACCAATCAATCTTTAGGTCAGGAAATATATATATATATATATATATATATATATATATATATATATATATATATATATATATATATCCAATGCGATGAGAACGAAAGTAATATATAAATTCCAATGTTCGCAGCGTTAATTAAAAAAAGAGCTCGATACAGATAGTAGAGCGATAATTATTTATTTATTATAATTTTATCATATAGACAAAACCATTTTACTCACTACAAAGATGCAACTTGGTTTCAGTGCATTTCAACTGCACATCTACGGGTGAGGGTCGAAAATGGTTATGAACAATCCTGTTTGTAGGCAAGCCGGATGTAAAACGTCACTTCCTTTTTTCCAGGAGAAAATATGTATCATTGAACTCTTGAATAATACCCAATTATTAAACCAAAGATATGAGACTACCGTTTTCTGTAGACATACTAAGGATTTAACACTACAATCTTGCTAAATTCCCAATTCCATAACTATGAACCTTTTATAATTATATATCACCTCCTTCGATGTAATCCCTATCCTCTTATGTACCTCTCCACTAATATATTTATGATCCTTAATTTTTATATATATATATATATTACAGGTAATAATTTCATTTAAATTGATTTACATCCATACTTATTCTACACACTCTACGATCCAGGAATATTCCTAAAAGTTGATTATAAAAGGTTATATTAGCATCCCTTATCTTTCTTAGATGAGATCACCACTCCTAAATTTTAATCCACAAAACACGTTCTTTGATTACAAAATAAATAGTGATAACCCCAACATAAAGAAATGCAATCCAACTTTAGAAATCTTATTGAGAAACCAAAGAATAACATTCGAAATTACTATTAAAGCTAACTGGACAATTTTTACCTACTCAAATGTAATATTATCCCCTATTGCTATCTTCCCTCCCCTACCTCTCAAACTTAGGATGCTTGTGAGTTGACGTTTGACCGATGTTTATCAGCGAAAAAATGTCCACACACCAATCAACATTAACCACCCGGTCCACCCATCACCAAACTGCTATCAACAACCACTCTTGTTTCACTCAGATACTTTATATACATTTTGTATGTACATTTTTCTTCTAAAAAAAAATGGAAAAAAAGAAGACGTTTTACATCCGGCTTGCCTACAAACAGGATTGTTCATAACCATTTTCGACCCTCACCCGTAGATGTGCAGCTGAAATGCACTGAAACCAAGTTGCATCTTTGTAGTGAGTAAAATGGTTTTGTCTATATGATAAAATTATAATAAATAAATAATATATATATATATATATATATATATATATATATATATATATACCTGATTATTGTTATTAAATGAAACTATGAGTAGCAGATTTTGATATTATTGTATTAATAATATTATTATAATATATTTAGGCTCTGTTGACTTTGGCATTCAAGCCTTGGTTTATTTTATAATTTAAGCTTTAGCTTTCACTCTTACTATGTGTGTGCATGTGTGTGTGTAATGATTGGTTGGTTGATTTTGTTTAGCAGTATATCAACCTGTGGGTTAATTAATTCTGAAATCTAAATATTTTGAACACAATTATATACTGTCAACTACAGTTAAAATGTATTGTTGGTAATTTTGCTATAAAATTTATTGTTTATATAAAAAAACATTGCTATCATTTTTTTCTGTAAAAATGTATTTTCATACTGTTTTTTTTTTTTTTTTTTTTTTTTAGGGGGGTCACTATTTGTCCATAGCTGGGATCCTAACAGGATGCTACAGGGTGGGTCTGGAAACAACAGCATGCCTCAAAACCTTCAATCTCTCAATCACAGGCCTTGCTGCCAGATGTAGTTTATCATCATACTCAGGACTGCCACACTTATGAGTAATATTAAAGAACAGAGAGATTTAATAAGAGAAGTGAAGTTGTAAAATTGAAAAATATTTAAAAAAGAAGTAGCTTTGTTGAAATAAAAAAGAAAAGAAAGTTGAATCCAAAACAGCTTACGTTCAATATCAGCCATATGTGTTCCTGTTTCATAACCACGTGGAAATGTTCCAAAACTTCTGCCTTTATTTCCTGAAGTCAAGAATTAATTTAAAAATAAAATCTATAATAAAAATAGTTTTCAAAAAATTATAACAGAGAAATATAGCTCATCATTTGATAACTGAGAAAACTGATTTATTTCTGAAAATGTTGCTGTGGGAAAATTTTGTTTAAGAGGCTATAAAGTAGAAGGAAATATACAGTTTGAGAGAAAATGCAGTTCATATAAAAAGGTTTGATTTATTTGATTATCAATCTTTTCAAATAAAAAGGATTTGGTTATAAAAGATGTTAATCCTTAATTATGCAAGAGTATTATTTAAAAAAAAAATATCTATGAAATAATTTAAAAATTAAAATTAGAATAATCTAAGTTCATGTTAGTAGTAGATGTGTGGGTGGTGAAATAGCAACTCAAAATAAAAAATTGGCAAGCCAAGTTCGAATCCCAGTCAAGTTCGTTACAATTGCTTTCATATTAATGCCCTTGGAAAAGGTATGAATTCATCTGTTCTGGGTTCTTCAGCCTTGGTTGCTAATCAGTTTAGGAAAAGAACTCTGAATTCAAAACTGGGTGGGCTCCATCCCATAAATAAAAACTTACTAAGAAAACTGTAGCATCAACACCTTGTATGTTGAGGCTGTGGTCCCTTATTTCATAGTTGGGATATATAGGACTTGAGAGAGAGAGTGAGAGAGAAAGGCGTGTTAATAGTTTTTATTTATGTTTAAATAACATATACATTTTATTAATTCTAGAAAACATCCTACAATAAATAAGTGAGTGAAGGAGAATGAATTCAAAATCAAAAACATACCAGGCAGCATTTCCTCCTTTGTCGTATCTGAGAGAATGCTCCTCCGAGAGTCTCGTCTTGTAGGATTCCTAAAACCATACGATTCTCCACTGAAAAATGTAAAATGATGGGAACAGGGGAAAAAATGTATTAAATTCAAAGGTAAATCAATTGTACTCCAGAGGTCAGGTATTAAGATAAATTTTGAAAAGAATTAAAAAGAAAAATACAGAATTGGTCAAATCAACAACACAGGATTAGTAACAGACAAAAATAAAAGGATTATTTACATATAGGTTGGCATTATTACCTAGAATCTGAACATTTGAGCACTATGCTTAGGATCATGATTGCTTCAAGGATTTTCTGTCTTATCTTAGAGCAATATTTACTAGTGAAAGTTTTACATAAAATATATATATATATATATATATATAATCAAGTACTTAACAATAACGGAGACGCTCAAACTGGTTCTAGATATCTCTAAAGTGTTTGATAGGGTTTGGCATGTTGGCCGCCTTTGTAAGCTTCAGGGATATGGAATTACAGGACGATTAATTGACTTAATACAATCATTCCTATCAAAGCATGAAATGAAAGTTGTCCTAAACAAGTTCTCCTCCAGTTCCTTTCATATGAATGCTGGAGTTCCTCAGGGCTCTATCCTGGGTCCTACAATGTTTCTGATCTTCAACGATATTCCTGATGTCATCAGTTCCTAAGTGCATCTACGCAGACAACACTATTATTTACTCCTGCCTCAATACTAAATCTGGCATCGTTGACAAAACTAACATGACCGTTGGTCTCATAAAGACCTCCAATCTGTGGTTGACTGGGGCAGGAAATGGCTTGTAAACTTTAATGCCACCAAAACTGCTCTCATTTATCCACCATAGAGAACCCTCCCTGCCTCTCATCAAAATGATTGATGCCCAACTCCACAATAGCGCCACTCTGCGCCTGCTTGGGTTTACGCTTTCCACTGACCTGAGGTGGAATAACTACATTGAATCAATAGCTTCATCTACTGCAAGAAAAGTTGGTTCTCTGTGTCGCGTCAGATGTTTTTTTTCGCCCGAGTCCATCATTCAAATCTACAAATCAGCCATTCATCCTTGCATTGAATACTGCTGCCAATATATGGTCTGGTGCCCATGCTGTTCATCTTGAGGTCCTTGACAAAATCCAGATCTGGATATGCAATGTGATAGGTCCTGATCTGGCATCTCATCTTCAGTCACTTTCTCACAGATGTTCTGTGGCTTTCCTCTGTCTTTTGTACAAGTATTTTCATGGCAACTGCTCTGACAAGCTACTTTCACTGGTTCCCAAACTGCATGAATTTAAGCATGCTACTAGGTTGGCATTTTGGTCCCACCCTTTCACTGTTGAAATGGTTAAATATAGCCGTTTCTTCTACTCTTATCTCACACTTCCCAACAGTGGAATTCCCTTCCTCTTACTTGTTTCCATGCTAGTTATAACCTTCAAATATTCAAATGCAATGTCAATCAACATCTTCTGATGCCTTGATCTTGCTCTCCGTCCTTCTCTTTATCCTTTCCCCAAATACCCCTCTTTACTCTTGCTTTTACTCTCTGTAACCCCTTGCATGCTAGTGGCACTCCCACCTTGTTTGGGGTGATATGCTTATTATATATATATATATATATAAAAAAATGTTAAAATGGATTTTTATTCATCCGACAGATTTGTGTTATTTTAATGTTATTTCTAGTGGATACTTGTATTTGAATAGGTGCTCTGTTTATATATTAAACAGTATATTTTTTTTTATATTCCCTTTGTTATCCTGTGCTATGCAGATTCAGTTTTAGCTGAAGAGCACAAATTTTTCTTTATTAAGACTTCCCCAAATTTCAGGTTGGGTAATTCCTGAATCTGGACACATGTAATACCAGAAAATGTTAAAATTGGAAATTTAACAATTTTAAATTTAGCATTCCTACTTCTTCAGTGCTCCCCATCAGTGAATAGTTATAACTAACATTTATATTTATATCTCCTCCTGCCTTCCTATATATAATTACACGAATAAGAACATTATTTTAGAGGATGAAATGTGTTATACAGAATTTTTCCACTTTGTCATTCAATTATCTAGGAAAAAAAGTGTAAAGAAAGAAAGGAGGAAAGAAAATGGAAAGAAGGAAAGAAAGTAAAGAGAAAAAAGGAAAGTGTGAAAGTAAATGTGAAAGAGGAAACTGTGAAGGACAAAAGATATAGTGTAAGTAAGAAAGCTAGAGAAAAACAAAAAGAAAAACAGGTGAAATGCAAGGTGGTGAGAATAGAGAGAGAGAGGGATGAAAGACAAAGCTAGACAGGCTTACTGTCTTTATGTTTTATTACTCCTTTGATCTTTTACAGTGGGTGAAACATTAATAGACTTTCCTTTTGGGGCATGACACATACCTTATATAGAAAAGTAGGTAAAACCTGCAGTATTAATATATAGATTGTTAAAGAAATTACACAGCATTTTAACACTGATATACTTGTCATGTAGTATCAAGTATCATGCTATTTGTTTTATTCTGACAAAATTGTTCATTTGTTACTTTGTAGAAATCTGCTGACTCAGAGATATATTCTTGTCACGTCTGCATAAATCTGTGACTTTTGCCCCTAGTGAAGGATGAACTCATTAATTAACTATTGTTAAATGGACAGCGTTTGATGAGCTATTTTAATGGGTACTAAGAAAATAAAATAGTTGTAGGTCATTTTTGTATTTGCAGCTCAAAGAAATGGGGTTTATGGTTTACTATATTTTTTAATATATTCTGTGAAGATGAGACAAAATTTAATCAAAGACCCATTTTGCCAGACTAAAAGAAGAAAAACAAAACTATGCGCTAGAAGAGTGTCTTGGAATCTCTGAGGATAAGTCGGTTGTTGTAAATCACATTAATTACTCTAGCTTATCATGTTCTGGCTTGACACTTGAAGAAGGTCTGTATGTCTCTGTGCTTGTTTGTTTTATCTATATATGACAACCAACTTATCCTCAGAGATCCTAAGACACTCTCCTAACACATAGTTTTGTCTTTCTTCTTTTAGTTGAACTGATGGCACCAAAGAGAACATAAGTTTTTCTCTGGTGAAATGTGTCTTTAAACACACAATAAATACAGAATTATGGACAGAATGTATTCTATATATGCTGTGTACCTTCAAAATGTAGGTGATCATGGCTCTCCACAACTTTTTATCCTTTGCAGCTTTAATATTTTTTTTCATTACTCTCCTTCTCAGACCCTTTTCTGCAAATTTATTTACACAAGTTACTTTCTTTTTTACTTTACTTTGAAATTCATAACTATTACTTTGTCGAAGGAAGCAATCCTTTAACTTAGACTGTTTGCATATATTCTCTATTTTGCAAATAAAATGACATTGTGATTATTTTTTTAAATAATTACTAAATCACCAGAGAATTAAAAAAAAAATGTTTAAATAAAAATTAAAAAAAGCTAATATTTTTCTGTTAGTTTTGTTACTTACTGACAACTTATGTAGCTACTATCCAATGATGAGGTACTGCCAGCAATTGAACCATCAGGACTACATGCAAGCTTCAGAGGAATATAACCAATTGACTGCATAAAGAAAATTGTATAAATTAGGAAAAAAAAAATGATAAAATAGAAAACAGAATTAATTTTGGTCTGTTGAAAATAGGACAGAGAAAAATATCATTGTAAATCACTTGGATTTGTGAAAAATATGAATTCAGAACTGATTAATGTCATTATAGTGTTTTAATATGAATTCAGGACTGATTAATGTTGTTATAGTGTTTTAATATGAATTCAGGACTGATTAATGTTGTTATAGTGTTTTAATATGAATTCAGGACTGATTAATGTTGTTATAGTGTTTTAATATGAATTCAGGACTGATTAATGTCATTATAGTGTTTTAATATGAATTCAGGACTGATTAATGTTGTTATAGTGTTTTAATATGAATTCAGATCTGATTAATGTCATTATAGTGTTTTAATATGAATTCAGAACTGATTAATGTTGTTATAGTGTTTTAATATGAATTCAGGACTGATTAATGTTGTTATAGTGTTTTAATATGAATTCAGGACTGATTAATGTTGTTATAGTGTTTTAATATGAATTCAGGACTGATTAATGTTGTTATAGTGTTTTAATATGAATTCAGGACTGATTAATGTTGTTATAGTGTTTTAATATGAATTCAGGACTGATTAATGTTGTTATAGTGTTTTAATATGAATTCAGATCTGATTAATGTCATTATAGTGTATTAATATGAATTCAGAACTGATTAATGTTGTTATAGTGTTTTAATATGAATTCAGGACTGATTAATGTTGTTATAGTGTTTTAATATGAATTCAGGACTGATTAATGTTGTTATAGTGTTTTAATATGAATTCAGAACTGATTAATGTTGTTATAGTGTTTTAATATGAATTCAGGACTGATTAATGTTGTTATAGTGTTTTAATATGAATTCAGGACTGATTAATGTTGTTATAGTGTTTTAATATGAATTCAGGACTGATTAATGTCATTATAGTGTTTTAATATGAATTCAGGACTGATTAATGTCATTATAGTGTTTTAATATGAATTCAGGACTGATTAATGTCATTATAGTGTTTTAATATGAATTCAGAACTGATGTACATGGCTGTAAGAAGGTTTATGATATCCCTGGACATGGACAACAAAATAAGAAGAATATATCTCCTTCTGTAGAATCTCCCTGTAGATTAAATAAAGAGTTTAATTCAAAATTCCCTAAAGGTTAGTTGGATCAACAGACACCTGAAAAAAAACATAAGGCATAAAGGCTGGAATGTTGTAATCATAACAATAAAGATGAGGACATTATTCTGAATGTAAATAATAAATTTTTGTACCAGACATTCAGACAGAAATTGCCAAATTAAATATATTTTATAAAAGAATAAATTTTCACTGACATTTATCTACACATTATTAGCTAATAGCTACTTTTACTTGTTTTTAACACATTTCATTCACTAATTACATTGGCCTTATAACAAAAATTGCTGTATATTCATTTTCTATTTTGATACAAAAACCGAAGAGAGTCTCTTAGGATCTCTGAGGATAAGTTGATTGTCACACTTGTATTATTTTGAACTATTGTTCACATGTTGGTTGATATAGATGTTATTATAGACACAACATTTTGACCAAGTACTGTCTGGTCATCAACATTTGTTTGACCAATATTGGATATATGTTGATTATTGTATTATTTTTTAGTCCTTGTGATGTCAGTTATTGTTTGTTTTTGCTGAACCAGTGCTTCACTACCTGATCCAGGGATTGAACTCACAATCACTGGATACAAGAACACATGTATAACCAACTCCTATATCCATTATACTTGTCTCCTGAAGGACAGTTGTGGTTTGTTTTGAGAGTCTTTTTGCGTATTTTTATGTTCAATGTCAGATGGTTTTTGACATTTTGTTACAATACTGGATTTGTACTGCTTTTCATAATTTAGTATTTCATTTCTAAGATGAGTAATTGTCAATAAATATACTTACATTATTTCAAATTATTGTTCTCATCTTGGTTGACATATATGTTATTATAGATACAACATTTCGACCAAGTACTATCTGGTCATCATCAGGTGTACATTGTTTGGCTGATATAGGATATGTGTTGATTATTATTATGAGAGTAATACTTTCAAATAATACAAGTATATTGACAGTTACTCATCTCAGAAACGAAATACTAAAATAAATGAGTGGTTGGTTTTATACAGTTATACAGAACATAGTTGGCATATCCAGAATGTATACTTTTAATAAAAACAACAAAACTAAAAGGAGAGAGTGTGTTTATATATAAATCTAAATTTCTTATACAATTATTGCTTCAACAAAACCTTTATCTGATGGTAACCTTCAGCGGTCATGGGTAATTTAGAACTTACTAAAAATGTAGGGCTTTCTTCATGAAATCATTATGCTTTGATGGTGCTTTGTTAATATATAAGAATGCTAGATATACACATATATGCTACCTCTGCTCAATCGTAGAGACTCTTAATATATTATCTTAATTTTACATCACACATAAATTCCTGAAAGTCCAGATATTTTAAGAAAAAAAACAACAGTTTTCATAATTATGATGATGACACCAGTTTAATAATATTTAAAATTTGTAAGCATAAATGAAGGAATTTAAAACTAAGATAAAAATATTTAAAATAATTTTAATCCTTATAATATTTTCTTTTTTTTGCCTTAGCTGGAAAGTTCAAAACAACATTCTTTGGACTTGGTTTCCAGTTTTCAATATGATACAAGCTAAGCAAATTCTTAAAGGAAATTCTTGACATCACCGAGTTTATTATTTAATGAACCATTGCAACAGCTTCTTGTCATAAAGAACCTTTTCTGCTTTCCATTAGCATGACTTATGCTAACCTGAGAGTGACTCATTGTGCCTTCTCGGGGTAACATTTTTTGCTGGCATGAAGTGGAAAGTTTATATTGAATCAATTGCTAGGTCTGCTGCTAGGAAAGTTGGTTGACTGTGTCCTTCTAGACAATTTTTCTCACCCAAATCAATCTTACATATTTATAAGTCTATCATAAATCCATGCTTTGATTATTGCTGCCATATATGGTCTGGTGCACCTGCTATATATTTAGAGATTCTTGATAAAATCCAAAGAAGAATCTGCAATGTCATGGTCCTGTTTTGGCATCTCAGTCACTTTCCCACTGTTTTAACATAGCTTTCCTGTGCCTTTTCTAAAAATTTTTATGGTAATTGTTCTGATGAGCTTTTCACTATGGGACATAGACTTTATGAATTTAAGTGCAGTACTAGATTGGCGGCAAAATCTCATGAATTTACAGTTGAATTGGCTAAATGTAACCATAAGTTCTATTCTTGCACTTCTTGCTTGTGGAACTCTGTTCCAGCTTTTTGCCTCCCAGTCAAGTTTGAACTTCAAAAGTTTAAATACAATGTCAATCGTTATCTCCTGCATTCTTAATTCCTGTTCTGTTATTGTTCTCACTCCTTAATAATTAATGTTTTCCTTTTTCTTATATCCTTTTACACTCGTTAACTCCCTGTATCTTGTGGCTTTATTGTCTTGCTTGGGGTGAAATGGGTAAAAAATAATCACAATGTTTTCAACTGTGTTTTCCACCCCTCCCCAAATGTATTTAAATGAATCTTGAACACTTGTCACTGTGAAGAGGTGAATGAATACACACACATACATATATATGCACTTACAAGGTACACAACTGTGGAAAGTAAAGTTCCCATTAGCTGAAATGTAGTTATCAAAACAACAAAAATGAAGATACTTGTTCAAATGATATATTGAACAATGACGATACTTTATCTCAAAACTTTAGTCTATGAGAATCAACTATTTAAAATATGATAGTCAAACAGGCAACCAATTGAAGTATAGTTGTTGAGACAAAGATATTAGTTTAAGAATGCATTAGTCAATAACAATGCATCATATCAGAATTCATTGGAGTAGCCAAATGCAGAGAAATGTTGCACATTAAGCCATAAGGTTGCAGGTTTTGAATACAGAGTTATCCATCTACTAAACTGTTTACCACCCAAGGCTATAGGACCCAATATGTCCTGCTATTTACCCATAGCTGGCGGGGAGGGAGAGAGAGAGAGAGAGAGAAGAGATGGATTCATAGCTTTCCTAAGTGTGTTAGCATATAAATTAATGTAATGAATTTGATTGGAATTCAAACTCAGTTCTCTCATTCCCAAGTCCGAGCTGCTATCAGTTTACTCCACTGTGCCTCCATATATATATATATATATATATATATATATATATATATATAAATTAGACCCATTGGTTCCACTAGCTTGGTTTCAATGTCATTATTGTTAACTTTTCTTGTTGGCTGCCAACAAGTTAGCAATAATGACATTCCTAGATCCAAAAAACCTTTTGAATCAAAGGTCCAAGAGATTATGAGCTGTTGCATTCATACAAAAAATTCCTTTTAATTTTATATGAGGCTGGATAAAAATATCTACATTTCAATTAACCCCACACTGATGCATTTCATTTCTTTCCTTCTTCTTTTCCTTTGCATCTTCCTTCTCCCTTCCTATCATACCCAACATCATGCGTTTATTATTTTAAAAAAAATATAAAAATAAGCAATGGGAAACCAATTGATACAAATCCTCTGATGATACTGAAAGGTTGAAACCAAGATAGTGGGATCAACTGATCTCCTAATTTTTAAAATTTAAAAACTGTGCATGTTAAATTTTTATTTTTCACATGTGTATTGAGCACTTTTTAATAGTACTGTTTACGGGTCTAATCTAAATTTGACCATTAACCTTTTCAGTAATATATATATATATATATATATATATATATATATATATATGTACATACACACACTTTTTAACTATAACTTTTATTGCAGAGTTTATAATAGCAGATACAAATATAGAGATTTTGAGCCATTACATTTTTTACTGGCACCCAAAGCTGCTGAAGCCATTTGTAGAATTTGGGAAGTGGAAGGAAATGAGACAATATTTGACCCTTCTGCTTCAATCTAATTTGAAAGTTTTAATTTCTTGCACCTTGAAATAAAGCCCAGAATTAGACAACCACTAGTTGCTAGTTAGGAGGCTTTAAAAATGCAATGTAGTGCGAATCCAACCAGCAGCAAGTGAAAACTTTCAGAAGGTCATTGAAAGATACCATATGCAGAGCATTATATAAGGTTAAAAAAAATAAAGAGTTGATTACAAAAGCAAAAATACATTCTTGCTCTAATATATAAAAACAAAGACAAATGAATTACCTCATCTTGATGTAATGGCTCAGGAATGAACTTTCCTTCTCCTGTTATAGTGTAAGAGGTGCTAGGCCTGAGGTGTTTCTCATGTGGAGGCAATGAACCTGGAGGTGGACTGGGGGAATTTCGCTATATTTGGAAAATAAAGACAAAAAGAATTTTTTAAAGAAATTATACAAGACATCCATTAAGTAGTTAAAAAATTAATTATTGATGCACAGATGAGGTGAGAGCTTTACAAATGTTTTGAATTAGTGACAGACTTTTTGAAAATAAAATTTTTTGTAACACATTAAGCTTTGTTCACCAAGTCAAATATATAATTAAAAATTTGTATAAAAAAATTAAATGAAAAATTAAGTTAATAATTAATTACACTAAAGTGTTGCAACACACAAATTTGGAAAGCTCTTGGCAACATATTTAAAACACAAATAATAAATCAAATGAAAAAAAAATTAATTTAAAACCAAAAAAGATTTTAAAAGATTTTAACAAGATAAAAAATAAAATATAAACCATTTTTATTAATTTTGTTGTTTTTATCCTAACATTTTGGCTTCTGTACTCTTCTTTATTTCTCAGGTTAGTGACAGATCTTATAACCTTCCCAGGAATATATTATCAAATGGAAACTTATTTAATCCACAGGGAAATGCTGTCATCATGCCTTTACTTTTGTCAAGAATTTCAGAACTTGTAACTGTCGGTTCTTATGATGTCAATATGTTTCTCTAGTAATTTACACTACTTTATTAAGATTGAACTCACAACTTCCAGGGAAGCTAACAGATGAACGATAACAGTTCTTTAACCTACAAAGTTATGTTTTGTAAAAACTATTGAGGAATGTGAAAGGATAGTGTGGCTGAAACAATGTGATAAAAGAAAGGAAAAACTGGTCTGAATTAATCAATGCATAAAAGTGATATCTTGTCTCAGAAATTCAGAAAATCTCAATTTGCTACTTGAATTTTTTCTTGCTACTGTGACAATTCAGCTAAAGCCAATAAATTTTCTTCATATTATAATAATAATGATGTACTCTGTATGCACAAACAAAAGTACCTGCCCAGGTTTCTAAATATCTAAAATAAATACAACAGTATGAATTCATTATACTCGTAATTGCTTTCAAAAGATGTTGATAATCTTCAATTAGTTCAGGAATTTGGATTCTAGCAGAAATATGAGTTCTATTTTAATTATAGTAAAAAAAAAAAAAATCACAAAAATATAAACATAAGTGATCAAATATTAAATAAAATTCTATTTTTATGTTTTCTAAGAAAAAAATTATTTAAAAAAAATACTAATTTACATAATTCAGTATTTTTATTACTAAAAATTAAATTACATTATTTTATGTACACATGTTTGAGAAGATATTGCTGTTTATTTACAAACAGTAAAATTAATGTCTACCAACCAAGATCGTCAAAAGTCTTATAATATTGTGTTAGCTGAATATTTGCAATCTCGCTGCTTCAAGTAAGAAGTTTTTTAAGCTGAGTAAAAAGTGAGTAAAATGTGCCCCCCCCCCCCCCGCCACATTGATGCTTTTAATTTTCATTCAAAATTTCTTGTATTATGTACAAGAAAATGCAGTAATTTTTTCCCCCTCAGGTTCGAACCATTTGGCAGGGCCATAAGGCAGATACAAGTGAACAATCACTGGCTTTAAAGTAATAATAAAACAGTGGTAGATCTCAGAATTCTATTGGTTCTTGATTACTTATTGGTTACTTGTCATTTGAGAGAATAACATTAATGGCTTTTCTTTGAAATCTTAAAAAATAACCGAACAACAAACCTAAAAAATAAACATACTCTTAAACTACTAATATCCAGTCTCATTTTTAGGAGAGTAAAATTAATGGGCTATGGGTAGAAATGAAGCAAGGTGGATTAATGGATAAGCAGTTTGGATTGAGGAATCAGAGAGCCAAGTTCAAATTCCAATCAAGTTCATTACATTCACTTACATTCTAATACCCTTGGAAAAGGTATGTGTCCATGTCTTCTACTCCTAGATATGGGTAAATAGCAGGTTAGACTGAGTTCTATAACCTTGGGTGGCAACTAGTCTAGGAGAAGGAAAAACTCTAAATTCAAAACCTTCAATTATGGGCAAACAGTAAAGTAGAATGTTAAATAATAGTTTAGCAGACTATTATTTTTTAGGGATTGTATTCTGCTTTGACTTCCTCATTTTGACCTTTGAGGTCAGATATGGGAAAACAAAGGAAGTCAATTGTGATTAGCTGACACTAGCTTGGGAATGTTAAATATAGAAAGGGATTTCAGGGAGCTAAGTCCTACATGTTATACAATGTAGACGTGTGAAATTCATGTCTGGGAACTTGCTCCCCAGTTGGTGGGGTGAGTGAGCAACTCCACTGGCTAGTTAGAAATGTACATGTCAACATGTTTAATGAAATAGATAAGTTTAAAATCCCTTTTGTTGATGTCTTTTCATCTCTGGACCCCCAAAACATTATGACACCCAGCCAAGAAAGAAGACATCTTTATTGTCGAGATGACCCCATCAACCAAAACCTCCATAGGACGAGGGGGATTATACAACATCTAGTCATGGTTGGCAACCAGACTAGGAGAAAGAAAACTCTGAATTCAAATCCAGACCTGGAGTCCCTAAGACAGTCCAATATCATGTTCAATTTCATTCTGCCAACTCCTGCAATGATGTTGGTGTAAGTTGTATTGGCTTTTGCCTTTCCCTTGGACAACATCAGATGTACTTCATGGGCAACTGTTGATCTCTCATAAAAAAAAATCCTGTCCAGGCCTGCACCTTGGAGAGGGCATAAATATTTGGGTGCAGATCCATCTGCTATTGAGACTTACAGATGCCATAAGTAGAAACCTATTATTAATACCAGATTTTTTTTTTAAACCTATTACATTGGAGGACATTTATACTTAACATCAGGATGAAAGAGTTTTATGGCATATAATGAAGAAAGCAGGCTTGAAAATTTTGATACTCACAAGACATTGAAGGTAAGAGGGACAGAGGAAAACACTGCACCACCTACCTAGCGAGTAAATGGGTGGCAGAACAAAGTTTAGGAGAGATAAAAAAAGACAAAATTTATTAAGAACTACAAAAGACAGAAAATTGTGGAGAGCCATGATTGCCAACATCCTGAAGCGATATGGCACATAGAAAAAAAAGATTACATTGACAACAGGTAATGTAAGTTTTGTAATGATATAAGTATGTCCACAGCAGTGAATGTGTTAATATTTTTGCTGTTGTGGACATGCTTATATGTCTTTGCGAAACTTACATGCCTGCAGTTGATATGTGTGTGTGTGTGTATATATATATATATATATATATATATATATATATATATATATATATATATATATATTCATTCAAGACACCATGAAATGCCAATGCTTAGTGTTTATGTTATAAACTAACTAGTGCTTAGTGCTATTTCAAAACCAGTGTAGATATATCGTAGTGTACAATATGACTTGTTCTGTGACATTATTTTATTATATTGTGTTAGGGAATTTGTTTAGCTTATTCTGTACTGCAGAATATTAAATTGAAACTAAAATGGCAGCAACTATGAGAAATCATTTAATGCCACTTAATTTTCATGAGAATATCTTAACACTTCCACTTCTGTGAACATATTTATACATCTTTGCAAAATGTTGACATAAATATATTGACATATGGCAGTAAAGAAAGTGGAAACAGAAAGGACACTTAGAAAGAGATTTGAAATTTGTAGTATACATGAGGAAAGAGGGCTTGGAGAATTTGATACTCACAAGACATATTGAGGGGCAGAGGGAAAAAAGCAACCTAATTTAAGAAGCCTGTGTAAATGGATGGCAGAACAGGGCATGGGAGGGACAGTAAAAAGAGAAACATTGCTAAGAGCTATAAAGGATAGGAATTTGTAGAGGGTCATGATCACATACATTCTGAAGGGACATGGCACAAAAGAAGACGCATATATTCTTTGGGGGACACCTTGCATTTCACAGTATAGTCTTGATTTATAAAAACATTATTATAAAAAACAATGGGAAAATAATAGTCTTTTTTAAAGTATTATATTCAGCATAAATTATTTTAAATTAATGCCATTTTAAAGTTTATGTCTTCCATAAACAAAGTATATGTCAGGAAAAAGCAGCAACATCAGCATTTTGTTTTTAGCTTTTTTTTCAGAATAAGATGAGAAAGAGATGGTAGAAAATAACTGAAGGCTTTAAAGTGTGACTAAAAAGGCAAAGAGTAAGAACCAAGAGACTTGTCAGAATGGACAGACAGGTCAACATTAGTGAGATTTAGCATCAGAGAGAAAACAGAAAAAGAGAGAAAAAAAAATCAGGAAAGACATTTCTCATTTGCATTACTTCCAATGGCATTTCACTGATTTGTCATGAAGCCTTTTGAATTAAATGTCAAACAATTTATACACACAGGGAAATGTCTATAAAAGATTAGGCTGGGGTGTGTGGAAGCTGAACGCACAAACACACACACGTGCATGTGAAGTCTTCTCAAAATATATTCATTACAAATCAGATACAGAATGATTTGCATGTGAGTGAATATTCATTTGTGTGGGTAATGTGCATTTCTGTGCTGGGTGTGGCCATTAACATGTCTTTAAAATATTTTTTCCAATGAAAATACCAAGGCAAGTGAGTCTATATGAAAAGGTACTTTAAATTTAACACCATGAATACAATGAAAGATGACTTATATAACTTTACTGATTAAAGATTGACATTGGGATTAACTTTAGACATTTGTCATACATTTGATTACTGCAAAAGCAGAATAGCATCACAGCCAAATACAAGGAAGAAAAAATCTGGTTAAAATTCTGATAATTCTTTTAGAACTAATTTTATTATATATATATATATATATATATATATATATAATTTCACCCCAACCATGGTGTTAATACCATTAAGATGCAAAGGGTTACTGATACTGAAAGAGAATGAGAAGACTTTAGTGAGTAGAAAGGACAATAAAAGAACAAGGATTCAGGAACATAGAAGATGGCAATTGACATTGCATTTAACATTTTGAAGATTGTAGGGGGCAGGGAAGCAAGGGACCAGAAGAGAGTTCCACGGACAAGAAGTGTGAGAAAAGAAACTATTAAAATAGGACATACAGTTACATCTAGCTAGTTCAACAGTAGAATGGTGAGACCTAACTGTGAATCTATGACATGATTGAATGCTACAGATAATAATTTAAAAAAAAAATTATTTAACTTTTATTATTGCTTCTGTACAAGGCAACATAAATGAGTAAGTAGTGTTATGCAAGAATTGTAAAAATTTAGTGATCCATTGCAAAATTTAAAAAAATAAAAAAGATTAAACTTAAGTAATGATGAATTGCGAGGGGAAGGGAAATACAAACATCCAAAAACTCAGAGTGAGAAGTGACCACGCTATACTGTTTGGAAAATTGATATCTAAAGAAACTATTTTAAAGTGTTGGGGGCTTCATAGTGTTAGGGACTGCAAAGTCTGATTTGATTAGCTACTAATGTAACTGGGCAGGTCAAATAGCTAGCTACTGTAGTCAGGGAGACTGTAGGAGAAGGAGAGGTCCATTATAGTAGTAATGAACTCTTCAGGCAAAGTAAAGACGCATCTACATTCTTTGCCAGTGATAGAAGTTCAGGTATGGAGAAGAAGAGCGAGAGATCTCATTAATATGAGTTATACAATTACCATGATTGCTTCAAAGTTAGTGAACAGCTGGAGTTGGATGAAAAGTATAAAAACAATCAGTGTAATGGAGATTCTGAGTGTAGAGGCACCAGTAATGTGGAGTTAATGGTGCATGGGACATAATTGAAAGTTCAAGTAAATGTGCTTGACAAAATTGTTGATAGTATCAACATAGTAATGAGCATGGATGTGATTGGTCAGTGGGTGGGTGGTGGGTATAACAGTCAATGAGGAGGAAATAGGATTCAGAAGAATACAATATTCTGTAAGTGAACAACCAAAGAGTAGGAACTGTGAAATTGTTGAAATAAGCTCTGGATTTCTGTGCAGAATTTGACAGTGAGCAATGGACTGTTGAATTGCTCTAGAAAGGAGAGTCTGCCATGTTGAAGAATAAGGTGAGCTGTTATGAACATTCCCTGAAGTGAGGGAGGTGATAGTCAAATTTGAAAAAGCAGTAGAAAGAGGTGGATTGAAGAAGAACTAGAGAGAGAAGGTGGAAAGTGGAATCTTGCTGTTAATGGCAGTTTGAACAACTGCCATTAACAGCAAAAAATAAGTACTAGTCAGTGTTGGATTTTTGAGAATTACTATATGACATGTCACTCAGGGGAGATACTGCAGATTTATGTGAAGAGAGCTTGTGAGAGTGGATACATATGACAGGATCTTGGGCAATTGCTGATTTAAAATCAACCAACATATAGCCTTGTGTGACTAAGAAAATGAGGAAATACCAGATAGGGAAATGCAAGAGCAGAATGTACTTCTTAATGGGGTTCAGATTCATTTTCTATGGCTTATCAACCCTTTGCAGGTTATTTAAAGCCAGAAAAATATTTTTAGATTGTAAGAATTTTGGGGGTGGGATGGGTTGAGATAAACATTTAGTGATACAAGTCTTACTAATTAAATCATGGCAGTGGTGGGAAGAGGTGGGTTCAGACCTTTCCCAAGGGCATTTGTACATAAGTGAATATAATGAACCCAACTGGAATTTGAACTCGGCTCTCTGATTAACAATTCTGAGACATTATCCATTACACCATCAGTGCATCCAAGCGTACAACACCTGATATATATTTTAAATGCTCAAAAATCAAAGGATGAGGTGAATGTACAGCTCCAGAAAAAGTAAAGGGTTCAATTCAGCAATCCTGAAAGATTTAATACAGCAGACACCTGAGGAAGGTCCAAGACCACACAAACTAAAATATTTTGATAAAATCAATTAAGATGAAAATGCTAATCTAAAAGAATGATAATAACAATACAATATATCATAATTCAGATAGAAGCTAGTTATTAATTAAAAATATTACTTGATATTAAGCTTCATCTCAGTTGAGAATACCTAAACGGATTCCTGAAAAATTATGTTTATTTAAAATGAAAAAAAAAGTCATGGAATACACATAATAAATTCTTGAATGTGTTCAACTGTTTAGAAATAAAACTAGTTTTTATACTTACATCATAGCAAGGATCAAATAGACAAGTTGCTCGAGTCCCAAAAGATCTTTCACTGATGCTTCCATAATCAGACGTGTCCACAGACACAGGTTTGGTAAGGAAGATTCTCAGGCTGGACGAGCGGTCACTACGGTCCATTAACTTGATAGCAGTATCAAGATCATTTTGACACTCCAATGGAATGTAAAACTGTCAAAATAATAGAATTCAGACTTTCTTGACATTTAATAAGCTTAAGGACAAAATGAGGAAAATGAGGATTAAGAAGATAGTGTTATACCAATGTTAGTAGGAAGAGCTTTCTTTTAAAAATCAGCACTTGAAATCCTGAGGTTTTATCTGGGTTTCTAGATGTTACATCTACCAGCACAAGTGGGACAACTTCACTTATGAAGCAAGCCAAAAATAGATATTTTTTAAGAAATAAACGAAGAAAAATTTTTTTATGTCACTAAAAGTAAGAGTTTAATATAAAAAAAAAAAAAAAAAAAAATGAAACAGTATGGATTTAAAAAAAAAAATTTAAAAAATGGCAAGATTTCTTTATTAAGCTTTTTTTCTAAAATTAAAAAAAAAGGTTTAAGTGCAAATATTTGTGGATACAGATTCCACAAAAATAGCTAATAAAAAAGATTTTAAATATGAATTGTAAGCCCCCAAAATAAAGTTAATACCGTTAAAATTTACAAAACCTTCCATGATTTTGTTGAAGAATTTTATAATCAATTCTCTTGCCTATTTCATGGGAGATAAGGCAGAAGAAAGATGGTATGTTTGGTTATGCCCTTACCCATATAATTGCGAGGCAAGCATAGTGACTCAGTAACAACAGAAGGAAAATATAAATGGAAATAATGCTTTTTTTAGTGCAAACAAAACTGTCACTGTTTTTTATCCTATCACTTCATCTTTTTGGTTATGTTCTATCAGAAAACTGTGAAAAGCAACAAAAAATAAATACAAATTTGGAAAAAATAATTCAAAATAAAGAACATAGTTGATCTCAGAATCAACAACTTGAAAGAGGAGAAAAATGATGAGGAAAAGAAAGGAAGGGGAGAGGGATGGAAAAAAGAAGGGGAGAGGGAGGGGGAAAAGAAGGGGAGAGGGAGGGGGAAAAGAAGGGGAGAGGGAGGGGAAAAAAGAAGGGGAGAGGGAGGGGAAAAAAGAAGGGGAGAGGGAGGGGAAAAAAGAAGGGGAGAGGGAGGGGAAAAAAGAAGGGGAGAGGGAGGGGAAAAAGAAGGGGAGAGGGAGGAGAAAAGAAGGGGAGAGGCAGGTGGGGAGAAGGGGAGAGATATGGAAAAAAGAAGGGCAGAGGGATGGAAAAAATGGAAAGGGAAGAGGGATGGAAAAAATGGAAAGGGAAGAGGGATGGAAAAAATGGAAAGGGAAGAGGGATGGAAAAAATGGAAAGGGAAGAGGGATGGAAAAATGGAAAGGGAGATGAAAGAGGGAAAAAAAGGAGGAGAGAAAAGGAATAGGGAATGGAGAAAAGGAAGAAGGGGAGGAAGAGGAGAAAAAAAACGAGGAAGAAAAAGGTAAACGATGAAAAGGAAAAGTAGGAGGGGGAAGAGAATGATGATGAGCTAAAGAAGCAAATATTTTATTTAAAAATGCTTAGTTAATTTGGTATGCACACAGCAGGTAAGTTATAGCCTGCATTGTGACTGAAATAGTTGCATATTTCGTACCAGTGCCAAAGGTGGAATTTAGGCCAAATTAAAATCAAGGATTTTAAGAGCTGAGGGAAACAAAACTACTTACTAGAAAAAAAAATTATTTAAAAAAAATAAACTACATTGTAATAAAACACCAAAGATGAGTAAATGTTTGAAAGAATCCATCTCCTTGAAGACACCTTTTTAGTGGATTCCTATTAATTGTATTACCTGATATTTTATAGATTTCTATTAACTGCGTATTATTTGATAAGGTTGAGAAATTTGGCAGCCAAAATGTAGACATTAAAGCTTTTAAGACAAGTTTAATCAAAAAAATGTCCAAAAGGAAAAAAAACATAAACACACATACAAATTCTTTTTCTCATTTACCAAATTTGGATTTTTCTTAACCAGAATTCACTTAGTTAAATGTTATTCTTGATAGTGCAGATGCTATTTTTGGAGAAGAGATAAACTGAAGTGCCAAAAAATTAGAGACAACTACCTAATAATATATAGGTCCTCCCTTTGCTAGACTAACAGTCGCTATACGATGTGACATGAAGTCTATAAGATTGTAGAATTGTTGTGGGGGTATTTCCATCTAGTCACATTCCAGGGTTTTCTGTAACTGGGTTGTTTATTTGAATATAGCTGCATGGAATTTAGTAAAATTTGCAACATACCCAATATGTGCTCAATGGCCGCAGATGTCGAGGGCTGAGAATTATGTGTTCTGTTGCTTACTAGGCGTTATGAGAGTCGTGATTTGGACGACGCGTCAGAAGGAATTCTATGGTGGCGAGAAGTTTGTTTCTTCCGAACTGATCTTGTTCTTTAGGCATCAGCTTAAAGTCAAGATTAGGACGGAAAGGCGACGACTCACATCATCTGAATTTGGCGAAAGGTGGGTGAGTCTTGCGCGTTTGTGCCGTGTGAAAGGGGCTGACCTTGAGTGGCATTTTGATGCCGGTTAGGCATAGGATATTGTTTACCTGGGTTGAACTTGGGCAACCTATCCATGCTTAGGGTAGAGTAGTTTTTTGTTGTGATTTTTTAGTTTCCTTGCATTTATGTAAACTTAGCTAAGGTGTGTTTGTTCATTGGCCCCCTTTTTTTCTGTCCCCTTTTCTTTTCCTTTAGTTTAACTCCCCATCTCTCCCCTCTTTAGGTGCTCAGTGATTTCAGTTCTCTGGAGGATGCGGGACGCCTTTCGTTTTCGTGTGTGTGATCCTTTTCGTATGTTTGAGTGTGAATCAGTGCGTGTTTGTGTGAGTGGTTGCGATGGATAAATGTTTATCTATAAAAGTCCCGTGTCGATTTCGCCCAGTTAATTGATTTTACTGGCACATTTAGGATTTGTGGGGGGTTTCTAATTACTAACATGATTTTGTTTAGTTTCTTGTACATATTTGTATTCATATTGTATATATTCATTGGGGATTATTTTATTGTTAAATTTTTACGACCGCCCCCCACAGACTTTATTGTACATATGGGGTTATTTAGGATTTTCATAGAGACAATGAGGTATTTTGGTGGTTGTTGAAAGAATGGTACGTATGAATGTGGTGTTTTGGTGAAAGGAATATTGTTTTGTATGCTTGGGTCAGTGCTTGCGACTAGCTAAGTTTAAATTTAAGACAATTGATGACCTCCCTTTCCCAACCCCCATTTTTGGCCTTGTGCCACATTTACTGTGTATTTTTTGACAGTAATAAATATTGTCGCTATACGATGTGACATGAAGTCTATAAGATTGTAGAATTGTTGTGGGGGTATTTCCATCTAGTCACATTCCAGGGTTTTCTGTAACTGGGTTGTTTATTTGAATATAGCTGCAGGGAATTTAGTAAAATTTGCAACATACCCAATATGTGCTCAATGGGGTTTAAATCTGGCAAGTGAAAAGGCCAATGGAATACTTGGAAGTTAACTAAGTGTTCTTGGAACCAGTTTTATGTTGCCTGTGCATGATGGGACAGGTCATCACCACTGGGGAACATGGCAAGTATAAAATTGGGGTCTGCAACAAAATCTGTTGATGTCATACTTGTCAATTTCATTTATGGTCCTTGCAAACTCCAAAAGAAAACCCCACATCATTACAAATCACAAGCTTGTATAGCACTATGCTGACAAGCTGAATCTATAGTTTCATGTGATCTCTTCCACACATGAACTCAATTGTCTGATCTGGCAACATAGCATTTGTCTTCCACAGTCTGATGGTGCTGTTGCCTGGGTCAGATGAGGTACAGTAATCAATGTCATGGTGTCAGTTATGGTACACTGTGTGGTTGGTGAAAACAAAAGCTCATGAAACACAGTATACTGTGTTGAATAGATTGGTGGGTTTAGCAGTACCTGTGTTGAATAGATTGGTGGGTTTAGCAGTACCTGTGTTGAATTGGGATATTATTTGATACATTTGGATAGTTATTATTCTTCTCAACTGCCATTCTACTGTTGTTGCATCACCTGTTTTCATCTGCAGTTTTCACATCCTGTCTGGAATAAACATATATCCAGTATAACTTTGCTATTTTTGCATGAGAAAAACTTTGTCAATTTGAAGATAGAGTGCTAAACCTTTTCCGTCCACACAAACATTCTGCAGTCAGTGTTAAATTCTGTTTCCCATAAATACCACAGCTACACTACCTATTTACTTCTTATGCCAACATATGTAATTTGGCTGAGTTTATTTCTGCAAGAGGGAGAGTGTGAATCTATGCATTGTATTGTTGGCTGATATTTTGGCACTTAAGTTTAGTATAGATTTTATAATAAACATGTAATAATTTTTCATCAAGATGGCATATTCAATGATTTTGTGATTTCTACATGTTAGATGTACTCATGTATAAGTGTATTGGATGGAAATCAACCAAAACGTCAGTTACAGTTTAGTTTGAAATCTATTCTTGATGGGAAGAGCTTCAGATGCAAAAAATATTTACTAGATAAAAAAAAAAGATAAATAATACAAGTATTATAATATTTTATCCAGCTGCACATAAATATTTGAATAGAAATAAAAAATGTTTGCTGAAATTCACTTTGTAATAACAGATAGTATAATAAATATGTAGTATAATAAATATTTTGCCTTTGATTGATGCAACAAGCTTACCAATCCTTATAAGAGTACATCTTACTTTCATGCAATATATTTTACATATCACAAGAAAAACATCTTTATTATAATTTGTGGCTACTCAGATGTGACATCTTAAATTGCTAATTTATTGATGAAAAATCCTAAGTTGACTTCTACAGGATGCAATGGGTAAATTGTCGCCATTGTATATTTTTAATTTTGTGTATGTGTGTTGTTTGTTATTGACTTTGTCAACTGCACAGTATAGTAGTGTCATTTGGGCACTGTCTGTGAGAAAAAGAGCACCATGATACAATTCACTCCACCAGAAACTTGGAGACAGCATGCTGTATTGCTTGGCATTTGCACCAGAAACTCCAATACAAACATTTCTGAGCGTTTGAATGTCAGTGCAGTGCAGAGGATTTGGAAAGAGTTGGATGAGTCTAATGGTGATTATGGTGGTACAACATCTCGGAAAACACACTGATCGTTTTGATAAGAACTCCTGAATTTGTTGGTGTCATCCAGGCCATGATTGACAACAATCAAGTTCATAGTCAGGAATATAGGAGTATCCGAGTTTCATATCAGGCAGGTAGCATATGAAGACATTCAGTATTTCTCATACAAGATGAGAAAGGGTCAATTTTTATCCCAAGCCATGAAGGACAAGAGAAAAGACTGCACTAGAAAACTTTTGAACAAACTCAAGCATCCCCTCCAACTGAATATGCATTGGTTTTTCTCAGACAAGAAAAAATTGTGCCAGGATAAGATGGTGAACACACATAACAACCGTCGGCTTGCTGTGTCAACAAAAGATGCACCGAGAGTGATGAAAACCAAATATCCAGTCAACGTCATAATGTTTGGAGGCGTGATCACTAGTGATGGCGATGTTATGCCTCCATTCATCTTCCTACAGGGCCTTAGACTCAACATGGAGGCCTACATCTGTTTGTGTGACATGGTGCAGAGTCCTTTTGGTAGACATAGGGTCAAGAGAGAGGCTGCTGGAAGACCCTGTGTCTGGTAACAGGACTCTGCACCATGTCAAAGAGAATCCAGTCATGGCTGTCAGATAATTTCTGCGACCACATCACCACTTACATCTGGCTACGTAACTAACTCCCTTCATTATTATTTATGGGGCTCAGTTGAATGAGAGACCAACAAAAGTCTTTGTAACATCAAAGATGAACTGAAAGAAAGGATTATAGCAACATTCACTAACTTAAACAAGGAGATCATCCAGCAGAGTTACAGGAGATTTTGAAGTCATCTGTAGACTGTGGTTGAAGCCAATGGTGATTTTATTAAATAAATTTACTCTTTAGTATTCCAAGATATTTTTGTGTAATTTGGGTAAATATATCTGTTAAAATGAGATGTCAGTGTTGTTTTCATTTTTGTGTAATTTAAACAATTAATCCAGTGTGTGTGTGTGTGTATATATATATATATATATATATATATATATATATATATATATATATATATATGATTAATACAAATAAATGTAATTTGTCAAGTAAAAGAAAAAATAAGAAAAAATGATAAGTAATATCAGTAATAAACACTATAAAAATAAATTAATATGTTGCAGGCCATAGCGTACATGTTGTGGAGATGAATACATGTGATCTCCTGAAATAGCCCACAACAAACATGGTGGACTTGGTATGTATGTCCGCCAAAAGAAATGTAAGAGGAAAATGTGAAGAAACAACAAGAACCAATATATATGTGTACAGACAAATAATAATGTATGAAACAAAGGTTTACAAAAATAACAGACAATAATGTATGTGTGTAGCATATTAATGTGGAGAGTTTGTGTTTCAAAGTATGCGTGAGTGAATGTTCATACATATGTGTTCGTGTGTACAATGTTCATTCGTGTCCCACAAGAGGGGACACTTTCTTCTGTGAGGGCTTTACATTGTTGTAGTGTCCGCTAAAAATGAGAAAGAGCAAAACAGGAACTCGACGAGTATACATAGTATTCGAGAGTGCCCCTAATGGTTTCAAAATTTAGGAGGAGGTAACTCTGACAATTATATCTTTTTATTGAATTGATTGACATCATTAATTGGAAGAATCTGTTTGATGAGCAGTAGTAAGGGCATTGCTATTTGGTTGGCAATTGGTGAGTTTTAGTCATAACTATGCTCTGCTTGTTTCAATCTGATCCTCTGATTAATTAGAATTGCATTTGTGTGGCTAAAGCTGGCTTCGACAATGTGTGAACTTGGTTGATTGTTTTGTTTTTTATGTGTTATCAACCCTTTTGTGCGTTATTTAAAGCCAAAACATATTTTAGATTGTAGGAGCTTGCACACAGTACATGGTGTTCCCAAGCAGTCCCCCATCTAAGTACTGACCAGGTTTGATCTTGCTAAACTTCAATGACTGAATGGGAACTGGTTTTTACAACGTAATTTAACCATAAGCTGTATAACTTTGGGAATGAAAGTAAAAATGGCTCAGCAGCTGCATTAAGCTTGGGGTATTTAGTAGTAGTATATACATTATCCAAATAGTCACTAAAGCTTTTATTTCCAAATCAAACAGTTTAATAATCCAGTCAAGTATGTGCATTTTATCAATTATTATTTCTTGACTTATACAAATGTCTGATTTTGATCTGAAAAGTTTAACCAATTCCCCAGCATTTATTGATGAACTTCTGAGCATTTATTGAGTCCTTAGAGAGTCACATTGATACAGATCACTTTGGGGATTTAATGTTACCCCCCACGAAAAAAAAAGGAAACAAAAACAATGAACCTGATAAAGAATAAATAAAAAAAATCTTACCTCTCCATTGGGTTGGGTGTAAAACATTAAGAGCTTCATCCCGTAACGTTGTATCACCAAATGCACCAGATCATCATATGATATAGACCGGCTGACTTGGATAGCTCTGAAATAAACAAACATTAAAAAAGCCTTTTTTCATTTCATATATATAAAGTTCTCTTAGGATTAACCATATGAAAATGATTTTCAAAATTTTCATTGATTCAAATTAGAACAACACAGTGGCCAACCACAAGTTCTTATTGATGGTAACCAGAAATATGCGGCTAGCATTGTCTGCAGGAAAAGACAAATGATATTGGCACAAATCACATTTACATTCAATGCAAGAGATACCAGAAACATATCCATAAGGTTAGTCAAGCATTTTTTAGCTTCCATAGAATATGGGAGCAGGTAACCCAATAGGATGCTCCTGTTAACACTATGACACCAGACACAGCACCTCACTTGGGTTCATAACATTACTGATTAGATCCTAGAGGATTTGCAACATGTACCATGGTCCAAGGAGTCATGGTCCCAGTTGATGGTGGGGTTTGTGCATTGTGCAAACCCCATGAGGTCATGAACTTCAGTTGTTAAAAAAAAATTAGAACTTATTTATAAAACTAGACACAGGAAAATTATTTTATCCCAGTTATCTACTTTGAAATTGACTGATTGATATTTTACAGGTTATCAACCAATTGTGAGTGATTTAAAACCAAAACCCATTTTAAATTGTAAGAATTCATTTTTTTTTCTTTTTGCAAGAGAATACTGCACTAACAGTTTCGTGGAAATAATGATTTCCCCAGACAAATTCTACTACTTAACCCATATCTGGGAAAAGTTGGATCCATACCTTTCCCAACAGTATTTGCACATACATGAATGGAATGAATTTGGCTGCAATTTGAACTTGGCTCCCAAATTTCTGATTCCAAGCCACTATCCATTACACAACCCACACATCCTATTATGGAACTCATCAGATTGGATATAGTCATGTAATAAGTCCTATAACCCACCAGGTCATAGGAGAACCACATGTACTGCAGCTATAGCCCATCCCTCTTCAAACTGGTTTTAAATTCAGAGTTTTTTTCCTTCTAGACTAATTTCCACCTCAAGGCAAAAAGAGTTTTGCCAGCTTTGCTATTTAAACCATAGTTAGGGTGAGAAGAGATGGATTCATACCTTTTTAAGGGTATTTCTGTGAAAGTGAATATATTGAACTCAGAGCTTGGCTTGCTGATTTTTCTTTCTGATATGCTAACCATTACACATTTTTCTTATTGAACTGCTATTTATTCAGGATACTGTGATAATAAAAACATCTCAAGAGTGATCACCTTAGACATCTCCAAGACCTTTGACAAGGTGTGACACAGGGGGATTGCTACATAAACTTGCCAGCTATGGAATGTCTGGGAGAGTCCTCTCTGTTCTTCCTGTCAGATAGGTCAATGAAGGTCATCATTAATTGCCAATCCTCTGAGGCACACAAGACCTTTTCTCGGCCCAACTCACTTTCTCTTTTATATTAACAATCTGCCTAACATAATCAGATCCTTAGTAAATATATATGACACCACAGTGTATGGGAGCACTTTGAAATATCTGTATGACCAGAGTGCCTAGCAGCTGATCTCTGACTTAACTAACAGCTTAATGGTGGGAAAGACAGGCTGGTATCATTAAAAAAACAAAATAAATCTAGTAACATTTCATCACCACCAAGCAGACTCTAAACTTGCACCAATCCTGATGGGTTGTCATACCCTCAAAGAGGCTCCTTGCCTTGAACACCTACTGGGTTTAAAGCTCACTCCCAAACTCAAATGGAACATTGCAAAAGATACTGGAAGAATGGTTGGTTCCTTGAATCACCACAGAAGATACCTAACTCCTGTTGCAATGCTCTATCTTTACAAGAGTCAGATCAGACCAAGAATGAAGTACTGCTATTGGTGCTGCCCAGTGCTGACTGTCTGGTATTGATCAGAAGTGATTTCATGGCCTTGTAGGTGATGAATTATTCTCCACCCTGCAACCCTTATCTGTGTAGATGAAACATTCCTAGCCTTTCACTACTCTATCACTATTACTATGGCAAATGTTCAAATAAATTACATTCCTTAGTTCCACCAGCTCAGACCTATACAACTAGCCCCTGTCCACAGTAGTAAATCATTCCCATCTCTGTGTTCCGTGGATAAAGAGCAGGTTCCACCATCACAGCTCCTTCCCCAGAACTGTTACCATATGGAACAAATTCTCGAGAGGATGCTTCCCTGATAACTACAATCTTGATCTCTTCAAGTCCAGGGCCAACTGATATCTATTCTACATGTCCTTGTAATATACACTTCTTACTCCTTCCACCTTCCTTACAACAATCTCGTTCAGTAACTATCTACCTTCAGTGACCCTTGAGCCCTTTATTGGGTAAACAGTATAAAACAAAACCCCCCAAAAACAGCCATTATATCCAATAATGAATATAGCGTTAAATAATGTCATATGTTCAAAACTTTGGCATGTATTAAATTCATATATAGGCTGATGTTTCTTTATTTCTATTTATACATTGTATATTCTTTGTATTTATTATAATCACTTAAGTTTTATGTTAGTAAAAATAATAGAAATCACTATTTTTTAAAAAAGTCATCTGTGTCTAATACCTTTGCATATCACTGTATACAAATTGATTCAATAAATAAAACAAGAAATCATATTTATCCTAATAGTCTGAGTAAAAATTCACAAAAGAAATGGTTTGGTTTGGTTTGGTGTGTTTTACGGCATATCCACATCAATGGGTTATTTAATGCCAACAACTTTTTTTCCTCGTAATATTTTGTCGAAAATCTATTTCGGTAATATTTTTTTCCCAAAAACATATTGCTGGTAAATTTTTTTTTTTCAAAAATTTGCCCATAGCTTGGACCCTAACAGGTGCTACCACCCCAGGTCAGGGTGGGCCTGGGAACACCAGCAATTAAGATGTGGTTCCATGCTCCTCAAAACCTCCTGATCAGAGGCCTTGCTATTGGATGTAGCTTATCGTCTTACCCTGGACGCAGATGTAGTTTATCGTCATACACAGAACAGCAAAAGAAATGGATTGTAAGGATCAATATTTGTATTATAAATGTACAAAATAGAATGAAACACTTTATACAGCAGGAAAAAATGCTGATGTTTAAAGTAGAAAAAATATGGATAATATCTGCTTATTTAAACATTATTTGAATTGGACTATCTGATAGAATAAGTAGTGTTTATTTATTTTTATTGTAGGGGAGTTCTACTCATAAAGACTTGAACCTGAATTAACACCTCAAAATTTTAGTGATCAACTTTATGTAACAGTATATTTTGTTCTACACAAAACAAGGCAGTTGTTTTTTCTTGTTTTTTATAGATAACATTTTGAATAGAATCTTTAATGTTGTTATAAACATACAAAAAAAGAGAAAATAAATCAGCCTAATACCAATAAGAGCATCCCAACTAGTGCATAAACTGATTTGCATCAAACATAGTATAAAGAAAACACAAAATGAGGAAAAACAGCAGTTAATTGCTGAAACTTCCTGAAGTGGATTGAACAATTACCAAAAAGTTAATCTACAAATCTTTAGAGTTGATGTGTGGATGAAGTTGAATATAAGATCAATCAGCTAAATGACAAATTACATTTATTTGTATTAATCCTATATACACACACAGAGGGCACAATAGCTAAATTATCTAAATTGTGCAAAAATGAAAATAACACTGACATCTCATTTTAACATATATCCACCAAAATTACACAAAGATATCTTGAAATACTGAAGAGTAAATTTATTCAATAAAATCAACATTTTGATGTTACAAAGAGTTTTGTTGGTCTCTCATTCAACTGCACCCCACACATAATAATGAAGGAAGTTACAGTTGTGGCCGAGGGCTTGAGTGTGCTGGCCTTGTTCAAATTGTTGATCATGCCAGAAAACACACTCTCTCCCAGAAACTGTAACTAAGGTCTGCTCAGCATAGTTGCAGTATAAACCATGGGTTGGCTCTGTAATAGGGATTGGCTAGCCGCCCAAGTCACCAAGTCACCAGCTATACACACATACAGTCTGGGGAGTTAGGTAGCTAGATGTAAGGAGTGATGAGGTCGCAGAAATTGTCTGCAGCCATGACTGGGCTCTCCTGCTGGTGTGGCCTCATGCAGAACCCTGTTTTCAACAGCCACCCTCTTGACCCAGAGCAGCACTACCTCCTCAAGGTAATTGATGTAGGCCTCTGTGTTGAGTTTGAGGCACCAATCAACAAATTTGGGAGTTCTTTTCTTATCAGAACAATCAGAGTGAGTTTTACAAGCTGTCATATCTTTGTAATCACCATTAGACTCATCCAGCTCTTTCATATTCCTCTGCACTGTCTTCAGATTGACAGGCTAACATGCTGAAATGTTTGTATTGGAAATTCCAGTGTGAATGCCAAGCAGTACAGCTGCCATTTCCAAATTTCTGGCTGAGTAAATTGCATCGTAGTGCTCTTTTCCTCACAGATGAACACTACTAACCCTACTATACAGTGCAGTTGACAAAATCAAAAACAAATAATCCACATGCAAGAAAAGAAAAAAACAATTAAATTGGGATAATTTACCCACCACAGCCTCTCTCACTCTCTGTGTGTGCTTATGTATGTATGTATGTATGTATGTAAATAATTTAATAAAAGTTCAATCGACTTATCTTTTGACTGACTTAGAAGGTCTGATAAAATCTATTGAACAGATTTCATATTTATACTTTACATAATAAACGTAAATCACAGACTCCAAACAAATTTTAAATTTGTACAATGCTAGAGTCTGTTAAGAACTTGACATTTCAATATTTATAATCAGTATATTATTATATTAAAGTGCAAATGTTTATATTATATATATATATATATATATATATATATATATAAAATTTTGTGAAAATATCTTAGAAAATAAATTAAACTCAGTATATTTGATAAACATATATATGTATATGAAAGATTGAGAAATAAGAGCCTCTTTTCAAAAACACAAATGGGGAGTAAAAATGAAAGTGAAAACACCAATAGTAGAATGGGATGAAATAAAAAACGATGAAGACCAGAGGAAGAAATTGTAATCTACGCATGGAGGAGGAGGAGATGAAAATCAGAGAAGTGAAGACGGTGAATGGATTAATGAACAAAATGACTGAAATTTGTTTCAAACTGTCGGCACACTGACACATTCCTTTTCAAAAACAACAATTATAGAGCTGAAAAGAATCCAAGGGAAACAAAAGCCCATTTTGAAAATATCATTCGCATGAAACAGACTGAAACAGTCTGTTAATGTGTAAATAATCAAAATATTTATTTTTATGTCTATTAAAAAGCACTTTTAAAAGCATTTAAAATAGAGCACACTTTACCATTCCAAAGGGTATTTGTATGTAAGTGAATGTAAGAAGCTGAACTGGAATTCAAACTTGGTTCTTCAAATTTCTTGTTCCAAGCTGTTATCCATTACACCACCATACATTTATACAAACTCATTAAGTAGGATACCTGATCCTACTCTCTAGCTTTCACTATATCCAACAAGTGTTTCTTGATTATGTTTCATGGAAATTTTATCTGTCTCTTTCTGATTGTAAGTATATTTCCTTGTAGTTCTTATTTTCCTTAAAATGTCCTTGTTGCTCACATGATTTATCCACTGTAAACATTCAATGCAACCCTCACCCAATTTCTCCACTGCCTGGCGAATGATCACCCCACATTGCATTCAGATTCTAGATTTCATCGGAATGCATCAAAAGCTGGGGAAGGGTGTGCTACATGCTCACAAGTTAACATGATGAAAGACAAACACCATGTCGAGAAATAAGAATGCAAACCCTGTTTCTCCTATCATATGTAGATGTTTTATTCAAGGCTTTGCTTGCTTGTCTGGATGGGTAGTTAGGTGATACTTTCGACAACTGCTATGTCAGCTCTTAACGCCCCTCCCCCCACTTCTTGCACATCTATTCATGCCAATGTGGTAGATAGCTACATGAATGGAGGCTTCAGAACTGTGTGACAGACAGATCCATCTCTCGGTAAGAGCAAACTAGAATTCTCCCTGATCTCAAGCATGACTTAATATAGACCAGCACCTGGATATACCTAATTCCGGTTTTGTTGCCACTTGATTTCCAAAGATTCCACATCCACCCCTTTACTTCTCATTTCCCTCCAGTTAAAGTGGATGCTGCTTAGAAGACCAAACTTCAGAAGGAACCATCTGCTGGTCAATCAATTAGAAACACTTGAGATCATGACTATGGGTGTCCATAGTATCACAAACTGACATTTTATGTAGATAGGGTACCTAATGTTGCATGAAAATTCAAGAACTTTTGCAGACTAATTTACGGATCTAATGAATGCAACTCTCATTGAATACTTCAATTTTGTGACCTTGTGCCAGACTAAAATTTATTACATGTGTGTGTGCATACATGTGTGTTTCATTAAAAATAGCAGACAAAATACTTAAGTTTTTATTGTTTTTTTTTGTGTATGAACAAGAGATTTAATTTTTGAACTAAAAGCATAGAAAATCTCCCAATGATTGTTCATTCTAAGTACTACCAGCTAATCATTATAAGTCATTTTCAAGGATTTTTGCTGTGCTATTTTAAATGGTATGTACGCTGTTAAAAGGCAGACATTTAAATCTAGTACATTGTAGTCATGTTTGTTGAAGCTGTAGACAAGAAATAAAAAATAGGCCTACTATTCAGTAACTTACACACCATTTGCAATAGCACAACCAAAATCCTTGAAAATGGCTAACAAAAGTGCTCAGAATGAACAGTCATTTGGACAATTTCTATGCACTTATATGCAAGATGTACAGAGGAAGCAACTACTAAGAGACTATGCTACAAAAGCACACTGGAGGAAAAGATCTTGATGCCATATTTAATGGCAGAGCATTAATTTTTTAAAATAATTTCCAGTGTACAATGACCCTGTACACTAGAAAGTTATTAAGAAAATTATATATAAAGAATTAATGGATTTTGTTTTTTAATCTGAGATATTTTTATTACTTTAAACATTATTTTTAGTTGATACCCGTATTTGAGTAGACACTGCATTTATTTTAGACAGTATTTATTACGTCTGTGTACTTAAAAAACTTAAGAAAATGTGCCATTGAGCAGGATTCAAACCTGTATCTCCCTTTGCAGGAAGAACCAATGTCTGATCCTAGATGCTTTTACTGTTCAGCTATGAAGAGCTTCACAATAAAGCAAGGTTTTATTTTGCCATTAAAGCACACTGGTTAGTTCAGATTTTCCTGAAATGCATAATCTGACATTTATTACTTCAAATATTTTTTTTAGTAGATTAGTATTTGAGTAGACGCTCTGGTTATTTTAAACATTATTTATTTATCTACTAGTCTGCATGCTTGAAAAAAAACTTAAGGAAAATATAACCTCCAAATGTGCATCAGACTTTTGCAGGAAGAATGACCATCTGATCTGGCAGTCTTTTACCGCTTGGCTACAAAGAACTTCAGAATAAAGCAAGGTTTGTTATATATATTTTTCATACAGACTTCAAGACACCATCACCTGTGGTGTAGAATATTTTATTCTTGTGGGTTGTTCATTTTGTATATTAACCTCTAGGGGTTTTATTCTTTCCTTGCATTGGGTGCTGTATAGTATTTTGTGATTATATATATATATATATATATATATCACAGACACATACACGAGAGAGAGAGGGAAAGAGATATATAGAGAGAGTATGATGGATAAATTGTCATCTAAATTATGCAAAAATGAAAATAACACTGACATCTCATTTTAACAGATATATTTACCAAAATCACGCAAAAATATCTTGAAATACTAATGAGTAAATTTATTCAATAAAATTGCCATTGGCTTCAACCACAGCCTCCAGATGACTTCGGAATCTCTTGCAACTCTTCTGGATGGTCTCCTTCTTTAAGTTGGTGAATGCTGCCATAATCCTTGCCTTCAGTTCATCTTTGGTATTACAAGGAGTTTTGTTGTTCTCTCGCTCAACTACGCCCCATACATAATAATCAAGGGGGTTGCAGTCTGGGGAGTTAGGTGGCCAGATGTAAGGGCCTGTTGCCAGATATAGGTTCTTCCACCAGCCACCCTCTTGACCCAGGGCAGCACTACCTCCTCAAGGTATTTAATGTAGGCCTCCATGTTGAGTCTGAGGCTATCACCAACAAATTTGGGAGTTCTTTTGTTATCAGAACAATCAGAGTGAGTTTTCCAAAATCCCGTACCTTTGTAATCACCATTAGACTCATCCAACTCTTTACCAGCCACCCTCTTGACCCAGGGCAGCACTACCTCCTCAAGGTATTTAATGTAGGCCTCCATGTTGAGTCTGAGGCTATCACCAACAAATTTGGGAGTTCTTTTGTTATCAGAACAATCAGAGTGAGTTTTCCAAAATCCCGTACCTTTGTAATCACCATTAGACTCATCCAACTCTTTACGAATCCTCTGCACTATCCTTAGATTGACACTTGAACACTCTGAAATATTTGTATTGGAGCTTCCAGCATGAATACCAAGCAGTACAGCATGCTATTTCCAAATTTCTGGTGAAGTGAATTATGTCATGGTGCTCTTTTTCTCACTGATGGTACCCAACTGACCCTACTATACTGTGCAGTTGACAAAATCAAAAACAAACAACTCACATGCGCAAAATTAAAAATATAAAATGGTGTCAATTTACCCATCGCACCCAGTGTGTGTGTGTGTGTGTGTGTGTGTGTGTGTGTGTGTGTGTGTGTGTGTTTGACAACTCTTATCTAGAAAGGTCATTTTTTTTGTCTGACAAGCCAAGCTAAAAATAACAAGTAATAAATACATAGAATTTCAACAACATTCATGACTTAGAATCATGCCTCATGAAGCACTATTTTTCACTATATTAATAAAAAAAAAACAAACTTTGAATGATTTTACTACAAATAAGAATGTCAATGCGTTGACGTAAGTAAAAGCAACCAACAAAGAAGATTATCCTTTCCTTATTTATTTTTTGTGTTTTTACAGACAAATTTAGAATGAACATGTCACACTAGCATCATTATATTCCCCAAAAAATTGTCTATCTTTTTCCGAGGCACATTTTCTTTATTAAGCTTTCTTGTGTACGCAAACCGGTAGATGGAATAAATATTGTTTAATGTATATACACTAAAAATAAATGTTTAAACTAATAAAAATTCTTTGGAAATTACTTTTACATTTTGGATATGAAACTGAGCTGATATGCATTTCAGAAAGGCTGCAGAAAGCACTTATTCTTGCACACATCCCCACTGGTTTAAAAACTCTGGATTAGAAATAGGGGAAACATGAAAAGAAGGTAGGGATAGTCAGAGGTCTGGTTACAATCCTAATGACCAGGGACTGCTGTAAACCGATGTTGAACACTTCTTTCTCCATTTAGAATTTCTAATCAGGATTCTCTAGCATTGCAAGAAAATGTACTAACATGAACTGCTGAGATGATTTGTGAAAGTTAAATGTTAATCATATTATTAATAAAAAAAAAAAACAGTGAATATATTAAATATATAAATATATTAGTTATAAGGACAAAATCTCAGAGAATTTAAATCCTCAAATCATTTTGGTGAAACAGGAACCCCAGTTACAGAAAATCTGCTCTGATTGTAAAATAAAAACTGCAATAAAACTAAAACATTATTTAATTAGAAAAGCTTTTAATTGCTTTTATGAATAAAATATATTATGAACACTATTATCTTAGGAAAAATTTTATTTCAATGAATAAAGAATTTTTACAAGAATTGTTTCCATTTAAAAAAAAATTTAATTAGAATAATTTATAAACCTTAAAAATTCTGTATTAATTTCAAATGATATTGTTATTAAATTAAAATTATATTTAATAGTCATAAATTGAAAAGCTTACCAAAGACCTCCCTCCCCCAGGTATTTAAAAAAAAAAATTTTGAATTTCAGGTGTATAAGCATGTCGTTTTTTTGTAAATACAGATGTCCACACATTATCAGAAAATAAGAGTGGTATAGTAAATTTAAAATTTATTGGTAATTTTCTAACATTTTCTTAACAAATGTCATCATGAGTAAGGTTATAAAACTAAAGAATCTAAAATTCAATAAGTATTAGATCAGTTAGAATATTTTCTTAAATTTTTAAGATTCCCAGGTAACTAAAAAATTATATAAAAAAGATGTATATGGTATATTCGTCAAGTAATTTTTAGTTATGTGCTCCTTAGATAAATTTTCCAAACATCTGGTTGTCAATAAATCTGCTAATGCCTCAAAAACACGATTCCTTGTTAAAAAGATGCTTTTCTGTGATATTTTAAACTAAAAGTAATATTTGTTTAAATTCCAATTAATCAAACTTTAAATTAACTAATTTTTCTTAAATAACATTTCAGTAAAGTATATTTTTGAAAGATTTTTTTTAATAAAGAGAATTATGTTGTGTTGACAGATTTCTTAATATGGATGATTTTATAGATTTTACTGAAAATCCGAAGGAAAAAAATAGGATTTCAATCAATTTAAATTTGTTCTGAAATGCAGTAAAGCATTTTGCTGATTGGAAATATTAAATTTAATCTGTTAGCTTGTAATTAAAATTAAAATAAAACCTCCAACATTTTTCATTTTTAAAAATGCATTTTAAACCTTAGACATCACATTTTTGGGAGGTATATATGAATCTGCATTTATATACAATAATCAATATGTAAGACTATAAATTTATTGATTCACCCTGTCTCTAATGTGTGTGTGTGTGTGTGTGTGTGTGCGCGTGCATTATTATGAGATAATGCTTTAAAATTCTCAGCCTGGAATCTGACCAAATATCAGAATTTTTTTTTCATATATAAATATGAGGGGATTTTGAAAAGTTGTCACCTCAACCAAGAAAACCGTGGGAAAAAATGCTAGGTCATTTAGTCAGATTTTGAGAAGTGGGTCAGGCTGAGAACTTTTCAGTACACTTATTGAGATATATAAGTATAAAACTTTAGTTGGACTAGTGAGAAGTGGAATGCGTTTATCATGTATTAAATCAAATTATCAATTTCCTTGAATACTGAGTTTTAATTTCAGTGAATCAGTTTTAATTATACTTGTAATGTCCATAGTTTATATATAACTTCCAGTAAGTATGACTAATTTTCACCTCATTTTTTTTTAAAGTGAGACATTCTTACGTCACACGCGATAAAACCTGTCACGAGATAAAAATCTAATCACTTGCAGCAGAAAGAGATAACAAAATTAAATAGCAATTTTAAATATGCTGTAAGATATTTTTCTCCAACTTGATATAAATTTTGTTGTAACATTTTGAGAGACATGTGCTGTCTTCTGAGTAAGGTAACAAACAGGTTCAACAACTTGTTCAACAATGATCAGATATCAAACAAAGAATATTCTATGACAGTAGATATTTTAGGCTTTGTTGTTTTAGTAATAATAATAATAATGATAATTTTATGGACAAAGTAACAACTGAGGAATAACTGCCTCTGAAGAAAATACATCACTTTCTTGAAGCATGTATCATCTATATCTTCTCAATGTGCAGTTCCCTCCTCTTTCTCACAAAACTGAGGGGTAAATAACTTGTGGTTCAAGGACAAATCTAAGGAGTGTGTGTATGTATATGCGTGAAAATAATGATAATGGCTAAAAGAATAACTGAAAGAGCACATACATACAAGACATTTGGACAATTTATACACACCTTGTGTCACAAAAAGAAAAAAAAAGTTTTTTGTTGTTGTTGTTTTTTTTGTTTTTTTTTTAAATCACTTCACCCCAAGCAAGGCAGGAATGCCACAAGTACAAAGGGGGTTACAGGGAGTGGAAAAGAATGTTGAAAATAGGATGAATTGAGGAAAGGGCAAAAAATGAATGGGATTCAAGAAGACCGAAGATGCTGATTGATGTTGCATTTAAATTTTTCAAGATTGTAGTTATCAGGGAAGCAAGTAAACGGAAAGAAGTACCACAGATGGGAAGTGTGAGAAAAGAAACTGTTAGAGTAACACAAGAAAAATGAAATAAAAAGCCTAAATGTTTGTCGTCTTTAATGAAACTTGTAAACTGCCCAAATACACAAATATGTTTGTGTGTGTGTAAATATATATTTATGTGTGTGTGTATGTATGTGTGTTCGAATATACAGGGTGCAATGGATAAACTATCATCTAAATTATGCAAAAATGAAAATAACACTGACATCTCATTTTAACAGATATATTTACCAAAATTACACAAGAATATCTTGGAATACTAAAGAGTAAATTTATTCAATAAAATTGCCATTGGCCTCAACCATGGCCTCCAGATAACTTATGGGAATCTCATGCAACTCTTCTGAATGGTCTCCTTGTTTAATTTGGTGAATGCTGGCATAATCCTTGCCTTCAGTTCATCTTTGGTGTTACAAGGACTTTTGTGGTCTCTTGCTCAACCTTGCTCCGCACATAATAATGAAAGGGGTTATAGCCTGGGGAGTTAGATGGCCAGATGTAAGGAGTGATGTGGTCGCAGAAATTGTCTGACAGCCATGACTGTGTTCTCCCACTTGTGTGACATGGTGCAGAGTCCTGTTGCCAGATATTCCAGCAGCCAGCCTCTTGATCCAGGGCAGCGCTACCATATCAAGGCACATGATGTAGGCCTCCGTGTTGAATCTGAGGCCCTCACCAACAAATATGGGATTTTTTTCCTTATCAGAATGCTCAGAGTGAATTTTCTAAATCATCTGCACTGCCGTCAGATTGACACCCAAACACCCTGAAATGTTTGTATTGGAGCTTCTGGTGAGAATGTCAAGCAGTACAGCATGCCGTTTTCAAATTTCTGGTGGAGTGAATTGCATCATATGCTCTTTTTCTCACAGATGGTACCCAACTGACCCTACTATACTGTGCAATTGACAAAATCAAAAACAAACAATGCCTATGTGTGAAATTAAAAATATAAAATGCAGACAAATAATGCATCACACTCAGTGTGTGTGTATATTATATATATATTATATATATATATATATATATATATATATATATATATATTATATATAATATATATATAATATATATATAATATATATATATATATTATATATATATATATATTATATATATATTATATATATATTATATATATATTATATATATATTATATATATATATTATATATATATATATATATATATATATATATATATATATATATATATATATATATATATATATATATATTATATATATATATATATATATATATACACACACACACATTTAGGCACGATGGATAGCTGCTTGGATTAAGGAATAGGAAAGCTGAATTCAAATACAAGTTGAGTTACCTTATTTCACATGCAAATACCCTTGGGAAAGATATGAATCCATCTCCCCTCCCTCCGGTTAGGTAAATCACAAGACAGATTGGATTCTATAGCTTTGGGTGATAAACGAGCTAGAGGAAGGAAAAACTCTGAACTCAAAACCTGAGGAGAGTCATTTGGGGACCTTGTGGCATACTATGTGAATCAATCCTCTCTATTTTGCATTTCCCAAAAGTATACTTGGATCTGAATGTGCCTTCATCACTATATAATGTATGAGTAGTTTGGGGGTTTGATTCTAAGAACTGAGTTGCTGCACCCTCAAATATTGAAAACAACATGATAGGAGAGTTATTCATATATATGCTAAATTTTTTTATTATATATATATATATATATATATATATATATATATATATATATATGTAAGCAAATGTGTGGATGCAGATCCGACGGTATGATGAAAATGTGGAAAAGACAAAGCAAAATCTGAATATGTGAGTTTACTGTTTTTATTTTGTTTTTGTTATTCTGTCGACATCAGACGTTTCGGTCAAATAGACCTTCTTCGGGACATGGTTAATGGAGACATATTTATATTAGATTTAAGTTAGATGAAGAGACGATATATACAGGACTGGTCAGAAACAGAAAAACTGAAATTCTAAAGTCAGAGTATTCTTTCTTGGAGTCGGATACGTTGGCGTCGCGTGGGCGGCACTACGAAAACCTGCACACAGGGAAAAGATTGTGTCCTAAGTGGAAGGTGGGGGTGACTTATTTAAAACTATAGCTTATCGGTATGTTTGTCACGCATTAATCTTGCTACACAGCTTGCTATATGAAAGAACCCTGGTCGGGTATTTACTGTGTGTGAGGTGGCTATCATGCCAGCCTCATAAATCTGCCTAAGGTTTTTATTGTGGATATATTTTAAGATCTTCACAGAGTCGAAATCAAAATTGTGATCAGATTTGTATAACTAAAGCACTGCTTAGATTACCGAGGCGAATATCACGTTTATGTTCGGAAATGTGAGATTTCAATGATCTACCTGTCTCGCCTACATAACTCAAGTTGCAGTCTCTACAAGGCACCTGATAGACACAAGCATCGGATGTAATATGCTGTCTGCTGGTATTATTCAATATGTTACGTATAGATTTAGTGGGTAATGTAGTAGTTTTAATTTTTAGCGCGTTTAGATTGTTGGAGATGTGTTCGGTCAGAGGGTTATTCGGTAGAAAGATGCGGCCAATAGGATTATCAGGGGCAGCTGAGAGTGTGCCTCTCTCCACCTTTGATGTAGTAGTAGTAGTCAGTATGTTGTTATGTACTGATGGACGAACTCTGTGGATTTTCAAGGCTTTATGTTTAGCGCCGAGTATTAGTTGTCTCGGATACGAAAGGCTGGAGAAGGTATCCTCGATATAACTAAATTCGTCATCTAAATATTTTGCTGAACAGATTCGCAGAGCTCTCAAGTAAAATCCAATAATAACACCTCTCTTAGTCCTAGTATCATTGTGAGAGTAAAAGTGTAAATAGTCGTTTTTGCATGTGGGTTTACGATATACTTTGAATTCTAGTTTGTTATTATTTCTAGTAAGTAGTATGTCTAGAAAAGGTAGAGAATTATTCGATTCAAGTTCGTGGGTAAATTTTATAGTAGGTTCTACTCTATTCAATCTATCAGTGATTTTGTTTAAATCATGTTTCTGTGGGTAAATGAATAAAATGTCATCGATGTAACGGAAGTAATGTGTATCATCAGGGATTATATATTTGAAAGGTCCAGACTCGAGAAATTCTAGAAATATGCATGCTAGGAATCCAGAGAGAGGACTACCCATTGGTAAGCCAAATTTTTGTTTATAGTAGATGTCGTTATGCTGGAAGTAACAGTGAGATGTGCATAGGGTGCATAATTTGATGCATACTGAGATGGGGATAGGTAGCTTAAAGTCAGTTTTCTTAAGGTGGTTCTCTAACCGTTTAATGCATTTATCCACAGGTACATTGGTGAATAGAGATTTAACGTCTAAGCTGGCTAGGGATTTGTTTCCTATGTCGATATTGCTTAGCTTATTGAGAAGAGCGCCTTAATTCTTTATATGCGCGTAACTTATGGTGCCCAGAATTGGGGTGAGAAATTTAGTTAGAAACCTAGCAATGTTATGGGGGGCTGAGCCTATGCCCGAAATAATGGGCCTTAGAGGGATGTCAGGTTTATGGGTTTTGGGGAGCCCGTAGATTTTAGGGATGGTGGGGTGGTAATTGATAAGGGAAAGCCAAATCTTATCTTCATTATGAATCAGACTCTTATAGGACTTATTGAATTCTTTAAGATTTTTAGAAACTTGTAGAGGAGAGATCTGTTCATACGTGTCTCTGTCATTGAGCAAGTCCAACATTTTCTGGTTGTACGCAGCGGTGTCCATGACCACGACACCTCCACCCTTATCCGAAGGAGATATGGTAATATCACTGTTCGTAGACAGGGATTTTAAAGCGTTCATATACCTCTTGGGTAAAGTAAACTCCGCATTTTGGCAGTCCAAGGAGGCAGCTAAGATGCCTTGGGTAAATCCTTTGTGGAAGTCGGTGTCCCTGTGTCTGTAATTAAGATTTATCAGTTAGCTAATGTTGTTTTTTAAACCCGTTGCAAACTTTAGACCAAAACTGAGGGCTTCAGTCTCTACGGTACTAAGTGTAGTACTAGAGATGTTTGTGACTAGATCGGCTCTGCCCATCTTCTACCAACTGCTGCGATCGCATAAAGTGTGAAGTTTTAGTTCTAAACTCTTGGTGTTTATGATTAATTTTGGCCACTTCAGAACGGAGTCTCTCAGCTGTGTTGTGAGACATACTGTTTTTTTGCCAGAATAACAAAAACAAAATAAAAACAGTAAACTCACATATTCGGATTTTGCTTTGTCTTTTCCACATTTTCATCATATATATATATATACACACACACACAGGTAAAAAGTTTGGAGACACCCTGCATTTCTTTACAAAAAACAAAAAACTTAAGAGATATTTTGTAATTTTTTAAAACATATTTGCTTTTATGACAAAAAAGTACTTAAATATAAAAAATTATCATGGAACAGCATCATATTTTGTTTTTGTCAGGAAAACCATCATCTGTTTTAATTAGAACTTCACAAATTCTTGGTATTCTTTCCAACAGTTTTTGAAAAAAAGTAGATGATGGTAGACTTTCCCCAAGCATTCTTCAAGCACTAAAAAGGTCACTCACACTCTTTGGGTATTCTCTTCGAACACTCCTATCCAATTCAATGAGAGAGAAGCCAGAATATTGAAGTGGCCAAATCATAATTTCCAAAATTCTGTGGGTTTTTTTTTTTTTAACTCAAGGTAATTTTGATATAATTTAGAAGAGTGTTTTGTATTGTTGATTTGTGGAAAAGTGAATTTTTTTCCAATTATGTGTAAACCAGATAGCATAGCATATCTTTACAAAATTGAATGCTATTATTCTTTTTTCATGATTCTCTTGACCTGAATCAAATCTCGAGCCCTTTTGACCATCTTATAATTGTTACTGAGGAGGTTAATGGTGAAAATAAAATATAATGCTTTTTATAAAAATATCTATAATTTAGCAAAATCTATTGTGGACAGACGAAGCCAAATTCGAACTTTTTGATAGAGGAGTCTGCAGAAAGACTGAAAAATAAAAGTAAATACATTGTAGTTACTGAAATATTATCTTTTACTTTAAAAAAAAAAAAAAAATCTCATTTTAAGGTGCATAACTCATTTTAAGGTGCAGAACATTTTGCCTGTAGTATATATATTTAAAAAGCAAAAGAAAAGCAAAACTCTAAACATAGAAATTAAAATCCATAAAAAAATAGAAAGATATGAATAAGTTTCTTCAACCTATATTTAAAAAGAAAAAGCAAGAGATAGATTCAAAACATGAATTGCTCAATATCATGATATATGATACATATGAAAGAAAATTTTAACTGAATAGTATATTTGATACAATCCTCACACTAGTAGTGACTGAAACAGAAGTCTGTTTGATAACAAGCTCAGAGCTTTGTATTTGTAAAATGCTGAGCTGTTTAGGAAAGGCACTTTTTTTTCCTTTTTCTTTTAGTGCTGAACTTAAAAATAAAGAAAAAAGCTTCTTTGAAAGGAAATCAAAGTACCCTTCTTTGTTCAGCTTAAGTACAACTTTTTTCTTTAAATTATTCACTGAAATAACAACAGGGCAGTAAAATGATAGGATTTAAATGTGTGCCCACTAAAATAATATTTAAGGTAGAAAAAACAACAACAAAAAAATCATGATAAAAATGCAAGGAAGAAAAAGTAACTAGGAACTTTTTTTTCTGGGTCTGCAAAAACCAAAATGGCTCATTTGAAAGAAATCCAACAAAGTTATCTGCACATACAAACAGAAACATATTAGAGTCAGGTTAGCTGGTGTATCTTGGGAAGAACTGCTTTCAAGATCAGCAACTTCCTGTTTATTTTATCAGGTCTACTTTAAATGAAACAGTTGATATAGAAGAAGAAAAAAGAAACAGTGGGGAGACCTGTTAGTTGGGCAGTTATCTTCACAATGCAGCATAAAATCTTTTTTTCTTACAATATGCAAATGTAAGGATTTTATTTTCTAACATATATTTATAAATAAAAGTTAAAATATTGTTAGGGTTTAAAAATTTTTAAATTTAAGAATGCTCAAAATTTTCTTAAGGCGAACTGTAAAAGTCAATAAATACAAAAATGCAAAATAAAATCCTTACATTTACCTTGATAAATTCCATTAGAGGATGAAATGTGTTGGTAATAAATAGTTTTCCTTGTCTTTATTCATATTGATTTTTTTCTTTTTACAGATATAGCTTTTATTTATATGTGAATTTTTGCACACACACACACACCCATATATATATATAATCATATAATATATTCTGGTATACTGTAGGCAAACCACTTCACATATGGTGGATCATGCACTCCTTAGGTAGACTGATTATTGTGTGGTTCACCATGTACAAAACCATTGGCTGTAGTCAGGCAACAATACACTGGAATATATTAGGAAATAATAAAATGCTCTGCCATTTTGGCACTGAGCTCTGTTTATCCAATGTTTTCTTTAATAACAAACTCTTTTGGGAGTCGTTTTGTGTGTTTTAATATATACCCTCCTGGTCAAAATCTTAAGACCAGGTACAAAAGTATTAAAAAATATAAAATACTGTTACTTTAATCGAATTATGTTTGCGAAACATTTACATTTAATTAGAATGTAGTTTATCAACAAACAAGTGAAAATTTTAAGCTTTTAATTGATTAATTTAAACAAACATTGAAAAAGTATTTTTTGATTAGTCATAAAGATAAGACCATGTATGAAAAAAAAAAAAAAATATTACTGGACAAAAATTTTAGAACTAGTCAATGTGCTCATATCTTCAGGCATATAGACATCTACTTAGCTCATTTCCAGCATTAAATTTCAGATTTTAAAATGGCTAAGGGTAAAATTTTAACAAAGTTCGAACAGGGCAGGATTGTTGAGCTCCAAAGACATGGTCTCTTGCAACAAGCCATTGCAAATGAAATTAGCTATAGCTGAACTGTCATAGCTAACTTCATTAAAAATCTGGATGTGTATGCTTCTAAAAAATCAAGTGGTTACCCCAATAAAATCTCACCATCTCTAGACATATGCATTAGGTGAGAAGTTAAGAGAGATTCAAGCCTAACATCAAATCAGATAAAATAGAATACAGATGCTGAATGCAACTCTCGAACAATTCAATGGCATTTAAATAAGGTTTAAGAATGTGAAACAGCTGCAGAGGCCTCATCTTCTTCCTCGTCATAAAACAATCCAACTTGATTCCAATTATTAAACTTGGGATGTGGATAAATGGAAGAAAGTGTTGTTTTTAGACGAGAAAAAATTCAACCTTGATAGCCCAGATGGTTTTTAGGATTACTGGCATGCAAAAGATGTCCCCCCAAAAGATTTTCTCAACTTGACAGAGTGGAGGTGGATCAATTATAGTCTGGGGGTTCATTTTTGTATAATGGAACATGAGTTATTTATATATAAAAACTTCCTTGATTGTCCATGCTTTGATTATCTGAGTGTGAAATGAAGAGAAAAATTGATTTCTTTCAAATATTTTTCAATTATCAAAACCAATCATATTCTAATATTTCATCTCAGACAAGCATTTTGAGAATTTAGAAAGCCATACTCAATGTTTGATAAAAATGCTGATAAAATCAGTTGAATTAATTTTTGTTAATTTCCTCATTGCTTTCATACAAAGATACATTTGAATTATCAGAGTTTGGTCACGCCAGAGATTATGGCTTACACAACTATCACATGAACCATGCTTAACTGGGAAATGGAATGTGTTTTTGTTTACCCAGCACATGTCAAAGTCATTTAAAACCTGTTGGTATGAATGAACTTTGGCCAGGCTGCACGTTTTACATATGATTGTCAAATTACACAATACAACATCGGATAGTAACATTTCCTGACTGACAAGACAGTTCATTCTGTGGTTTTACTTTTCAACACGTTTTGCTATACTTAATGACTAAAATTGAAATGGCCTCAAATTCAAATGATTAAAAAAAAAAAGAAAAAGGCAAAGGCTCCTGTTATCAGTTGAGGAGAAATTAAATGTTTGTGACATGGTGGGGAAGAAAAAAATTCAACTGTACAAACAAAGCATTTGAAATGTTACTTGATGATAAAAGTTTCTTTCAGAAAATGACTTTTTCCAATAATTTAAGTATTCAATTATCCAGAATTATCTGGACATTATTTTCCAACCCCTGTTCCAAGGAATTTGGATAATTGATGAATTAGCTTGAACAGGATAACTTAACAGAGTTATATTCAACATTAAGTTAAAATACAAAACTGCTGTATAAAAAAAAAAAAAAAAAAAAATTAGATCTCAAGAAAACAAAGATGAATATCATTAAATTTTTTATCATGATTTACTTGGGAAGATGAAGAGTATACCAACTCAGAGCATTGAAATAAAATGCAACAATAAAATGGATAGAAACGAGTAATAAAATAATAGTAATAATGCAAGTGGTACTGACAAAATAGTACTATAAGAAGTGTTCTGAGTAGAGAAAATGATCAGATAAAATATTTACTTACCTCTTTTCACAGTTATATTCAAATTTGATTCTAAACTCCCCATTTTTCTGGAAAAGAAAAAAAAGGATAGCTAAACATGAGATGAATGCAATATTTTTAAAAGACAAAGAATTGCTGTATCAAAAATACATAGACAATGCTAGATAGATAGATGTACTCAGACAGAGAGAAGCAGGAAGAAAAAGAGTAATATATGTATATATATATATATATATATATATATATATATATATATATATATATACACACACACACACACACACACTACAGTTCAAAAGTTTGAAGGTATCCCTCAGAATTAGCATGGGATGTACTTAAGAGAAGAGCGGAAAAAAATATGAAAAAGAGCTCTCAGAGTCATTGAAAAAAGAATGGAAGCAATTATCAAACTTATACTTTGAGAAACTTTTACAACAAATGCCAAAAAATCATGCTGCAGTCATCAAGGCTAAAGGAGGATATTTTGACAAGAGCAAAATTTAATAAAACTTTTTTTTCTTTTTGTCAAAATAAAATTTCTTATAAAAAAATCATGTCTCACCTTTTTTTTAACTGTGCATAATAATTTTCTCTTATTTAAAGAACTACTTTTTGGGTCAATTTAAAAATTTACTAAGGGTAGCCTCAAAGTTTTGAACTGTAGGGCATGTATATATATATATATATATATATATAGCCAGAGAGTTACAATTATGGATCCCATATAGATTGCATTAAGATCCAACAACCATTCTATCTGCTTACAGAAGAAACATTGCTAGGATTTAATATAACAGGTCCCAAGCACTTTCAAATGGTAGTCTGAATGTGCCCTACTGATAACTGAAAAAAAAAATCTAGCAAAAAAAGGCACAAACTGTATTACTTTTTTTTTTTCTTTTAAAATCAATTCATCTCAAGCAAGGCAATAATGCCACACTCTTTTGGGTCTGTCACTGGTGTGAGTTCAATACCCAGTTCAGGCAGTGGAGAACTTTCAGAGGGAAAATTACCAGGAGATAACTGATAACTGACATCCATCAAACATGGCTCATGGAACTAGAACAGTCTACCCCAGTGATCGAAATAAAGGGTTCGGTTCGAAATTCCAACCACCTGAAGAAGGCCGGAGCGTACAACGGCCGAAACGTTGTGACAAATATGGCGACAAAGATGAGGACAATAGTCCGACTAATGTAAATACTGTACATAATACCTCATCTCAGAAATATAGACAGACTCTGAAGATCATTATTAGCCTGAAGAATTTCCTTCTTGAAATGTGTTACTAAGAATTTTTCCCCTTTTGTCATGTGTATGCCTACTATTAGTCTGATTATATATATATATATATATATATAATACATGAATAAATAAATAAAGGTATATTAAGCAGAAAGGATTCATTTAAACAAGTTTTTTGAGGAAAAAAACTTTTATCATTTTTGGAATGCCAAAGATCAAATATACACGCATATAAATGATGTAATGTGTAAAAGAGTTTACTGACAACACTGGAAAAGAATGTATAAAATATTTATACATATTATTATTATTTTTATTTTATACACACTTTAAAACACCATCTCCTTTGGTGAAAGATTGTATATATATATATAAGTGATGTCTATATGAAATTTGTGTCAGGGTAGATTACTCAGTGTTTTTCTAGTTCACAGAAACTTGAGCCAGCCAATGTCACAGAATTGTCCCAGATTTTTATCTACCTCCCCGCACAAGGACTTTCTTTTCAATACTACAATACATTCAAAACCTATCATTTTCTTTGTATTAAATTATGTCAAAGGATTTCAGATTTGTCTGAAATCTTTAAGTATAGCTTTATTTTTTATTTAAAAAAAAAAATGTCCCCGAACATAGCAAAGACATTTATCAAAAATTTCTATGACAAAAATAGCCTATCAAATGAGAGTGTCTGTCTTTATCAGTAGAAAGCTAAAAACATCAAAGTCAGAATAAATAAGGTTATAGCACTCTCATTCTTGATGCTTCAGGTGAGATTCTGCCAAAACATTAACAGAAAGGGATGTGAAATGATCTAATAACAAACACACTTGACTATTAGTCACATTAGTGTTCATTTTTAAGTGGAATTGATAAAATTCACAATAGGAGTATTAACAAAAATAACAACAGATCAAAATAATATAAGAAATGAACAATGTAATACAAGGCAAGTATAAGACAATAGCAAAGTAATGCAAGTATAAGACAATAGCAAAGTAATGCAATTATAAGACATTAAAAAAGAAACAGTGTTCTTCTGTCAGCATGGCTGATGTTAACCTAAAGGAGAGTGACTCATTGCACCTTCTTGGGCTAATGTTTTTTTGTTGGCATGCAATGGAAAGATTATAATATTGAATCAATTGCAGGGTCTGCTGCTAGGAAAGTTGGCTCATTGTGGTGTTCTAGACAATTTTTTCTTCCCAGAATCTTTACACATTTATAAGTCTACCATTTGTCCATGCATTGAATATTGCTGCCATATTTGGTCCAGTGTTTCTGCTATGAATTTAGAGATTCTTAATAAAATCCAAAAGATGAATCTGCAATGTTATTGGTCCTGTCATCTATGTTTCAGTCACCTTCCCACCACTACAACTTCCCTGTGCCTTTTTCTTTCCTTTATGGTTATTTTTATTCCCCACACTACCACAGACAAATTCTACATATGGGAACTAGTTCAAAGACTTCATAGAGACTTAGAGGTATTATGGTGGCTGTAGTAAGAATGGTAAGTAAGAATGGGTTGTTTTGGTGTAAGGAATACTGTGGTATGTTTGGGTCAGTAATCGTGGCTCACTAAGTTTAAGACAGATTGAAGACCAGCCTGTCTCCATCTCTACTTTAGGCCTTTTCCCAAATATTTGTATTTTTAAAATAAATATTACTTTCCGTTATGGTACTTAGACCTCATGAATTTAAGCACAGTACAAGATTGGTTGCAAGGTTTCATCATTTTACAGTTGAAATGGTCAGAAGTAACCGCAAGTTCTATGCTAACAATTTCTTCCTTTCTGCTTCTCACTTGTAGAACTCTCTGCCATCTTTTTAATTTCCAGTCAACGTTGATCTTCAAAAATTTACATGCATTGTTAATCCTAATTCTTCAATTCCTGTTCTTTTGTTGATCTCGATGCTTAATAATGTCTTTCTTATATTCTTTCACACTCAATAACCCCCTGTGTGTTAGTGGCTTTGTTGTCTTGCTTGGGGTGAAATGATTAAAAAAATTATGAGATACAGTCAAGTGACTACAACCTTCTGACATCAAAGTAAGGGAAAAAATGTGTGTGCAAGACCAAAGATTGTCCCTTTTTATTGACTAAAAAGCAATCTCAGCATGCATCTATAGGATTTATTGATAAGTTCAGAGTTTTAGCATTCCCTTAGATTAAAGCCAACAATTTGCTTTTGGACTAATATCCTCATCTTTGTCATTATTATTACAACATTTCAGTCATTGAACCTTCCAGATTTGTATATGTATGTTGATCAAGGTAACTTTCAAGGAATTTTGAACTGAAGCCCTTTATTTAATCAACAAAGCTAGATTGTTCTTATGCTCTGCCTAGGAATATTTTGTCTTGTTCTTATTTGCAAAGAATTCATGTCTTGTTCTTTTCCACAGAGTCTAAGTGTGTCACTGGTAAAAGGAAAGGGTATTAGAATATGAACTGGAACAGACGAAAAAGGTTAAAAGTACAGAATAATATATAAACTGAAAGAAGGAAGACAGACCTGAAAAGAATGACTGTTGGCTTTGGGAAAAGATATTATCAAAAGGGGCATGTGGAAGATTTCAGACCATGAGGGCTAAGAACGAATAATGATAATACGTTCAAAGTCAGTTGAGAATTTGGGAAACAAAGCAGAAATTTAGGTCCACTTACTTAAAGTGAAAGTTACAAAAACATCTCTCATGATGGCCAGGTGAAAGAAGTCAAGTGAGTTATAATATTTGATAATTTTGAAGATGAAGGCAGATTGAGAAATTGATTTATGTCCACTTACTTAAAGTGGAAGTTACGAAAATATGTCTCATGATGGCCAGACAGAAGAATATTTGGTAATTTTGAAGATGAAGGCAGAATCAAGAAACTGATTTATGCCTGTCTGTCAAAGAGTGGAAATGTACACAAATTGAGAAATAGGATTTTTTTAAAATAAGTACAATTATGTGAACAAGATATGAAAACAAATACTGCTATTAGCGGGTTAAAAAGAGACAGCTGGTAAATCTCTGATTGCATAAACAAGACCCCCCCCCACCAAAAAATTTGTTGTTGAAAATTAAAGATAATTACAATTAATGACTAAAAGACTACCTTTTTGCTTACAAAGTTTAAAAAGTCAGATGTGTCAAAGAGACAGCCGAGGTAGTGGGCCTAGATGAGATACTAAGAGAGATGGAGTAATTACCTCTGCCCATTTGGAAGTAATGGTGTGAGGCATAAATAAGAGAAGGAATGAATTATATGGGCAGACCAATACCTGTAACCATTACCTGTTGGAAGAAGGGATCTCCTAAATTTGGAGAGATAATTAATAATACAAACCAGACAACAAAGAACTTGTTCAGATCAATGTAGAAAGATGGGGAACTCTTAAATCTCCAAACACTGTCAACACCCACTCCAGTCTTAAGTCAAAGTCAATATAAGCAGAGCACTTAAGCAGCCCAGAGGTAGAGACAGGCAGAGAGAGAGAGAGAGAGAGAGAGACAAGACAGTGATGGACGAAAGTGGTACCGAGATCCACGTGACTTGCTGCCAAGATAATTCCTGACTTTGAGCTGTTCCAAGAATTAGCACTGATAGGCAAAGTGTCACTAAAGAGATTTTAGTGGGAAGGGTTAATTTTTATAACAAGAACAACATAGACCAAATCGAAAATTAACCCAAAGAATTTTTTTGTTTTTATTTTGTCTTTGAAGACATTTCTATTTTTTCCCATCATAGCACAGCCTACTGTGGTTTGAATTAGTACTACGATCCCTACGCAACATGGGTGGAGCAGGGTGTGGACTGAGATGAACAGAGACCAACAACAATATTGGATAGCATGGGATTGACTCTGCAATCAACATATCGTCCTACAACCAAAATATCTTATCGTATAGGCTGTGTTTGGCAAGGGTCAGATCATCTGGTCACTGATGACCAGGCTGACCTAGGATTGGTCACCAAGGGCTTCATGTTATATAAGTTTGTACTACTCACAATTGTTATTTCACCAAATTCACAAAACAATACTTTAATCCTCAAGGTTATTGTTCCATGGGACACTTCTGGGTCTAGAACTTGCAGCCTTAAACCTATCAAATGAGAGTGTCATTATCAGTAGAAAGCTAAAAACATCAAAGTCAGAATAAATAAGGTTATAGCACTCTCATTCTTTATGCTTCAGGTGAGAACCTGCCAAAACATTAACAGAAAGGGATGTGAAATGATCTAATAACCAACACACTTGACTATTAGTCACATTAGTGTTCATTTTTAAGTGGAATTTATAAAATTCACAATAGGAGTATTAACAAAATAAGAAGAACAAATCAAAGTAATACAAAGAATGAACAATGTAATACAAGACAGGTATAAGAAAATATCCATCTTTCCTGCCTGATGCTGCTGTCACACTTTACTTTGTTCACCATTTCTCTTTTACTGTTGTTGCTAAAGTATTTTGATTATTACATTATATCCTTAACAAAAACAAAACAAAACAAACAAAAAAAGTTTAAATTCAAATTTCCTTAAACCCAGTATCATTGACAGTCTTCACCAGAAAATCATAAGGCAACATCAGAGTGAAAGAGAAAAGTGAACCATGTGCTCTTAGGAGAAATCCACTTCTACATTAAAATAAAACCAAAATGTAGTTTGAATTTAAGAATGGGAGAAATAAAACTTAATCTTTAGCACTCTGCATTATTAATATAACTTCCCATTTCTTTTTCGAGGCTTCTCATTTGCAGTATCCTGATTGTTAATTTCATTCAAAGTTTTTTCTGTTGCTATAGCAGGATATGACAACACATCAGGTAATATAAATTCCAGAAGGTATGAGCAGATCCACAAGCTGTTTGCATTTTTTTTTTTATATCTAATCAAAGAAAGAAAAAATTTGCAGTTTTAAAACTGGATATGAAAATGTTTCTTGCAACAAAAATTTAAAGAAAAAATTCTTCATCGTCATAGCAAAGTTAAGCCAATCTAATAAAATTGAAGAGAAAGAAAGAAAAAGGTTATTTTTACTTTACCTGTCATATGTAGTCCTATCAAATAACAGCTCAGAATGGATGAAAGAATTAAGAACTGTTTGTCTTGTATTGAATCTAAAAATACTCTGAGCAGAATGAAGAGGACTGACTTCAACTAACTTGATTCCTTTCATCTTATTTTTGAACATGCACGAGTGAAGAGAAACTGATACCAGGAGCAATAAGTCAGTTGTCAGCTACTAAACTTAACAGAGAAAACATTAATCAGGTTGCAGTCATCTGCCAATTGGAGGAACTACCAGCAGCACAGACCATGCAGCAAGACATAAAAGATGCTGAAAGCGAGGTGCAAACACTACATGCATATCAAAAGACACAACTTCAAAGTAGAAGGGCTAACATTTCTTTTTCATATTTATACTTATTAATCAACAGCTTCATTTGTCAGGGGAGATAACTGCCAGTTATCAAGTTGGAAAAGTGGAAGTAAAAAAATCCCTAAAACAAAACATTCAGCTTTTCTCACTCGTACTCCTTGATGATGACTCATGTGAATTAAAAGCTTGAACTACACAACATAAATTTATTCACACAACCATATTTGCAAATGGATATTTGTACATTAGAAAAAAAAAGATCAATAAATATAATAGAAACAAAATGGCTTGTTTTTAACATGTTTAAAAGAACAATTAATGCCCAAATATACTGAACTTAAATAAGTTATGCACATGTATTTCAAGTTGTATAATGAAACATCAACATAGAACTCAAATGAACATTTTCTGTGAAGTATAAGAGCCACTAAGTATCCACAAAGAACAAATTAAAAAAAGAGTTGTTTATAGTCCATGTAACACATGGCACAAATTACATTTTTTTTTTATAGAGACTCTTGCAATGTTCAAGCTAAATTGACCTGTGCATCCAGTAACCTTAATTCTCATATATCACTATGCTAAACTGATTCTAGTTAATATCTATTTCAATGTTTACTAAAATTAAAGCTAAAAAAGTATGTCAACTAAGGAAGTCTATTCTGTTTGAAAAATGTGTAGCGATATAGGATGACGCTCTTCAAAGAAACTGGAAGCAGAAGAATGACTCTTTAATTGGGCATGACAGCTTGAAGAATTTTGTGGCAAAAAAATTCATTCTCCAATTAGTCTCAACCAAAATATTTTGGTCTGAGATGAGTGTGAGCTGGGAGCTGTGATTTATGACTTTTCCTAATTAAGCTGGCAGGGAAGAAGAGATTAAGTTTCATAAATGAGGAACTGTTTTGCCATTTAGGAGTGCATCCGAGTGAGTGCTATGAAGAACAAATGCTGTTAGACACTCTTCACTTTCCCCATTTCCAAAATCTAATAACTGCTGTGGCACATGAATAAACCAGAATGATTCTTTCAATTCTTTTTCCTGAGTTTGAAACAATGGAGTCAGTTTTTGATCATGCTATTTTTTTCTGTATCCAATCATAGCAACTATCCAAACAACAGCATCAAAAACCCAACCAAGTACTGGTCGAAGGTGTAATGCTGCAAAAGTATCTGTGCATACATACATATAATTTTATTGAAGAAGAATGATTGTTTAAACCAGGCATTCATTCATTTTTAAAACAAATGATTACTTAATGATAATTGCAATATGTAATGAAAATGTTAAAACATTTGTTGGAAAAGAAAAACAATATAAAACTTAAATACAGTGACATATATCCTAGCATATTAGTTAAGTTATTAGTCATACAAATCATTATGAAGAATGCTGTGGTAAGTTCTCCAGTACAGAAGAGTCTTAACATCACCAGTGAAAGACACCAGATTCTACAGGTGTGAAAATTTATCAAAATAAATATTGGGTAAATAGAAATCTATGCTATAAAAGAATAGCTGATTCTCTGTCCATCCCACACTATCTATATGTGACATTTCATGTGTGTAGGTAATGTATATGCATGTCTATGTTGTATTTGTGTGACTCACATGTGCTTGTATCATTTCATGGGCATACACATGCACACACAATTTGACCAAGTTTGAAATAAAACATTGGAATAATACTCTCCTCCAACTCGGTCTAGACGACTCCTACCCGGAGTTGCCCAATAAAATCAAAGTTGGAGACAAGTTCTAATTATGTGACAATACAAAGAGTAATAATAATCAGTTGTTTCTTTGAGTACTTTCTTCCTAAGTAGCTTTGCTAACAAATATTCCAGGTTTTCTGCAAATTCTCTGCTTGATTTTTCTCAGCTTTAGATTCCAAATAATTAGCAATATGAATGTTAATACATTATGATACAGACAAGATACATTTAATGTCTGGCTGCACTAAGTTTTGATATCTTATTTCAATATTGTTTAACTTGTGTCTTGAATATTGAGACAGTAAAAATATATTTGAGTTCACTACTAATTATAAAAATTGATTGGCAATATTTAACATGTGTGCCTGCAAAAAAAAAAAAAAAAAAAACTGTGTGTGAAATGGACGGATATTCTTTTGACACTGCTGTTACTGTATACACTTCTGATTCCATTGGCAATGTTTATTGTTTTAAAAAGGAATGATTAGAATTTTAATAAAACCCAAACATATGAAAGTGGATTTATATATTTTCTTTATTCTTGAGAATTGACAATAAAGATATTAAACACTATTCATTTATTAGAATAATTTTATATTTACCAAATTATAAAAATATGTAAACCAACTATAATAAAATATTTATTATTTACCATATTTTGATATGTATTTTTTAATAAATTTTTGAATAAAACAATTTCTTTTCAAATTTATTTCTTTATAAAATGATAAATAATAAATTTTTATAAAAAAAGTAAATAATAAATGTTGAATTGTACTTGGTTCACATAATTTGATAATCTGGTAAATAAACATTGCCGAGGCAATCAAAAATGTATACAGTAATATCAGTGTCGAGAGAATAACTTTCCCTTTGGCACACCAGGTTTTTTTTTTCCAGCACGAAGATTAAACATTGCCAATTGAATTCAAGCTTAAGATTTACAACATTGAAGCAAGAAATATAAGCAGTTTGAGTTTTTAGCTAAAAACATTTTTTTTTTTTTTAAATTGGTGAATATAATGGGATATTATAAAAAATTATAAACTCAAAGTAAAATTTTTTTTTTTTTTTAAAAGAACTAAATTTAATTTTACACATTTTGATTTAAGAACTTTCAAATTTTTCTTCATTTCTATGGAGGTATTTGTGGAATTTTTCATTTTTGCTTTATATACATTTGAAGATAAACTATACATAAAAGGAATGAAAAGTTCTCAGCTCAACCAAGAAGGGTTAAAAAAAAAAATCTAATGTTTAGTCAGACTGAATTAGGCTGAGAACATTTTTTTTATCCCTCCTTCATTAGAATCTCTTAATGCAATGCAATTTATGCAAATGAGAAAAATATTTGCTTCCTGTAAGCAATGAATATAAATTTTTCCTTTTTAAGTGTGTTTTATAAGAAGGAAGAAATTTTCACAAGGGCTGAAAGTAATTTTTTACATTGCTAAAATTCAGTAAATGAATAAATTTTATCCAAAGTTTAAAGATGAAAGATCTTCACTGTTTTGAAGAAAGAGCATAGTCGCTGCAAAATTGTGATAAAAATAAATTTTATTTTCATCACTGGAGTGGGGGATAATTTTTTTTCAAGTGTCTCCTGTTTCAAAAAAATTAATTTTAAGCAGAATTCCAGATTCTAATCTGAAGGCACACTGGAATAGTGGAAGTGCCTTCCAAAAGCTAAGCAAAGTATTAAGAAACAGGAAAAATTTTGCTAGAAACAAAGAGAACTGTGCTGAACTGCTATATCAATCATCCTATAAGACAGTGGATGTTGGACAATTTCTTCAAAGAAACAGAGATATGGTTCAATAGAAGAATGCCAAGAATACCCTGGACAGAACAGGTGAGCAATAAGAAAGTTTTAAGGAAACTAGGAAAAAAGCAGACATCAGAAAGAAAGAGTTGAGATTTCTCAGATATATAATAAGGAAAGAGAGCATAGAGAATTTAACACACACAGGACATACTGAAAGCAAGAGGTTCAGAAGAAGACTTTGAATAACCTAACAAGTGTGTGTAAATTGCTGGCAGAAGAAGGAAGGGTAGCAAGGTAATAATAACTGGAAGGGATAGTAAGGTGATAGAGCTACAAAGGATAGAAAGTTGTGGAGAATCATGTACTGAAGGGACATAGCACATAAAAGAAGTAGCTAATAACTAAATAATTTATGCACTAATTTTGGCAGCAGAGGGGGTGAGGTGGGGGTACATTATAGAATGTCATTAAAATTAATTGACATATAAATAGACCAGCATAAATAATTAGAAAAGTGATTTACGGGAAAATAAGTAAAATATAATTATTTACCTGTTCAATTCAGTTATCCATAAATATATAGTGAACAAGACTGTTCTTTAACTTCTCATGAACTCTATAGGTAAATCAATATTTCATTGTTGGTTTTTCTTAAAGTTCTATTCTGATATTTTCTAAGTTCTATTCTAATAGTTTCTTTCCTTGTAATTCTCACCTGTGTAACTCTCTTCCAGTTTTTTTGCTTTCCTGCCACCTATGCTCTTCAAATATTCCCTCTAAACCCTGTTCTGATATCCAAGCTTGCTAGGTAGGTTACTTGATATCTTCCTTTGCCTCTTTTGTCTTGCAAGTGACAAATTTTCCAAGCCCATTTTCCTCATTATATGACATAGTAATTTCGATTTTTTCTTTCTGGTTGTAAGTATATGTCTTCTTTTTTTTTTTCCTTCTCATTTTCCATAAAACTTTCTTGCTCACATGCTGTGTTCATGGTATTCTCAATATCCTTCTATAGAAGGACAAAATTTTGACCAAATCCAAGGAAAGCTCTGTAATCAATCCCGACCTGGCATCTCAACTTCAGTCACTTTTCCACCACTGTAATGTGGCTTCTCTGTCTTTTCTACAAATATTTTCATGGCAGTTGTTCTGATGAGCTTTCCTCCTTGGAGCCTTGACCACATGAATTTAAGTATACTACTAGATTGGCAACAAGGTCTAACAATATTACTGTTGAACTAACTAGATATAACTGTATGTTCTATTCTAATAGTTTCTTTTCTCGCACTTCTTGCCTGTGAAATTCACTTCCTGTTTCTTGCTTCCCTCCTCCTACAGTCTTCAAAAAATTAAATGCAATGCTAATCGCCATCTTCTGCCTTCTTGAATCCTGTTTTTTTTATTGATCTTTCTCATCACTAAAGTCTTCTCATTCTCTTCCACTGCTCATAACACCTTGAGTCTTAGTGGCATTATCACCTTGGGGTGAAATGATTTTAAAAAATAACTTGTGCTTTAATTCTCTCATTTCTAAAGTTTTTTTTTTATTTTTGGTATCACATCCTGAAATTGAATTCTGGGTAATAGAGCAGTTTGCATATTTAAAATTTTTCCTATCGAAATATGTATTTATTAAGCTTAGTTTATTTTGGCATGAAGTGACAAATGGGGGCCACACAGTGGGAATCAAATTCATGCCAGTCATAATGGCCTGCATGACTAGTTCATGTGGAAGTGTCCTTTCAATCAGAATAAATTTAATAACTACAATTGTTGCCATCTACATTTTATAGATTAAATCATATCTCCTCACACATGCACGAGATTGATTAGATGCTTATTACCTTCCCAAAGTATAGCTTCCCTGTGGCTTTTCTATAAATAATTCATGGCAGTTGTTCTGATGATCTTTCTCTTTGGTAACCAGACTTCAGGGATTTAAGCATAGTACTAGATTGGCGCCTGCATATCTAAATGGATGTGTGGGAGGTGTAATGGATAGTGGCTCAGATTGATAAATCAGAGAGGTGAGTTTGAATCCCAGTCAAATTTGTTGCATTCACTTATATGCAAATATCCTTGGGAAAGGTATGAATCCACCTCTTCTTCACTCTGCTATGGGTTAAAAGACTGGGCCTTTCAGGCTTGGTTGGTCGGCAGCCAGTCTAGGAAAAGGACAATTCTGAATTGAAAACTGTATGTAGCCCTGGTGAAGCACATATGCAACTAAGGAAAGGATAGTGAAGTTCCCAATGAACCTATGACCCTGGCGATGATCGGCCTTTCTTAGATTGGCACTCAGGTTTCATCTGTTTGCTGTTGAAATTGTTAGATGTAACCATAAGTTCTATTGTAATAGTTTCATCTCTCACACTTTCCATCTATAGAACTCTCTCCCAGCTTCTTGATTTCCTGTTAATAACAATCTTCAAAAATTTAAATGCAACATTAATCACCATATTCTGTCTTTTTGAATCCTGTTCTTTTACTGTCCTTTCTCCTCACTAACATTTTCTCATTTTCTTTCACTATGAGTAACCCACTTGTATCTTAGTGGCTTTATCACATTACTTGGAGTGAGATGATAAAAAAGGGAGGTGCCAATTTAAGCAATCTTGAATTTGGCATAGCCATGAGTATAACAATTCTTAATATCTCCACATTACATAGTTTTTTTTAAAAATCCCTTAGATATACAATAAAGTATTAATCTCTAACTTTGTTGATTCATTATTTTTAGAAAAAAATTAAAGACAATATTATCAACAACACGATTGCGATTTTGTTAGCAGACATTTTTCTCACTTATTTTCTATTATTTTCCCAGGAGGAATCATAATTGACTTCATTCTTATCACTTTAACCTGAGATCATCTCTCCCAATTAATCAATGGCAGCTTCTACTCAAAATCTTTCTTTTATACAGTTATGAAAACTGTCATTTGGTATGGGAGATAAGGAAATTTAACATAGAATAGGCTATACTAGAGATAGTTTTGCCCAACACTGCAAAATACGACAAAACCAAAACATTAACCAAAAAAACTCATGTTCTTAAATAGCCTTATTAGATAGGGACTTTTATGTGGATGCTATGTAGGTCACCAAATCTATTCAGAAATATCTAAACTGTCAGCTGTATACAATCGCTTTCTCAGATGAATGTTTAAAATTAGGCTTTGAGTGAGTGTAGCCAGTGGATCTTGGTGAAGACCATCCTTCTTCGAACATTGTGGAGTGGCACTATAGAATCACAAAGAAAAAATTATACCAGACAGTAGAAACTACATCACTTAAGGACGTTCAACAGCAGCAACAGCTAGAATGGATATCAGATGTGACTTGAAGAGAAAATAATGACATTCGACCTTGCTTCAAACAAAAGGTTAGGAAGGAAAACCCTATCAACACTGGAAAGAGTTGATAACAGCTAGTGGACTCAAGATACCTATTGTGTTGAAAAATTGTTTTAAGAGAAAAATTTTATAAATTTTAACTGTCAGTAGTATAAGCTGCACAGTCAATGAATGCCAAATGTTTCCTTATAAGAGAATGGCTAATATTACCATTACGTTTCTTGATAATCCTACCAGACTGCACAAGCTTTTAACGGGTAGCAACAGTTACCAGTCTGTGAGTAGATTACTTATGACATGTCATATAACACCAAACAGTTAAAATAACTAACACCTGAGTATTAACTGAAGACATCAAAAAATGCTTGATATACTTTACACAAGGGTTTAAAATGCAATATAGTCCAGATGAATCAAAACCCCACTAAAGTATCAGTGTTCACAAAGACATGTATTGTCTGAAGGAAAATGGAATTGCTTTTAAGATTAGATAAACATGCTCAATATTGTGGATTTAACAGGGGAAACATGAAAAGAGAATACAAAAACATTTAATCTTCTATGTGCCATGTCCCTTCAGGACATTGGTGATTATGGCTCTCCACAATTTCCTGTCTTTTGTAGCTCTTAGTAAATTGTCTTTTTGTTATCTCATTCAAACCCTGCTCCACCATCCATTCACTCAAGCTCACCAGGTAGGTTATGCATTGTTTTCCGCTATTTCTCTTGCTTTCAATCTATCCTGTGAGTATCAAATTTTCCAAGCTCTCTTTCTTCATTATGTGCCCTAGAAATTTTAACTATCTCTTCCTGATGTTAGCTATAAGTCTCCTTTTTGTTTCCATTATCTCTAGAACTTTGTCGTTTTTCACATGTTTGGTTCATGGTATTCTCAGCATCCTACTGTAGAATCATATTTCTGTTGCTTCAAGTCTCTTCTTCATCAGTGAGGAAATTGTCCACTTTCACTTCCATATAGGAGGACTGATATTACATAACAGGTCAGTACTCTTTTCTTTTAACAAAATTTTCCTGTTTTTTAATACTTTGCTTAGCTTTTGAAAGGCACCTTTTGCTATCCCAACGTACCTTAGGATTTAAGTGTTGCACTTTCCGTCTTCTGTTAAAACAGTTCCCAGATAGTTAAATTGTTTGATTTTGGTATGTCCAATTTGTAATTTACATGTATAGCTGCTCTTTTTGCTAAAAACCATGCATTCTATCTTCTTGCAATTGATGTCTTTTCTTCTCACTTTCTTTCATTACCTTCTGTAGGATTTCTTGTAGTTTCTTTTTTATGTCTGTTATCAAGACTGTGTCAGCTGCATGTTATGTTGTTAAGAGTGTGGCCCCTAATAATGAATCCTGGTAGGATTTCTAACTTTCTTAGAATCGTCTCAAGGTGGGGGTGTTACTAGTACACAGGGGTGTTACAGAGAGTGAAAGTGAGAGTAAAGACTACATATAGGGGGATTGAAGAAAGTATAAAAGCTGAACGGCATTCAAGACAACAGAAGATAGCGATTGATGTCACATTTAAATTTTTGAAGATTGTAGTTATCAGGGAAACAAGTGGAAGAGAGTCCCACTGTCGGGTTTGGTTTGGTTGGGTTTTACGGCATATCAACCTCAATGGGTTAAATAACCCATTGAGGTTGATATGCCGTAAAACCAACAAAATTTTTATTTTTAGGTTGATATGCCATAAGTTTTTTTTTTTTAGGTTGATATGCTGTAAAACCAACAAAATTTTTATTACTGGTAATATTTTTCCTTTAAAAATCTATTGCAGGTAATATTTTTCAAAAAAAATATAGCTGGTAATATATATATATATATTTTTTTTTTTTTTTTTTTTTTTTTTTTACAAAGTATTTCTGGTATTAAAACCCACTTTTACACTTTCATAGTGTTTTGACCTGGGTGTTAAGAGTATTTTGCGTGTCTGATTTATGCTTAATGGGTGAAGTGACCATAATTTCTATGCTCTCCGATTTGTTAGCACATTGTTTTTTGTCATGTTTTGTTCTTTGAAGGTCTTTTGTTTCTGCTTGTTTGTTTGATCTTGTTTTGTTAGATTTTTCCATTAGGTTCTTTTGACGATCTTTGTTTGGATGATGACCGTTCCCTTGTTTGAGATGGGATAGAGTTTTGTTCATCTACGTCCATTTCGCTTGATTTTTCAATGATGTACTAGGTGGTGTTATTTTTTTTATGTACCTTTTGATTCTCTTGTGAATGTTTAGAGGTTTCTCTTTTTTTCAAGGATTTTTGTACTTTGGATTGTGATGTTAATGGTTTTGTACATATAGATTCTTTTTTGTTTGAGGTTGACAGGATAGGATTTGTTTCGTCTATGGGACTTTAATTTATGTGTGATATACTACATTTTAGTAGTTCTACTAGACTTTTAATTTATTTATTAGAGTTGTAAGGCCTTTGCTTCTTATTGCATTGTTCTCTTGGATGTCATTTTGGTGATTTGATATTTTAGCGATATTTGCATATGATGTTGGAAGTGAATACGGTTCGACCTGTTTTTCTGGCTTCTTGGAACAAGATGTTTTGCGTGTATTTTATTCTTATTATTTTCTTTTCCTTTTGAGATGTTACATGCTTTAGAGTCTGCTGAGTAATTTTTTTTACAGTTTGGACATAAAGGAGGCCTTTTGCAGGGTGACTCTTCATGAGCCGACTCAAGTTCCTCACATCTTCGACAGACTGATGCTCTCATACAAAGATTTTGAAGATGACCAAATTTCTGACATCTACAGGGATTAAGAATGTATGGCACTACCTTGACTATTAAGTATCCTATCTTTATTTCTTTAGGTAGAGTAGGTTTGTTGAATGTCAAAATGTACGGGTTTGTATTTATTGATATGTCATTTCTTTTTATTTGAATTCTTTTGATGTCTGTTACTCCTTGCTTTTTTAGGGTGTCATCCATTTTAATTCACTCTGGTGAGCAGAGTGATAGTTCTGGGTATTTTATTACTCCCTTAGAAATTGGTGGGGGTAAGCCTTTACTTTATAATTGTCTATTTGCTTGATTTTTAGTAATTTTTCTGCATCTTTTTTGGTTTTGATTAAAAGTGTAATATTTTTCTTCCTTTTTTTTTTTTTTTTTTTTTTTACAGATTTTTGTTCAATCATGGTCGATATAACTATTTGGAACACAAAAGGAGACACTTTTGATATTTCACCATCTAGTGATTCTCTATCTATGAAAGTTGGAAAATGTTTTTTTTTCTATTTCAATTTCACGTTCTGTTTCAGAAATCTCATGTTGTTTCTTGGTTCATTTATAAGACATAGCTATATAAGCTTGATTTTTGTATTCGCTGTGTTCCCCACCTACCTTGGAAATCCTTCTTAAGGGATACTATCGGGGGGGGGGACTTATCCCATTTGCCCTAATCCACCAGGGCTATGTAGACGGTATAGTTGCAATGAAAGTGCATATGAGCACCCGCATTCCCCCACCACATCTACCCAAGTATAGTATGGTGCAAAGATTCGCAGCCATGTTGGAGCCATTATCTATCATCCCAATTAGCCTTTGCCACTATGTGACTAGCCAATTGGAATGGATCGGGCTATTCTATCTGCCTGTCTATCCCAGGTAGGGACCAAAGTGATGTGTTATGGACACTCCTAGTCATTTTATACTGGATAAGGGGGTCACTCAGTCACCAGGAATCCATCCACAGGCATCACAGATAGCCACCCACAGCAAACAGGTCATTGAGGAGAATTTATAGGTTTTTGTGAATGTGCATTTTATATATTGCAATTTGTATTGCCGGTATTATTATTATAAAAAAACTTTCTTAGTATTCAGACTCCAGTTTGAGGTCGGGGGAAGCTATTTACCCATAGATGGGGCCCTAATAGGTGCTACCACCCCGGGTCAGAGTGGACCTGGGAACAACAGCAATTAAGAGTTGGTACCGCACTCCTCATAACGTCCTGATCAGAGGCCTTGCTGCTGAATGCAGTTTATCATCATACCCAGGATGCCACTGTCGGGAAGTGCAAGAAAAGAAACTATTGGAGAAGAAGTGATGATTCCTTTCTATGTTTGTTATCAACACTGTGTCAGCTGCATATCTTATGTTGTTAAGATTGTGGCTGCCAATAATGAATCCTGGTAGGTGTGATAAAACATTTAATAATGGGTGTAAAATATCTTCTTTGCATGTATTTGCCAGCTAAGAGACACTAAAAAAAACAAACAAATATTACACTGGATCCACTGTACTGGTATTATGGTTAGACATTCCATTACTGAATATTTGAAGCAGAATGAGTTATGGTAATGAGTAGAAAAATGCAATTGTATCTTATGTGGCATGTCCCTTCTAGATCATGACTTCCTGTTTTATGTTGCTCTAAGTTACTTTGGTCCCTATAACATCCTTCACTCTCTTTGCTCTGTCATTCATTCACAAACTCATTAAGTATGTCCTGTAAGTGTTAAAATCTCAAGACACTCTTTCCTCATTATGTTTTTTAGGAATTTCTGTTGTCTCCTGGTCATAATATAAGTTAGATCCAATTTATCCTAAAAATCCAGCTTGTTACTCACAGGTTCTGTCTGTGGTATTCATTGGTAGAACCACATCCCCATTGCTTCAAGTCTCTCCTGTATCTATGAAAAGGTTGTTCAGCACTCAGTGCTATCTAGGAGATTAGATATTGCATGGTAGTTCAGCACACTTTTCTTTTTTTTTCTGAAGACATTTACCAAACTTTTTAATACTTTGCTTAGTTTCTGAAAAGTAATTTCTGCAATTCTTACCCTCTTTTGGAAATCTGTGTAACACATTCGACAGTTCGTTGCTACACAACCAAAGTAGTTAAATTTCTGCACCTGTTTGATGTTGACATCTCCAAGACACAGCTCATACCCTGGGCTGTCTCTTTTGTTAGAAACCATGCTTTCTGTTTTCACAAAGTTATTTTTTTCTTGCTTTCTTTTACTAAGAGATCTTTCAGTTTTCTAGCCAGTACAAATTGTGAAAATTAATAAAAGAGTTAAAGGTAATAACTGATTGCTGGTCAAAATGGACATGAGAAAATGCGTCCAGAAGACACTGGCAGCTGCAAGTTAAGAAAAACTTTTATACAAGGAAATTAGAAATGCAATGATATGCGATCAACCATGAGTATGAACCGAACAAATAGCTATTGATTATTAGAGCAAAACATCCACGCTCTAAACTAAGGCAATAACAAAGAAGTCACAGCAAAAATTCACTGGTATCAGTTCACAAAATAATGATATGCGCTCAGTCACGTTTAGAATGGCACATCCCCCCGAATTGAATAAGAAAAAAGTTAAGGCTTTTCATTCATCTTTAATCGTTTTGATGAAATTATTCAAGAGCTGTGAAGAGAATCACATTTGATAGGGAGGAGCACAACTTGAGGAAAATGTGCTACATTCTTCTCTATCCTATTAATATTAATAAATTTCCAGTTCCTTGTTGCATTTGTAGAAAAAAAAGCATAGCAAAATATGAAAACAATTCACATTTCTTACTACATTTAGTTTCAGGCAAGATATAGGAGTTCCGATTGATAGGGTCAATGTGCATAAATATAATGCTATCCATAATACACATTTCTTACATAACTGGATTAGTGAGCAACAGTAAGGAAAAAGTGTGTGTGTGGGGTTGAACCAAAAAAAAAAAAACAAACAAACAATAACTATGATGGGATAGGATGGTCTTTGCTGTAAAAATAGGTCAGCCAATAACGCAAAGTTTCACAAGAGATTTATACTGAGCAGTATTTATAAAACACGTACAAACAGTTGTTCTTTTTTATGGTAATTCACCCCCCACCCCCCAAAAAAACAGAGACTAAATGTATACTCAACCTTTGATTGAATTTTATTGGTGCTAGTATTGCACCTCAAATCTTAGTACTTCCCATAATAATTATTATATAAATGGGATACACTTCAGGTACAATGTGTGTGTGGGGTAAGTTATGGTTCAGATGTGTGCCACTGCCACCTTCTGGCTGCCCACATTTTTTTTCTCACCACCCTGAAGGGGGCAGTACCGCCCATTTTGGACTAGTCAATTGTGTGTGTGTGTGTATAAATCATTTATCACTTCACTTGCTGACAGACTCGTGTAATTATCTTTGTGTGAGCAAAATATTTTGTTGCCCAAATCTGTGAGCTGCTCCAACGGCAACAGGAGATACTGGTAGACTTTTGGAATGGAATACGCACTTGAGGGAGATGGGAGAACTACAGACAATAAATGCACCTTCATTTTAAAAGTGCAAATATAGATTTTTTTAATACTAATGTTCACCCAATACAAGGCTCAAGAAGCACTCAAAGTAGAAGGTTACTGTATGAGGTTATTGTATGAGCATTAGAAAAGGCAAGAAGTGCAGCTCATGAGGTTATGTAGAAAAGATAACAGTTAACCTGATACTTGAAGAAGTCAAGAGTGTAGTGATTAGGAAAACATGCTGTGACGAGTCAGTTCAACAAAGCAGCAGTTCTTGGGAAGAAGCTGTTTGAGTGGAACTTACTTCTTACTAATGGAATAATATTTACTTAGATTAATCTGGCAAAGGGACAAATGCAACAAGAAGATTGTGTTTCACTGAGGAGTTGGAGCATAATTTGAAATCTAAAATTGAAAATCTTGGTTTTTATCAGGGCTGTTGGCATTAACAAGAAATACACAACTCACCCAAATTAATGTAAATGGAAGAATATATAATGATTATGTTAAAGATTTTCATGGCATTCTCATTCTATCTTATTTGATAGCATTAAAAAAAAGTAAAGAAGAAAGAATGAAATAAGAATTCAAATCTGTAGTGGAATTAACAGTTATATTTGTAAGGAGGCACATAGGTTGGTAGAATTTATATCTGCCTTTGAAAATTAAGAGGCATGTACTTTTTCTGGTGAATGTACTAATTGATAGTCATGGATTGTGGCCCAGGACTTTTACTTTCAACTTCCTTAATAAGAGGAATAAAATTAGCAGAAAATAGTTTCAGTGTTTAATGAACTGATAACACTTTCATGGCTGCATTTTTATAGCATTGTTGCATGGCTGTACTGGCCAATATTTTGAAAAATAGGAAATAGTTATTTATTCAGAATAAATGACTATAAAGATGCTGACACTGATTTCTGATCAGTGCCACCATTTTGGTTTTGATAACATACACTGAAGTACAGATTAAGCTAAATGACATCCACAACTCACAATATACAGGTCATTGTTTACTACTATATGCATATATATATATATATATATATATATATATATATATATCTCTTGAGGAAACTTTAATTGCCAACTCTCTCTCTCTCTCTCTCTATATATATATGTGTGTGTGTGTGTGTTTTCAAGACAGTGAATTTCTTAGCATTAGTGTTATAGAGTAACTAGTGTTTATTGCTATTTAAAAATTAGTTTAGACTTATAAGTCTAAACTAATTTGTAAATTTGTACTATAGTAGCATAGTAGTAACGAATTATTTTAATAAAAATGAAAAAAAATGAAAACAATTCTTGTAAAAATTCATTAGTCATTGAAATTGTTTTTCTCCTTAAGACAATAGTGTCCACAATATATTTTATATATAAAAGCATTTCTTATTAAATAATGTCTTAGTTTTATTTAATATTTTATTTTCTGATTCAGTGCAGATTGGGTAACTGGTGTCCAGTTTGGATAAAAAAAGTTTTATCATTTAAATTCTCTGAAGACTTGTCCTTATAACGAATATAAACATTAAAAAAAAAATGATTTTACTAAGATTTTCTGAAAAACAAACATTTCAAAAGTAATTTCATTCATTTGTAAAGAAGTCCTGAAAGTTTCATTAAAAACAACAATTATCTGATTTTTTAAAGTATTTCCAGACAAGTGTGCTATTTGCTACAAAAAGATGCTAAAATTTCTCAAACTAATGGATAATGTTGACACCAGAGAAAAAAGATTTTTAACCAAAATTTCAAAGGTTGTAAAAAGGAATAAAAAAAATTTTTACGTAAAAATATGCTTTGACCTTTCCTCTTAATAATAAAGATTTTGACGATAAAACTGTTTTTTTTATTAAGTCTTTGGCATTGTTTTAACATGTATGCTCATTTTTTAGAGAATCTTTGGAGGTACCTACTTATGACTATCTGGCAAGTAAAATTACTTTTTTCATGTCACATATAAAGACTATTGTTGAAAGTGAAAGCTTTTAGTATTCTATGTGAAGAATATGTTAGAATTAAACTGCTTTTATTACAAATACCATAGCAATTACAGATAATTCAATAGAAAGAATTAGTGAATTTATTCTGGCAGGCATCTGAAATATTCTTAGGGAGGAACTGCAGTGAAAAGATGAGAAAAATATTTTTAAAAATACAGCATATGTTTTCAATTCTAAAACAAAGGTTGTTTTTTGATAGTAGACAATTTTAGAAAATATAATTTTTTCGGGATGTAAATCTGTTTAGGAAAAAAAAGGTTATTCTTGACCTACCTGAATATTAGCATAAGCTGCTTTGATAACCTTCTGGTTTCCAAGTCTAAGGCCTCTTTCAAGTTCAGTCTTGATAGAGCCCATAACATCATCAAGGTCATCTGGAATTAAGAAACAAAAAATAAAGTTTATTATGAGAACATAGTAGATTACTGAACAACAATAGTAGGTGATTTAATCACAGTTTTAGATGAGAAACTTGCTAACAATCAGTTTACAGTAATGTATTAAATGATGAAAGTATTGCATTTCAGATAATAGTAATAGTGAAATTAGTCATTTCTATACAGGAGGAAACATTCACCATTCATTGATTGAATGATTAGTCTTACTGTACTTTAGTTGAAATTCATTAAATGCTTTTTCTTAAAACAAAATAAATTAATAAAAAGAATAAAAACTAATATAAAAGTATTTACGTGTTTATTTGCACCAGTCTCAATATTTTTAATTACTTTAGAAACAATATATTCAGACAGTTATGTTTGTGTAAGATTAACATGCAGATGTAAGAGTTCTGTATATTGGTATGGAATAGTGAGATTAGCTGTTTCATTACAGGAAACATTCAGCATTCACTGACAAAACAGCATTATTGTCAGATGAAATTTATAAAATCTTTAGCTTAAAACAGTTTTTCAGGAAATTAGACTTCCCAAGTTCACTGTTATATCTCTTTCTTGTATTGATTGGAATTTCTATTCAAATCTTTTGTTTAAGGTAGTGTGGAAGTCAATTTTCAGTTGTGTGATGAATGCCAAACAGGGACCCCAAAATTTTCACTCTTCTTCTATGTACTTTGTCCCTTCAGGACATTGGTAAACATGGCTCTCCACAATTAATTGTCCTTCATAGCTCTTAGTAAATCTTTGAGAGTACACAAGCAGTTGATATTTACAGTTTCTTCAGGAACAAGGCTATACAATAGTAGGTGATTCAAAGTTTCAAATGAGAACCTTTCTAACAATCACATATGTAGATATTTACTAAACTGAGGGTGGAGGTATAACCATGTCTCCAATAAAGACTGAACTCATTCTATCTAGTGAATTACTCTACAGTAGGCCCACATATGTATTGATTAAGATTAGAAGGGTCTTATTTAAAGACACAATAACAGAAAAACTAGTGAGAATCAAATTCATAAGATTAGTTTGTTTAATGATTGCATAGTGGGGGGGGATTTTGACTTGGTATCAGATTAAGCTTCTTCTATGTACTGAGTCACTTCAGGATGTTGGCAATCATGGCTCTCTGAAATTGATTGTCCTTTGTAGTTTTTAGTAAATTTTGTCTTTATGCTCTCCTAATCTTTGTTCTGCTAGCCATTTATACAGGTTCGTTAGGTAGATTAAGTGCTGTTTTTCGCAGTCCCTCTTGCCTTCAATATATCATGTGGCTGTCAAATTTTCCAAGCCCTCTTTCTTCATTATGTATCTGAGAAATTTCAACTCTGATTTTAAGTATAAATGTCCTTTTTGTTTCCATTTTTTCTAAAACTTTGTCGTTACTCACATGTTCAGCATTCTTCTGTAGAATCATATTTCTGTTGCCTCAAGTTTTTTTCTTCATCTGTGAAGAGATTGTCCAGCATTGACTGCCATATAAGAGGACTCATATTACATACTCTTTTCTTTGTTTTTAATGAATTTTTTCTATTTCTTAATACTTTGCTTAGCTTTTGTAAGGCACCTTTTGCTATCCTAATATGCCTTTGCATTTTGATGTCACACTTTCCATCTTTTGTTAAAACACTTTCCACATATTTAAATCGTTTTACTTGTTTAATTTTGGCATCTCCAATTTGTAATTTGCATGTTGAGCCATTCCTTTTGCTGACAATCATGCATCCTATCTTCTTGTAATTGATGCTTAGTCCTTTAACAAAGAATCAGGTCAACCCAATAAGAGACTCAGTGTTTAATCCAAGTGGTGCTGTAAGCACCAGAAGTTACATCCTCTTCCACAATGGGCTGTTGAGAGAAGACTGGGGACGGATATTATGTATTACAGCCGCAGTCTCTGTTTGGTGACCCATAGCACGACAAGATTCCGAATGCATTATTTGGCAGTTAGAATTGATATTTTGTGAGAAAGGTCTGCCATACAAAATCCTTACTGACAATGATACTGCATTCACCAACAGGTTATTCAAGGTTTTTGTGGAGGAATGGGGCATCCAGCTGCACTTTCACATGACATCCAGAAACAGGATAATAGAAAGATCCCATAGGAGTATAAAACGGATTGTAGTGCAGAAGCAGTGCCCCGTACAAGAAGCCATTTACTAGTACAATGCCCCATGCGCTAAAGGATGACACATTGAGCCCAAATGGATCAGCCCTACACAATTCATATTTATGAGGTTAGGCTCAAGGACATTGATGCCGTACCAGCATTAACACCATTGACAGAGCATGTGACATATAAAGTTGAAGATGAGGTGTGGGTGAGACCACCCCAGAACCAATGTACCACCAAATTTACAACCAGGAAGGCCTCTAGGATCATCAGTCCACAATCTGTCCTGATTTGATGGCGTGCTGCATCTGACTGTCATCTTACAAATGCTCTGCCGCTGATGATTCATCCATGAGCAATGGGGAGTTGGAAGTAGATTCCTGGGTTTTCAATTCATCTTCTCCTACAGGGGAGATAGAGATCGACAAAAATGAGGATGAAGTACCTCCATTGCATTGTGGTAAGAATGAGGATGAAGTACCTCCCTTGCGAAGGATCACCAGAAGGAAACACCTGCCCCTGCATGTTAGTGCTGTGATCATAAGATCAGGGGGGAGTGTAACAGAGAATCAAGTCATCCTGATAAGAGACTCAGTTGGTTGTATGTGGTGCTGTAAGTACTAGGAGTTATATTCTCTTCCACAATGGGCTGTTGAGAGAAGACCTTGGCACTGACTATTTGTATATGAATGATACTGGGCAGGTATTAGCCAATAGTCAGCATGGGTCTGGAACTGGGTGAGCTATATAAAACCAGTTTTTTTTCTCAGTCGAGAGAGTTCTCACAATGTGCGGATGTGCAAAAACCAGACAAGATGAACACAGTCCTTTCTTCTCACTTTCCTTCACTACCTCCTGTAGGAGTTCTTGCAGTTTCCTTTCTGTCTGCTATCAACACTATGTCATCTGCATATCTTATACTAAAATTGTGACTGCCAATAATGAATCCTGGTAGGACTTCTAATTTTGTCAGAATTGTCTCACTGTTGAACAAGTCTGGTGAGAAGAAATATCCCTTTCTTATGCCCCTTTCTATTTTGTATATTTACTGAATTCATTTTCTATCCATATGCAGGCATCTTGCTGCCAGTATAGTTCTGGATTATTCTAATATCCTTCCTAAATATGTCAAGGTTACTTAGCAGTTACAACGGATTAAGCTTAAGAAAACCTAAAATACAAAAAATAATCTGAGAACAGTCGCAAAAGGAAATTAACCCATTAATGTCAACTGCCTTATTTTGGAATGGTGAGTATTAATGAATATTAGGTAGAAACCTTTAATAAATGCTATAATTTTTTTTCAGAAGCCCATGATAGTGAGAATACAATAATTAATACTAGATTTTTATTTTATTTTTTTATAATTAATTCTGGATTTTATGATGGGTTAAGGAAACAAACTTTATTAAAATGAATCTTCAGACTTTGAAATGAAATCAATTCTGTTATAAACAGAATTAAGTTTTATAACTTTGATAGAATTAAAGATATTTTTAGTAACTTTTGAAAAATTTAGATACTGTTTCTTCAAATTTAAGTATTAATTTTTTTCTGTGTATAAGACACACTATTTTACTTCGAAATTTGATATCAAATTTGGCTTTGTCCTATACACTGAAGATATGAATTATATGATATATGCAAGTTTGCATAAGTATATTTAAACATTTAAATTTCTATATTTTATTTCATTTAAACCTGTTACTTATAACAACAGTAAATTGAGCCCCTTTGTGCTTTTGATTATATAAACTAATTTTTAAATGGAATTAGATGGAATTTCTGTTCAATAAAAATGAGCTAAATATGACATCTTTTTCTTTTAAGTATATTTTACTTTTTTAATTTTTCTGAATTTTTTTTTTCTTCTTTTATACATTTCTGGACCATTATTTGTCTTTAAAATTTACATTTTCTTTCTTTAAACTAAAAAAAAAAAGAGTCTTCTTTCATTTTGGCATGTTTTGTTTTTATCTAGCCACTCTAAAAAAAGAGCTAATATCCTAGATTCATCTAACTTTGATTATCACCAAATATATTTCTCAGAATCACTTTTATTTGCTGTGAATAGGTCTATTAAAATAATGAAGTTATAGTATAATATATCTTTTACCAAGCCCTTTTCCTCTTCATTTCCTGTTTTTAGTCTACAGATTAAATCATCTGTCTCCCCCTTACATTCTACTGGCAGATTTGCCATTCTTTTTTTTTTTTTTTTTACAAATTGGGATGCTCCCTTCCCTTTTCTGATTCAACTGTTCCTCTCATACCTTTCCAGTGGCAAAACTGCTTTTGTTAACAGGTTGGGCAATAAACAAAGTAAAGGTTCAGTTTTTTTTATTCATAATCTCAAATTAAAAATAAAAAATCTTTCAACAATCTGACATCAAATTTGATTATATAAGATTTTGCTATTAGTATTGTGAATTTGGTGACATAGTAATTGTGAGTTCAATCCCTGGGCTGGGTAGTGTGTACATACCCTTAATGGAAACAGGGCAAGCAATAACTGAGTGGTAGTAAAAATAAGAAATAGACAAGATATTACTAGACACAGGCAGTGCAACGAGAACAGTCTAACCCTATAGATTAAATAAAGGGTTCAGTTTGGAATTCCCTGTAAGTTACCTGGATTGATATAGACCTGAGGAAAGCTGGAGAGCACAATGGCTGGATCATCGTGATACCAGCAACAAAGATGAGGACAATACTATACTTGTAAATAGTGTAAATAATAATATTTAGTTGTTAAACTGTATAGATCCCTGTAGAAGGAAACAAAAAAAGACTACTTAGATAACACAATAGGTAAGAGATGATTAAAAATCTAGTGTCATATAAAAAAAAGGATCTACAGAATGTGTGTGTGTGTGTGTATATATATATATATATATATATATATATATATATATTATACATATATATATGACAAATTAAGAAAAAGTTTTTGTGATGCGTTTCATCCTTTAAGATCTCATCGAACTGGGCTTTGTTGATGCTGCCACGTCTACACATGTGCATGAAACAAGTGACACTGGTAGTTTCAATATTTTTTGAAATAATATTTTTTCAATCTAGCCAAATTCATTTGTATTCTTTTTCTCTTGATTATCTTTGTCCCTGGCTATCCCACATTGTGACAACAGAAAATCTGCCATGAATGGTGATATATTGTAAGAGCCTGTACACAAATTTACTATGCCTGAACTAATGATCAAAGTACTTTCCAGACATTTTAGTCTCAGCAAATTATTTTCTTTTTTAATCAAAGTAGCATTCCCTATGTCAAAATTGTGGTCAGTTTTGTTACAGTGAACTTTTTCCAATTTGTCATACTATTTTTCTAAATACCATTTGTCAATATATATAATTATATATTATTATATATATATATATATATATATATATATATACCAAATCTGTTACTCAGAGTTTTCTGCAATGCTAATCCATCAAGTGAAACTCAGTTTATTTTATATTTTAAGCTTTAACTTTATATGCACATAGCTATCATATACAAAGGAGTTGAACTGTTTTGTTTATCACAATCTTAACACTTTATAAGATTAAACATTTTTTTCTTGTTCTTTTTATGATTTTCTATCAGTACAAGAACATTTATCATACCACAACATTCTTGTCAGTCCTGGAGATAAAACAAGGGTGGATACCAAAATTAAGCATGTACAAAAGTTTAAATATCTAGGAAGTGTTTTAACAGAGGATGAAAAAGGTGACACTGAAACCCAAAGGCACATTGAGACAGCAAAACCTAAGTATCAAGAAATAGGAAATTTTCATTATTAAAAAAAAAAAAGAAAAAGGAAGAGTATTAAACTGTTATGCAATATTGGTCCTTCTATATGACAGTGAATGCTGGACAATCTCATCTAAGAAAAGAAGAGACTTGAGGTAACAAATATGTAGTTCTACAGAAGGATGCTGAGAATACCATGGACTGAACACATGAGAATGACAAAGTTTAAGAGAAAATGGAAACAAAAAGGACACTTAGCATCAGGAGTTGAAATTTATAGGAGACATAATGAAGAAAGAGGGCTTAGAAAATTAACACTCCCATGACATATTGAAAGCAAGAGAGATAGAGAAAAACAGCATATAACCTATCTAATGAGCTTCGGCAAATGGCTAGCAGAACAAGGATTAGGAAGAGGTAGCAAAAAGAGACACTTTACTAAGACACACAAATGAAAGGAAATTGTGGAGAGCCATATGATTGCCCACATCCTGAAGGTAAATGGCACATAGAAGTTTAATCAGACAGAAAGCTACAAATGATGGATTAATCAATTGTGCTGCACAAATCTAACAGCCTGTTTGGTTTAAAAATCATCAGCATTGAAAATTCTGTTTGTGGCTTTGATTTGAATGCTGTCCACAAGGAAATATGCAACTATGTTAGCTACTAAGCATACATATTCTTACTTATTTTCATCTGGAAGCTAGCTACAATCTCACTTTCCTTCAGATCCTTCATCTTCTACCAGCATTCATACATTAATATTTCCTGTATGTTAAGATTGCTTGTTACATTTTCCTGATAGAAATCAAGAATAATGTATTAAATTTCAATAATTAATTGCAAGACTGTAGCTGTAGCAAGCAAAGTTTATATTTGATACTTAAAATGTTTTTTTTTAAATTCATTAACTGAAAATCATAAAAAAAAGAACATATTTAACCCTTCAGCATTCAACATGCTCAAATCCACCCCATAAATATCGGCTCTCACAATCTATTTGCGTGAATTCCTGTGTTATTTGCAATTATGTTGTTATATCTTGTGGCAGAGTATGCAGAGGCGGGTTGAACATTGAGAGCCAATATTTATGGGGTGGGTTGAATGCTAAAGTGTTAATCAAAATATTTCTCAGCAACCTCTATAAATTTATTCTCCCTTTGGTTTTAAGCTGTCATAAGTCTTCCTAAAGAATTCTTCATTCAAATAACCAATGAATTCATTGATTGGTTCTTATTGATGTTCTTGTCTGCAAGGAACTAGTTTAGAATTTGTTATCCCATGTAGGTTTTAGATAGGTTATTTTACCAACACACTAGCCCCATGGGTCGTCCTTTGTAGGATGTGCATGTAACAATTACTAGAATGGCAATTAGAATCCTGGACCTGGGTTTAAATTTTGCCCGAGTCTGTTGGGAAAAGCATGAATACATTTCTTCTCCACCCAGTTACAGTATTTTAGCCTTGAGTAGAATATAGTCTTTGAGGAGAATTCTGAATTGAAAACCATGAAAAAGACAATAGGTGAAACCCCTACTTCTTTTCCCAAAAAGTCATGGAGATTCACAGACAATAAAGAGATTTATGACCACATCACCTGAAACACCAGTTCCCATATGATCACCAAAGTTAAACAATGTCGATCATGGTCAGTACATAGATGGGTAACCACTTGGGAATATCAGGCACAGTAAGTTTGGATGTGCAGGTGATTTAATAGATAATGGCTTGAAATTCTTAATCAGAGAGCAGAGTTCCAATTCCTGTTTGGTTTGTTATATTGATTTAAATGCAAATACCCTTGGGAAAGGTATGAATCCACCTCTTCTCCCCCAGCTATGGATTAATTAGTAAGACGTATTACTAAAACATTATCTCAAAAAACAAAAAAAAGAACAAATATATTCTTACAATCTAAAAATATTTTCTGACTTTAAATAACCTGCAAAAAGTTGATAAGCCAAAAAAAAAAAAAATGAATAAATTAAAAATAATAAAGAAAAGGAATCTGGATTGCTATGATTGTCTACATCCTGAATATATATGCAAGATAATGTGTATGTGTGTGTATGTGTGTGAATGAGGAGCCAAAACATCAGTGAAAATTGTACTATTATCTATAGAATTTTATGGCAAGCATCTGGTAAAACAGGAAAGTTTAGATACATTATAGCTAATCAAAGTAGCCAAACAATCCATGTAGATCTGTATACCAACTTGAAATTGTGTATTCAAAGCTTGAACAACTAGTTTGGTTAATATGAACAGTCATTTTTGTAGCATAACACCAATAGGAGGATGTAAAAAATGATATAACGTGAACTGAATCAACTGAAGATGGAAACTGTATTCCACCCTGTTTAAACATCTACCATTTCTCCTATAGTCCAAGAAATATTGTAAATATTAGGATTAAGGAAAAATTAAAAATTATTAAATTCTATATGTGCCTAACATTGTCTCTTTCTAATGCTGTACCATTACTTTTTTTTCATTTATTTTTTGTCATGTTGGTAGAAAACCAAATCAGAGAAGGGCTTTCTTGGCCCAAAGTATTCTTAGGATCCTTCTGTAGAATCTCGTTTCTGTTGCCTCAAGTCTCTTCTTCATCTGTGAAGAGATTGTCCAGCATTCACTTCCATGTAGGAGGACTGATTCTACATAACAGTTCTAACAAAATTTTCCTATTTCTTAATATTTGACTTAGCTTTTAAAAGGCACTTTCCACTATCCCAATGAACCTTCAGATTTCAGTGTTGCATTTGTTAAAATACTTCCTAGATATTTAAATTTTTGTACTTGCTTTATTTTGCTTTATTTTGGTGTCTCCAATTTTCAATTGGACATTTAGTCCTTTCTTCTTGCTTTCCTTTATAACATTTCTGTAGTAGTTCTTGTAGTTTCTTTTCTATGTAACTGCTATCAACACTGTATCATCTGCATGTTTAATGTTGTTAAAATTGTGTCAGCCAATAATGAATCCTGGCAGGACTTCATATTCTTTCACAATTGCTTCACTGTAAAAGTTGAATAAGTCTGGTGAGAATCACATCCTTTATGATACTTTCTATTTTTGTGTATTTACTGAATTAATTTTCTATCTATATGCAGATGGCTTGTGCACAGTATAAATTCTGGATTATTCTAATATTCTCCTCAAATAAATCAAGTTTACCTAGCATTTCAAACTGTTCATTGTGACACACTTTTGTATAATCTGTAAAACATAGGTATACATCTTTTTGCATTTGTATTGCTCTTTCTGATATCACTGAGCATAAATATCATATTCCTTGTTCCAGTGTCTTTAACAAACTTTCTGTTCTTGTCCTATTTCAGGTTTAATTTTTTCTGTATACTTTATTCTTGAGAATTCAGATAAGTTTTATTATGAGGCTCATTAGGCTGATTGTCTGGTGGAGTTTGCATCTCTCTTCAATTGTGCATGTAGTAATATATAAATGACTGCCTGATTAGTATAGCTACGGCACAGCGACTATATAGGTGTCTAAGCAGTAAGGGGAGAGACAGAATGATATGCAAGATTAATGACTTCTGCCGGACTGAGAAAATATGAAGGAAATCACATTTCATAAAAGTGCAATTTATATTGCATTTTTAATTCCATGAAATAATGCAAATAAACCACATGAATCATGAATAATGCAAATAAACCACATGAATCATGGCTTTAAAAAGTTTTAATTTGTAGTGTTTCAGCTCAGACCATGTTTGTTCTCAGGTTGCAGTTTCTTCAAGTCAAATGCTTGTGGCTTAAAAATAATTCTTCAGCTAAATTTTACCCATGAATTAAAACCATAAGACTTTTGTAGCAGTAAGCAGATTTTATTCTCTGGTTGTAACCTACTGCTATAGACAAGCAAGGCAGAGATGTAAATGAGAGAGAGGTTAACAGTCTAACAGAAATCTTCCCTTTTCTGTTACTCTCGGTGATCTTCTCGTCATTCTGTGTTTTTCTGCTCAGCTAATGACCAGTCTTATAGAGAACATTGTTTTTTGTCTTGTTATCTTTGTCAAAAAATAATTTATCTTCATTCAGCAACCTTTTTGTCTAAGTCGTTTGCCATGGAAGTTGTGAAGTCTACATAACTTAGCTGATAATTATTGGGGAACGGGGGGGGGGGAGATAAATGTACAATACCATTTTTGTGACAAAAGTTGGGAAGGTAAGAATTTACTTAGTAAAGTTGTTAAAGAAAGAAAAACATAAATTTTTATATTTTTCAATAGTAACTCTGCTAATGTGACTCATGCTAAATTACATTTATTAGTAGAAATCCCAGCAGATACAAATATGAAAACTTTGCACATAGAGGGAAGAGACAATTGGGTAGATTTTTGTGCTTTTAGTAATCAAGATCAAATTTGCTGCATTATTGTTAATGTCATGGTTGTCCCCATTTTTTTTGTTTTTCTCTTGGTCATAATCAGAAAAGTTGAAGAGAAAATGATTATTTTTTAAGCTATTTATTTATAAAAAAAATTAAAAACTCATAGAAAGAGAAAACATGTTGGGAATTTTTGTGCAAGAAGAGCAACAACAAATTTATTTTTTCTTCTTTAGTCTTTCTTTTATTCGTCGTTCTTTCTTCAACAAGTACAAAGTAGGCAATTGACAGAAAAAGAAGAAGAAGAAGAAAGGTGTTGGAATGGAGAAAAAGGGGTCAGCCAAGTGGTCTCTGTCAACAGGAAATACAACTCTTCATCATAGGAATTGGTGCATGACACATACGTCTGTGCACATGCACACACATATATATATATATTATATATATATATATATATATATATATATATATATATATACTTAACCATTATATAGTAAACCTACATAGATTTACACTATGAAATATTTATGCATAAATATCTTGACCGCAATTGTACGCTCCATAAATTATGGCATCTTTTAAAGATCATGCTTCTTGCATGCATAATATTCCTAAATTTTTGCATTAGGGGTGCAATGTAGCATGGTGGTAATTGTCTAAAAAATACCTGGGAAATTCTGACTTGGGCTGCTTGGACTTACTTTTGCAATAATAATAGCCTTTGGTAAAAGACATGAACCCACTTTTCCTTGCATTATGTATGAGTGTCAGATATCTTGACAAAGATCTTGTCACTGGCTTGCTTTGATAATTGATGGAGGAAAGTGTGGTTAGGGCAGAAATTGTTCTTTTCTACCGATAGGATTGATACAGTTCCAGTTTTCTCATATTGGAAAGAAGATGAAAGAGAAGACATGAAAGAGCAAGCATAGTTTTCCTACTATCTACCAACTAATGTGGCCCAAGTAATTACAAATACCATATTATATATATATGTAAAATTTCAGATGTAACTAAAATATATCTGTAAAAGGACAACATGAATAAAAAATGTTTCCTTTTGTCTTTGTTCATATATACAGAGGTGGTCAAACTTGCTTAATGTAAGAAGAACCATATATGATAAAGCTCAGATGTTTGAGAGCTGCAAGACATGAACAAAATTTACACATACATTTTTGTTGCATACACATTTTGTTACATTTTCTTATATAAATATTAAGAAATGCATGTATGCAATAATATTTATTCATGCATACTGTTTTTAAACTCTTAGCTGATGATTGTTTTAAGGAGCTTAGACAACATATTTCAAGAAGCTACATATTAAAGGACAAAGAGCTGCATATGCATATACACACACACACATATATTATATATATATATATGACACACAGGGTGTCTCAAACATTTTGAAGGTTTCTCAAGAAATAATTCAAGCAACTATATCTAATTTAAATAATGCATATGTAGACAGTATTTATTATAAATGCAAGGTCTTAAGATTTTGTTGTCACATGTTTTTAAATTGATGCCTGTTATGATCTAGACATTTCTCAGAAAGAGATGCAATCAACAAGCAGCAATCAACATTTCAGTCAGTTTTTGGCTGCATTCTTGCTCTATGGAAACTTTCATTTTGGCAATTGTTGTTGGCTTTGTAGCAGAGACATTATCTTTTAAGTATCATCACAAGAAAAATCTAAAGAGGGTGAGGTCCAGTGAACAAGGAGGATATTCTACAAAACCTTGTCTTCCAATCCATCTGTTTGGCAAGATTTCATTCAAGTATGATCATACATCACAGTGGTAGTATGGTCATGTTCCATTTTGCTGAAAATAAAATTCAGCATCTCATTCTCTAATTCTTGCATGATAGACTGTTTCAGGGTTAAGGTGAGCATGTATACTTTTGTTTAGACACCTTGTTTAAATGATGATGGCTGCCCACTCACTGCATAAGGATAGCCACCAAACTGACCATGATGGATGAGGTGGTTCCCCATCAGAAAAGTTTGGAAACTTGACAATAATTGTGCAATTGTTTATATATATATATATATATATATATATATATATATATATATATATATATATACACACACACACACACACGTAAAAATCCGTGGGTAAGTAATTCAAGTGAATCCTAATAATATAAAACTGATCCACAAATAAAGCTCAGTGTATTTATTGCAGAGCATATATAAATAAATTACAAATAAATGAAATTCACAAATACCCCATCTAAATGGCCATTTCGCTCTGCTTGAGCTTGTCAACAATAAAAAGTTAGATAAAATAAATATGAAGCCTAACTTTTTTTTAAAAATTTAAATAAGAGACTGAAAGGCAACAAAATGGAACCCTTGGGGACCTTTTGTGGAATCTTAGGGTTCCAGGGAACCCCGATTGAGAAATGCTAGTCTAGACAAATCATTATTCCTTTTCTACCCATCTCTACTTTATTTTTTATTTTTCCCTTTTTCTGTCTTTCTCTTTCCTCCCTTTTTAGATCCCTTTTCCCTTATTTATCATGTTTTCATCCCTTTTTTCCTTCTGATCTCTTATATGGGGTGGGGTTACTAATGCCCAAATCATATCATAAGGATATGATCTCTGGCCTTGCTTATCAGGATGAACACAACTTAACTTTGATGATCAAATATGAGCCAGTACCTTCAGTCTGATTTGGCCATAAGGGTTCTAAGGACAGTTGCATACTAGACATTTGTGCCTCGGACAATTGCATACCAGACAATTGTGTCCCTAGACAAATGTGTCTCTAGATAATTGTATACCTGTAATAATTCTTTGAAGGTTTTAAAGGCAATTACCATATATTTTGGAAAAAGCATAGGTAGTAATCATATATTTTTAGAAAAAGGAATAAAATAAAAAAATTAAAAGTTTATTTTTGTTTAAAATGCAATGGCAGATTAACAATGTTGCAAGATTGCTATACATATTGCGAGTATGTTTTTGTTTCATCAGCATTTTTCTTATGATAGTGGTAGCTGTAATTTTCCTTGTCCACAAATATTTTTCCATCAGTATTTGATTTTCAGAACTTAGCCATGGATTCCAAATTAAAATGTAATCTATAAAATTCAGAATCTATTAGATGTTTGTGGTACACACTACTGGAGTGAACTGAAACTGCTAGCTTAATTTTCTCTTGCTTTAAAAAAGAAATTTTTTTCTCTCTTTTTTTTTTTTTTAAATTTATGGTAATAACCTTTCTGCTTTAGAGTAATTAAAAGGTATTGGTGTGAAAATTTCTATATTAAACAACACTAAAAAAACAAAAAAAAAACACATTATCAGAGGTACGCAATTATCCAGGGATGTAAATGTCCTGGTACACAATTGTCTGAAACATAAATGTCCAGTATGCAACTGTCCATCCACTGACCATAAGCATATACAGAGTGTCCCAAAAGTCACCAAGGGGTTTGAAAGTTTAACTTTTTTTTTTAGTCTTCTTTCAGATATTTTATAAAGGAAGCTTTGGAAATTAATCATGTAAAAATACACAACTGAAAAACGAACACAATAGTGAAATCCTTCTACCAAAACCAAGGATCAATAATTAAAACTCAATGAGCATATTGTCACCATTACAGTGAGAGAGATTCTCCGAGTTTTGAGAGTAAAGGTTCAGTAAGTGACTTTATATGAAGTGGCATACTACATTTGGTTAGGAACAAGGGAGTATTTGAGCAAGTAAGGGAGAGTATTGAAGATTTGAATGCATTAACTTGAAGGCGGTCTTGACAGGTTTTGATCTCACGGACATCACTCCAACAAATTGTTAAATGCTTCAACCTGTTTCAGTACAACAAGATGAAACAACAGCTCATACGACAAGGGCCACATTCCAGTTTATCAGGTAAATTTTGAGGAAAAGAATTTCTCATGGTTGTGGTATAAACTAGCTATCACATTTTGAAAAGCCCTGAGTTCTTCCTATGTGGCTATTTCAAAGAAGAGGCTTATGTCAGCAAGCCTCAGCCTCTCTCCAACAATTGAAGGACAACATTAAGACAAACATCAAAGGACTAGAGTCTGAAACACAGAGGGCTTTTTGAAGAAAAATGCCCTATAATTGTTATATTTATGCGAAGCTGAAAATGGTCACCGCATAAGAGATGTAATCTTTTTCAACAAGTGTTAATTTTATTTCTCGTTTTAAAAAATAAAGGTGTTATTAAATTTTGAAATCTCTTGATAACTTTTGCAATACCCTATATTTCTAATGGATATTTTTATCTAATTTTATTTCTTTATTACAAGCGTTAATATCAGTTATGTATGTAAAAAAATGAAATACAACTTTCCTAGCTCAAGAAAAGACTTGAATGCTCAAAAATTAAAAATGATAATGTCTAGGGAAAAAAAGCAGGAATAAATAGCTACAAATGGCTGCAACTGAAAGAAAAGAGGAAAAGGAAAAAAGTGTATAAGCTAAAGAGTGAGTGTAAAGTAGGGGGGGGAGAAAAACTGAAGAAAAGGAGAAATAATCACGACACCTTACATGTATGCACAAACACACACATGAACACAAACAATACAGAAAAAACTTACACCAATGGTAAGTGCATAAAAAAGAAAAATCATGAAATATAAGCAGTCAATTGCAGATACCTCTGAAGAGTGGACAGATAGATCTGTCAACGAAACTCAGGGTGCTGAAGGTAACATCAATCAGCTAATTGACAAACTTTTACTGATATATATGTTATTTTTAATGGGTACATGTATTGGAGTTGCTATCCCTATTTTTTTATATTTTTTTAAACAGTGAAATTAATAACAATCAGCTTAGATTGAAAATTTCTACTGAAGCAACTCAAATATGTGTATCCACAGAAAATAATATATATATATATATACACGCACACATGCATGCAAGTTAATTTAGGCAGTACTTTTAGGCTCTACAAATGCACCACTGTTGCCCAAGAGTTGCCATGAAGGACATGTTCAGCTTGGCAATGCTCCAAGAATCTTTTTAAGGATCACAGGATCAACTAATCAGCTGGTATCATTTAACCAAATTCTGTCATATAATTTAGGAGATAGGTACCATTATTTATGTCTTAACATCTGTGTCAAATGATCTTGTTTAATGGATACTGTAAGCTAATACAAACAAATTCTCATATAACATGATGCTGATTGTTCAACAAGAGACATTGTATGTGAATTGTCTTATCATAAAATACTGTTAATACAATACAGAAATAATCACATTATTACATGATGTTGGGCCTCTAAAAATGGGTATTATGTTATACTTAAATTGTCTTATAACGAGGCAACCCCCATGTAATGCAATACTCTTGTGTACCAAATACAAGTGCTGGCATAGTTAAATTATTTCTTTAATTCATTCCTCCAACCCCCAAACCCCAGTACAGTGTTTATTTGATATGACATGTTTATTATTCTTAAAGTAAGTTTCTTCATGGTTCACTCATTCTGCTTCAGGAAAAAAAAAAAAAAAATTATCACCAGCATGTCTATTCCAGATGACACTTGAATTTAGTAGAAGAGTGTAAATATCTCATTTTATAAACATTTCAACAAAAGTGACCTTAAAAAAATTCTTAGTAGTACAAAATATAAGTATTGCATGAACGAACATAGTGAAAATTACTTGGGCATTTCAACATTGTGTAATGGTTAGCAAGCTTGCCTTGCTAGATCAATTATGGCTGAATAGTGAAAATGACTTATTTTGAAATAAAAAAAAAAGTATTAAGAAATTGATCATGAAATTAGCGTGCAGCTTAATTCGAAAGCAATTAATAGATTTTCCTAATCTGACATTATTTATTACTATAAAGGTTTTATTTAGAGGGAATTTGAGTAAATATCCCTGTTTTTTTATTTAATAATTAAAGTTTTTTTATTTGAAATTAATGTCTACCAGCCAAGAAATCGAAGATCCTACTAAAGGAAATGTGGTTCTTGGCAGGAATCCCTGACTGCGACATGTCCACCTTCACCACACCACCAATGTTGTCCAAAGGAAGGGGAGGAACACAAATATTGCTTGGTTCCAGTGTCATCATAAGAGTTGAAAGAATAAGGTTAGATGTGCCTTTGGGAGTCTGGCTCTAGAATTTATCCCTAGGGTCTATTCCCAAAGTCTTTCTCATGATATGGCTGCATGGCAATAGACATTTGAAAACAGATTTTCCTTTCCTTAAATGCATTGTCCCCCTAAGCTGATGAGTTACATCTAACTGATTTGAGTATTACGTTTCCTAATGTATATCTATCTATATTGTGTATTTCCGAAATACATATTAAAGCATAATTTTCCTTATCATTTAAAGAAAATATTTGAAAACTTTGTCTTAGCTTCTAAAACATATTAAAAAAGAATATAGTTGTATATCCACCTATTTGTATACGTATTATAGAGTCTTACCCTATATTCATCTGAGTAGATATTATATAGTCTTAACATCTAATTAGAGGGTTTTACAATCAGTTTCTTTTTGTTGTTATGCGAAAATCAGTAATGTTTAAAATTTATCACCTAAAATTAGAGAGAGAGCGAGAGGGAGGGGAGTTAAAAAGGAAGCCAAGCCTCAGTGACTAAAACTAAAATGATTGTTTGAAAGTAACTGGTATAAGATAACTGAAGTTAAATATTTTTAAATGAAGTATAGATAAAACTTTGGTATATTTGTGTCTGGAAATTAAATAAAACTAAAATTGATGATTTAATGGAATGAATACATATGTAAATACAAGAAATGAAAGAAAAACTTTTATGTCAATGATTTCCAATTCTTGAAGCACTTTATCAAGCCAAAATAGTTCAAAAGTTCCCCAAGGAACAAAATGCTTTGGTATAAAAGGTTTTCCCCTTGTTATTTCTTTTATTAATATTGTCTTACAGATACATTTATTTATATCTGATCTTTTTACACATACTATATATATATATATATATATATATATATATATATATATATATATATATATATATATATAAATACTAATTTTGGCAAAATAAAAGCTATCAGCTAAACAGCCTTTGCAAACAAAGAACTTAGAAATAGAGCAATAAGTATTAATATAACTGGAAACAATTCACTTATCTGAACACCGAGTTTCATGAATGTTTTGTTACATCCAATCTTTGTGAATTTATTTATGTACAGATTTTAGGGTTTTTTTTCCTCTGTTCTCTACAGTTTGTAGAGAAGTAATTTTAATTTACTAAGAATTTCACTGTAGATAGAATATATAAAAGTATAAACAAGAAGAGATTTTACATATGAATTGGGAAGAAATATGGATTAGAATCCAAATGAATGATAGGATTAAGGAACAAATAGGAATTGTTTATAAATTTAACATGTTTCTCTTTTATTTAAGTTTCATCAGAAAATGAAATATGGAGGAGAAAAGAACATTCTGGTATTTTTTATTTTTATTTTTGTTGTTTTTTCATTGGTTAAGCAGACCTCACCTGAATCTGTCTTGTCAAGCAGTGTTCATGTGTTTAATTCATGTGTTTGTGTATCACAATTCTATTTGGTCTATACAGGATTCAGTTGATAATGTGTGTGTACCACCTAATTAAACAGGAACATGATTTATTCTAGAAAATAATTAAAAGGAACCCAGATAAATATCTAAACACACATCAAACACACTTTATTATATCACCAACTTTCAGAAAATACATACTTAAAGAATCTAAGATTTGTCTACCTACAACCGGTTTAACCTAAATTTTTTTGACTCCCACACAAAACATCCCCCAATCAACATATGGACAACTACCAGACAAAAATAAAAATGCACATGAATTGCTGAAATGCATGCACACACAATCATTATATATATATGTGTGTGTGTGTGTGTAAAAATCTCAAATAGTGATGAATAAAGAAAAACTTATCTTAGCCAATGCATTTTGTTCAGAGGGAATTCATCAAGGCAAATATGAGGATTTTATTTTGTAACAAGTATTTATAATAAATTTGAAAAAACAAAACAAAACATAGGCACATATGGTGAAAGGTACCATTTTTCAGTTTCAAGAGGCCCTTGCAGGATTTTGTTTTTCTTTACTGTTTGTTTTATAAAGTGTAAGTACCCAGACATCTATCTTTGGCTTTCATGAAACAATACTAACTTATCTTTGAATTCCAGAATAAAATCTCCATTTTTGTTTGACCACAATCTTTTGGCAGATGCATTCTTCAGCCTTCTTTAAGAAAGTTGTTTTTTTTCCTTACTTTTATAGTTGTTCTACATGTTAAAGTTACTTAGAGATAATTTTCAGTGTTTATTTTACATCCCCACAAATGTAAAATACAAGATCTTTATTTCTATGGAGTAGTTGCCTATATTTTGGTATAGATAAAAGAGTGGATCCCTGATTCAACCTTTATTGGTGCAATTAGTGCTGCTGAAGGGACAGATACTCAATTACCGGGTTAAAGTTTTTGCTAAACTTCTGTAATATGAAATCAGTTTGAAAAAAATTTCTGGCTATATATATATATATATATATATATATATATATATATATATATATAGCCAGAAATTTTATATTATTTTATATTTATAGTGATTTTATATTATTTTATATATTTAGTGATAGGAGAATTAATCAGAATTGGAATCGAAAATCAGAAATATTGGAACTTTTTAAATTATCAGAATCGGCATTGGAATCGGAGAATTTTTAACCTATTAAGAGCTACAAAGAACAGGAAATTGGGGATAGCCATGATTGCCAATGTTCTGAAGGGACACAGCATATAGAAGAATTTAAGAAATATCATTTTAATCGGACATTTTGGTCTGTACAAAAATTAGTTTTGTTTTTTTATCTACTAAAGTGTACTTTTATAAAAATATAAATTATTTTTATATATGTATTTCTTTTTTACTCATTTTTATTAAAATGCACCTTCAGTGGTTTAAAAGTTCAAGATTCCTTTAAATTAGTAAATTTTTTTTTTTTATCATTTCATCCCAAGCAAGGCAATAAAGCCATTAAGATGCAATAGGTTACTGAGTGTTAGAGAATATGAGACCCTCCCAACCAAAAAAAAAAAAAAACACTATTAAGGAAAGAGAATAATAACAGAACAGGAATTAAGAAGACAGAAGATAACAATTGACAATGCATTTAAATTTTTGAAGATCAAAGTTGAATGGGAAGCAAGAAGCCAGAAGAGACTTCCACGAGCAAGATAGAACAAACTGTGTAGAACTCATGATTACATCTAGCCATTTCAACTGTGAATCGATGAGACCTTGCTGTCAATCTAGTACTACACTTAAATTCATAAAGGAAAGTTCATCAGAATAATTACCATGAAATTCATAAGTCAATTTAAAAAGAAAAAAAAAAGAAAAAAAAAAGAAAAGAAAAAAAGAGAACTATCATCTGGATCAATGAGTATGCTAATTTTCTTTTTACTGTGCCTAAAAAACATTAATCACATCATTTCTCAGTTACCAAAATTCTCCAAAATTGTTTCTGCTTGACAGAACAAAAGTTATCAATCTAAAAATAGATCACTACAATAAAATAAAAGTGCTAGCTAATAATACTAGAAAATTATATAATTTAACATAAATTTAACATAAAACTAGATCAATAATTATTACGAAATTAGAAGTAATAATGTTCTATACTCAACTCTAGTCGAGAGTTTCAATTAGTGATTGAACAATTATGAACACTATTTACATTATTCGGACTATTGTCCTCATCTTTATTGCCATGTTTATCACAACATTTCAGCCGTTGTACGCTCCAGCCGTCTTCAAGTGGTTGGAATGTCGAACTGAACCCTTTATTTTGCTCACTGGGGTAGACTGTTCTAGTTCCACGTGCCATGTCTAATGGATATCAGTTATCTCCTGTTAATTCCTCTCTGAAAGTTCTACACTGCCTTAACTGACATCCATTAGACATGGCACGTGGAATTAGAACAGTCTACCCCAGTGAGCAAAATAAAGGGTTCAGTTCAACATTCCAACCACCTGAAGAAGGCCGGAGCATACAACGGCCGAAACATTGTGATAAACATGGCGATAAAGATGAGGACAATAGTCCGAATAATGTAAATAGTGTACATAATACCTCATCTCAGAAATATAGACAGATACTGAAAAATTATAAAACACAGAATTGACCTTCAATAAGTATTGTACATTATTTCTAATAATAATAATGGATTACTATGTCTAGCATTCATCAATTCTAGAGAAGAAATATGGTAAATATGGTAATTCTTTGGATAAACTCTTCACTATGGTAACTAGACTTTATGAATTTAAGCACAGTAGTAAATTGGCAACAAAGTCATCAATTTACAGTTGAATTGGCTAGATGTAACTGTAAGTTCTATGATAAGTTTCTTTTCTCACTTCTTGCTTGTGGAACTCTCTTCTGGCTCCATCTCAGACAGAGAACATCACTAGAAAATACAAAATCTTAAGGAATCAGTGCATATGCTAAACCACAAAAATCTCCTAAGCCAGCCAAGCATAGAAATGAATACAATATGGGAACCAGTAATACAGAGTGCTAGAGAAAAAAAAACAATTTTAATATGAGCTCTGGTAAAAAAAAAAATGATAATGTGACATTAGGTAAATAAGTCCCAAAAATTCATACACTGATGTCCTCAAGGACACATGACCCAGTGGATAAAATTGTTGGTTGATTCAAATGACTTGACTCAAAGAGTTGTGAGTTCAATAGGTGAACAAAAACCTGGTGAGTTGAATTAAAGAGAGATAACTGATACTGAGACATCAGGAAGAGGCACACAATGTGGAACTAGAAACAATCTACCCCCAGTGGATGAAATTTTCAGTTCAAAATTCCCATCACCTGAAGAAGGTCAGAGCATACAACAGCTGAAACGTTGTGAATATGGCAACGAAGATGAAACAACAGTCTGAACTATGTAAATAGTGTAAATGCTCTCTATTAATCTTCTGAAAGTTTCACATTTTTACACCGACACACTCTCTCTCATATATATATATATATATATATATATATATATATATATATATATATATATATATATATATATAATTTTCTCAGGCAAATGAAAAATGGAGGACAATGCAAAATAAATGTTTTAATGAAACTCAGAAAACAAAGATAAAAAATGTATTTTGGTAGAATTTGAGAAACTTTTCAAAGTAGGCAGGGCCTCTTCACCTTAAAGATTGTGCAGCTTCAGCTCAATGTTTCTAATCCAGCATTTCCTGCCAATTTTTATCTAGTACCAGACAAAGCTAAGTTTAGTCAATGTCAAGAACTGATTTCTGATTATTAGAGAACATGAATTAGAAAAACAATAAATAAAAAGATATTACTAGAGCTCTCAAAATATTCAACATATCCTTAGTTTTATTGTATTCAGTATTATATTTCAAGCTTTCCTCAATTTCCTGTTATATCTGGCAATGTCAAGAGAGTTTTAAATAGGGCTCTTTATTCCATCCAGGGGAGAGAGAGGATTTAGAAACCAAGAACTTTTCTGACAAATATCTTGTCTCAGAAATTTAGACTATTAGAATAATGGTTGTTTTAGGATACTAGAATTTCAATGTTACTGAAGCTGAAATTGAGGAAAGATAATAGTTAATAAAGTAGAACAAGTTAGAAAATAAGCATTTTAACTGACCAAGCCAAGTGGTGATGACATCTACCAAGAACAGCAAATTACATGCAGTAGGCTCTCTCACCAACCAACCAACCAACTACCCAACCACCCACAAAGATAAAACACTAAGAAGAATCTAAAGAGGAACCAAATTGTTGGCTGTCTACCAAATTCCATTAGTAAAAGAAGGCAAAGTGTTCTTAGCTTTAATTCCTGTCAAGAAAAACCAAATGACAGTAGAAATGTCAATGCATATGTTTGTGTAACATTTTGTATAAGTCACTGACAAAGACCTCATGGGTTGGGTGGTTGAGTGTTGTTAAGGAAGGGGAAGATGGAGAGGAAGGGTCTAGAAGAGTGTACAGATGTGAGTGGATATATTTAAGAGATAAGAGGAGAGAAAGAGCTGAACAAAAGTGTGTGTGTGTGTGTGTTGGCGGGGGTGGGGCAGGTGATAGCTGTAACTGAGAGTATGGGCAACTAAGTCATAAACTTAAGACAGCAGCTTTTCTAGTTCCCCCTTTTCCCCTTGCTTACCCAGAAGCAAGACTTTAATTATATGAAACCTCAATATTCTTTTTTTGTGTGGTGTTCTTGTATGTGTATTGTCCCTTCAGGATGTGGGCAATCATGGCTCTCCACAACTTTGTCCTCTGTTGCCCTCAGTAAAGTTTGTCTTTTTTGTTATATCTCCTAATCCCTGTCCTGCCAACCATTTACACAAGCTTGTTAGGTAGGTTATGTGCTGTTTTCCTCTGTCCTTTTTACTTTCAGTGTGTCCTCTGAGTGTCAGATTTTCTAAGCTATCTTTCCTCATTATGTATCCTAGAAATTTCAAGTGTCTCTTTCTGATGAGTGTCCCTTTTGTTTCAAATGTCTCAAGAACATGTTCAGTCTCTACTAAATATGTGCTCAGATCAGGATGTTGGCACTCCTGATAAAAATCCGCTCTATGAATTTTACAACTGATAAACCGTCTCTACTGCACTAGCCTTGGACAGGTGAGGGTGGGATTAACTTAAGAGATTGATCATACAATAATTTATTATCATCCCTGATCTTTTGAACAGCAGTAGGGGTTTATTCCTTGTTTCCTGTTTAGGTTTGGGTTTCCGGTTCCTGCTAAACTAAAGTATTTTTATGCTCTTTCATACCCAGTAGCCCATTACATTTTAGTAGCATTATTGTTTTGTTTGGAGTGAATTGATTAAAGAAAAAAAAAAGCTTAGAACAATACAAGGAGAAATTGAAGGAAATGTGAAGATGACGTTGCACTAACCTTTCAAAGTACAGAGAACTTTGAAGATCAGCATTTTAAATCTAGGCTTTTACCCGAGTCTGAAATGGACATTGGACAAAGCAAATACTAGTTGAATAGCATTTAATTAATTTTCTTTCTTTTTTTTAACAAAATAATAAATTCATGTCTAAGAGTAGAGCTAAGTACTAAGAAGGTTTTTTGTAAGTTTGAAAGATGAGGCAGTCAAGATGATTTGGGACTCATATCTAGATACTTGGGAACATCCTCAATTGGAGTCTGTCTGAGTGTTAGAGAATATGAGAAAAATATACTATTAAGGAAAGAAGAAAATAAATGAACAAGAATTAAGACAGAAGATAACAATTGATATTGTATTTAAATTTTTGAAGATCAAAATTAACAGAGAAACAAGAAGCTGGAAGAGACTTCCACAATGAGAAGTATGGTAGAAGAAACTAGTAGCATAGAGTTAAGCTTAGATCTAGCCACTTCAATTGTAAAATGATGAGACCTTGCTGCCAATCTAGTACTGCACTTAAATTTATAGAAATTAAGTATCACAGAGGAAAGTCCATCAGAACAATTACCATGAAGATATTTATAGAAAAGGCACAGGAAAGATACATTATGGTGGTGGGAAAGAGATGGAAGCTGAGATGCCAGGTTAGATAACATTGCAGATTTTTATCAAGAATCTCTAAATAAATAACAGGGGCACCAGACTAGATGTGGTAGCAATTTTCAAACTTAACCAAGTTTTTCTTTTTAAATTACACTTTGGAGTGGGGTCCTATTCCCTATGGCAACCTGTCTAGGAGAACAATTCTGAATTCAAAACCCTCAACTCTGGGTTAAATAGCCTCACCAACCTACGAGCTACATCCCTGAAGACAATGTCAATCAGGGAGGATTTCCTCCAAGTGTAGTGATTTGAATCTGGTGCACTTTCAGCAGCCCTGGGATTGATTGAAAAACAAAATAAGAATTTTCAACTAATTAAACAAAAAATTTAATTTTTTGTATATTTTAGGAGCTAAAAAAAAAAAATAAATAAATCACTAAAATCTTTCTGACTGCAAAAGAGAATTTTTCAGTGCACTCTGAAATTATAATGAAACAGATCTTATTTCTATCATATTAATTAATTTTAATTCTCCGCTGTCTTTACTTATAAGTTTTTACTTTATCTGCTTCAATCATCAGAAGTAACCGTCAGACCCAATCTCATCAACCATTGTCTGAAGAAACAAAAATGACAATTAACCTTTTGTCAACAAGTAAATAAATGCTTTTGATAGAGTATAACTGATTACTGACCTACTTTTCAATGTCACAGATCATGTCCCTTTAGATAAGAAAAAAAAGAAAAGAACCCTGTGCAGTCATCCTTGGTGTCAGTAAAGGGTGTCATGTCATAAGACACAAATACTCCAGCATCAACACTTAGAATAAATTTCCCACCAGTCAAAAAGAAAAGATAACTAACCACTCCAGTCAAAACACTGCTTGAGTCCACAATTACTTCGCCACCTGCCCAGCACCATTAACTTCAATGCACACTAGGGTTCCATAATAACATTCAAATTCCATCTTGATTGACAACCTCTTCTTTTTTATGAATAAGGCCATTATATTAGGTTGATGTAAAAGTTTCCAGCAGGTCTGACAAAATCTTTTATTCATAGAAATTCATAGCATCAATATTCAGTCATCAAAGTACACAATATCAGATTTCATTCTACATGTTGATGTTTGCACAAGTTGGTATTAACCATGTTGATAAAATTTTCAGGGTATTCATCTGATAAATATACCAAGTGTATTCCAGCTTATACTATTTTTTTAAATTTACAAAACTTATTTAGTCATTTGAGATTTTACTATGCAACAAGATGATCATTTATAATATATATATATATATATATATATATATATATATATAAAATAGCATAATCGTTAATATTTTTCAACTTCCATCGGTTTAACCTCAAACAAGATACTGTAAAGTTATTGAGTGATGGAAAAATACTATTGGAAATTGGGCAAAATGTTGAAATTGAAAACATTGGCAAGACAAAAATAAAACTGGCTTTAAGAATGTCAGAAAGAGAGATGTGAGAAAAATTAAAAAGGATAAGCAAAAAAAAAAAGGGTGGGGATTTGATTTTCAAGAAAATATTGTAAATTAGTGGTAAGAATAGAGAGAAAAGATACAGAATATTAAGAACAAACTTGCAAAAGACAGGAAAGGAAGCAAACTACTGCTTTTAAGTAAATATTACAAAGAGAAACATGTAAATTGGGCAAGGTAATATGTGAAAATTGATTTCTGAACAGTAAGTTTTAATGAGGAATGTAAAGCTACATTAGATGGACCTAATGGTTTAACTAGAGGTTGGGCCCTTTGTAAAAGGGTGTGAAGCAAAATGACTTAGAAGACTGGGGTTGAGGAGTAATATTTTGGGCTTGTATTGTTGGTAGTAAACGGTTCCTTCAAAGTTGATGATAGTGCCATGATAATTGCAGAGAGGTATTTTAAGTTCTTGGACAACATGTTTTTTTTTGAGTGGTAGAGATCGTGATCAAGAAACTTCAATCTATTAATGCCCACCATACATAAAATGAGATGATAAGCATTAATGAGTTAAACTAAAAAACATCTTCCTGCAAGACAATGCTCTCTTGGTTTCTGCAAAGTTGACTATTATCCAGCTTACCAAAAAAAAAAAAAAAAAAAAGAAATCCTTTATAAACATTAATCCAACAGAAATCTTGTGGTCTATCATTAAAAGTGATATATATGGAAATGGAAAATATTCAAGCAAAGAAATTATCAAAACTGTTGCAACCAGCTTCTTGCTTTCCAGACAACTTTGATATCCAAAAATTTAAATGCAATGTCAATTGTTATCTTCTTAATTCCTGTTTTTTTTTATTATTCTCTTTCTTTAACAGTCTTTTTTTCTTGTATTCTCAAACACTCAGTAACCCCTTGCATCTTAGTGGTTTTATTGGGAAACATGAAAAGACTGAGAATGGTTCACTACAATGTTTGTGGCCTGGTGGGTCTTAGCTGTGAAGGCTAGGATTGGTGGAACTAAGGAATGTAGTTCATCTGAACACTCTCCATGGAAATAGTGATAGAGCAGCAAGAGGCTTGTGATGTCTTGTTTGTGACAAAGTTGTAGAGGGGAAAATAATTCTTCACCTACAAGGATGAGGAGATTCTTTTGGACTCTCTCGAGAGGAAAATGAAGACTAGGCAGCTCCTGCTCATATATGGCAGTAGTACTCCATTTTCAGCCTGATCTGAATCTTGTAAAGGTAGAGTATAGCAGGGGGAGTGAGGTACTTGCTGGAGTGGTACAGGGAATCAACCATTTTTCCAGCATCTATAGCGATGCATCGTATGTACGAGTTTCAATGGAGGTCTGGGGTGAGTTTAAGTCCCAATAAACATTCAAGGCACAAAACCTCTTGAGGGAACATTCATTTATCATGATTGGTGAAAGTTCTGGGTCCAATCAGCAATGGTGGAATGTCACTAGTTTGGTTTCTAAGGTATAAAAAAAATATTTGTTTCTATGGCCTATTTTTTTTTCTTTTTAAATTTATTTATAGATAAAAATTTGTTGCACTTTGTTTGCATAATAAAACCCGACAACTTAGAACAAGTTATTATCAATATTTCTAATAAGAATAGATATTATAAGCTGAAACCTACATGATATATTACATTAAATGTAATTATATCCTGAAAATTCTACCCATATTGGTTTCTTAATACTAATTTTATTGCAAAAACATTAACTTGCATAATAAAATCTGACAGTGAATTTTCCTTGAATTAATTATGTCCTTACTTTTCCTCATCTTTATTGCCATAATCACAACATTTTGGCCATTGATACTGAGATAGCCAAAAAAAACATGGCACATAGAATTAGAACAATCTACTCTTGTGGACTGAATAAAGGGTTTGGTTTGAAATTCCGATGTATATCACCTGAAGAAGGTTGGCGTGTATAACAGCTGAAATGTGAATATGGCAATAAAGATGAGGACAACAATATAAATAATGTAAATAGGATATTTTAATATCTTTATAGCTCGTTTGTACCACTGACCAGCCATGGAATGTTGCATGGAATCAAACAAACGATAGTCTGAAAGTGACAACTCTTGAGAATAGATTGCATGTGGAAGAATTTCCAATTCCAAACCGATTTCCTGCATCATATTTATAACATTTGACATGCAACAAAAAGTATTGGTCAACTTTTTGGATAAGAAAATCTCTTTTCTTTGCCATTAAACCATTTGCATATATTAAATGCTCACTGTAGAATTGTGCAATAACAATTTATCCAGGATCCAGAAATTTTTAAATAGAGTACTGTATGAAATATCTCTTTTTTTTTATAACTAAATTTGTCTTTCACAGAGGATAAGTACAAGTAAATAGGTTTGCCCATTGCCCAGTTCACATTCCTTCCTAGTTTTTAAACAGGATTAGTGGTTAATCCCTTGTTTTCTGTTTAGGACTAGATTTCTGGTTCTTTCTTCTAAAGTTTTCTCATTTTCTTTCACTCCCAGTAACCCTGTGCATTAAAATAATTTAAAAAAAAAAAGAACAAAAAAAAAAAAAGAAAGGGGTTTTGACACCTGTACTTGAAATTTCTAGGACACACAATAAGAAAAAAGGGCTAGGAGAATTTAACTGAAAGATCAAAATGAAACTTACTAAGAGCTATGAAGAAGAGGAAGTTGTGAGGAGACATGAATGCCCATATTCTGAAGGAACACAGCACAGAGGATTCAAAAGTTGACAACATTATATTTTATGCAATATTAGAAATTTCTCTGAAGTTTATTATTGCATAATCCGTCAACCATAATACAGTTCTTTAGAATTCTCTTTAAAGGGATTAATTGATTGTTTTTTTTATGGATCATCAACCCTTTGTCGGTTATTTAAAGATTGAAAGAATAATTTTTTTTTTCAGTAAATATTGCATCAACAATTTGTTTTGAGAATAATGATAACTTTTCTAGATATTAGTCCTACTATTTAACCCATATCTGGGCGGTAACAAGCAGAACTTGTTCATAGTAGATTCCCTTTTGATTGAGATATTGATGGTTGTCCTGGATCTAGCTATATTTTTATTTATTTTGGCTTTTTATATCTAACTTGTCAAAAAAACGAAATTCTTTTTTCTGTTTTAAGCAAGAAGAAAAAGTTCTTAAATGTTGACTGATGTTCCTTTCTATGAAATTAAATAGAACCCAGTTTCTGAGTTTCAAGAGTTTTCTAAAGGTTTTTAAACAGTGTATTACAGTTGATGGATCATACAATAGTAAAACACAAAGAAATTTCTAAGATTGCTTGAAAATTGCATAAAAACATAATAATATTGGAGACTTTTGCATCTTCTTGTGATCTAGCTCTCCACAACTTCCTATTCTTTGTAGGCAATAGGAAGTTTTGCCTTTTCACCATTCCTCCAAATCTTGCTCTGCCATCTATTACACAAGCTTGTTGGGTAGGTTACTTGCTATTTCCCCTCTGTTCCTCTTGATTTTAATATGTCTTGTGACAAATTCTCCAAGCCTTATTTCCTCAGTATGTCCTAGAAATTTCAATTGTCTCTTTCTGATTTTAAGTAGAAGTGACAACAACCAATTTACTATGAAAGACAAATTCAGTCATCTGTAAAGAAAAAAAAATGATGTCATATACTATTGGCAAAACTTAACATTTATACCTGCATAATTTTAATAAAACCCAAATATATGAAATTGGATTTATACATTCTCTTTTTTCTTGAGAATTAGCAACAAAAGTATTAAACACTATTTTATTAGACTGTTTATTTACAAGAATTATTTTATATTTACAAGATTATAAAAATATGATCCAACCACAATGAAATATTTCTTGTTTACTGTATTATAAAGAAATAACTTGTTTTTATTCCTAAATTTATAAAAATGCCTTTGAGGAAGAGAACAAAAAAAAAACATAACTATGAGTAACTGTAAAATTAATCTTAAAAAAATACATTTTTTGAGCATTTCTTTTATGTGTTTTCATGATATAAATTCATTAAAATAGTTTGCAAGCATCTGGATTTATACTTTTTTTCTTTCTTAAGAATTGACAACAAAGATGTTAAACATTATTTATTTATTAGATTGTTTATTTACAAGAATATTTAATAATTTTTTGTTGTTTTTTTGTCAATTCTTGAGAAAAAAAGAGAATGCATAAATCCAGTTTCAGATGTTTGGGTTTATTGAAACAATGAAAATTACTGCATGAGTTTATAGTAATACCAATACCAAAAAAATAAAGAAAACATACTTGTCACACATTTTTGTTTTCGAGTACATTTGTTAAACATTGCTATACTATAAATATTCTATTAAAATAATATTTGATATCAATGCCTAAGACTGGAATTAATGATCTTCACATAAACCTAATACTCTCCAAACCAAGATATGTTTTGTGCATAGCAAAGATCTTGCTAATATACATTATGTTAATGGCGACTTTGATATTTATTAGCTGTTTACATAATCTGTGATATCAAGGGTAGAATTTAATAAGCAACCATATCATAACTTTCATTCACTTATAATTATATATACATTGACAGCAAGTTTGGGCTGTTAAAAGAAAAAGACTATTCAATTTATAGTAGAAATTTAATATCAACTGCATTTGAGGGTAGAGAAATAAATTTCTGTTTTTCATATTGTGTTCCACTGACTTTTCCATTACTCCTCTACTTAGATTAAGTTATTTTCAATATTAACAAATAAAATATTTTTAGAAACAGGAAAAAAACATTAAATAATCAGTTTTATAATTTTCATCAATAATTTCTTTGAGCAAGTTTTTCTATTCAGTGTATATGTACTGTATTGCAAATGAGGTAAAGTTAGGCAGGAATTAAAGCAAGATTAAAAAAAAAAGCAAAAAAAAAAAAGCTTCTCTCTTGCTATATATGAAAGAAAGATTGTTGCCAAAATACACAAATTTTAAATTGCATGACATGGCAGCCAACAAGGAAAGCAACACTATAACTTTCAGAAAAAAATCTTGTTTTATGACAAATAATGAAAGCTAAGAATGAAATCCAACATATAAATAATGAAATCCAAAAACATATTGCAGTACTAAAAAACACTTTAACCGAAACTGAATATAATGAAGCACAATACCACATCAATATCAGTATTAATAAGGATGAACTTGACCAGCGACAAATAATTACAAAAAAGCTGTGCAACTTATACCAAGGAAATATTCTACTTCCCAACAACCATGATAAATACATAAACCTATCAACTCACATATTAACAGATGATCAAAAGGAATTTCTAAATCTAGGACCAAATTGCCATCTCCAACCTAAACTCGACCTTCTAAAAAAGAAGACTGAAATTGAAATATATAAGCCACACTACAACATGTTTAACACGCAGACTAACTCTACACCTTTCTGACAATAGCTCAATTAGGTCTCATTTAAATATTCATGGAGACCTACCGGACACTATTCGGAACATACTTGTCGACAACACTAATATAATAGCATCATCCACATGCAAAAAAGGCTAAAAATAACGGAAGCCTTATTAATAAAAACAAACCAACACTTAATAATATTAACTTTGAACATGGACATAATATCTTGACCGTGTTTTGAAACAAAAAAATGAAAACATTTTATAAAACATACATACAACTATTTCTAATTTTAACAGTTAAAAATGTAATCCTTGAAAATGGCTAAATGTATAGGCAAAAGCGCTTGGATAAAAAGAACATTCGGACACTTTTTATATCATCTGAAAAGAAAAAATTATTAGATTGCATGAGAAATTGTATAAAAAACTAAATAAAAGCACCTTGTCTGTCATTTTAATGAAATGTGCATGAAAGAAAGATTGCTGCCTAAATACACACACACACACACATATATATATATATATATATATATATATATATATATATATGACATGTCTCATTAAATAAGTTTTGTCTACTTATTTTTAATAGGATACTCTTGTAATTACATACATGTTTCTTAGTATCCTTATTAAAGGAAGAAAGAAAATTTCCATGTTGATGCATATTCATTTTATTCTGTGTACTTTTGACATTAGCACAATGTCATCATCAGTGTCTTGTTTTTTCTAAGACAAAAAATTGTTGTGTTCATCATTTTTCTAAGACAAAATTGTTACGTTCATCTGAAAATTAAATTTTTACATGTGAAGTGAAAAATGTTAAGGTTATGTACTGTATAATTTTATCATATAGACACATGCACAAACATCAAAGGAGATAACTAAGTTATAGAAATGTCTAAATATTTTAAAAAAGAAAAAAATATTTAAACTATTAGTTTAAAATACCAAGATTTTAACTGTCACTGTAAACATTCTAAAACATTTGTGCACTATTCATAATTAATTTTATTAAGGGTTGGTTTCAAATTTTTAATATAGATAGCTTCAAAAATTTTTAGTTTATTCAGACAGAAATAATATTCTTATCTGATGCATTCAGATTGTCAGGAGTTAAGATTATACCTCAAATTTCAGGTAGGTTCAGGGCTCAATATTAACATGATATTACCATCTAGGGATAAAAGATCATTAGTTTGAGACAAATGGTTATTATGTTTTTGGGGGCAATGTCATGACAATACAAAATTTTAAAAGAAAAATCCTATTTATTCTAATTTTTTTAAAAGAAAATAAAAGTATTGCTTTTCACCAATAGTGGTGGGCTTTAAATATACAAAACACACACAGACAAAAAGAAACAAGATTTAAGGTTTTCTTTTTAAACTGGTTAATGAAACCCAATTGAAAAATGATGGTTGAAGGACTTAAATTTAGGTATTTGTATTATTTATCTCTAAATGAAAAAACATTAGAATTTAATTGTAAGAATTTTGCTTTAAAAAACTTGAATAAACCATTAAAAAGAAAAATTGTGGGTTAAGTTTTCTGCTTATTATAAACTAAGTTAAAATGCTCAATGACTTCCTGCAAATCTTTGTTCATAGCTTCCTGCTCAGCAATATGACCCAGAGAGGGCAGTGATCAAGTGGCTGAGTAGTGACTGCAAGGTATCAGTGAAACCACAATTTGAAGATTGAATGGAACAAAATAAAGATTTCTAAAATATTTTAATGGCGTTTTTATTATGCTACTAACAATTATAAATAGTTTTTAAAAAAATCAGAAGCAAAACATTTTGATTTCAGGGCAGTTTAAATTTTTCTTCAGAACAGTTAAAGTTGCTTTAAGTGAGAGTTCTAGGATGGTGTAAAAAAGCTTGACTGATTGATTTGTTTGTTTGTTTAATGGCATATCAACACTTTTATAGGTCATTTAATGCTGACATTTAATTTTCTTGGGAGCTTTGAAGTAATAAAAATATGATATACATTATTCTACTTTCACAATTGAATACATAGTAGATGATATTCAGCTTTTGTGCATATACATGTTTGTGTGGACATAATTATTAGAGGCAATGATGTGTTTTTATGCTGTAGTTTTGTTGAAGTTATATTTTGGAAATACAGTTTGATTTAAGAAATTGTTGGATATATAGATTAATGTCATAAAAGAATTCTTTCATGTTGCTTGTTTGGTTGGTTGATTTTGTTTAGCAGCATATCAATCTTTATGGGTTATTTAAGGCCGAAATCTAAATATTTTGTACATAATTTTATACTTTCAAAGTAAAGGTGTTTTTTAGATATATATTTTGTAGATCATAAAATGAATTGTTGGTAATTCTATTATAAAGATGTACTGTTGATTTTTGTTTAGGGGTTCCCTATTTACCTATAGCTGGGACCCTAACAGGTGCTACCACCCCTGGTTAGAGTGGACCTGGGAACAACAGCAATTAAGAGGTGGTTCCACACTCTTCAAAACCTCCAATCTCTTGATCAGATACCTTGCTGTCGGATATAGTTTATCATCATATCCAAGACAGGAGCCCTGATGAACACAAAGGTGGGCATAAAGGGGATATGACTCAAGAAGTGCTGTTTCAACAATTGGATCAGACTTTGATTGTCTGACATGACAGCTCAAAAGAACGGTTCCAAGTGAGGAAAAACATGCTGAAATAAAGCATCCACTAATTGAGCGGCATTAGCAATTGGCAGCAGGGTACATATTGAATGCAATGCAATGCATTCTGTAGGACAAAACTTACAAAGTCACAGACAACCATCAGTATTTGAGTACAAGATTTACTGCCTGCTATTGAATTCCATTATACTACACACACTGCCCACTGTCTCGGGGATTGTAAAGGGTAGTTCAAAAATGTTTCTCATATGAAGTATCTCTGTCTGAATATATGTCTAGGTTCTCAAAAGTTGGGTTCCACACATTATTTCATAAATGACCTGCAAATGTTGAATCTTAAAGTAACACTCCTTGGCATTATGAAAATGAAGATCTAAAGAAGATATGCCATAAGAAGTTCTGTTTCTTCAACAATTGCATCAAGCTTTGATTGGTCCACTAGTTGATTGGCATTGCAAGTTATTTATGTTGAGCAGTGCTAGTAGCAGTCAGTTGCAGTGTGTGTATACAATGCAATATATCCTCCAGGTCAGTGATTCTCAACCTTTTTTGTTCATGCACCCTTTTCACCATAAGTCAGAATATCCCCACCCTTTCAAAAGGTGCATTCCAAATAATATGCCTATATTATTGGAAACCTTCATTCTTATCCATATTAATACATATACATTTACATGGATTATTTTTACAGAGGAGTTTTACAAATTTAATAGCAATAGAAAATATTGATGAATTTTTAAACATGTATACATATACAGTAATTTGTTTTAATTCATAACTAATTAAATAAATAAACTGAAACATACTTCAATAAACAAAAACTTCAATAGAATGCCAGGGTATTGTAATTCCATAAACAAAAAGTTCAGTAAAAGGTTAGGTTATTTAAATCGATTTTATTCTGGTGAATTCTGATCAACAAGAAACTTGTGAAAAAGTAAGATTTTCCCCTCACCTATGAAATTCTCCCTTGGGGGAAGGAATTCCCCCCTGACTGAGAAATCCTGCTTTAGGAGGACGATCCCAGTAAAGCAAGCATTGAGATTTGAGTGCAAAGGTTAGTGCCTGCCATTCACACTGAACTTTGTTTTAGTGATTATGTATAAGGGCTAGTCTTGCAGGTGTTATACAAAGATTCTTATATCCAGTAACATGAATAAAGAACCTCTGAGTATGGGCATGTCAAAGACAGCAAATAAGTGACTAAAACACTGGATCACTGTTTAAAATGTCATATCTGAACAAACAAAAGTGAAAGGAAAGTGAGAAAATTCATTTATTATAGTGAGTGTGTATCGGTTTGTTGAAGTTGATGGCAAAAGGTAAAACTCAACATTCTTGAGTTGCTTTGATCAGACAGAATAATCCAGGCTCATAAAACTGGTTTGTACTCAGCTCAAATATTGCAAGAGGTTGAAACTATTTTTTTACCCTCAAAGATAGGTAGGTCCCTTGTCCTGTGTTCTACCAAAGTATAACATTCACATTATACCTAGATGGCAATGGGTATGGGTTGTGCAATTAGTAGAACCAACAGCAGGACTGTGTGCTATAAACAAAGCATCTGCGGTAATGTTATCCCTTCAAAGTTGGTATATTGTGTCAAAAGTGCAGCAAACATGCTCAATGCTCCACTTCTTAATCTTATCATTCTTAATTTTACTAGTCTGTTTAGAATCAAGCATGAAAGTGTTTTATATTTGGAAAACAAGGTTAGTTTAAGTAGCATCCAGTTAAGTACTGTCTTCACTTGTATAAGGCCTTCACTAAAGAATATGCCGAGTATTTTTTTCATTAACATTTATTGTTCTTTAAAGGAAAGCCACTGGTCAGCAAACTGCATTAAACCTTTTAGTATTCAACCTGCTGAAAACCCACTCTGTAAATATCATTTCACAATATTCAACCCACTGTAATCCACTCCAGGTATACTCTGCCATTATATAACAACATCTTCATAAATAATGCAGGGAGTCATGCAAACAGTGATACTTCGAGAGCCAATATTTACAGGGCAGATTTGAGCATGTTGAATGCTAAAGGGTTAAGGTAGTGGCGATAGTGTGAGATGTACATTCTTCTTTAACAGAAAGGGAACCATTTCATCAATAGAACAGTACTTTCTATCTCATCTTTTAAGCACTCAAATACTTTTTTATCCATCTTGGTTAGTGGAAATCTCTTGCATTAGACGAACAATCTTCCCGAAGTAATTGGCAATGCAATGGGGATAGTATGAGAACATATTTTATCACATGACAAAAGTGAAGTCATATCCTAAAGAAAAGGAAGTTCTTTCAGTAGCCAAAGCCTTTTAGGATCAGGTTTAATTTTACACTTAGAAATAGTGTAACCCCAGAAGTCACAGAAAATGTACATTTATGATTGTGGGTTAAGTGAAACCTCTTAGCAGCCCAAGAAACCTCTCAGCCTGACATTAATATCCCCTTCTTCTTAACTGTTATGATATTCAAGTAAGCAAATATTTTTAAAAAAAGTTTTGTTGTTGATGAATTTGTCTATAGTTTAATGAAAGCAAGCAGCTCATTGGGTTACTCCAAGAGGAATCTGGCAAAATCAAAAGCAGTGTAAGGATAATCTTCTTCAAGTACCAGGAATTGATAGTAGGCAGATTTTAAGTCAGTTGTATTAAAGAATCATGATTGTGCCACTGTTTTCACCAATTTGTCCAATGTAGTAGGAGGTAACTCTCTAACAGTGTGATCACAGTCTAAGAGTAATTGACTACCATTTTTGCGTTGCTCATTAGTAGTCACTACAAGTTGAGCTCAGCAATACTAAGTGTTTGGCTCAATTATCACTTTTGCAAGTAGTCTCTTTACTGCAGTTAAAATAAAGTATTTATCTGGAGAACTATGTTTTCTTGACTTCGTAACAACTGGGATGCAATCATTGGTAAGATTAGCAAAATGTTGAAGAAGGGAAACAAGAAAGGTAGCCAATTCAGATACATTTAATGGAGTCTTTCCCCCTCTGATATTTACACAGATGTTCTGATGCTGGTTCATAAAATCCTGCCTAAGTATGACATTTGAACATGAATCAGATGGTCTTAGATTCTAGAACTGAAGTCCTCTCAGCTTTATATTCACAAAACAACAATGTTAGTCTTGCTAAAAGATAGGGCTTTAGAAGCCGGATGCTAAAAGATAGGGCTTTAGAAGCCGGATGCTAAAAGATAGGGCTTTAGAAGCCGGATGCTAAAAGACAGGGCTTTAGAAGCCGGATGCTAAAAGACAGGGCTTTAGAAGCCGGATGCTAAAAGACAGGGCTTTAGAAGCCGGATGCTAAAAGACAGGGCTTTAGAAGCCGGATGCTAAAAGACAGGGCTTTAGAAGCCGGATGCTAAAAGACAGGGCTTTAGAAGCCGGATGCTAAAAGACAGGGCTTTAGAAGCCGGATGCTAAAAGACAGGGCTTTAGAAGCCGGATGCTAAAAGACAGGGCTTTAGAAGCCGGATGCTAAAAGACAGGGCTTTAGAAGCCGGATGCTAAAAGACAGGGCTTTAGAAGCCGGATGCTAAAAGACAGGGCTTTAGAAGCCGGATGCTAAAAGACAGGGCTTTAGAAGCCGGATGCTAAAAGACAGGGCTTTAGAAGCCGGATGCTAAAAGACAGGGCTTTAGAAGCCGGATGCTAAAAGATAGGGCTTTAGAAGCCGGATGCTAAAAGATAGGGCTTTAGAAGCTAGTTATATGTGAAAATGTAGCCATGATACAAGAGGATGGCTTAGAAAGCTTACAATAGAAGTGATGTCTGTAAATGCTTTGATAGTCTTTCTTTTATTTTAATTCAATCAGTAACAGTAGGTCAAATTTCTGAGGTAGTTTCAATTATAGCAAATTTTGGAGACTGAAGTGAAGGAGATGTTTCTGGCCTAGGTGAATATACCTTTGAAAAAATGGCCCTTTTTACTAAATCTGTTATATGTACCTTCCTGTTGTTCTGGCAAAAGTGTCCTTTATTCCCAAAGAAGAAACATTTCTCTGTTAGAGACTATATTCTATATCTGGCTTCCAGATTGTCTGCCACTACTAACACATATTTTCATATTATTATAGGAAATAGTTGCTGCAGAAGATTCTGAAATGTCTTTAGGTTGTTTCCGAGCTCTTGCTTGATCAAAGGTAATTGCAAAAACAAATGTTTTCTTCTCAAACAGCCATTGATGGATGGTATTGTGTCACTTATAAAAGAACCATATATATCTTCTTTTTTTTTTTTAATCATTTCTCTCCAAGCAATAATACTAAGATGCAAGGGGTTACTGAGTGTTAGAGAATATGAGCAACAAAAAACACTATTACGGAGAGAGAACAATAAAAGAGATGGAAGATAATGATTAACATTGAACTTCAAAAATTTAAATGCATTGTTAACTGGGAAGCAAGAAGCTGGAAGAGAGTTCCACAAGTGAAAAGGGTGAAACTATTAGCATAGCATTTACAGTTACATGTAGCCATTTCAACTGTAAAATGATGAGACCTTGCTGCCAATCTAGTACTGTGCTTAAATTCATAAAGTCTTGTATCATAGAGGAAAGTAATATTTATTTTGAGAATACGAAATATGGCACAAGGCCAAAATGGGAGGATAGAAGGCTGGTCTTCAAACTGTTTTATCTTAAACTTAGCTAGCCACAATTACTGACCCAGACATACCATTCCTTACACCAAAACAACACATTCTTACTTACTACTCTCACTAAAGCCACCATAATGCCCTAAAGTCTCCATGAAGTCCTAACTAGTTCCCATATGTACAATTTGTCTGTCAGGAGTGGGGAATAAAAATAACTTTTAAAATGAAAATTAATATTTACAATAGAGGAAAGTTCATCAAAACAATTACCATGAAAGTATTTATAGGAAAGGTACAGGGAAGCTACTTTACAGCAGTGAGGAAGTGACTGAAATCAAAATACCAGGTCAGAACCAATGACATTGCAGATTATTTTGGATTTTATCAAGAATCTCTAAATATATATAGCAGGAACAACAGACCAGATATGGCAGCAATATTCAAAGCATGGTTGAATGTTAGACTTATAGATATGCAATATAGATTCTGGCAAGAAAAATTGTCTAGCATGACACAGTGAACTAGCTTTCCTAGCAGCAGACCTAGCAATTGATTTAATATAATCTTTCCACTTCATACCAGTCAAAAACATTAGTCTAGAAAGTATATAGAAGTTAAAGCTTCTTCTCTACACTTTTCAGCACTAACAGCAATATAATTACAGTCTCCACTGAGATGATTTAGTGCCAACTGATCTTCATCCACTTTCTACCCTGACTGTTACTAACAGGTGACAAATAAACATTTTAATACTCCTCATTTTTAGGTCTCACAAGTTTTTCTTTTTCTGGGTACATACTGCATCATCAGAAGTTTCCAAATCTAAAATATTCTCATACATGTAAGGAACAATGTAAATAATGAATACATTCAATTTATGTGGGAGGTGTTACTCAATGGTTCAAACGAAATTGTAGAAGGTCATATACCAAAACTTCAACTCCTTAGTGGTAGAGCATGATTTAAAAAAAAAAAAAAAAAAAAAAATCATTTCACTCCCAGCAAGGCAATAATACCCCTATGACACAAGGGGCTACTGAGGGTGGAAGAGAATGAGAGGACTTCAGTGAGGAGGAATGACAATAAAAGAACTGGGTTCAGGAAGACAGAAGATAGTGATTGATATTCCATTTAAATTTATGGAGATTGTAGGTGGCACAAAAGCAAGAAACTGAAAGAGTTCAGCAGTCAAGAAAAGAAACTATTAGAATAGAACTTACGGCTACATCTAGCTATTTCAACAGTACAACGATGAAACCTAGTAGCCAATCTAGTAATACACTTAAATTCAAGGAGGCAAGATCATTAGAACAATTACCAGGAAAATATTTATGGAAAAAACAGAGGGAAGCCATATGACACCAGTGGGAAAGTGACTGAAATCAAGATGCTAGATCAGGATCAATAATATTACAGATTCTTCTTTGAATTTTGTTGAGAATCTAACACAAGACTAGATATGGCAGCAATATTCAATGCACAGATAAATGCTAGACTTCTAAATTTGCAAGATGGATTATGCCAAGAAAAAGTGCCTGGTACAGCACAGTGAACCAACCTTAGCAGCGAATGAGGGCTGATTTCAAATCTTGCAGATGGCAGAAAACTTATTTCTTATCAGTTATATTTCTTAGTTTACTATAATTTATTCGACTGAGATATCAGTTTTATTTAATAAAGAACATGGCAATACACATGATGGTAATCAACAGGAAATAAAGTCCACATACTTTACACAAGAAATTAGTAAAATACATAGTATCTTGTCAGTTATGATGCTAGTAATCCTACAGTGAATAAAAGGTAATATTACAATATGGAAGAGGACAGAACAAACAATAAAATAAATTGTCAATGCATTTAATTCAGTGGTGAATATTAATCATATGGTTCAGTTGTACAGTAAAAAGCTCAGATCAAAATTTAGCTTATAAAAACATGTCAGGGTATGAATTTATCTGAGTATGGCACATGGCCAAAGACAGTTTCATGGAACTGTGAAAATCAGCAATTGAAATCATGATTTTTTTTTCACATGCTTGAATAGTGATTCCTGAAAAAATAAAAATAACCCTACCCCATTATATATATATATATATATATATATATATATATATATATATATACATACATACATACATACATACATACACACACACATACAAGTGAACATTGAAGTCAACACTCAGAGGTGACAGGCTGTTTCATGCTAAGCGCAATCATCAGGCGGCCTGACAATTGCGCTTAGCATGAAACAGCGTGTTGCTTCTGAGTGTTGACTTCAATGTTCACTTTTATATTTATATTTACATATGCTCTATCTCTGATATTGAGCACTTTATCCCATAAATATACCACACGTTAAAAATGAATGGAGCACTTTGGCTGATTGGCATTTGTTTACATTTGTAAAAACAATATGCTTGATTTAGTTGTGTAACTCTACAGAGTGAAGATAGCGCTGGCTGACACCAAATTAGTTGTGTTTCAATCCTGGCTTGAGGCATTCGGATGTCTAGTCGCACTGAGGAGCTGTGATACAGCGAAACAGTACTGTCTGTGAATGACATATATATATATATATATATATATATATATATATATATATAGTGTATGTATGTATGTGTGTGTGTGTGTGTATATAATTATAAACCTAACCTCCTACAATTAATACTTTAATGGTACTTAAGATACTACCAAACCAGATATGAAAACAAAGTAATACCAAGTTGAAGACATATATAAATATCTACTTTATCATTTAAGTGTTAAAATCAATTATTTATGTAAAAAACAAAATTTTCATAACTCAAGAAATGACTAGAACACTCAAAAATTAAAAAACAACATGTCTAGGAAAAAAAAGGAAAACAAATGATAACAATTGAAAGAAAAGAGCAATGAAAAGGACAAATAACCATGACACCTTACACGTATGCACACATGAACACACATGCACTATGACAAAAAACTTGCACCAATGATAAGTGCATATAAAAAAGATAAATCAAGAAATATAAGCAATTACTCACTGCTACCCCCGACAAGTGAACAGACTGGTCTGTCTATGAAATTCTGAAATTGGGATGCTGAAGGTAACTTCAATAAGCTAAGTGACAAACCTTTTACTTATATATATATATATATATATATATATATATATATATGTATATATATGTATGTATGTATATGGGCTTTTGAGAAAAATATCTTATTGAAGAAGTGTGCCATCCTTAAAAGGGAAAAATAGAGTATAGCTGAGTGGCAAAACACAAATAGTGGTTTTTCCTACAAAATCGAGTGCTGGTGGTAATAAAACAGTGCTCAATGTATAAGATGAGAGCTAAAATTTACACTAATAATAAATGTACATTTTGTTCCTCACCAGTAGCCCAACACATGTAATTTCAAGCAGAAAGTTTTCAATCTGCACAAACTATAAAATAAAAAAATCAAATATAAATTACAAATACTAATAATAATGTTTTGCTACTCATTTCTGAGTATGCCCATTTGCAGGTGTCTAGCTAATACCTTGTTGCAAACATCTGCTTAGGCCTGTGCATGTTACTTCAATATCCAAAGCCTACCCGTGGTTTATACTGAAACTATGCTGAGTGAACTTTAGTTAGAGTTTGAGAGAGAGAGAGAGAGAAAAATAATCTAATATGGCATGATCAATAGTTCAACAGTCAGTATGCTTGAACCCTCAATCAAGATGACTTATGACTTTGTACATAACCACTGGTACTTCTGAAAGTTTTTATCTACTCATTTTTTCTTACTCAAAAGGCTGAAGTCAACCTAAAGCATGTTTTGCAGGCACTTCTCAATGGTGCTACACACAGGGATTGGCAACCCAGGCTTATAATATTATCAAGAAGTCACTTCCTTGACAAATCAACCATAGTATGATTTCTGTGTCTCATGATTAGAATGATTATTTTCTAACCACTCGACCATGTGTGCTGTTACTACTTGTAATAAAACAATGTATATACTCGTGTATCATGCAACTTTTGAAGACCGAATTTTTAAGGTAATTTTAAGGAGGGTTGAATCATACATGAGATATAAAATTAGTGTACGTACTTTTGACCCTGGATATGCTGTTGACCAAACTATATATCCATTTACTGCAGTCAAATTCGCTTCAAAATTAGGTCTTCAAAGGTCGCATGATACACAAGTATATACGGTATATAAATGCAGATGGAGAAAAAGAAACAAATTCTGGTATTTTTACTTTTGTGTTTGATTTTCATTGGTCAGTCATGTATCACATTCATCTGGCTCTTTTAAACCAATGTAAGTACAATCTGTGGTATTCCAAATTCAAATAGAGATGATGTGTCTATCTGAAGTTTTAAGAAATTAACAAATTCCAAGCTTACCCGAAAAACCATAAATATTGCTATATTTATGTAAGTCTATTCAAATTCTAGTTTGTCTATTTGGGCATCAGATAATAATGTATATTTGTAATTGTGTGTGTGTGTGTGTGTGGGGGGGGTCAGGCATGCTTGGAATCTGTGAATTTCTTGAAACCCCGGATGTACAAATCATCTCTCCTTGAATGCAAAATGCTACAAATTATACTAACGTTGGTTTAAAAGAGGAAAATGCATGTGATGCATCATTGACCAATGAAAATCAAGCACAAAAGTAAAAACACTAGAATTTCTTTCTTCTTTTTCTCCATATCTCAGTCTCGAAGCTTTAATAAAAGTGAAATGTGTTAGATTGATAAATGTTTCCTATTTGTTCTTTATCTTATCATTCTTATTCATCCGATCTATATTTGATCCCAACTCATAAATACGAATATAAGTAATCAAAATACTGTCAAAGTTAAAATGAAATTCAAAAGACATTGAGAATCCTGTCCATAGATCAAAGATTTTATTTATTTATTTCACAGGTGTGCGTATGTATAGCGTTCTTTTTCTGAAGGAATCATGTTTTGGTGGGAAAAATTCAAAAATAGAAGCTCTGACATCAAAGTCAGCACACAGCTTGAATTCAATGGTTTGTACGACAATCCCATCTTGGTTAATGTGGCAGTGGAATTTTATGAACGCAAACAATATTAATACAGTAAAGCGTGAAGGAAGTTTTTACAGTTTATTTCTAACCTGTTTACTATGAGAGCTAATTAAAAAAATATCAACTTGTAACACAATACATAGTTGCTGAACACAGAACACTTTTTCTTGTGTGCTCTGCTTGTTGTGACACTCTTTAAATAAAACAACTCACCTCCTGCATGAGTGTCAGAAGAAATTATTGCTTAAAGTCTTGCGATGAAGCATTTTTATTATTCAATGACTAGTATCTTAATCCTTGTAGTTTTAAGCTTTTTTCTTTTTAGCCTTCTTCAGGTTAGAAAGCTAGACTTGCAAGTCATTGTTAGTAGGTTAAATTTTCACTGGTCACTCCACAGAAGCAACAAGAAACAAATCAAAATTCATTATAAAATATGTGTAAAAAAAAAAAAATGCTTCATGTGAGAATCTCAGAATAAATTCAGAGTAACTGATGTATGACTTTATTTTCAAAAATTGCATTTGCAGAATAACACTATTCTTGTATCATAGAAAAATGATCCAAACATTAAAGCAAATAGAATATTTTAAAAAATGTGAATGATTGATGAAATGAAATAATTTAAAAAATAACCAGAAACATAATTAATGGAAAAGGAGACTGAAACAAAAAATATTCCTGAAAAAGAGAAAAGAGTTACTTAAAGAGAGCCAAAAAATTATCTAAAAAATTTTTTGATGGTGGTGGTGGTGGTGGGATGCAATAAAAGAGGGTAAGAGTGAGAAAGATGGAGAGCAACATAAGAAAAAAAAGAATATATTAATATAAGATAGAGAAAAGAGAGAGGGAGAGTGATATAAGAAGAAAAGATGAGCAGGATGGGGGGGGGGGAGCGGGGGAGAAGAGTATGAGAGAGACCAGGCCAGAGGAGAGAATATGAGAGAGACCAGGCCAGAGGAGAGAATATGAGAGAGACCAGGCCAGAGGAGAGAATATGAGAGAGACCAGGCCAGAGGAGAGAATATGAGAGAGACCAGGCCAGAGGAGAGAATATGAGAGCGACTAGGCCAGAGGAGAGAATATGAGAGAGACCAGGCCAGAGGAGAGAATATGAGAGAGACCAGGCCAGAGGAGAGAATATGAGAAAGAAAGAAGAGTGAATTTGAGAGAGAGAGGCAAATGTGCAGGAAGTGAAAATAAATAAATAAAAAGAAAATGAAGAATACAGAGAAAAAAACAAAAAACAAAAAAACAATTTTCTAATTTTAACATTTTTAGCCTTAAAATATACCAGCCTTATTTAAATCGACACATCAATAATCTCTCAAAGTCAGGGAGAAATTCACAAGAGGTATGTTACAGTATGTCTTACGTGGTTACATCAGTTCGCTGAAGAGCTGAGTGAAATTCAATACTTGAGGATGGGATTCATGTCAGTAAAAGTTAGCAATCTGGGGATTTGTTTTCCAATATCCAACATTTTAGGTGGCAAACCAACTTTACAAAAAGAATTTCACTAAAAATACAAACAGAATAAATGGGGAGGGGGTGTTCACATATAAAAACATTCAAAAATGAATAATAGACATAAAATTAAGATATACAAATTTTACTTGTTAATTTAGCAGGAAGAAGTGACTTCAAAGTTGCTTTCTTTCATTGAATTTTTTTTCCATTTTTTTACTAAGCCACTAAGTTGGACCAAATTTCCTACATTCAATTTCTACAAGAGAGTATGCTAAATATCATACTATGTTAGCTCCCACCAATTTAATATTTATATAAAACTCAGCACAGTAGTAATGGTCTGTTAAACTAACCTAATAATCATTTTAATGTTTATTAAGTTTGACACAATGTCACAAGTAAGGAGCACCCATTTCAGCTTCAAATTTGTATTCATAAGTGCGTAGATGATGATGATGTAAGTCCTGTAGGCATCCATATTGAGCACAAGGCTACAACCTCACCATATGAAGCATTGCTGTTGTAGTTTCTGCAGCAAGATTTTACAGAATGGAGTGGTTAGCACCGTGCCCAACCAGTTTGTCTTTCTCCTAGACCAGTTGCCAACCAAGGTGAGAGAGCTCAGTCTGCCCTACTATTACCCCCTAACTGAAAGGAGAAGAGATGGATTACAAGCGTATTTGTGCAAAAGTGAGCTGAATGACCTTTGCTGGAATATAAACATGGCATCGCAATCTGACTTCCTGTGCTGATAACCACTATGCTACATGCATATCCATCTTGGAAGAGTAGCACAGATCAATAATTTATTATTAATAAATAAACCTGAATCACTAATGTGATCATTACTGGTTGATATACATTTCCCACTGCAAAGTAAAACTAATATTCTAAATGCTGAATTTCAAACTAAGCAGGCCCTCCCCAGTTGGAAAATTGGTGAAACAATCCTTCTGTTCCATTATATACACTATATACATTCTACTCCCATTTAGCCTTGTGTTGGATAATTTAACCTTAATAAAATAACTACCTCAGCCACTGACTCCAGTAGGCAAGCAAGCTAGTCATGCAAGCATTACAAATATAAGGAGTTTTAGCCTCACTGGAAAACACTTAATATTACCATTTGTTGATCTAACTCAACTTGAATAGCAATATGAAAAGTACCATATATACAAGAGTATAGTGAGAGTCTTTATGATCATTTTTACACACACAAAAAAGGGGGGGATTGCTCTATACATGGGTAATTTTTTTTGAAGAGGTTAAAACTCATTCATTTTTGGTAACTTGCTGTGCATTATACACAGGTCATTTTTTTTCTAGAGGGGTTAAGATTCATTCTTAAAAATCCAAGGGTTGCATTATACATGAAGTAGGCTTATACACAAGTATATACAGTAAATAAAAAGAAAATATCCATCCGATTCAGTAAAGGTATTTTGACAGAATTAACTATATTACCATTAAAATCTTAGTATTTGTTATCCTAATAATCATAATTTTGACTTAAGGATTTCAGTTTTCATTAAAAGGGAAAGTAAAATACTAATGGGAAAATGTATAGAAAGTGCACTAATTTCTGAGTATTCCATGGTAAATTTGTGTCCAAGTTCATACCTTTCTTAAAAAAATCTATTGTTATCACAATGTGAGATATTTAAAAATAGTAGCTATAAAAAAAAGTGTTAGGAAGTTGAATGTAGTTAGCTAAGGTTCATCTAAGCCAGTGGTTCCCAAACTTTTTTTCTCTAGCTCACATTTTCAGAATGAAAATTTGCTCATGCCTCACCAAATTTTATGTGATAAAAAGTACATTTAAAAATAAAGGGGAGAGAGGGTTGAAAGAAGATAACCATGGATTCAAAGTTAGAACATCATCATTGATAACTCTCTTCTCCAATTTGCGGAGCCTATTCTTAATACTTGGTATAATGCAAAAATATCACAATGATAAAACCAGTCAATAATTACTTATAACTATTTATACAGGGACTCATGTATGTAATTACAAGTAATTCATATTTTAAATTTTGAAATATTTATTTTTGGCATATGAATTTTTTAAAACTTTCTTTGTCTTTCAATCATTCTGCCTCACCTATGAGGTGCACCACACTGTTTGGGCACCACTGGTCTAGACACATTGGATGCTAGAAATTTAAAAATTTAGCATCCTTAGATTATCAGTGTTTCTTCTCAATGTATAATTGTCATCAATGTTTTTGTTTATATGTTATAAATATATATAATTCCATCCATAAAAAACATTATTCTAGTCTGATGAAGTACTTTTGAATGACAAAATGTGTTACATGTTTTTCCAATTTTCTCATTCAATTACCTACCATTAGTCGAATATATAGAGTTTATATATCATATTTCTCCCATTAAAATCTTTGTAAAATACAAAGAATTTTGTAACGAACAGCAATAGTATGACTAGCTCACACATTGACATCTTCATGGTTCATATACTCTCTTAAGCATTATTCTTTTTGTGTGATGATGGATAGTTGATTACATACTAGTTTTTTTTTTTTTTATTCATTTTTTTTTTTCTACAGCTACAGATCAGAAAGTGGAATGTATTCTTTTCTGCAGTTTTGAAAAAAAGAAAGAAAAAAGGGGGAAAAAAATAGTCTTATCACATTACATCCACATTGATATTTATACATTAAAAGACTTGAATGTATAAAAATACATTAAGTTCTCTATGAAAATAAATTATATATACAAGAGAGAGAGAGAGAGAGAGAGAGAGAGCAGGGAGGGGGTTTATTCACAAATAGTCATACACAATATATTCTATGAGAAATTATTTATCAATGTAATGGGTGTGTATGTGTATACATATGTACAGTAATTTCTAATATTAAAAAACAAATTAAAAAAAAAAAATACAATTTTAAAAATTCGGTTGTGATAAAAATTGCAGTAAATATTCTTAAGAAACCAGTCCCACATTTGAGCAAATTTACATAATAAAGAAGCAAGTATAAAAAAAATGTTCTAAGTAAAAACCATTTATTACAAAAAAAGTGTAGTGTCCAGAATTAGAGACCAAATTGCTTATGAATGATTTCTATGAACCTGCATCCCACCTTGTAGAAAAAAAAAGAGAGATGCAGATTCAAGCTCTGCCAGAAAGCATTTTCTTATTTTCTCAAGTGAGCAGGCAGACAGATGTAATACACACTGTTTAAAAAAATTTGGGTATCTACTCAAACAAGGGTATCCACTAAAAATAATATTTGAAGTAATAAAAAAGAAATCAATTAATTTTTGTGGTAATAATTACTTTTTAGATAATCAGGAGGGTAATCATGTAAAATGACCCCAGGAAGAATTGGGAGAGTTAAAGACTCTACATGACCAATTCTTTTGATACAGCAGCAGGCATTGTGTGTTATGTAACCAAAGAGTTTCGTATGAGAGTGTCTCAGTAGTGTAATGTCATTGATAGGAAGCAGTAAACAGAACCAAAATGCTAGAGTAGCCATTGAAAATGAACACTGTCTGAGTTAAAAGTCTTTAGCAGCAATGAAAATATGTTTCTTTAATTGGTTTTGACGATGAGCAGTACTGCCTGATGACACAAACGTGGTGAAATAATGCTTCTGAAATCCGAATGAAAAAAAAAAAAAATCAGTTAAAATCTGAGGTGGTAGGCTATTAGCATGGGGATGTTCTCTGGCACTAATATTGGCCGACTCATTCACTCACATAGAAAAGTAAATGCTGCAATGTGTAAGAATACTGAACAGCAATTTACTTTTCTCTCTCTCTCTAAAAGCATCTCAAGTTCCCGGGGCCCATCATTATGCAAGATAACACCACTTATCATACTGCAAAAATTATATAACAATTCTTTGGAGCTGAAAACATGATTGTTATAGAATGGCTCATCCAATGTCCAGATTCTCATTCCAATTGAGAATAATCAGCAATAATGTTATGGCAAGGAAACTGAAGACAATGGAACTGCAAGAAGAATGTGACAATATCATGCCTGAACAATGTGGCAAATTAATGAAGTATAGTTTTGACCAATCATAGGGATGAAAATTCACAATAAATAAATGAATATATAAAGAATGAGAAAAATATTGGTGATAATGAAATAAAAAAACTGCAATATGAATTAATTTAATAATCTTATCACCATTATCAACAATAATTTGTTAAGCTATTAAACCATAACTATAACAATAGCTTAGGCATGGCTGAGAAATGACAACAGAAGTTTTATATATATATATATATATATATATATATATATATATATATATATCCAAATGAGAGAAAGATCAGATGAAATAAAAATCCACTGTTTGTAGCATTTACTACAATTGTATTGTAGCACATTTAAAAATGTGCTCAATACAAAGTAGAGCAATATATAAGAGATTATAATAAAAACATTTTGATTACATGCAAGACAGCTTTTTTTATTCATATTTTTTTGAAAATGTTTTTATTATAATTTCTTATAATAAAAATATAATAATAATAATTATTATATATATATATATATATATATATATGAGAAATAATTTAAGAATGTTCTTTTATATTGATTGCATTAAGTTTGTCCTACTGTCATGTGCTTAACTAGCCTCATCACATCAAGACTTTCATATGGATGTCATACATGGTTCCAAACCCATTCAGAGATATCTAAATTGCCAGCTGTATGTAACCGCTTTCTCAGATCAATGGTTAAAAAAGCCTTTGAGTGAGTGAAACTCTTGGCAAAGACCATCCTTCTTTGAACATTATGGACTGGCACTTTGATATCACAAACCAAGAACTATATTAATTAATAAAAAGCGCATCACTTCTCAGTTACCAAACTTGAGAAGCCTATTTTCCTGAAAAATTGTTTTAAGAGAAAGATTTTATAGATTTCAAGTGAAAGCAATACTGGCTGCTCAATCAATGAATGCAAAATGTTTCCTTGTAGGGAAATGGTTAATATTATCATTACCTAATTCTGAGATAAAATGGGTCATTTTTACTTTATTAGAATGATGAGTGGAGTTGCTCCTTGTGTAACTGAGAAAGATAAGCAAACATACACTAACAGATAGGTAAGCAGATGAAAATATTATGAATATGGGAGACGCAGGTGCATCTGTCTGCTTTTCTGACACCACTGCCAAGAAGTACAAAAAAAAAAAAATCATAAGCCAACAGAGATGATTAAAAAAAAAAGAAAAGAAAAAAAAAAAAGCTTTATTAAATTTAAAAAGTAAAAATAAGAACCCAGGCTAGAGTGTTTATTTACAGGGTAGTTCTTTCAAAATTAAAAAGGCACTTTTGAAGCAAAACCTACAGAACTCATTGGGGAGGAGAGAGCAGTGGAGTTTTTCTCAAAGAAGAAAACAATCAAATAATTTTTTCTTAGTAAACCGGTGATAAAAGTGTAGTTTGTGTTCACTTGTCAGAGAATCAATTTGCCTTTCTCGTTGGTTCTTTGATGTTCATCTTGGCAACAATAAACCTCTTCTTTCCTTTTCTTCTTCTCTATCCTTCATGCTCTTACCATTAATCCAGTGCAGAAAGCCCACACTCGACTATGTGATGATCATAGGATCTAAAACAATTCTCCCTTCCTCCATCGGTAATGCAATTTTTATATTCTTTTTGACATCTGTCTATATTTCTGAGATGAGGTATTATGTACATTATTTACATTATTCAGACTATTGTCCTCATCTTTGTCACCATATTTATTACAACTTTTTGGCTGTTGTACGCTCTGGACTTCTTCAGGTGGTTGGAATGTCGAACTGAACACTTTATTTCGTTCACTGGGGTAGACTGTTCTAGTTCCACGTGCCATGTTTAATTTTTCCCTCTGCCTTAACCGGGTATTGGGTCATGTCACTGGATCTAACCAACGCCTTTATCCACTGTGCCATGTGTCCTTGAGGACATCTATGTATGAATTTCTGGGTGTTATAAACCTAATGTCTTCAGCAACCATTTTTACCAGTGCTCATATTGCAATTTTTGCTGTTATCATTGCATGTTTTTATAAGAGCTCATATTGCAACTTTGTTGTTATTATCACTTTTCTCTGGCACTCCTTATTACTGGTTCCCATATTGTATTCATTTCTATGCTTGGTCAGCTCAGGAGATTTTTGTGGCCTAGCATATGTGCTGATTCCTTAAGTTTACGATTTTTCCAATGGTGTTCCTTGTCTATGATCTCAACCTGATCCCACAGAGGGTGGGATCTTCCTTCTCTCTCTATATGAAATATGAGCACTGGTAAAAATGGTTGCTGAAGACATTAGGTTTATAATACCCAAAAATTCATACACAGATGTCCTCAAGAACACATGGCACAGTGGATAAAGGCGTTGGTTAGATCCGGTGACAGGACCCAAAGAGTGTGAATTCAATACCCGGTTAAGGCAGTGGAGAACTTTCAGAGGGAAAAATTAACAGGAGATAACTGACATCCATTAAGCATGGCACGTGGAACTAGAACAGTCTACTCCAGTGAGTGAAATAAAGGTTTCAGTTCAACTTTCTTTTTGACAGTTGGAAATTTCCATGTTACCAGTAAAATCTTGTATTTGCAAGAATGTAATGTTTTTAAATATTTGCCTCATGAGCTGGCATTTTTTCTTTTTTTTCCTCCTCAGGATTTCTTTATATTCAATGAATGTACAAAGTCTTTGTGCTGGCAGTAAGTAATTTTTTACTTATTTGCTTTCTCCTTCAGTTCTCCAACTCAAAAAAGTTAACTGGGATTTATCTAGTTGCTTATCATATAGCAAAAGGGATATATACCATATAACTACAGTGAAAAAAATATTCTTTCAATGACTGGATATAGTGAATACATTTTTTTAAGATAGCAGATAGGATCTAAATGGGTTCCTGTCAATGATACAAGAGACTCTTGGTGGATTAGTGATATTGCAGAAGATTTAGAATTTCAGCTGCAAGATAAAGTTTATATAGTAACTTTGACCCTCATTGGGTTCCCCAGACTAACTTTATGATAGTCTAAGTTGAACTTAGTAAACATATACTTTTTCTGTTTTTTTTTTTTTTAAGATACAGAATTATTATTGTTATCTGCTGCTTTACTTTGACTAGTGTGCTCATCTTAGTAGTAATAAGATAGTTTGCTGAAAACTTCTTGGCCTGACCATCTTTTCATAAAGATGCATAAAACTAAACTCGGTCAAAATAAAAAAAAAAAATGGAAACTTTGAAGAATCCTGAACTACAGTATGCACCCCTTAAAAAAGCACAATTTATAAATTATTATTTCACTTGTGTAGAAAGAAGTTTGAATAACAAAGTGGAAAAATTCTGTGTAACACTATTTACATTCAGACTATTGTCCTCATATTTCTTATTGTTATCACAACGTTTCAGCTGTTGTGCCCTCTGATCATCATCAGGTTTATATCAATCTGAATAACTTACAGGGAATTCTGAACTGAACCCTTTATTTAATTTATGAGAGTTCACAGTTCTGGTTCCACTGCCAATGCCAAGAGAGATGTTGCTGTATTCTTATTTTTAGAACTATTCATTGATTGTTTGCCCTGTTTCCACTAAATTCAAGTACACACTGCCCAATCTGGGGATTGAACTCACAATTACTATGTTACCAAATTCCCTGGTTAATGCTTTAATCCATTAGGCTATTGTCCTAATTCTGTGTAACACGCTTCATCCTCTAAAAAGAATTAATCAAACTAAAGTAATGTTTTATTGATGGAATTGTACGTTTTCATTAAAGACATTACTTTAGTTCGATGCAGTCTTTCTAGAGGACAAACACATTACACAGAATTTTTCCATTTTGTCATTCATTTGCCTAACATTATTCTGACATATATATATATTCTTGTCCAGTTGAAGAGAGAGAAAAACAATATTAAGGCACTAAGTTTCCACCACTAAAATGAGGATACTAGTCTAAGTCTTTCAGGTTACAGAGCCTAGTGGATAAAGGCATTTTTTTTTTAATCAATTCATCCCAAACAAGGCAATAACACCACTAACATGCAAGGGGCTACTGAAAGTGAAAGAGAATGAAAAAACTTTAGAAGGAATCAGAAACCTAAACAGGAAAAATGGTTAAATCTTTACTCCTGTTCAAAAGACCGGAGAGGAGTATGAACCTATCTACTCCTATTGAGGAAAAATAGATAAATAGTAAATAAAATTTCAGAGTTTAGGCGAGATGTTAGAAGTACACTTTACAAAGAACTTGAAATCCAATCCTGAACAGAAAACAAGGGATAAACCTCTACACCTGTTCAAAACACTGGGAAGGAGTGTGAACCAGATGATAGGTGAACTTATCTATTCCTATTGCATTGATTAAATGGATCTAATTAACTGGTTAGATTGAGTTCATACTCTTGTTTGGATTGATATACTCTGGTTCTGTGGAAGGGCTAACATGATGTTTCCTCAATCATGGATAACAGACTGACAACACTACTTCCATGGAGTGAATAAAATGTGTCATTCAAAAAGGTTACAAACTACATACACCAGAGAGTATAATGGTTGAAATGTAACTATGAGTCAGTGTTGCAAACTTCATTGTCCAATTTAGAAGGGATTAAAAAAAAAATTCTGATGTTTGGTTATTGGTCAGATTTTGAAAGTGGGTCAGGCCAAGAAAAAATAAATAAGAACAGATTTCTACATTTTGGGTTCTTTTGTAAGCCACTTCATTATTGTTTTTGATTGCATATTTTATTGTTTGCTCCCACAAGCAGGAGGTAGATGGGATGCCATGTTAAACTAAACTGTTAGTTAGAGTCTGATTTCTTGTCATTCATGGCATTTCTATGAGAATTCCCAAACTTTTCTTTTAGCTTATAAAATAATTTAAACTACACAATATTACTATTCATTTTTTCTTCAATAAATTAAGGTTACTTATCAATGAGAAACATAGGCTTGATGTTTCTCAGAGATATATTCTACGTAAGGACATTTATGAGATAAACATGCTTTTCATCTTTATTGCTTAAAGTTATTTTTATGCATTTAATATTAGTAAGACAATAAAATTCCAATTTATATAAGTGTGGAGTTGAAAACAAGCTTAAAATATTTTAGCTAAGCAAGGATATTCTTTCCTAACTGAAAAACAAAATTTATCAAAAATGTATGCTTGATTTTAATTCAATGATCGTTGAGAAGCCAATTTCAAAATAACAAAATTTCAAACAAATACTAAATATTATAAAAGGGGTTTTGAACCTAATCATAATCTTGTGTGTTTAATTATGGTTTGATTGATTTGTTTTTACAGTTTATCAACCTTTTTCAGGCTATTAAAACCAGAAAATATTTTTAGACTGTAAGAATTTATTTGGAGATAATGATGATTTACTGATACAAATTCAACTAATTAACCCATAGCTGAGGGAAGAAGAGGTGGATTCATACCTTTGCAAAGGATATTTGTGTGTAAGTGAATATGATGAACCTAAATGCAATTTCCAATTCTGAGTCATTATAATTATACCACTTGCACATCCAAGTTTGCAGCACCTGGTATTCCCAAGTGGTCACTCACCTATGTACTGAGCAGGTTCAATGTTGCTTAACTTCAGTGACTGTACAAGAACCAATGTTTCAACATGATATGGCCATAAATCAAGTTTAATGATAGAGAATAAAAGTTAAATCCATGTTCAAAATTTGTCAAATGCTCTGCAATAGTATTCATTTTTTTATACTAGATTTTAGTATTAATGGAAACATTTACGAGTTACTATCTTTGGCTATTTTTTCTGAAACGCAAAGTTTAATTTGTGTTTGAATTTCTATGATGAGGCGTTATCCTCATTTACATTATTTACACTTAGAATATTGTCTTCATTTTTGTTGGTATTATCAAATTGTTTCAGTAGTTGTGCTCTCCAGCCTTCATCAGATGCTTTCTAACGGAACCATTTACCTAATCTACAGGGGAAGATCTCGAAATATCTCATCTCATTCTTATTTAGTACTGCTCAGATTAAAGCATTGGTTTGCGAATTTGGATAATAGAGTTCAATCTCTGGGCTGAGTAGTCAGTCAGTTATGTGCCATGTGTGATACATACATAAGCAATCATGTATCTTTCAATACATGACTGATGAGGCAGATTTTTTCATGCAGTAGGTTGCCATTTCTTTCTGCAGTAGACCAATTGCCATCCAAAGCTATAGAACCCGGCCTGTCCTGCTATTTGCCCATAGCTGGGGGGAGAAGAGGAAGATTCATACCTTTCCCAAGGGTATTATTAGCACATAAGTGAATGTAATGGATTCAACTGGAATTTGAACTCGGCTCTCCGATTCTTCAATCCTCATCACTGAGTAGTACAGACTACTAAGCAGTTCTAAATAAAAACAATACAGTTTATAAGTCAAAATCTTTGCCTTGTATATTTCCACTGATACTGTTTTTTTTTAAAACTGTCACTGTTCCAATCTAGACATCAAAAATTCACTTTTAAAATATTCACAGAAACTTTTTCTTTTATTTTCTTAAACCCAAGCAACATTTTGGAAAAAGATACTGAAAAGTTATTGGCTTGACTCACTTCCGAAAATCTGAGTAAATTATGTCAGAATTTTTTTTTATTTTGGAAGTGTTGGTTGGACAAAGAACTTTTCATCATTCTCTTGTATATAACAGAATACCTTACAACTTGATAAACATCTAATTTCTAGTGAAATTAAGCACTTGTGATAAGAATCAATATTTATATCAATTTGGTGAAATAACAGAGTCGTTAATGTTTGTTTTTAATATAATTAACCATTTCAAGCAGGGCAAGAAATTAATGTCATCCTGAGAACAACAGAACATTAGTTTAGGTTGATACTGGGACAATAACAGTTTCTTCATTAAAACCTTTATTGTATTTATAATTATATTTATTCTAAAATTGACTAATTTCTTAAAATTATTTTATTGCAGACCACAGTGACAGGGAACATATGATGCACACAAAAACAAAAAATATGAACAAATTTTCTTCTTTTTAAACTAGTGAATGAAATAACTAAAAAAAAATCAATATTGAAAGACTTAAATTTAGATATTTCTATTATTAATCTCTAAATGTGAAAAACATTAATACCTAATTGTATGAACTGATTCTGTTTTAAAAAACAAAGCAAGAAAATTGTTTTTTTTCTGTTAATTTTTGGTTAAAGTTAAATGAACCATGACAAACAATGTTTATATGCTATATTTTCTATTTATAATAAAACTAATTTTGAATAAGGGAGAATTTAAAACATGATAAACAAACATGAAGAATTTAGTCAAAACATAAACCGATAGAAGCTAAATAAAGACCTTTTTGATAAAGTCTTTAAATCTTTCTGATCAGGATTGGCTGGAATTTGGTAATATTTTTATATAGAAAATGAATGCATAAAACAGAATTCTTAAAATATGATATAAGTTACTCTGAGCATAAAAACTAATTAATTCAATCCTGTGTAAAATTTTTCAAGGTGATTTAACCAAAATGCTTGAGAAAAAAAAAAAAAAAAAAAAAGTAACAGTAAAATTTAACAAATTTGTTTTTGTATTTATTCAAATTAGAAATACTTGTGGAAATTTCATGGTTTCCCTATTTGAATTTTCTGATAAATCTTAAGAATTTTAATGATTGAATAAACTCATGGCGAGTTCCATGACAATAAATTATCTGTATAAATTCCCCTATCACATCATTAAATATTTGAGCTTAACAACTTTAACAAAATATTGCAATGACAATCATAAATATGAATACTGATCACTACTTAAAGTAAGGGGGTACAAATCAAGAGATCTGAAATTGAAAAACTTTCATTTCTCTGAAACAGACATTAAACACATCTTCCCTTCTTTCATTTTCTCAGTGAAACCAAATAGCGTCTCTGATATTTCCATGCAATCAAAACAGTATAGTCCATTATTCATGATGTATTGGCAGGATGTAATGGCCGTACAAAAGGAGGAAAAGCAGAATTATAAGATTTTAACTTTTTTAATTTTTGCTAAACATTTTAATGGCGTTTTTATTATGATACTAACAATTATAGATGATAAAGTTAGAAAAATTGATTTTGGAATAGATTAAAATTTTTGGGGGGGGATGATTAAAGTTGTTTTTTGGGGATGGTTCCAGGAGAATAATGAAAATAGTTAATCTGGAGTTTTGCATTTCAACTGTTCCGTCTAATACTATTTTTAATTGATAATTATTTATGAAACCAACACCTATTTATGTTGAAAGCGACGAGTAGATAGTATTAGGATTTCATGGTTTTATGAGCATTGCAAAACCTTTTATAGTGTCTTTCCTTGATGGAACCCCCAACACTGCATATTCCAATATGTCTTCCATGGAAAAATCCTATTTTTTAAGGAAGCCAGTTAAAATATCAAAGACATTCTGACCTTTTATAGTTTTTGGTATTTCTTTGTAAGACAAAATGATTAATGATTTGGTCTCCCCCATCAATAAAACAAATTATTTTCTTTTACTAATGTCAGTAGATTTATTAACTTGTAAAGTGAATTCCAAGTTATTCATTTTCTTACATTTTCTTCTATATCAGCTGGCATATCCATAATTCCTCTATGAATTGTATTATCCGAGAGAGAATAGGTTTTATATATATTCTGCTCTCATCTCCTAAAATGGCTTTAACCATCTTTCTACATGCCAGCAAGATAATTGACTTGAGTAAAGCAAGTGACTGTTTTTTTATTGCAATTATTGCAGCTATTTCAATACAGGTGACAAGAATTTTGTCAGTAACTTAATATGTTCTTTATTTCAATGTTTTTGTTGCTGCAACTGCTGTTCTTTTGAAGTACCAAAAGAAAAACTACATGCAATATCCCGAAATATGGGCAATGGAACATGAACAATCTACCCCTGTAGATTAAATAAAGGGTTCAGTTTGAAGTTCATTGTAGGTTACCTGGATCAACATCTAGTAAAAGCCAGAGGGTGCAATGGCTGAAACATTGTGATAACAATAAATATGAGGACAACAATCTGAATGTCAATAGTGTAAATAATAACGCCTCGCCCAAGAAATTCAGACAGAAATTAAGCATGAAGTATCTCTATCTCCATACAGTGAACAGCTATTTGCAGTTATAAACACCAAATTAGTTATGTCATTGACAATAAAGTGTGTACCAAGTATTTGAGAATACATCTTTGGCAGGCTTTAAATGGAAGATGACCTAACGATGTTATGTGGCATATGCCAAACTTCCTCATTTCTCTTTCAGATGTATTGAGTGCATCAACAGGGTGGCTTTTAATTTGACACTAGAAATGAAAAGGCACATGTGCTTGTTAACCACAGAGACTCAGAGATAGCTGGTTTTTTGAAAGTGGTTAGGTGGGCAGAAGTTATGACCAGTGGCTATGTGCAGAACCCATAGTAATGAATAAATTTACAGCATTTCTGATGGCTATAGAGGTTGCGAGCCACAAGAGCCATATCATGCAGTTCCACTTCTTCCCATAGAGCCTAAGGGTCAATGTGACCATTTACACAAAAAAGATGGACATCTCAAGTCAAGGAGACAGCCATTAATTTTCCAGCAAGATTCTACTCCTTCTAACATGCCCTATGATTGGCTGACCAAGAGTTTTCACAATCTAACCACCCACATTCAATGTGTTAGCTCTCATGTGCTGAATCTCTTGAATTTATCTAGGATGATGTTGAGAGGGAGCCCAACCAGAGCCACATAATATCAAGGACTCATTGGCTGTTGTCCTTGTGTACATAATGGCCAACATGAATGAAAAAAGAAACATTACCTGATCTTGGTATGCACTCGCTTCTTTCTGATGCCATCCTCAAGACTGGGTATAGTTTTATCGAATAACCTTTTTCTGTTTTTCTAAGTTGAATATGCATACAATATTTTGAAATTATTCATATCTTTTTCTGAATATCTTTGTTTTTATAATTTGTTCTCAATTACCTAGTATATCTTATAGAAAAATTACATGCTGATATAAATAAAAATTGTGGAAAAGGTTATTTTACTTTTTATTAATTTCTTTTATAACTTTGTACATTTTTTTCAGAGCACATAGCTACACCTCATGGCATATAGTCTTGGCACCACTACAAGCAAAGAGAGTAACTTGGCAGTGCCCATCTCTTCTCCATGTATCATTCAGCAGGAAGGAATGGTTTACATGTTATCAGGCATAGGAAAGAATCCCAAACTTGATTTTGAGTCTAATGATCAGAAGAAGTTGTCGAGGTATTCTGCTGGGTTGTGGGAATCTGATACCTTAGCTTTTATGGTATTTCAGTAGGTAAGGGTAATTACTTGGCAACGCACTTTCTCTCTAAAGTATAATAGATAGCATTGGGTTATATGGTACCAGTAACAGTGAAAATCTTTGACTGGATCATGAACTATTGTTATAGTTTTCCAATAACAACACCATGGTTCAGGAAGACTGGTAAGAAAACACAGTATAGGAAGAGTTAGATTTATATATTTTTCTAAAGGTGTTAGAATGAAATATAAACAATCTTTAAGATTCTATTTTCCAAACTAATAACTGCTAAGTCACATTTCTTCTATTAAAATACCAGTGGAAAATAAACAAACAAAAAACCCTGTTACTAATGAGTCTATACTAATATTTATGGTTAATACCACTAGGGTATTACACAATTCTGAATTTCATTTCAAGCTGCTATCACAGCACCCATACATCCATTTTATTTATCATCAAATGTATCTTCCTCCTCCTTCGAACTTCTCCCCTGTCGAGTGTAGGGCCACAGAATCATCATGTTGCTGCTGCTGATTCTGTAGCAAGTAGAGTTTTTACATTATGGAGTTACTATCCCCATACCCAACCAGTTTAGAATTTAGAGTTGTTCTTTTCCTAGACTGGTTGCCAACCAAAACTACAGATCCCAGTCTGTCTTACTATTAAGCACTAGTTGGTGGTGGGGAGAAGATAGACATATATGTCTTTCACAAGGCTATTTGTATGAAAGTGAACACAATGAATTCTGCATGCTGATTCCATGCTATTAACTGCTACACTAAGTACACAGTTTAAGAGACATATATATCTCTTACTAATAAAAAAAAAGAAAGGCAAACACAAAAATGAGTAAATGCCAGTAAATAAAGAACTTATATCCAGTAAATAAAGAATTAAGCAAGTTCTATACAATGGTCATATAGTATTATATCATATATTATAGTTTTATTTTTTAAAAGCAGACTGTTAAATTAATACAGGGTTCTGCCCAAACATAGATACTTAATAATAATAATAATAATAATAATAAGTACAGGTATGATTTATAAAATTTTAACACTTTTATAATGTTTTAATTATTAAATGATACTTTATTTTAAGCATTCAAAATATTTAGGAAAAAAGTTTTAAACTAATATAAATCAACTGTAGAAATTTCATTTTAAGGGAATTAGTGTGCAATTTCAACAGAATTGTTACTTAATGTTTGAAAGGGTTTTGGTTTGCATGTGACTTAAAAAGCTTGACAGGGCTTTGGTTTGCATGAGACTCAAAACGCTTGATAGGGCTTTTGTTTGACGAGACTTAAAAAGCTTAACATAGGTACAATGAACAAGTGGCTCTTTTTTGTGGGGTACAGGAGATGTTTAATCCTTTGCAGTTGGCATATTCTTGGTCTTAACAAAAGCTGACAGAAATGGATAAATATTAAAGTTTTTCCCTGGTGTAACCAAAAATATTCAAATAGGATCATTTTAAACATCTTGATGTTCTTTACTGCTGATCCTGTAGGGCCAGTCAGATGTATTTAGATTCTTATCCCCTACTAACAAAAGTGGAGAAGAGATTTGAGACAAAAATCTATTTTAAACAAATATTTAGCTCACAAAATAAAACTCTTATAAGATAGACGTCAGCACCCCCCCATACACACACACATACATACATACAACTACCCACACAGACACACTGTATAATCCCTATGAAACAACATCTGAGCCAGACAAGTATCATCAATTCTCCTTTCTGAAAGAAACTGATGAAAGCTCAACTTACAAGTACAACTGTCAGATAAATGATAAATGAGTTTTGATAGTTAATTAAAAAAGAAATGTTTTGAACTGGACAAGCAGGAAATGTTAATGCATATGTGGGTAGTTTATATACATACATACATAAACCTATATAATTAAAACCTTCTTACTACTTATCTATCTACTGCTGTGAAAATTTAAATTAGATATAATATTCTTCATAAAATTTCTATGTATTTTCCATTTTGTTTTTCTAGCTAGGTAAAACAAATATGATGAAAATTTATCATTTTTTAATAGAGATGCTTGCTGTAGTTTGTTTTTAAAATTTCATTTTCAAAAATATATGTCATTTTCTATAGATTTTTGCATGTACAAATACAATTATAAAAATAATGCAGGTCAATTTTGGAACCGTAGTATTGCACTCAATTTCAAAGTTGGGGTTTGACATGATAAATAATGGCACAAAACATTTTTTCCACATTGTTACTGTTTTTTTGATGAAATAAGTTTAAAGATTAAGTCTAAGTTAAAAATTGTAGACTTGAAATTTAATTCTGGTGATCAATGAAAGCCTTATAGCACAGCCTTTTAAAATTTATAATTTACTGAAGCTTTGCAAATTGTATATAGACAAGATACAAGGCACAAGCACATTATTACGAAATCATAGTGCCATCAAATAAGACCTTCATTTACTTCAATGGGAAATTACAGTAGAATCAATCATATCCAGAGTGCCTCATATCCAGACATGATTTTGATGTGTATATTTGAACTATTTGGGTGATATGTAACTGATTTGAAATTTCTGTTTTTCAGGAAATTTACTTTGGTTAATTGCTTATGCTTATTTCACCCTAATGGCTTGTATTGGTGGAAAAGATGATGGGAATAAGAGGAAAAGAACAACTTTAAAAAGTGGAAATTTTAAACAGTTTAGACGCTGGTGAAAGTTCATTGTAACTAATGGCTGAGTTCAACATAGGAAAGTCAATATTGTATGATATAAAATCTTCCAAAGAAACTATTCTCCAGCATTCACACTGCGACAATGAACAAGGAAATAAAAAACATGATTGTGATGAAACCTGGACTGAAACTGAAAAAGCTAATGAAAAGGTTGTCAGTTTTATGGAAAGAAAGCCAGCATTCAGCTATGATGATTGCAATAATGCATGCAGAGTTAAGTGTCATTCATTTAAAAAATTTCAAGAACAAAAGCAAAATGAAATGTGGAAAAAGTTGAGAATGACATTAGAAAAGAAAAAAATCATCTTGCAACAGTGATTAAAAATCCTCATTACATTGTTTTGCATACGTGGCATACTTAATGAATTTTCATTAACATTTCTTTTTCCTTAAAATCAATTCAGTTATATTTCACTCACCATTAACTTTTTTGTTTACTATAAAACATTAAAAATAAAAGTTAAACCTGATTTTAGTTCTTTCATTTTAATCTAAATATAACCCCTCATATCCGAACTTTGTAACCAATTCCTCATATCTGGAAGGCCCTCTTAGTCTGGTTGTCAGGGATTCTACTGTATACTGAACAACTTAGCTATATTATGATGTAATATGTTATACAGTGCAATTGAGTAGCCTTTTTGTAATCTATAATTTTTTTCCAGTTTTTACTTATCGACTGCAGTAAAAAAAAATTAAAAAAATAGCATATTTTGCTTGTTTGTATTCTGGTTTGAATATATTTTCCATTCAATGTATCTAATACAAAAGATGTTAACTTTATTTGGATTTATTCTTGAAGCAGCAAAATTTTGAAGTCAGTTTGTAAGCAAAACCCTGTGGGAATTGGGTATTTCTGTACATTTTTTTCAGCTTTAAAACTAAATGCTCAAAAATTGGTAAAAGCTATGAATCTAATTTTGATGTCAGTACTTATCACATCAAACCAACTTTCACACTGAGTGCAATGCTGATTTGTCTAAAAAAAAAAAAAAAAAACCTGCCTTATTATAACAAGCCTGAGAATTTTAAATGAGTTTTTCGTGTATGAAAATTAGTGTTATAAGTATTTTATAGAAAGTAAATTTCATTTTTGTTCTTTTTCCTTAGCTCATGGAGGTAGAATGGCATGTCCTAATTGTAAAGGTCAGAGCTTATTTGAACATGTGCCATGAAAGGAGTCATAGGCCTCTGTAGATATACGGCTGTAGAGTGGGGAATAAGTAATCTCCCACAAGACCGTATAAATGATGTTGAACTCTATCAAAGTTGGAAAGTAAGGATTGAGTAGCTCCAGCCCAGATATAGAAGTAATATTCCAGTTTTGGTCTAATCCAATTCCTGTAAAGATAAAGCATGGCAGAAAGAGCCAGGCACTTCTTTGAGTGATTTTGCTCACTTGGAGTAAGAAGAAAAGAAAAGTCCTACATTTCAACTCTGTCCCTTCACTTTTTCTATTGCTACAGTCTAGACCAGTCATGGGCCACATGCGACCCAATTGGCTTTCTGAATAGCTCACTTAATTTTGTGTGGAAAATAATGTTTATTAAAATGTTGTTTGCTTACTTTTGTTCTCACTTGTTCACTCACACTTTCTCATACATAAACAATGATTACGTATAATGTTTCTTGAATTTTGTAACATTTTGTTGAAAGGAACATTGTCAGCATTTTAAACCATTAGTGATTTTCACTAAGGAAGATCATACATGTAAACATCTTTTGCTTCAGAAACAGGAAACATTAATGATAATTATTTTTCTCTAGAAAATAAATATACTTCTTTTATCAATATTTTTGTATACTCAAATGAATAAATTAGAAATAAATTGCACTGAGCAGTGTGTTAATCACTTTCAGCAGAGATAATAGTATATCAAAACTTCAATTTTTTTTTAATTATAGAAGGAATCTTTTCCCCAAAGAAAAAAAAATCAACTTATCCCTATTTCTAAGGCAGATGCTTTTATTGGGAAAATGGTTGCAATATCTTTAATGAAAAATTACCTTGATTTTTTTAGTAGTGTGGCTCACTTTATGATGTACTGTGCCTCATGTGACCTACTGTTCAGAAAAGGTTGTCCATAAATGTGGGCAATTATGGCTCTCCACAACTTTCTAGCCATTGTAGCTCTTTTTGTTATTCCTCCTAATCTTGTTTTGCCAACCATTTGCACAAGCTTGTTAGATAAGTTATTCACTAATTTCCCATGTCCCTCATGCCTTCAATATGTCCTGTGCATGTCAAAATCTCCAAGCCTTCTTTCCTCATTATGTGCCCTAGAAATTTCAACTATCTCTTTCTGATTCTAAGAAGTGTCCTTTTGTTTTCTTTTTTCCTTGTTATTCACATATACAGTCCATGATATTCTCAGCATCCTTCTGTAGAACCATATTTCTGTTGCTTTAAGTCGCTTTATCTGTGAGGGGATTGTCCAGCATTCACTGCTATATAGCAGCATCTATATTACATAACAGTTCAGCACTCTTCTATGTTCTGACAAAATTTTCCTGTTTCTTAATATTTTGCTTAGTTTTTGGCAGGCATCATTTACTATTCTAATGCACTCTCAGATAGTAGCTTAATAATTTAACATTACTTGCTACATGTACCACTGAAGGCACATTTATATTTTCAGAAACAATTTATATGATTTGAATATACATTTTGTCTCTACTGTGGTTGAAATATGCAAGTTTTCAAACTCTACTACATAAATGCCAGCAATAGGCCTAAAACGTTACACAAAGAATAAAATATAAATTTGTTATGGCAGTGATGATGATACTTGTTATTTTTTTTTTTTTGGCTTTTCTGTAATAATTTAGCTGATTCCAATGTTCTTATCTCACATCTGGAGTCAACAAAAAAATGCGTATTCAATTTCAGCTCAATACTCACAGTAATTTTGCCGTCTTGACACATTGACTTTTTTCTTTTTCTTTAAGAGATTGGCTCTTGGTTATTTTCTAAGTAGAAGATAATAGATAATTTTTCACGTCTTAACATTTCTTTGTATTTCCAGTGATATTTTATAACTGAATGCCAAGATATTTTTTTCTTGGTGTTTATAAACCAATTTTACTTCACCACAATGAAGAAACTGGAGATATATGCTTGCTGCTCTCATTCAATTATGTATTTAATCCTAAATCAGCTGGATACATTCATTGCGATTCCACAACTTCTTCCTCATATTTCTTCTCTTATTTTACAAAGGAAGAGGATAAAATATCAGACACTGTTATCTGCAAGCATTTAATCTTTTCACTTGTCATCTGTTATTCACATCTTATTTTAAGAAATTTGGAATCTGTTCACAACTCTTTTTTTTTTCTGGTAATTAGATAATTCTTGTTTGAATCATATCTAGAAATAGCCAATTTCTTATCTTACTGAGACAAGCTAGATCAGGTTAAGATCAAACTCACTACCAAACAAGATCAAGTAAAGATCAATTTAGTGTAGTGACGGTTGGTTGTCTTTCTACACAATATACACACGTACACATGTTTGCCAGATTATTTCCTGCATTGGGGCTGGCATTTAAACTTAAATCATAAGCTGGATTTTGAATTCAGATTTTGATGAAAAAATGGGTTCTCCACAGTTGGAAGGTTAGCATAACAATATTTTTAATGCCATCCATCCAATGTTGGACTATATTAAGCTTAATATATAATGTGGGTAGATGTACATGCATAGACCATTAGTTTAGCCTTAGCAGTTAAGGCCCAACAAACTCGAAAGATTAAGTAATAAACCAAGCCATGTTCCTAAGCTATGTTTTGTTTTGAAATGAAATTTTTCATTAATAAATCAACCAATGAAACTGAAGCTTTTTAATGCCAAAATCCCCAAGAATTATTTCCAGTCTTGTGCTGGCAAAGATTTGTTGGCCTATGTTGATATTTAAGTCTTCACAGACAGAAGTCTCATCTCAGATTCCAATAATAGAGAGGCCTGGAAAATATTTTAAATGTGTGCCTGGGATATCAGCTACCAATGTCAACAAGCCTTATCTCCTAGCAAAGGCAAAGTTACTAAACATACTAAAACTGTGTTGGGGAAGTTTTGAGTCATTAGTATCATAATCCTAAGTCACCAATAGTGAATGCTGGACAATTTCCTCAGAGATCAAGGGGATATTTGAGACAACAGACATGTAGTTCTACAGAAGGATGCTGAGAATACCATGGATGTCACATGTGAGCAACATGAAAGTTTTAAGGAAATGGAAATAAAAAAGGCAATTACGCATAAAAGCAGAAAGAGCCGAAATTTCTAGGGCACATAATAAGAAAAGAAGGCCTGGAAAATTTAACACCCACAGGACATATTCAAATCAAGAGGGACAAAAAAAAAAGCAGCAAGTAACCTAAGTAACAAGCTTGTGTAAATGGATGGTAGAACAAAGAATGGGAGGTATACTTAAAAGACAAATATTGCTATGCTGGATAGGAAGTTGTAGAAAGCCATGATTACCCATGTCCTGAAGGGACACAAAACATAGAAGAATATGCTACAAAGCAGTTTTTGAAATGTTCAGTTAAAATTGTTACAAAATCTATTATCTACATACATTATTTTTCAATTGGTTCCATGATCAAAGATTATTATGATACTAAGTGTCTCTAGTGCAATTGAGACTTTCATATGGATGACATGCATGGTGCCATCCCCATAGGGGCCTGTAGCCCAACATATACCATTTTGGAATCAGGCTGACTCAGTGAGCAAATTAATAACATTTCGGGTTGGATCTGGACCAGCAATTCTGAAATTTTGGATTCTCAAGTTTTCATTACCACAATTGTTTTTAATGATTATTTTATGTGATTTTTTTTGCGACAAATTTTTTTTGTACAATAATTTTTATAATTTATAAATAAATTTGGGAATAATCAAAATTGTGAAATCCATTGGAAGTCACCTATGAAATAAAAATAATTGTTTATACAGAAAATAAGTACCTATTAATTACATTAAATTTAAGTATATTAAATTGTCTTTAAATTAGAAGAATTATCATTGAATTTTTAAAAGGTAAACTTAAATATTAATGCAGTACTTAAATGCAGCAATCAATTTTGAGTTCTTCTGTAGTTTATTGTTGCCTATTGCATCTACTCCTCTCTACCTATTGTGATGAAAGCTCAATCAAGAGTCCTCCACAGGAGCTAGCTTAAATGCTGCCCAATAGGGTGTCTTTTAAGCTAGTATGGATGTATGTATGTATGTCTGACTGAAACAGCGAACTGGATAAATTCTGTATCAATTTTTCGACTGCTGTCAAAGTTAAATTTTAAATTCCAGTATGAACAGTCTGTACACCGGGGTTGAATAAGACTAACATATGTCTCATTCATTGAAATAGATCTACCCCACTCCACATCATATGAGGTCATTTTAGATTTTTGAGTGTAATAAATATATATATATATATATATATATATATATATATATATAAAAAAAAGGTATATTTAGGCAACAAGTATTAATCCAAACAAGTTTTTTTTAAATTTCACTGACAATGTGTTTAATTTTTCTATTGTGTTTTTACAATTTATCAATACTAAAATTTTTTTGCAACACTCATACGCATGTTGAAATCTTCACAGTATTTAGTATTGTTGAAGTTATTGCTAACATTTTTTTTGTTGAGATTTACAAACTCTACATTTTGTTCAATTTCACAAACTAATCAATGAAATCTAAATCAGCTGATTTGTTAGGAAAAATACTTTGACAAAAATCCTACTGTATGGTTTTATGCACCCTAGTAAAACTAACTGTGCTTTGTACCTCCTTATCTGTTTGCACTTCTCTCAAAACTTTGGTTTTGATCAGTCAATGTATGGATATTTTAGGTGTGATGGCCAGATTAATGAAAGTCACAGAATTTTATATATAGATAGAAGCTGTTATATACTGGGATCAAACTTGTGAATCGTAACATTTAAAAAAATTTCATATGTGGTGTAAAGGTTAGCAGGATAATCAACAGAGTTAGATTTACAGTCAAATTTGCTACACTCACTTAGGCACAAATACCCTTGGGAGATGTATGAATCCATCACTTATCCCCCACCTATGGGTTAACTAGTACAACTTGTATATGGAAAAAGCATTGTTATCTCTAAGAAATAATTTTGGCTTTAAATAATCCGTAAAGGGGTGATAAACTGTAAAAAAAAAAATCAAATAAAAAGATGCCAGGATGTAAACAACATCAATCAAGTTTGTGATAATAACTGTGTAAAGTAATTGAACAAGAACAGAATGAGCATGAATGTCAGACAACTTATCTCCACTTTGAAACTGATGTACATGTTATTACAAAATGGAAAAATACAGTAAAAAGTAAAGACAGACCTAGTCAGTTCAATTTAATAATATATATATATATATATATATATATATATATATATATATATATATATATGTATGTATATGAAGAAATATAGTTTTAAGGTGTGCTATATTTATGGAATAAAGTACTCAATATCAGGGATAAAGCATATGTAAATATAAAAGTGAACATTGAAGTCAACACTCGGAGGCAACAGGTTGTTTTATGCTAAACGCAATAGTCAGGCGGCTTGACGATTGCGTCTGGCATAAAACAATCTGTTGCCTCCGAGTGTTGACTTCAATGTTCACTTTATATATAAAATAAAGTATATTTCATTAAGTAATATAGACACATTATGTTTGTTTATCCTTTCTAGTTCTCTAATTATATTCTTGAGAAGTTGAAATTCATCAAGATGCTGTATTTTTTGTTATTATTTGATGAAACATGCTTGTATGAAGATATGCTGACTAAATATACATATATAAACAATCATAATTGATGGGTAGGTCCACTCAAACACATTTATTCACTAAATATAACATTTACCATAACAAGATGTATAATGTATGAATTGCACACATAACTTGAATGAACTAATGAAAATATAATGCAATATTTTGGCTAATGATGAAGCAGTAGCAATGTATCAGCCCAATGCTGTATTTTGCTCTTAGGATAACAGTTATTGAGCTTTGTCACAAAGGCATGTTTTTTGGATATCCAGTGCAATCATACATATAACATTTTAATTATCTATGTGATTTCATCAACTCTCATATAATGTCAGATGTGTGTCAAGTAGATTCATCAACTCTCACAATGTCAGATGTGTGTCAAGTAGATTCTTATCTGTAATCAAACAATCAAGGTAGAGAATTGCTGTAAGACTCTAAATTGCATTTTGTTGGTAATCTAGAAATTAAAGAAAATGTAAACATTTAAATAGGAAGCTTTACTAAGAGGGGAAAAGGCAATCAATCAAAGAGGAAAATGCTTTAATGTATGAACATTGTTGTTAAATGTTACTTGCTGCATCAAAACCATTTCTTTAGAATGTATTTAATCAATAAAATCCCAAGAAAGTGGGGAGAAAAATGATAATTAAAATGAAATGTATAGAATGAACCATATCAAGGTTAACAATGATGGTAACACCTTTGTAGGTAGATCAAGAGGTATAATTGGCTCAAATGCTCAGTAATGTAACAAGTCTTTTTTTGTTGTTAATTAACCAATATAGCACATATACATGTCAGCATTTAATGGATTTTCTATATAACATTTAAAGGGTACACACGTTTGTATAGGCACCACTTTTCTATTTCAAACAGTGAAATTAATATTTACTGTCCTAGAGAGAAAAGTCTTATTACAGAAAATGTACCTCTTGACAGGATAAAGATAGAATGTCATGGTTTGCTCTAATTGTTCCTTGTACTTCAAGGTGGTTTCTCAGATTAAAAATGACTATAAGTTTAATGCCTGTTGTGAGACACTTTTTCTTTAATAAGACTTTCAATCTCTAAGCCAGTAGTATTAATTTCACTGTTAAAAAAAAAGAAAAAAAAAGGAATATCTACCCAAATATGTATACTCACTAAATATAACATTCATATATATATATATATATATAATACCAAATCTGTAGGTGGTAGGGATTATTCCAAGGAGGTCTTTTTAATATAAAAATATTAAATCCATGATGAGAACTTAATGTATAATAAAGGGAAATTTATATACAGAGCAATATAAATACTAAGGAAAAGACTTAAATATTCATCACATAGTCAGCTATAAATTTATTTCAACAGATATAATATACTTGCCTTATCAGACCAACTGCATTTTATGAAATAATAAAAATTTAGCCAATCTGATAATAAACCAGACATTTAAAAAATAAAAACCCAAATACAAAAAAAGAAAAGTAATATGGTTTAACCCCACTTTCTGCAAATTATCAAACATGAATATTGGTAAATACTTTCTTAAATTGATTGATAAACACTTTAATCAGAACCTGCTACATAAAATCTTTAACAGAAAAACTTTAAAGATCAGTTATTCCTGCACAAACAAACTTTATAATATTATTGATGCACACAATAATAATATATTACATAAATTTTGCAACAACCAATTAAACAACAAGCCCTCTTGCAATTGTAGAACCAAAAGTGACTGCACAGTTAGAGGTATATGTAAATCTGAAAAAGTTGTATACCAGGCAACAATCTACCCCAAAGAAAAAATAAAAATGTTAAATAAAAGTATACAGCAGAATTTCCACTGGGAATTGGAAAGAGACATTCATTCTCTGACACTTCCTGAAAACACCAAATAGCTCTCTCAAAACCTTTCTGGAAATTTGAAGATAGAGGCTTCACCCTCACAGATCGAATGGAACATCATCAGTACATCACAAACTATTAACAGCTTCAAAAACAGATGCAATACAAAAATACAAGCCACTTATTGAACCAGAGAAATGAAAACATTTAAATGTTGTCTTAAAAATAGACATTTATTTTGCAAGTTAAACACTTACAAATGTTTATTTTTGTAATTATGTATGTGTATATTTTTTATTATATTTTTAATTCTTTATGTGATTATCATATTATATATATATATATATATATATATATATATATATATAACCAATTTGTGACTGGTAGGAATAATTCCAACAAGGATATTAATCAATATAAACTACCAGAGCATTATAATAAGAATAAATCAAGAAGAAAACCTTAAGCATTCATTTCAGTTATAATTTATTTTGTGAATATCTCTACATAGAATAAATTATAACCAAAATGGATCCCTAAGTATCTTTTCTTGATTTTATTGTGTTTGTGTGTGTGTGCATGTGTTGTGCTTACATCTACGTGTTTATAGATGTATTTAATTATTTATGTGGATGTCATATATGTTGACATTATATATTTTATTATTATTATCATAATTATTTATTTATTATATATATATTATTATCATTATTATGATGATGATGAGGATGGTAAAATAAATAACGACCGATTCCATTTCTGTAAAAATTATTAGATACTTGTTGTGGTTAAAGGTTTTCCCAATTTGACAACTTTCGCATAAAATCCTCTCCTACCATCTCTCACTTTAATATAAAAAAAATCTCCCTTCTTTTTGTTCCCCTTTTTTCTTCTCCCACTTCTCTCTCATCAATAGTGTAAGCTATCAAAACATTTTTTATGGTCAAGTTAATTTTGCTACTTCACCTTTATCTTTTCATTTTTCATATCTGGTTTATTATCAGATTGTCTGTCTGAATTTGTAACATGAACATTGAAGTCAACACTCAAAGGCGACAGGCTGTTTCATGCTAGATGCAATTGTCAGGCCTCTGAGTGTTGACTTCAATGTTCACTTTTATATTCATATATACTATCTCTGATATTGAGCACTTTATCCCATAAATACAGCACAACTTCAAACTATATTTCTTTATATATTTATTTTTATATATATATATATATATATATATATATATATATATATATATATATATATACACACACACACATATATGTAAAATATAAAACCTGGTTATGGGTTAAATAGCAGGATAGACTGGGGTCTCTAGCTGTCTAGGAGAAGGAAAGTGACTTTAAAACTGCCACTTGAAGATGTACAAAGATAGTTAAACATGGGATGCAGAAACTATGCCTCTAAAACAAAAACATTATTTACACACAATAGACAAAATACTTTGGTATTTCAAACTGAATTTAAATTGATTTTCTTAGTAAAATTGATAAATTCATCCATATTGACAGATTTGTCAACACAACATGGTTCTCTTTATTAAAAAACTTTAAAAAATAAAATATAATTTTCTGAAACATTATTTGAGAAAAATTAGCTGATTTTAAGTTTAATTTATCTGCATTGAAACATTACCTACTTTTTGTTTAAAATATAGCAGAAAAGCATCTTTCTTTTGATGGTGTGCATGTTTTTTTTAACATGTTGAGTGATTCATTGACAGCCTGAGGTTTAGGAAATTTACCTAAGGGGACAGGAAATAGAAAAATTACAAGCTGAATACAATGTGAATGCTGTTTTTATATAACTTTAATTACTCAGCAATCTGAAATTTTAAAAAATATTTTAAGCATTCCAATATTTTATAGAATTTTTGGAACTTTGGCTTTATAACCTTACTTATTAAGACACTTATTGAGAAAATGTTAGATGACCAATAAATTTCAAATTTACTAGAGATTTTTATGATAATGTTGTGTATTAATTTGAGATTTTCTAAAATTAAATGAGGTAACAGATGTTATATATATATATATATATAAATAAACAAAGATTTTCTAAAAGTGAAACATTTTAAAATAATTTTATAAATTTCTGAATAAATACTGAACATTTCATTCAACATTTATCTGATTTTTTTGCAAAAATTTCAAAACCAATAATGTGTTCAAAGACACTCAAATTTCCTGCACAAATTTATGATCCAACAGTGACGCCAGAGAAACAAGATTTTTAACCAAAATTTACAAGGTTCTAAAAAGGATACAAAAAATTCTTGCATAAAAAAAATCCATTGTTCTTATAAAATTGTTTTTATTATGTTCTGGGGCATTTTTTTTACCATTTATCTTTTTTCAGTGAATGTTCTGCGGTACCTATATATTATATACAGAGGGCGATGGATAAGTTGTCGTCTGAATTATGCAAAAATAAAAATAACACTAACATCTCATTTTAACAGATATATTTACCAAAATTACACAAAAATATCTTGAAATATTAAAGAGTAAATCTATTCACTAAAAGCACCATTGGCTTCAACCACAGCCTACAGACAACCTCAGAATCTCTTGCAACTTTTCTGGATGGTCTCCTTGTTTAAGTTGATGAATGCTGTCATAATCCTTGCCTTCAGTTCATCTTTGATGTTACAAAGTGTTTTGTTTTAGTCTCTTGTTAAACTGTGCCCCACACATAATAATCAAGGGGGCTGCAGTCTGGGGAGTTAGGTGGCCAGATCTAAGGAGTGATGTGGTCAAAGAAATTGTCTGAGAGCCATAACCGAATTCTCCTGCTTGTGTGGCATGGTGCAGAGTTTCGTAGCCAGACACAGGGTCTTCCAGCAGCAACTCTCTTGACCCAGTGTAGCATTAAATCCTCAAGGTACTTGATGTAGGCCTCAGCATTGAGTTTGAGGCCCTCACCAACAAATTCAGGAGTTCTTTTATCAGAACTATTAGAGTTTTCTGAGATGACATACCATTGTTAATTACCATTAGAG
>OZ038486.1:118206567-118534067 GCA_964036315.1 Acanthosepion esculentum | reverse complement strand
GCAAATTCATAATAACGGTAATGGTCTCTGAGACTAATTTTGATAGACACTGATAAATGGTGAGACACCTTTTGTTTTTTTACAATCAGTTTAGCATAGTCTGGCACAAGTATAGAGCACTCATTGAGGACTAAACTCACTACAGTAGATAGATTTAGTAAACATGTCTCCATGGTGAAATGCTTGGCCTGCTGCTTACTGTTGATGTTAATTGCAGTGAGGTGGTACCTACCTTTCTTAGTAACTTAGATTACATAATAAGATCGGTTTCTTCTTTGCTCTTATGATTTAAATAGTTTCAATAATAGCTCTAGCATGCAAGAAATAACAAATGAATAGACTTGTTATTATCATCATTTTATTTTCATAGAGCTAAGATAAACGTACATTTTATATATACATTATATATTACTTGATATAATAGATGGAGAGCCTAGAAACCATCATGATTTGATAAAGACTTCAATGAGCTGGACACCTTGCCCGAATGCCAGACATCTGTCTACACAAACAAATCCTCTTCTCAAAGCTTACATCTGGCAAGAAGCCATGTGGAGACCCATGTCAACAATTCAAGGATCAGCTCAAAAACTTTGCTGAGAGCAGAAATTGATCCAGCCAATTGGAAGACAGAAGCTGCAGAAAGAATCAATTAGAGAAGAGCAGTCCATGAAAAACAACTTCCTTCAAAAACACCAGAAGTAAAAGAGAGGAAAAGAGTCAGAGCTGTCTATCCCCTGAACTGATCCATTTCACACAGAAGGAAATGTCAATGAGCACCCTAATACTCAGCAAGGAGTTCCACCACTGACGATATCACCCGACACCATGAGGTGATCATTAGTGAACTACTCTAGCAGACCATTATAACTGCTAATTGTGTAATGAGTTCAATCCTAACTGGATGACTCCACATTTGTAGTCTTTTGCTAGCTAAGCTAATGGATGTGTGTATAGTGCAATGGTTAGCAGCTTTGAACAAGAAATTGGCAAGCCAAGTCCAAATTCTGAATGAGTTCATTACATTCCCTTTCATAAAAATACCCTTGGAAAAGGTTATGAATCCATCTCTTCTTTTCCCCAGGCATGGGCTAAATAGCAGATTGGATTCTCTAGTTGTTGTTGGCAGCTAGACTAGAAAAAGGGAAAATCTGAATTCAAACTGGTTTGACGCCCTGGCAAGATGCATCTTACAGAGCTTAAAAAAAAATGAATAGGCTATTTCGCTGGTCCTGGTAAAATAGACGTCATGGCTATTTTGTTGTCAAATATAAATAGCATTTTAGAACTACGAATATATTATATTTGAATCCAGTGGTTGTGTGAGCTGTGTACGCAGGACTCGAATAACATGGATCCTGTTTTTCCCGACTGTTGTCTTCAGTGGGTTCACCTGCAGTATATTGACAAGAGAACCATGCCCAAGGGCAAGTTTGGGATTTGAAAAGACTTATGCCTGAAGTGCTTTAAATATTCAGTGACTTCCATAATTCTTTTAATAATTGATGATGAATAAATGATTTTAATTTGTATTTTAACAATTGATGTTGGAGCAGATTCTAAATTGTCTTAACAATTGACGTTGAAAATAAATAAACCTCTGTGTTGTTATTTTTAACATTACCTGCCTTCATAATAATAAAATATTTATTTATTTATTTGGGGGTCCATTTTACAGTTGGCTCCTTATGATTCGCTCGTCATAAAAATATGAATATGAATGGTACTTTTTGTACAACAACACTGAATGAGGTTAAAACACCTATTTTAGAATTAATAAATTTACAGAAAATAGACTAGCCTTTTGCAGGAATTGAATTCCATTTATAATAGGTGACAAGTTTTTCCATGTCAAAAGAAATATATGTAGATGCTTCATAAAAGTGTAGAATTTCAAAGAAAAATGATAAGTAATTTATATAACAAAACTGCTACTTTGCAGAAAAGATTCTAGAGAGGATACTTCCTCAATCACTACAATCTTAACCTCTTCAAATATAGGGTTATATATCCTTATAATCTGCACTCACTTCTCTTATGTCCATACAACAACAATCCCATTCAGTAACCCTCTACCTTGAGTGGCTCTTAGGTTTTGTATTAAATGGACATTTAACAAAAAAACAAACAAAAATTTTAAGCAATTTATTTTTATTTTTTAATCATTTTTACCCCAAGCAAAGGAATAAATCCACTAAGCTACAAGGGGTTACTGAGAGTGAGAGAATATGAAAAAGAGAAAAAAACGTTTTTAAAGAGAGAGCAATAAAAGAACAAGAATTAAGACAAAAGATAATGATTGAAAATGCATTTAATTTTTGAAGATCAAAATTGACTGGGAAGCAAGAAGTTAGAACAGAGTTCAACAAGTGAAAGTGTGAGTGAATAAACTGTTCGCATAGAACTTATGGTTGCATCTAGCCATTTCATTATTAAAAATATAGCAAATTTTAAGCATTTATTATATCATCCACATTCCTCTCACATACATACATACATACACACACACACACATTGTATGTATGTATGTATATATATATATATATATATATACACATATATATACACACACACACAAGAGAGAGAGAGAGAGAGAGAGACAGATAGACACAAGTAGGTGATGTAATGATACATTGGTAAATGGAGTTTGAATTCCTACCAAGACTGTTTATGTTCACTTGGCAATGGTGTGTGTGTGTGTGTGTGTGTAATACACACACACATACAAACTGAAGGACAGTAAAGTTCTTGACTTGATCAGCATTTGTCGCATTTCTTCCTCTCCCATCCTTGATATAAAAGACTATCAATAAAACTATTATTAACCTGAAGAAGTCCTTTTGAGAGCTGAAACATATAATGTAGGAGTTGTTTTTTTTTCAGTCAATTACCACTATTAATCTGATAGACAAGAGAAAGAGAAAACAGACAGGCATTTTGTCATGGAATGACTGAAACCGAGTACCTGTAATATAAAAATTACCTACCACTTCCAATTAGCAAAACAACCGAGATAACAAAAAATTGGTTATTCTCATCAGAATATGTTTAACGTAAAAACATTATCTCCTATAAAAATTCATTGCAGTAAGAACAGCAGTTATCAAGAAGGAAAAATAATTCCCATTTTGGTTCAAGGCCAGAGATTTCCAGTTTAATTTCAATTTCAGCCCCAAACAATGTTACAACCTTACAAAAAGATTTTTTTAATTTGTTTTTAAATACTGAAACATTTCCAGATATTATTTTTTCTTAACTGGTTTTAAAAAGCTTTCTGTTCTCAGAACTTACACAAATAAGAGTAAACAGGGAATTATTTGTTTTGTATTGTAAAATCATTTATAACTGCTAGTTCTATTTCCTTGTCTATTGCCTGCATGTTTGATTTTATTAAAAGTATTTCAATTTTATTTCAACACATTTTCTATGTGATGCAAAACCTATCTGAAATAATGTTTTTATTTTACAATGAATATATTTTGATAGTTGGGTGATCTAATTAATTATATCTGTGTATCTTTAAAAAAAAGAAAAAGAAAAAAAAAGCAGACAAAATGATGAACATATTAAATTTCAAATTCATTTGCTATAAATATTTAAAAAAAAAAAAATTAAATTTAAAAAAAAATAATAATCATAAAACAAATTCCATTCACAGAAAAAGAATGTTTTCTCCTGCTTCCCTCCAACTGTCTTTTCATTTTATGTTTGCTAAGAATCAAGTTTGGATTGTTTCTTTTCAAGCTATCAGATAAGTCTTTAAATGAATTATCTTCTGAAAGAAAAAGAATGACATTTCAATTTGTCAAATTTTCGTTTACTTGTTTATAATAGAAATCATTTTTTTTATTGTACTTGTTTATTCTTGTGTGTGCATATTTTGAAAGTAAACATGTTTTCCTTAAGTACAAATTAAAACATTTCACAATGTATGTATGTATGCATGTATAGGTCATCCAGAATGTAATAGTCATTATTTATTTACCATGTCCCTTCATGATATGGCCGATCATGGTTCTCCTGTCCCTCTAAGCAATGTTTGACTCTTTACCATCCCTCCTTGCCATTAACCTGCCATTCCTTCATTCAAAGTTGCTTGCTGTTTCCTGCTACTTCTTCTCTCAATATGTCCTGTGAGTGTTAAGTTTTCCAAGCTCTCTTTCCTCATAACGGATTTCATCTGTCTTTCTCTGATTTTATGTATGAGTGCCTTTCTAGTTCCCATTTTCTTTCAAAGTTCTTTGTTGCTCACAGGCTATGTCCATGGTTTATGCAGCATCTGTCTGTAGAACCACATCTGTCACTTCACTTTTTCATCTGTAAGGAAATAATCTAGCATCTACTGCCATAGAGGAGGCTAGATATGATATAGTAGTCCAACACTCTTTTCTTTGTTTCTTGAAATTTTCATGTCTTAATACTTTACTCAGGTTCTGGAAGGCCTCTTTTGCAACCAACTATCACAAAATGAAGGTTAAATAATAAACAAGATAGAGATTTTGTTTAACATCTGTTTTATCAGGCTGTGCATCACTTGCAATTTATTATAATGTTTAACCCAGTAGAGAAACAAAGATTGTAATGCTATTATATATGACTTCATGAAAACAATAATGCAATAAATATTTGTGTATCCAAAATTAAATATATATATCTAGGTGCAGTGATTTTCAAAAAGGCCAGTAATAGTTTAACAAGATTAAAAAAGGTGTCCGATTTTGATAAAGACCAATCATTTTAGATAATGATTCTTTACAGTAAAAAGGCACAATGCAACATGATTAATTATAGAACATTTCAGGCAAATTAGAAATAAATTTAACAAAGGAATTTGTGAACTAAAGAATTAAGCTCAACATTCAACACATTGCAACAGTTTGTTAATTGGGCATTAAGCTACTCTTTCCTTCAACAAATTATTAAAGTAAATAAGAATTAGATTCAGTATTTTAACAAATGTACAAAACATTGGTCCTCATCCTATGTCAATCTGATCCCAGTAGAAAAACAAAGACATATCTACAATAGGTTTTGCCAGACATTTGTTAAAAGATGACAAATACTATCTACTATTAGTTACTGTATCCTAGCAAAGCCATCAACACAGATGTTTATTGTCAACATCATCAGCATAAAAGTGTATCACGCTAGAAATGTGCAACTTTGTTGAAAAGGTGCATCATTCTCTTCAGCATTTCTCAAACTTGTCTTCCTTGTGGCACATTTTTGGTGACAAAACAATTTCAGGCCCACAAAAGGAGAAATAGAAATGTTTGAAAAGATGAACATTGAAAATTTTATTTAAAATGATTAAATTATGTTTTAATCTGACATATTAAAATAAAGAAATATGTTGAATTAAAAAAATACATAGATTCTTTATAACAATAAATGTAAAATATCTTTGTTGTCTCCTGTCAAGGGTTGACAATGAATGTAATAATAATTTTCTGCCACTGTATGATAGTTATTGAGGAATGGTTTTGCCCAAGTCTACATTTCTTTTCTTCTTGTCAACTATTGTGACATTTAAGACATTTTATCAAGATTTCTGATGACAGGAGAGAATGCAGAGAGTAGTGGTAGTGAATATAAAGGTTTCAGTTGAGAGTAAAAAAGTTCGAGTTTGTGAATTTTTATTACACACACACACACACATTATATATATATATATATATATATATATATATATCACACACACACACACACACACAATTACATGCTAACTATTGTCCTCATTTCTGTTGTTATCGCAATGTTTTGGCCATTGTGCCCTCCAGCCATCATCAATTGTATGTCAATCCGGGTAACCTACAGAGAATTCTACAGGGGTAGATTGTTCTCACTTCACTGCCCATGTCTAAGAATACCTTGTCTAATTCTTATTTTTAGTACTACTCAGTTATTCCTTGCCCTGTTTTGACTGAATTCAAATACACACACATGTGTGTGTGTGTGTGTGTGGTGGAAGTCAACTTGTGGCCCAGTAAGACGAATCCCCAATATTAATAACTCTGAAGATTAAGAACTGCCTGTATTCCTGATCAAACCAAACTCTAAAATAATTACATCAGTCACACTACTAAATGCCTATCCAGATTACTTACATTACACCTATCTGACCACAGTTCAATTATAACTCATTTAAACACACGAAAAACTACTAGAAGTAGAAAATACAAACATAATAACCTCATCCACATGTAAAAAAAGATTGAAAATAATGGAAGCTCTAATAATGAAAAAGGAAAAAGCAACACTCAATGACATTAACTATGAATGTACTGATCTGTTTGGAAAATAAAACATCCCTATAACTCTAGATAACCCAACCCATACATTCAGTTAAAAGTAAAATAAAATCATCCTTGATAATGGCAAAACGTATAGCTGAAAGCACTTGGAATTTGAAAAACTTTTGTAAGGTTTTTAAACACTATGTCCAGAAAAGAAAACACTTGTATGAACACGAGAAAAATAAAAAGCTTAATTGTAGTACCTTGTCAGTCATCTTTCATGAAACGTATAAAAGAGAGATTGCTGCCTAAATACACACACACTATATATATATATATATATATATATATATAAATAAAAAGAGATTACAATAATATAATTAGTGTACACTTTCATTCTTAAAATTGCCTGATGAATAAAGCTTTTAACCTCTTTGCTACACAACCTCCATTCCTCTTGCTTCATTATTTTTTATCAACAATACAGCTTAGTTTTTCTCTCAGGATGACCCATCCTTATCAGTATTCAATTTATCAGACAGACTTTCAACTGATGATCTATCATCATCTTTTTGTCCAAAGAACGATCTGAAACAACTAAATTCATACCACTTTTATCTGACCATCTTCCAGTAAACCTCTTGAAATTTGTGTTGTGTATAGACAAGGTCTGCTATTTTGTTTCTCAACAATTCCCAGATGGTTTTGAACTTAATGCTTTTCAGACTCTGCTAGAATAAGCTTTTACCAATTGGCATTGAAATCTAGTCATCAGTCAGCACACGATAGTTGGAGTAGAATTTTTTAGCCAAGAAAGAGCAGGAAGCACCAAGAAGTTCAATGACTTCTATATATATCTCAATATCCCAAGGTGAACAGATATAAGGCATAATGTGCTTCCAAATAGGAGGAATATTTGTAGCATTTGATTATTAACTGAAAATAGGATATACATTGAGTCAACGAAGAATAAATTTAAAATTAGATGGAGACAATATAAGAGCTCCTTCAATAATATTCAAAATAGAAATCAGACATCTCTATCCCAATATTTCTGGCATTTAAAAGAAACAAATAAAACACCAAAAGTAAAATGAAAAATAATAAATAGAACAAGAACTTGTAAAACCTGGGATAACCCATGCCCTTTATGCCTACATGAAAAACTACACATCATTAAGTTTCTAAATAAGGAAAAGTTATTAAACCATTGGCAGGAGTTTACGGTTTTTTGCTGACATCAACAAATTTTCACATTAAATAATTAACATAAAAAATAGATAAACAAATAAATTCCATAGTTTAATAAAAGTCTTAAAAGCTTATCCCAATCATTAAATAGAAAAACCCTTTGTGAAGTCGTCAAAAACCCTTTGTGAAGTCGTCAAATTGTAGTTCAGTGCAACATGTTTGTATAAGAAATAGCCATTTGAATTAACAAATAAATAAAGAGATTAATAGATAGATAATAATAAAACAGAATCCTCTCAACACTTAACGACCTGCCGTCGCACCATAAAATATCTTTCGCTTTAAACTAACTAGACGGTGACCGCCACCATCAGATTTGAAATAGAGACCCCACCATAACCTGACATTAACTTTCCGAAGGTGACTGGTCTGTAGATAAGAATTAACTCTTCGACCACCTAACCAATATGGCCGCCCCCAGCCATTTCCATAGTAATTAATGTTGCAAGAGACTTATAAACATGTGCAAACCACAAGTTATTCCTAAATTTTCACTTGAGGATGAAACGGGACTCGATACCTTAATTCAACTTAATTTCAATAATTATATTGAGGGTTTCAGCTCTCGTTTTTGAAACATGAGAACTCTCATGTAGCGAAGGAATCATATTTTATATATATATATATATATATATATATATATATATATATATATATATATATATATATATGTATATGTTTGTCTAATGATCGCAAAAGTGTGAAACCCAGGGTTACAAACTTATATCCATATGACTGAATATATATATATATATATATATATATATATATACACACACACAAGTATAGGATTGGTGTATACGGAATAAATTCCAATAACCAACAATTACTATTCTTAAAAGAGTGCTCAATACAGAGTAGAGCAAATATAATTATTTATTTAAAAATTATAACATAAATACGTTATAAAATCACTACAAAAATAGCCATTTTGTTTCAACACCTCTGGTGTCTTATCAAGTGATGATGTTGAATGTAGAATAAAGGATTTTAAAAGGTTCAAATTAATTAACCACCCCTTACAAGGGGAAATGCTGTTACATAAGCTGGAATGACCAATCAAAATACAAGTATACGGGAATTCGAAAAACTTGACAACGATGTACGGTTATAATAGCTATTAAATGCTTTAAAGTTGGGGTTATACTAATATAGAATTTATTCTAACTAATAAGTATTAAATTATATGATAAAATTTGAAATTAAAATAAAAAATTAAAAATTACCCTTTTTAAAATCTAAATTTAATCTCTATTAAGGTTAAAATTATAAAATTACTGAGGAAAAAAGAAAAATATGTATGTTATTCTATTTATTTTGTTTTTATTGAAATTATGTTGGAATAGATGCTAAGATTGACTGCTCTTAACTTCATGACAACATGGATACATTTGAATTCCAAGTGTAGGGGTGGAGGTGATGACATCTTGCGAAAGACAATACATACACACTCAGATTATAATACATAAGCACCCAGACATATTTAGATATATACACACAAAAAAAAAGTGAAGAGACAGGACACATCTCCACGACCCTTTACAAAAAACCCCCCAAAAAACACTAAAACACACACAAACATTACACAATTGAATGTGCATGCAAGTTGCTATACACAGACACCGACAAAGACATGTACATACTCCGACATACATTGACCTAGACAGTCCGATATAACAACCAAGAAATATTCAAGATTGAAAATGTCATTAAACGAATTCTAACCACTTATTAAAATATAACTTACACAGGCAAATATACATAGATAAAAATTGTCTAATAGAACAGAAACAAACAATAGGGAAAGAAAGGACATTAAAACAGATATATACGTATAAAAATAACATCATCTAATATATAAAAAACGAAAATTCCAAACACACAAATATATATAATAATACATATTTTCTTTCATATATGTCTATATATGCCTTATTGTACACTAGGTGAAAGAAAATAAGAACTACCTACAGATATATGTGTACAGTGTACACACATTCATTACTACAGACAGACGCACAGAAAAGCCTACCTATAGATAAATATATACACACATATATGCACATACAGAAGCAAGCATAAATACATCAACCCGCACAGCAACGTAAAAAAGTAAACAAACCAAATATAAATGTATATACATACATACATACATACATACATACATACATATATATATATATATATATATATATACACACACACACACACATAAAAATAGGTATATACATACATAAACCTACACATATTCTAACAATATTATTTTATTGACGATAAAGTACAGTAAAGTCCATAATAATTTTAAAAAAGTAACAGACACAATCGTTGATTAAGTCTATAAGCAATTAAAAAACCCTTATCAGACAAAAGTAGATTTAAGTTAGTATTGATGATACATTCCAAGACACTAAGATATACATACATATACAAAGACATACATTCACATATACAAATATATAATCATGCATAAATACCCATATCAACACATCGACATATACACATAAGTACACTCACATCCAAGCATATATATATGTATATATATATATATAAAAATACACACACAAATACACGCACCTGTAGACACAAACCAAAGTTTACATACCTACACATACGCACAAACAAGATCACATATGATATGTGTCAACACACACACAGACAACCATACACACACATTATATATACAGTGTGATCCGGATATAATTGAGATTTTCTCTGGTCCCAAATTAGAGCCTGTGTTAATAAAACAAAATAGACCAAACCCGGATATAAGAGAATTCTTCTCCGGTCCCGACAACTCTCTTATATCCGGGTTACACTGTGTATATATATATATATATATATATATATTACATACACATACCTATAATTACAAGGACATATATATATATATATATATATATATATATATATATATATACATACACACACACACATATAAATACATATCCATATACATACACACACAAATACATATCCATATACATACACACACAAATACATATCCATATACATACACACACAAATACATATCCATATACATACACACACAAATACATATCCATATACATACACACACAAATACATATCCATATACATACACACACAAATACATATCCATATACATACACACACAAATACATATCCATATACATACACACACAAATACATATCCATATACATACACACACATAAATACATATCCATATACATACACACACACACACATAAATACATATCCATATACATACACACACACATAAATACATATCCATATACACACACACATAAATACATATCCATATACATACACACATAAATACATATCCATATACATACACACATAAATACATATCCATACACACATATATATACATATCCATATACATACACACATATATATACATATCCATATACATACACACATATATATACATATCCATATACATACACACATATATATACATATCCATATACATACACACATATATATACATATCCATATACATACACACATATATATACATATCCATATACATACACACATATATATACATATCCATATACATACACACATATATATACATATCCATATACATACACACATATATATACATATCCATATACATACACACATATATATACATATCCATATACATACACACATATATATACATATCCATATACATACACACATATATATACATATCCATATACATACACACATATATATACATATCCATATACATACACACATATATATACATATCCATATACATACACACATATATATACATATCCATATACATACACACATATATATACATATCCATATACATACACACATATATATACATATCCATATACATACACACATATATATACATGTATCCCTACATATATACATAAACATATCCATACATACAGAAGTACACGTAAATAGAAATATACATACACAATACATCTGGGCACACATTATATATATATATATATATATATATATATATATATATATATATATATATAAACCTTACTTACATATACATATAAATATATAGACATCCAGCAATACAAACACAAATACATACACACATATACAGACACGAACAACACAGTATAGGTACACCAATACGCACTCATATCGACAGGATGACCATCAGGTAATCAAATTAATAACCTATTAAATTTACAGTGACATATCATTAACATTTGAAGTATTACAACCCCTATAATAAGTTAAATTTATAACGGTGTTTACAGTTAACAGTTCATATCTTTGATTTAAGAGATGGGTCTTATTTTTAAATCTAATTATTTCAAATTTTTCGTTAAGACATAGATAACATATATATGTACTTTATCGTCAATAAGATAATATTATTAGAATATGTGTAGGTTTATGTATGTATATACCTATTTTTTATGTGTGCGTATATATGTTTAAATCTGCGTTTGTATGGCTTTTTTTATATACATGCATATGTTTGTATAGGTGTTTGTATATATGTTTGTATTATGATTTAGCATAATTTCCCAACTAGGAAGAATTATCTGCCTTGAAAATCAGTATTTGAAATCCAAGGTTTAACTGTGGCAGGGGCGATATCACTCCTGAAATAATAATAATGATATTAAAGGAGGATATGCTGTAAAACAGAAAACACCAAGTGAAAGAGAGGTGTTTTTGAATAACCAAGATGTTAATATGCTGTAAAGACTTTGATATGTAAATGTTACAGAAAGTTAATTTAGAACATGAAATACAATCTTTAAGTGTACAAAGGATATCAGATTATTAATAGAAAATTACTGGAACCATAATAATTTGGAACTTTTAAAAAAAGAAATGCATTTTGACACTATAACAATCGAAGTCAAAATTAAGGATGTTTTGATCTAGAATTAATTTTTAAAACAAGCATCTATGTAGTTTACAAAGAGCAGCAGAATAATTAATAGTGTGGGGATAAACAATAGCATCTTGTTGTGAACCTTGGAAACCAATTGATAAAAAAGTAAATTGTTTATTCTTGGAGGAGTGAAGTTGTACTTTGGTAGTATGTCAGTAAGTTCACACTAGAAAAACAAATACGTCACCAGTCTGGGACACGTGAGGCCGGTTCTCTTAATCAAGAGGTGAGCAAACCAGAAGAGAGGGAGATTTTGGGTTTGTCTATCTTCGAATGCAGTCAAACTGAGTGGAGAGACATCAGAGATTGAAAAGGAAGTGTCTGCTGTGTGTTGCTAAAGCTGAGGGAGAAGAAGTGAAATACCACCGCTAACATCTAAGTACCACTAATCCTGCTACTACTAATACTACTACTGAGAACAGGAACATCAACTGTAGTAGTTGCGCTAAGAACAGACCAAAAAGGGTTAAAACGAAGACCACATCTCCCCTTTACTGAAATTATTCGAAGTATTTGTGTTTGATTGGTTATTGTTCACATACAAGAAAAATTCAACCTTGTGCAACAAGAATCCTTTTTTTGTGTGTGTGTGTGTGTTTGCTTTTATATATATATATAAACATTTGTCCTTTCAAAATCGAATTGAATTGGTAATATTTATTTTTATGTTGACCAACAGAGATCTTCTAGATTTCTACGATCTGATGAGCACTCTCCAGGACCAAAACAATCACAACGTGGCTGGAGGGTAGCTTCGAATTGATATTGGGAACTGGAAACTTGTGTCTAACCTATAATACTGGACCATACTGGACTGACAAGGTACTGCAGTTAAGTTTTTCATTTAATTTTTCTTGTGTCCTTATAATTTTCTTCTTTTGACATAAATTATGTAAAATTTGTCCAAATGTGCTGTATGTCTGAGGGCTTTCATCTCTATTTTAGCCATTATCAAGGATGATTTTATTTTTACTTTTGAGGCTGAAGAAACAACATTCAGATAAAAGAGAATTTACAAAATCGGATTTCAAAATATTGCTTTCTCAATTTAAATCACTGACCAACAAGCATCTTGACTTAGTTAACTGGTTTTTAAATTTATGAAAAATATAATTTGAACAGTATGACTAACACGTCCTCTTGAAAATAGCATCCCTTTAGAGATTATGCTCACTTACATGCACCCCTTTTGTTCACTTATATTTTAATATCCTTGGAAAAGGCATGAATCTCTCTTTTCTTCCAGCTATGGTTAAAACAGCAGGAGACTGTGTCCTATAGCTTTGGGTGGCAACCAGTCTAGGAAAACGGAAAATCTTAATTAAAACCTGGTAAGATTTGGGCTCTGTCAGGCTACCTTGCTCAGGAAACATCACTGCTGCCATAGCTGCAGTACATGTGGTGCCCCTATGTCTCTAATGGGTTATGGGACTTGTGATTGTGATCCCTTTAGTCAATGAGTGAAAGTTAGAAAAAAAATATCTGAAAATGCAATTTTGAGGGAAAACAAATGGTCTAATATATTCCACCCTTCCTTCAGGGTTAGGTGCCAGGAATATCTGAGCTTTCTCAGAATGTATAATTTAATTAAAATTTACAAAGCTCAAGAACAGAATGTGGTAAATGTCTTAAACCACAAAACTGAACTTTTCAACCAACAATATCTGATGGCATTGAAATATACTACTTTTTAAAAAATTTTTTTTATTACCACTAGTAATGAAATTCCAGCTCCTGAAACCACACCAGACCTCAGGTCATCATTTGATAAAGACAGTTCTTAAGGGGGTGGGGGCACTACAGCAGATGCATTTCAGCAGTATGTATGGTTATTTACATATACTGCATAACACCAATGGATCAGATAAAGAATCCAGTTAAAAAAAAAATTCCAAAGTGAATATAAGCAATTGAAATTGAAACTTGGTTCAGGGGTTCTTTTTTCAAACTGGTTGTACACACACACACACACACACACACTACTAATTATTATAATGCAAATAAAAAAAATTAAAAAATAAATTACTGTTTCAGAAACAGGAAAATTTCAACAGAAACAAAGAAAAGGTAAACTGTTATGTAATACCAATCTGCCTATATGGAAGTGAATGCTGGACAATTTCCTTACAGATGAAGATGAGACTAGAGGCAATGGAGACATAATTCTACAGATGGATGGAGCATGTAAGCAATGAGGAAGTTTTAAGGAAAATGGAAACAAAAAGGAGCAATCATACATAAAATCAGAAAGGGTTGAAATGTCTAGGACACATTGAGGAAGGTGGGCTAGAAGATTTTGACACTCAAAGGACATATTGAAAGTAAGGACAGAGGAATTTGCCTAATGAATTTGTGTAAATGGATAGCAGGAGTAGGAGTGATAGTAAAAAGGCAAACATTGCTATGAAGGGTAGGAAATTGTGAAGAGCCATGACTGACCATATCTTGAAGGGATACAAAAGACAAAAGAAAAAAAAGGAAGAAAAAGGAAAACATTAAGGAGAGAGAACAATAAATGAAAAGGAATTAGACAGAAGATAACAATTGACATTAATCTTCATAAATTTAAATGCAAAAATTGACATTATATATATATATATATATATATATATATATATATATATATATACTGCTTACATTAAATGTATAATAAATATTGATGAGGTTCCAAAAGAAAACAGATATTTTGTGCTACTTAAATTTTACTTTTAAAAAGTGTTCCAATTAAAAGGAATTAATCACTGTCATAAAAGCAAAAATTAAGATAAAGTTAATAGCCAATGAAAATTTAAGTAATTTAAAATCATTACATAGAAAGAAAAAAAAACACTATAATGAGAAAACTTGGATTTAATGAGTGACAACATGGCCGAAGATTTGTACCTTATTTAGCTGAAGGTTTCTGGGCAAAAACTAATTCCTCTATAAAAGACTAACTTTCATGATGTAAGTTTCAGTCTCATCAGAAATTACCTCTTTATTTCTTACTTTAATTGTCAGATGATATTTGATCTTGAAAGTCATACCAAATCATTGCCTGGGTTAAGAAAACCAATATTATAAACTGTGAGACTGGTTCTTAAAACAATAAATAAACATGACTGGATAGGGAAGGCATTTCATCTACAACAGTAAGAACCAAGAGGATTTGATCAATCAAACCAACAGCATATACCCAAACTAGAACTCATCCTAGAATCTGATGAAAAAATTCTATGGAAATTCAAACATATCTAGTTATCGTCAGTAAGAAGAAATTCTTTGGAAACAGTTACATCTAGTAATTTTAAACAGGAAGAAAATGTCAGATTGTGCATGCTTCCATTCCAGAATGGAATTGCAAGAGAGCAGATATCTTGAAAAATATGAGGACTTTCCAAAAGAACTGAATGAAAGTGGCATTCATACCTGTCATTATGAATGCACTTGGAAGAACTGAAAAACATATGAAATAAAAACTATCCAGATGACAGCATTACTCAAAGTCAGTAACAACACAAAAAGATACTGAAATATTAAGCAGATTTGCTGTCAGTTGATCCCCCAGTAAAACTTAAAGCTACCAGCTACTACTGATGTGAAAACTCAATGGGGACAAGTAGTAATAGTAGTAGTTGTAATAAAAAGACTGTAATGTATTATAAAGTAACTTTAACCAGGTGAAGTTGACAACAGAAAAAAATGAGAATGACAGAAAGAAAGAAAAAATATGCAAATTTATTTATAGCTGTAAACATCACGTACTGTTTGTGTAGCTTTTAATTTCATTTTTCCCAAGGCATATTAGCTTATAAATTCAAACCAGTCAGCAACAAATATGTATGATGGTTAAAAATCAAAGCAAGATTGTTAAAGCTCAATTGTCCAAATCTAACTTCTTTAGAAATGACATTAGCATATTTATATACATATATAAATTCTCTTTTGCTTTAATTCCTAATTGCTGCCAATGCATATATATATATATATATATATATATATATATATATATAAAAGCAAGGTCTATTTTTGTCATTAAAGTTTGCATTAATTCCTGACCATAGACAATCCCTTTTTTAATGTATTTCTATGCACAATATACAGATAGAACACAAAAATGTGCTGTAAGAATTTTAGGTCAAAACATAAAAGTTTTGATGCTTAGTCATCAATTCTTTTTCTTTCCTGTCAGAAATACTTTTTGTTTTGTTTTGTTTTCTCACCTCTTTAACACAGACACAATGTTTCAAGCCTAGTACTGCTCTATCACCATTTCCATGGTCAATATTCAGGTTAGCTCCTTTCTTTGGTTCTGCCAAATTGGGCCTTTACAGCTAGAACAAGCCATACTTTCATAGTCAAATCATTCTCATTTTCTCTGTTTTCCAAACTCACACATTACCTCAAGTGGAACTTCTACATATGATCCATCATTAAAGATGCAAGAAATATGGCTAGCTCCGTGTACCACTCCAGTAAGTAACTAACTCTTCATTTTATCCTCTACAAGAACCAGATCAAGCCTAAAATGAAGTAGTGTTGTCATATTTGGGCTGGAGCTGCCCAGTCCTCACTTTTCAGTCTTGATAAAGTGTTTCAGAGTCACTGCTCTATCACTATTTCCATGGAAAGTGCTCAGACGAACTACATTCCTTGGGTCTGCCAGTTCTAACTTTCATGGCTAGGGTTCGCCATGCCACTTACATTGTAGCAACCCCCCCACATTCCTTCAATATTCCACCGGTGAGAAGTAAGTTCCACTTGAACAGCTTCTTCCTTTGAACCACTACCATGTGGAACAGACTTCCACGAGGATGTTTCCTTGATCACTACAATCTTAACTTGTTCAAGTCTAGAGTTAACCGTTATCTTCCTCTTCTACCCAAATAAATCTGCCTCTTAATGTGACCCTTTACCTTGAATGCAGCCCCTGGCCCTTATTGTAAAAAAAAAAAAAAAAAAATCCAAATGTAAGGAGAAAATTTCACACAAACAGCTTTTGCCAAGAACTGTCATTTTGTGGAACAGACTCCCATATAGATGTTTCCCTGAAAGCAAGAATCAAGAATCTAAACCTCCTCATAACAAAGGTCAATCATTATCTATCTTCCCTATTCTCATAATCTTCACTTCCTACCACCTCCTCTTATATTTATATCACACACCTCATAACCATTTTAGCAGTAACCCACTACATTGAGTGGCTCTTGAGCCTTCTATTGGTTGAACTTTAATATAAAAAAAATGAAAAGCTGAAATCAAAATCAATCAATATAAATGGTGCTAAAATAAAACTATAATTATTGTTCAAATTCCTTCCATTGTTAAATGTTTGTTTAACGGCATATCAACTCCTTATGGGTCATTTAATGCTGAAATTTCATTTTCTTGGAAGCATTAGTAATTTCTTTTACAAAAAAATGTATTGCTGGTAACATTTTTTTTTCCTTACAAAAATGTATTGCTGGTAAAATATTTTTTTTCCTTTACAAAAATGTATTGATGGTAATATTTTTTCCTCCTTACACAAAATGTATTGATGGTAATATTGACCCCAGTTTGGAGGGTAACTATTTGCCCATAGCTTGGACCCTAACAGGTGCTACCTCCCCAAGTCAGGGTGAATCTGGGAACAGCAGCAATTAAGAGGTGGTTCTACATTCCTCAAAACCTTATGATCAGAGTCCTTGCTCCTAGATGTAGTTTCCTGTCATATCCAGGATGACCATTTTTTAAATTTGATGCATTAATGTATACGTAATAATTACCATGAATGAAAATTTGTATGCATTTATTAATAAATCACTTCCATAATATCACAGTTTATATAAAGAGCTAGGGATTATCAACATCAAAGTGAAGAAAAAAGAAATTCATGAATTAATTTAATTAAAAATACATTTAAAAAATAACGTTTTGAGTTTCAGTTGGTAATTAACTATCACTATCAGCTGAATTTTGAACTGAAAGGCAAGACTAGAAAATTTGATAGTCCTTGAGAAATAATAAATGTATATTAATAACAACATCTTGGTTTTAATCTACAGACACTAAAAATATTTTCCTACTGAGGACAGTACACTTTTCTCACACTTATGAATAGAATTAAACTTTATTGTTTGTTTACATAACATTCTAATATTTCTTGCTTTGTCCCTGTCATTGGGAAAAAGTTATCAAACATCAATGGCTGCTGAACCACTAAGTGGCTGAGAAAAATCAATAACAGATGAAATTAAGGCTGTGGAATTGGAACATTAAAACTTTATGCAGAAATAGCTAATATATAAGTAACAATTAACAAATATATAAATAATATTATATACATGGACACATTATCAGTATAAGACGGCAAATACATTGTGATGCTTTTGGAAAGTTCCCAAAAATCATATCACTTGTAAGTGAAATTAGGTAGATGGAACTATTTAGAAGCTGTCGATGGTTGTGCTAGTACAAAGTCACAAGTCATCATGACCTAGGGTTTGAGTATACTGGCCTTATTCAACCAGTGATCACACCAGATGATATGCTCTTTCTCAGAAACTGTAACTAAGGTACACTTGGCATAGTTGTAGTAAAAACCATGAGTGGGCTCTATGGATGTTGCAGAAACACAAATGTTCCTGAGTTGGCATCTGCAACAAGGCTTGACTAGCCACCCTAGCATATGGGTGTACTCAGAAATGAGTAACTGGCATTTGTTATTATTATATAAAATAATATGATGATATATAAATTAGCAACAATTAACACTTCATGTTGATAATCTTCAACAATTAATTTTCTTGATGTTCATAGTCTCCAGTTCTTTTTATAGTCTGTGATATTGTGGATAGGATTTATTAAACAAATGCATACATTTTTTTTATTTATGATGATAATTACATATACAGTTGTGTATCAAATTTTAAAAACGGAAAGAGTTTAAACAATGACTATAATTTTATATTTAACACCATTTACTTTACAGGTATTTCTTATTTACTATTGTTCTCATCTTTGTTGTTATCACAACTTTTCAGCCATTGTGCTCTTAGGTGTATATTGGACTAGGTGACTGAACCCTTTCTCATTCCACTGCCTATGTCTAAGGATATTGTCTAGTTCTTATTTTTAATACTGCTCAATTATTGATCACCTGTTTCCGCAGAGTCCAAGTACACAATGCCTGATTTAATCCACTAGGACATTGTCTCATGGGACAATTTGCTGTAGTGAACTTGGAGTCATAAACATAAACTGACTGCTGATTAATGCTGCAACTGCTGCTACTGGTTGTGAGTTCAATCACTAAGTAGGGCAGCATGTACTTGGACTCAGTGGAAACGTGATAACAACAACAAAGATGAGGACAATAGCTTGAATATAAGTAGTATAGACAATGATAATTCCTCATTCCAGAAATTCAGACAGAAGATTGTATTTCATACATTTTAATTTCAGTTGCTCTTTGAAATTCTAAAATAGAAAAGTAAAAGAAATAAAATAAGCCTCTGATCCATGTTGTTTGTAACTGCTATAGAGTGTATGATAAAAAGCGCTTTTGAATTTAAGATGAAAGAAATACAAGTACAAATATTAATAGTGATTGACAAGGTTTCACTTCAAAAACTTAAAAATAATGTTCTTTATTAAAATATTTAACACCCTACATTAACTTTGAATGGTTCAAATGAAGTTTTTGAAGTGTTAGTACACTAAATATAATTATTACAATATTTTGCATAGTCATAAGAATCATTTAAAGAGTTATATCTCAAAGATAAGAGAAAGCAATGAATCAAGTGTAAATAAATGATTCTCTTCAAAATCTCTTTTTCTACACACACACATTAGTCATGCTACAAGACCTGTATTGCAGCAATTGTGAGTATTAGGTAAAATAATCTTATGGAATTCAGAGTATTCCTCCATCTAAACTGGTAGCCACCTTAAGCCAAGAGAGCCCAATCTGTACAGCTATTTAACCCATAGCTGTAGGAACTGAAGGAAGAATGATCATCTCTTTCTGGAAGCATTAACGTGAAATGAATGAAACAGAATTGAGTGTGAATTTAATCCCAATTCCACACCAACAACCATTACACTATTTGTTCCTCCATTATTTTATATATATTTTAAATCGAGGTCATTCCAAGCAAGGCAGTAAAGCCACTGAGACACAAGATGTTACTGGGTGTGGAAGAGTTAAAAACAGGAACAATTGCTAGGGAGTGAGAACAGAGGAAGTGTAATCAGGAGAGCAGATACCAATTGATATTGCATTTAAATTTTTGCAGATTAGATTAGCTGGAAAGCATGGAGCCAGAATGGAGGTCCATGAGTGAGAAATGCAAGAAATGTTAGCATAGAATTTACAGTTACATCTAGCCAGCTCAACTTCAAATTGGTGAGACTTTATTGCCAGTCTTGTACTGCACTTATATTCATAAAGTCTAGGTACCATAGCAAAGAGGTCACCCAAACAATTACCAAGAAAGTATTTATAGAAAAGGTACAGGGAGGTAACTTTGCAGTGATTGGAAAGTGACTGAAACCAAGATGCAAAATCAGCACCAGTGATATTGCTTATTCTTTGGATTTTATCAAGAATCTCTAGATATATAGCAGGAGCACCAGACCATATCAGACAGCAATATTCAAAGCAAAGATGAATGGTAGACTTATAAATATGTAATACAGATTCTGGAGAGAAAAAATGTCTAGCACGACACAGTGATCAACTTTCTTAGCAGCTGAACTTGCAATGTATTCAATATAGTCTTTCCACTTCATATCAGCCGAGTTTTTTAGCCCAAGAAGGCACAACGAGTTGCTTTCCTGGAGATCAGCATCAGCCATGCTGATGGAAGGCAGAGAGGGTTCTCTCAGATGATTAATACAGCACAGTTTAGTTTTGGAGGTGTTAAATTTAACAAGCCATTCTTTGCCCCAGTTAACAACAGAGTGAAGGTCGTTTTGGATATCAGCTGCCAGAGAGAGAGAGAGAGAGAGATTGAGAAAGAGAAAAGAAAAAGAATATATAGCATATTTTATAATGAGTAGATTTTTTTTTCTAGAAGATTTGAGATATTCCTGTTTTATATATGCAATAGGTACTGAATTGAGACTTGAGGCAAAAGAAATGTTTCTACAGAAAGATACCAAGAATGCCATGGACTGAACATATGAGTAACAAGGAAGTTTTAAGTGGAAACTAATACATTTATATGTAGAATCAGAAATAGAGTTGAAGTTTCTAGGGTACATAATAAGGAAAGAGAGCTTGGAGAATTTGAAGCTCACAGGACATATTGAAGGCAAGAGGTATAAAGGGAAATAACAAATAACATACCTAATAGGTTTGTGTAAGTGGATGGTAAAACAGTGACTGGGAGGGATGGTGAAAAGACAAATTATGCTAAAAGCTGCAAAGGATAAGAAGTTGTGGAGAGTCATAATCTCTCATGTCCTGAATGGACATGGCACAGAGAAGAAGAATAAATGCTACATGTGACCTCTTATCTAGCAAAGGGTTTGTTGATTTATTCATAAATTCATTTTTTTCTCTTTCTAACTCAGAGTGCACAACAATTTAAGAAAAATATGTACTCTCGATATGATTGCAATAAACTAATTGTAATGACCAATAAAAATGTACATTCCTATTTTTGTTAGAGAAATCTATAATAATAGATGTGTATCATGTGTAAAAGCATGTTTTATACACTGAAAGATACAGTAATACTGTGCATTTTACTAGAAGGTATTGAAAATTCCTTGGCCTAACCTACTTTTTTAAAATCTGATCAAATGACCAAACATCAGTTTCTTTTTTGGTGGGAAGGGCTTCTTGGTCAGGTCAAGAACATTTTAGCACTCACATGTATTTTAAGCTATGATTTCCATCACAAAGTAAAATTATCCCTTTTCTGTACACAGTTTGTGAAGAATATGCATGTAGAATCAATAAGGAGCTAAGTAAGCCCCCAAGGAACATTTCTATGATTTCACTAACATTGTGTAAAAAATAGGGCTGGGAATTTTTGCATCAACTTCATATTTTAATCAAAAGATTAAAACATAAAACAGCTTTTTAATTTAACCTGTGCATAACATAATGGTTATTAGTTGGAAAGAATTCAAATTCAGCTGAGGTTGTGATCATTTTGCAGAAATGATCTTGGAGAAGATATGAAAACATTTCTTGTACCTCCAGCCATAGGTTAAATAGCAGAGCAAACTGCACTCTCTAGGCATGGTTGGCAACAAGTCTAGGAGAAGACTAACTTTAAATACAAAACCAGTCGAGTGTAGAACCAGCAACCCAATCCATAAAAAACTACCTAGTCTGATAAGGCTGTGGCCCGATACTCCACATGGAATAAAAACAACTTGTCTTTCATTTTAATCGCAGAAAAATGATATTACTTCAAAAGTTTTCACTAGATTGAAAGATTGTTCCATTGTAAAATTTTAAATCAATAACTGTTTATTTAATAATTTTCTTTAATATGATACTGGTGTAAAAAGTAAAGTATATTCACCCTCAGGAGAGGTCTGCAGTCATGTAGTATCTAGCTAATGTAGTAAGTTTGGTCCTCAGTAAATGCTCTATTACTTTGGTCTTGTGTCAGACTTAGCTTTTCCAGGGTGCCTATCTGAATTTGATAGTAAACTGATCAGACAGCCAAATTTGTTAGTATATTAAGTACATTTATGTGTGCCACACTATTTGGATTTGTGCCACACTCAAATAAGTTTAATAAATATGTTTTGCCATGGTGCAGTGGTTAGAAAGCTAGTTTAACAGATCATGGCTGATATTGAGAATTAGATCTTCATTGGGTGCTACACACTTATAACCTTATGTTTATACATGTTCAGGGAGTAAATTTTGTAAATCATTTTCTGATCAAATTGAAAATGTATCAAAATTTTAAGTAGAAAGTTAAATAATACAAATTGTGCAAGAAATGAAACGAGAAATTATGCTTTCATTTATCTTTAGCATTTAATTTAGTAAATCGAACATTTTTTGTATACAAAAGAAATACCTTTGTTGTTCATTTTTTTAAAAATTAACTTGGCTTATAATGAAATGAAAAATAGTTTGTAAATGGATATTGTAATTTATAGATGTGCAGTTAGTATAGTTCTACAGTAACATGCAGAAGTGGGAGCAGAGGGTGTGACAGCGAGAGGTATCAATCAAAGAGTGAAATAAAAATTAAGTTTTTAAAATTTGAAATTGTTAACTTCATTGTACAAGCACTCTACAGTCCCACAAGTTCCTTTTTTACATTCCTCAGTACTAAGCCCTATAGACACCCCCACCACACTTCACACACACACGAGTCATAGGGACATACAATCAAGGAGTTGGCCCTGGGCATCACCAAAGCTCTGCATGTCACTGACTAAAACAATGATTGCAAAAGTTCATGTGAAATTGGAGAGCCAAGTTCAAATTCCCACCTTGTCTATTGCATTACTTTTGCACACATTTTTTTTGAAGGACATGAATTCATTACTTTTCTTTCCAGGTTATAGGTTAAATAGTACTTATTAGCATTAGATGGCAACTAGCCTTGGAGAAATACTACCAAGAATTCAAATCCCTAGTGAAAGCAAAAGGGAAATCATTGTATTAACTGTCCCAAGAAATTATAGCAATTCACAAATAATAAAGGGAAAAGGAATTTGTGGAAAGCCATGATTCCCTGTATCTTGAAGGGATATGGCATTTTAAAAAAAATGAAAAATCTTTAGTAATAAAAAGTTGGATTAAATTTCAATCTCATTTTGCAACACGTGTGTGTGTGTGTTATATATATATATATATATATATATATATATATATATATATATATATATATATATGTATATATATATATATAATAAAAACTAAACAAAAAAGCTCCAGTATTTGCTAGTGTACAGGATTTGGGGATGTGGAGAAGCTTTCGTATTTTATCAAGGAAAATTTAGTTGGTCTTTAGTTGTCAAGGGCTAATCTTTAAATCCAGTGGACAGAGATAATTTTCAGTCATTTTGTTGGAATTCTAATAAACTCTTTAAGTTACCATATGCAATTATTAAATAACATTATTTGATGAGATGCACAGTTACAGAAACAAAGCAAAAAAAAGCAAAAAAAAGTGTATTTCATGATGACAGTGCTGCCTCATTGAAAAAATAAAAGCCTTAAAGCATAGTGAAAATTTTCAATCATTTTGTTTTGAAAATAAAATATGAAAACAAATTTGAAAATTAACTTTTTCTTGGCCTTCTAAACTTACAGCATCATTCAGGTAAATTTTGTATTTTATCATGAAAGAATGATTCCAATTGTGATCCAGTGAATTCTTCAAGAAATTTTTTAATACCTTGAATTAGTTGAAATTGTATTAAGTGAAACAACCCACTGTCTCATGGTGACAGGTCTGATTGATTAATTGATTGTTTTTTATGGCTTATCAACCCTTTGTGGGTTATTTAAAGCCAAAATATATTTTAGATTGCTTATTTTATTTATTATCTCACTCATTTATTTTTTATATATTTAATATTTCTAAATTTTGGTATTTGAAATTATGTTTGTTAGATTCAGGTTTTGGGATTTTATTTCAGCTTTTTGGTCATGATGTGGTTGTAGGTAGCTTGAGATATGAAACTGACAGTCACAATGAAATGTTGATTCTTATGTCCACATGATATAATAAACCTTTGTTGAAATCTGTATCAATTTGTATGTGATTCTTAATTAGAAACAAACAAGCAAAATGATAAAGATTTAAAGGTTTCACACGAAGTATAACTACTGCTATATTAGGAACAGATAACGAAACAATATAATAATGACACACAAGCTATGGAAAATTTAGCCAAAAATTAGAACATGTCTATCAGTGCTATCAAAGGAGGTGAAACTTTTGGCATGGTTAACTACAATGATACAAACATTTATTAAAAACAAATATTATATATATATATATATATATATATATATATATATATATATATATATATATATGATACAAATAAGAAAGGTTACAAAATGCTCAAAGACTTAAAAGAAAATGGTCCAAATAACCATGATAAAGCTTGGCACATAGTACTACCTAATCAACTTAACTACAATTTAAATGAATTTATCTAAACTTGGTAGAAAATTTGTCATTACTTCAAAAACAGAGATATTTAATCAAGACAAAGCAAATAGCAACATTAAACCTGAAGCAGGAATTTAAAAAATAGACTGCAAAAAATGTCCTGTGATATTTATTGGTGCAACATCTTAGAATTTAAATAAAAGATTATATGAACATAAAAGGAATATTTTGCAAAACAACATGCTTAATGAATTAGTCATTTGCTACAATTGGTGTAACTATAATTTTGACTTAAAAAATGCAGTTTTGATTAAAAGAGAAAATAATTTAAAGTGAAAATATATTGAAAGTGCATTAATTTCAAAATCCTCTGTAGTAAATTTACATCCAGGATACTAAAACATATCTGCTGTCCTCACAAAATTACTACTAATACAATGTGGGATAATTTTAAAAAATAATAATGAGAAAAGATAAGAGATATTGAATAAGATGGCCTGAATGAATATAAACCAAGTTAACCTCTAGATACAACAGATGTCTTCAAATTTAAAGACATCTTTAGCATTTTGATATAAATTATCAAGCTGTTGTCTGAAGAAATTTTCCCTTGAAACAGAATGTGTCCCTAATAACATTTTCCACTTCAGTCTGAATTTTGGGGATAAGGAGTTTATATATATATATATATATATATATATATATATATATATATATATATATATATATATATATATATATATATAGTGATAAAATGGTATATATTTTTTATATATCAAGAAACTTGGAGGAATTTACTATATCAATTGCAAGGATTGCCAGAAAGAATATATTGGAGAAATGTCAAGAAGTTTAAACAAAAGACTATATGGACTCAAAACAGACATTTTAAAAAACAACACACAAAATGCATTGGTTGTACATCGTAACAAAACTGACCACAATTTTGACATAAAAAATGTTACTCTAATTAAAAGAGAAAATAATTTACTAAGATGAAAATGTCTAGAAAGTGCTTTGTTAGTTCAACCACAGTAAATTTATGTCTAGATTCTTACATTTCACCATTCTTAACAGATTTTCTGTTATCACAATGAAAAACAAAGATGATGGAAAGAAAAATAATATAGATGAATTTGGTTAGATCGCAAAAGATTTTTTCCAAAAATCCTTTCAAAATTTTGAAACTACCAGTGTCTCATTTATGTGCATGTGTAGTCACAACGACGTCAACAAAACCAGCCCAATGAAGCACTAATGGATGAAACACATCACAAATGTTGTGCTCTTCGGTCTTCATTAGTCTATATCAGTTCAGGTAACCTATAGGGAATCTGAACTGAACCCTTTATTTAAATCCCAGTAGATTGACATACACCTGAAGAAGGCTGGGGGCACAAGAGCTGAAATGTGATGATTATTTATGTCAAAATTTTATATCTTTGACAAAAAGCTAATCAAAAGACTTTAGAATTTTTTTTTTTTTTCTTAGAAAAAGCATGCTTGGAATGTAATTTTATCATAATGTAATTCAAAGTGTTTTGAGTAGTTTTGGTTTGGTTTATCAACAAATCAACATCTATGCAAGTTATTTAATGTCTGAATTATTTAGTATCAGAAATCAAGGACTGAAATACGATTCAGAGAAAGAATAAAGAAATACTATAAGGGTTAATTCACAGTTAGGAGTTTTACAAGTAGTGTACAAAAATAATACTTTTAAGATTTTGAGATTATATTAAATCTTAAGTGATCAAAAAAAATTTTATTCTATAGCAAGAAGAACTTAAATAATTAAGGTTAGTTGCTTTAGAAGGAGAGATCTTTTTTTTTTTATTAAGGTTTTAATTGGGAGAAAGAGAAGACATATTTTTGGGTATCTGTGTATACATATTTACACTAGAGATACTACAAAGGATCGAACATAATACAATTTCCAAGAACCAACAATGTGTACATAAATGGCATTTACATTATGAAAAAGTCAAAAAACTGTGACATCCTGGACAATTTTTCTCTTCATAATTCATCTTATAAATCTACCATTCATCCATGTATTGAATATTGCTAAATCTGGTCAGGTGCTCCTAATATATATCTCAAGGTTCTCAAGAAAATCCAAAGAAGAGTCCTCAATGTTATCAGTCCTGACCTGGCAGCTTGACTTCTGTCACTTTACCACCACTGTACGTGGCTTCCCTCTGTCTATAAATATTTTCATGGCAATTGTTCTAATGAACTTTCTTCCTTGGTACCACAAGAATTTAAGCATATTACTAGGTCTCAACATTTTACTGCTGAAATAGCTAAATGCAGCCATTCTAATAGATACTTTTTTCACACTTCTTGCCTGTGGAACTCTTCTGATTTTTGTTTTCTGCCATCTACAATCTTTAAAAATTTAAATCCAACATCAATTGCCACCTTCTGTCTTCCTGAACCCTATTATTTTATTGTCCTTTCTCCTCATTAAAGTCTTTTCATTCTCTTTCACTCGCAGTAATACTATCGCCTTGCTTGGGGGTGAATGATTTTTAAAAAGGAAAAAAAAAAGATCAGAAATGATCCTCAATACACAGACCTATCTAGTACTTTAACCTGCCCCTCAACACAATGCATTTCCACCCAAATGATAATCACAAAAAACATCAACATACCAAAGTCACTCCAGGCTTTGTTCAGCTGAGTGAGCTCTTTGTATTGTTGTTGTTACTATGTTTGAAGTGATTCGTTGTACAGCTCTCTTTTGAATTCATTAATAAAATAAAATGAAACTATTTTCTATGGAATAATATACCTGAAGCATGGCTCAAATCTAATGTTGTCCTGAGACGATAGAATATTAGTTTGAGACATCTGGTTAGGATTTGGGGATGACACAAAGATGATACAATATTTTGTAATTAAAATTCTATTACATTTATTCCAAAAGCAAAGACAATTAAAAAAAACATGTAAAAAAAAATTCAAGGTGAATAAACTGAGATGTTTAAATAAAAAAGTGATTTTTATAAAAACTACAATAAAATTTAATTTATTTTTGCATTTATTCATTTTTTAACTGATATTTTAGTCTCTTTAATTTATTTTCTAAATATTTTGTGTTTTTGTTATAGTACTAACAACAATAAGTGATAGCAAGGAATTCAATTGTCTGAATAAAGCTTAGCATATTAATGATTTTCAAATCCCATTTTCAATTGTTTTTCTTCTCAGAAGCATCATCTCTCTTAAGCTTAAAGTGGTTATCTGCCTGTAATGAACTTCCATGCATTCCTCTTGGTAAAAGAATAAGTGAGAAAGTATAACCTTTATATAATTTTTTTTATCATTTCACCCCAAGTAAAGCAATGAAGCCACTAACACAGAAGTAGTTACTGAGTGTGAAAGAATAAGAAAAACAAAAACATTTTTAAGGAGCGAGAAGAATAAAAGAAGAGGAATCAAGAAGACAGTAGATAATTGACATTGCATTTAAATTTTTGAAGATCAAAGCTGGCTGGAAAGCAAGAAGCCAAAAGAGAATTACATAGGCGAGAAAAGAAACTGTTAGCAAAGAACTTACAGTTACAGCTAGCCAATTCAATTGTAAAATGATGAGACCTTGAATGCTTGTAGGTAAAATAAAATACGGTTTAAAATAAATAAAGCATCTACTCAATTATGTGTAACCACTAAAAATAATGTTTAAAGTAATAAAAATATATCAATATACAAAAACTGAGTAGTTACAACTAACAAAGAAGTCCTAATGAGTAAAGTGTGCTTTAAGTGCAAAATAGAACCTTTGTTGATTACAACGCTCTTTGTAAGTAGTTAAAGCATATCAGATCTAACAAATATATATATAAAGTAATTTTTTGCAACATTAACTTCCTTATAAACAATGTAAATTTGATATTGATTATAAAGAGGTTAATATTGCAGAAAATTGCACATCTTTGTTTACATAAAACAATGTTCTGAATAGGAATAAAAGGGAAATTAATAGATCAAAAAGAAGTGAATAATTGAAATAGAAATTTATTTAAACTTGTGAATTGTATAAGCACAGGCTGTAATTAGGAGTTTGTTTTAGCAAAATTAAGTTCAAACTGCAAGTAGAGCAGAGACAAAAGGCAGTTGACAACTTAAAATAACAAAGGAAACAAGCAATTTCCACAGTTAATCACTACATTTATCTTACAATTTTTAGTGCCATGGAAACGTTTTTTAATCTTTTTCATTGCTACATTGTACAAATAAAAGATAAAATACTAAAAAGCATGGTAATCAATGTTTGACTAACATCTTATTAATTTCAATTTACTAAAGATTATGTGAACAAATACCGAAATATTAACAAAATCAATCATTAATTCATATTTTTTAATCATTAATTCATATTTTTTAATCAACATGGTTTAGAATTAAAAAAGTATAAAATAATCTGTTACTTGATAAAAATCTTACAGGAAGTTTTTATTGAACTAATTTAGTATGGTTACCTGGCATTGTATAATTTGAAAACAGATTTTATGATAATTATTAATTAAACTTTACCCTAATTTTGTCAAAGCTATTTTTAATATGGAGATAAAAAAAATTTTTATACATATAACAAGGTTAATTTTGACAGTAGGATTCTGTATATTTCCAAAACAGAGGCTGAAATCTGGAAAGGGAATGAGAGTAGTGATGATACATACCTTGTCACCACCATAACGTAGTTTCCCTGTGCCTTTTCTATAAATGCTTTCATGGTAATTGTTCAGATGAACTTTCCACTTTTTATGAATTTAAGTGCAGTACTAGATTGGCTAGAAGGTCTCATCAATTTACAGTCCAATTGGCTAGATGTAACCATAAGTTCTATGTTAACAGTTTCTTCTCTTGCACTTCTTGCTTGTGGAACTCTCTTCCAGCTCCATGCTTTCCAGTCAACTTTTATCTTCAAAAATTTAAATGCAATGTCAATCATTATCTACTGTCTTTTTGATTACTCTCCCACCCCACTTTTTTTTATATTGTCCTTGCTTCTTAATAATGTTTCTCATATTTTTTCACACCAAGTAGCCTTTTGTTTTAGTGGCTTTACTGCCTTACTTGGGGTGAAATGTTTAAAAAACATCTATCATAAAAATTCAGAATGTAGAATAAATAAATTCTAAACACTTCAAATAACTTGGTGTATGATCAATTATAATAAAGTGAGTTTCAGTGATAAGTAAATTGAACACATGGTAAGTTACACTTGGAGTACTTTGGTCCAACATCATAAGAAAACAAAAACATCAACCAACTACTTCAGAAACGTTTAAACTATACAACGATTTTCTCAGATCAGTAATTAAAAATGGCTTCAAGTGAATGGATCTTTTGGGTCTGAAAGAAGACACCACTTCATCAGGTCCTATAGGCTGGTGCTACAAAAACCACAAAGAACTTTACTAAATAACAAAAACCACATCACTTGAAGACTTCCAAATGTAACAACAACAAAAATGGGTAGCACAAGTAAGTAGAAGAGAAATTAAAGACATAATCAAGCATTCCACATTATCAAAAACAAAAGGTTTGGAAGGAAACTCTCATCAATATTAGAAAGAGCTTTAATAGTGAAAAACTGTTTTAAGAAAAAGATTTCATAAATTTCAACCAACAGTAAGGCTCACTTCAGTCAATGAATGCCAAATGTTTCCTGCCTGGAAACAAATAATCATACCATTACCATTTGTGTTTTAGGTTTTTTTTTTTTCTTTTGAAAATGCTATGCTCTATAGAGGTATTTTTTCTTATTTTAAACTTTTGTCAGCATTAGCTTTCTCCAGCAAAGCAGCAAAAACTTCACAGAGTTGGACCCAAATAAAAAGATATTTAAGACCATTCAGTGGAAAGAGAAACAAAACATTCCAACATAATTTCTAAATTTGACCCCCACAAACGGTATGAATATGTTTTTGTTGTTTTCTCCTTTTTTTTTAATTTTAAAATAACAGACGAGTTTTTGGTAAGAAAAAAAAAGCCAATCATTTGCTTCTTTCAACCTCTTTCAAGAAATCAAACAGTTAATGAAATATTTTAATATCTTCTTACTATGAAATATGATTTTAAAAAAATTAATTTTTTCAATAATTTATGAATTTTTAGTGTTACAGACATGTAAAAAAAGTGAAATAAAAATGTGACTAAGTGCAGTATTTACACACATTTTATTGGAATAAAGTTTATAAACTTTAAGTTTAATTCATTTTAATTTTAATATACATTTCATTGTTTGTCTTAAATGAAAAACAAATTCCTATTTTTAAAAATCAAAATATTTTTTAGAGTAATGCAAAAGGGTTACATCACTTTGCAACAGCACCATCATCCTCTCGGTATTACAACTTTTCAAACATACCAAAAAATATTTTATAATTTGGCATGAACATGTTTTTGTTTCTTCACACACACATGTACACAAACAAAAATGAAGAATTTCTGCCTGAATTTCTGGGTTGAGGAGTTATCATTAATTACACTAATTGCATTTGGACTATTGTCCTCATCTTTATTGGTTGTCATCATCACAACATTTCAGCCTTTATCAGGTGTATGAAGATTAGGTAACCTACAGGGAATTCTGAACTGAATCCTCTAATTTAATTTACAAGAGTAGACATCTCGTTGCACTGCCCATGGCTAGTGAATAAGGAGATAACCCTAGATATGGGCAGTGGAACAAGAACAGTCTACCCCCGTAGATTAAATAAAGGGTTCAGATCTGAATTCCCTGTAGGTTACCTGAATCAATATGCACCTGACAAAAGTCAGATGACACAACGACCAAAATGTTATGACAACAACAAAGATGAAGAACTTAGTCTGAATGTAAATCATGGAAATAAAAATTAATGTTTCAAAGTAACATGGTGTTAAATAAATATCTGGATTTACTGTAAATAAAAAATAGGTTTTCCAAGATGAAAAAAAAAGAACAATAGATTATTAAAAAAAAATAATTTACAAAATCTAACTAATTTATAAAATTAACAAGTATTTCAATGAGAACTATTCTGAGTAAGCCATATTTGAAAAATTGGTATTAATGACAATAAAATTGAACACTTTAAATCACATCTGTAAAAGTAATGAAGAAAGCCATGACAAAAATGTTATTAAATGTCAGACAATCCTTTCCAAGGTGCAATCATTTTTCACTTGCTCTTCTCAGTCCAGACAAGAATGTGAGCATTTAAGCCTGATCTGCTTAAATGCACTGGAAACAACAATGAGATGATAGTTTTAAAATATCTAAAAAGTTTTATGTAAACCAAAAAGCAATCAAACAATGACCTACCTTTTCAAAAGGCTATAAAATGTTATTAAAAATAAAGATGAATTTTACAATCAATATACTTAATATTAAACTCATAAAATAAGCAAAGATATGTTTTATGTGATAAAGATTTTTCATAACTTAGTGTCCCACATACTTGTTATTTTAGTTTTGATAAAGCAATAATAAATCTGATTGTAATGGAAAAATATTTCAGCCTTTTTTCCTTTAAGTTTGAAGATTTTTTAATTTTTTTCACAAAAACGTCTGACTTTATTGACACTATAATAAAATATTGAAACTCAAATTAAAGTGCAAAAAAAAACAAACACATACCAAGCAGGGTGCCACAAAATAAAAAGATGAGTAAATAAATCAAATATTAAAAAAGGGGAGGGGGCTTAGTCAGATGTCAAGTTTTAAAGATTACTGATTTTTTTTTCTTATTCTCTCATATATATATATATATATATATATATAATCTCCTACTATATATATATGTTATTTTGATTTCAAATATGCTTTTTATTTTTATTTTTTTTGCTTTGCATTTTGTACTTATTCTCTGGAATGGGAACTTTAGACATTTTCTATATATGTCTTAGAAGCTAATGTTTCGACATAAAAATGGAAAATTTAGTTTTACAGATTTATTTTGAAAATTAATAGTAATCATTTTAAACAAATGCTACAGTTCTGAGCTCAATCCTATTGCCATAGATTAAGACCAAAAATACAAATTTATTTAGCTATCAATTTCAGCAAAAAGTGTGTGTAAGGGGGGGGTAGAAGCCTCCAGTCTCCCACACTGTAGTGGATACTTAGTGTGTGTGTATATATATATATATATATATATATATATATATATAACTAGTTCATAACAACAACAAAAAAACTGTTTAAATTCCAAACATCTAATCTTCATTTTTAAATTTAATTATTCCATAAGGATAAAATATTTTAACAGGCAGTATGGTTTGTATAGTCATTAATCAATGAACCATATGTATAATCAATATAAGATTACTGATTTAGTTATCAAAAGTAAATTAATAAATTTAGTACATCTATTTCAGAACTTGGTAAATACTAATTCATTCTATTTCCCAAAAACAAAATCAGTTTCATATTTATTTTTTTATTATTATAAGTTATTAAAAACATTATTTACAGGGAAAATTATTTTCTCCTTTGTAACAGATTTCTAATAATTACTAATTACAAACTTTTTTTTTTTTTTAACACTTCAAGTTTTAGATTCTTATGAAATGCTTTTAAAATTATAACCTATGAAGGGAGTCTCACCATGGAGAAAGTTAGTTTCACATACTGTTGCTACCATAGTGATTTTGATGCTCATGGGACCGAAGTTACGAACGTGGCCTTGTGCCAAACTATGTAGTAAATACATTGGACACCTTGTCATTGAGCAGCTGGTTAAGATACCAGTCTTACTCTCAGACCATTATTAATGAGTTCTATAAGTGTTTCAGACTTGAGGCTTTGTGCCAATAAACCATAAAAAAATATATATTTATTAGGTAGATGAAATGAATCTTCTTACCTTATGTCATTTTCATCCAACTTTACTAGAATTACTTTCACAAGTTAAATGTACTTTTTAAATAAAAGATAAAATAAACCTGAAACTCAACATATAAGGATTAAATAATATGAATAAAGAACATTAGCTTTTCTTAGATTTTTGTGTACTCCATAGATTTCTCAGTATGTAGGTTGAAATAATGAACATTTTATTAATTTTTACTAAAAAATATAATCTACTTTATTTATAGAAAGTTTACCTTATTTTCAATAGGAGGTAAAATTTATGTAAAAATAAAATAAAATTTTATTCTTGAAAGTAAAATCCTCATTAATTATTAAAAATTTCAAATTCACTTAGGAAAAAAATTCCTTGTTATAAATAACTTTTTTAAATTAATAAGTTTTTTGAATGAACATTTATGAAAAATAAACTAATCAATATTTTGATTTGATATTTTTAATTACAATTGAAATGTTGACCTTCCATGTGCACAACTTGGAAAATAAATTCATTTTAATAATTTAAATGGCTTTTTTTTTATAGAAATCTTAAATAAATTGTAATATAAAAGTGAAACAAAAATTTGTTTTGAAATGTTAGGAATATAATACATTCAGTTACCGTTTTCTTTATCTTTCGGGGGACCCGGACAATTATATGTTGTCATCTTGAATCATCTATGTACATCCAACTTGGAAATGGTAATCCGTGGTAAAAAGCAATAAAGTCATTTGACTTCTTTTGGGGTTTTCCCCCCCTCTCCAAAATAAGGTTTCGTTTTTTTTTTTTATGTCCTTGTGATAATAACCCAACACAATTACTGCAGACTGGGAGAACCAGCTTACCTTGCGAACAATATTTTGTCAGTTAAATGCCCAAAGAAGAAGAGAACAAGATAAATCTAAGTAGAACAAGGAAGCAGACAATGCACAATGTCTACAGTACATAGATATATTTTCACAGCAGAGGTGGAGGCGGTGGTGGCGCAGGTGGGATCTGAGCTGCTTCAAACACCGATGTTACCACGATGTCTAAACAAAGTTGCTGATCAACATTTTGAATGTTATTTAATTCGGAATGCCAATGAGGTGGAGGTCCCCACACCATTTCTGTATAAATTTTCTTTAAATTAAATCGGAAAAACAAAAAATTATTAAAAAAAAAAAAATAAATAAAATTTATAAATTTTTCATTTTTATCAATGAAAAACTAAAAATTTCGTTCCCCATTTTTGGCATAATTTAAAAAAAGTATATCCTTTTAGGCTTTTATTTTTAAATAGTCCTTTTTGAATCTTTTGTTTGATTGTTGGCTCAAAAATATAGAAGAATATTCTTATTTCTTCTTTTTCTAATTTTTTCTATGTTGAAAGAAGACATAGTTTTCCACAAGAATGTAACAAGATGAGATAAGACCTGCTGATCTTATTTTTCATAAGATTGAGTAAGCTAAGCAGGAAAAAAAACCCAACCAATGTTTATATCTGTAATGTCACAAGCAAACTATCTGGTTTTTAGTATTATTCTCTCAATTTATTGTCTGTCGCCTCCTGAATGGCCCGTAATGTCAAACCTGCGCATCTGACAAGGCTCAACAATAACACAATGAAGATAATAAATTGAAGGCACTAATTATTCCTGATGGAGTTTTTTTTTTCTTTGTTGGTCTTCGCCCGTGGGGCCCGTTGTGCGTATTAGGACGAAAAATGATGCAGAGATCAACGCTTTAGTTTTTCAAATCAAGTTTCACATTTTCTTTTCTTTTAGAGGTGAAGAAGACTGACAACTCAGACAAGTTATGTGAATTCTGAAAAGGTGTTTAAAGTTTAGTATTGAGAAATAGACAGAGGAAAAAATAATTCTAACCTGTCTGTTAATAAGTTAATAAAAAAAAGAAGAAGCTTTCCTTTTTAACATCGGTAACGATTGAAAAATGTGCCTTGTTTGTAATAAACTTACTTTGAGTGAACCTAAAAGAGGATGAAGCAAAAAAAAAAAAAAATAACGAAAAAAAAACGTGACTGACAGGCAGAAGCAGGTTACATCAATTGATTAATAACCTGAACAATATGGTCGTCAGTAAGAACTTTTTCTTGTAAGTTACTCTTAGTACCGAGACAGGAAGATAGATATATGATTTATATAAAGTCTTAAAGATATAGAAGGGAAAGCAGAGAAATGAGAAAGGAGTGTAGGTACGCTAAGTCGACTAAAACGAATGGAGGGAAGATCTGACAGGAATGAGAAGTAGAATGTACAACACAGAAATAGTAATAGTAGTAGCAAGACAAACATACGAAGTCTTTTTCTTTTCTTTTTATCTGCTACAAGTACTCGTTCCCCAGCTAGGATTATATTTTCTTGTCATGTGAGACGGAAACAGGCAAAGACTAGTAGCAGTTAAAAAAAATTAAAAAAGTGAACTAGTTGCTTATCAGCTATTGGGAAACTTCCTCAAAAGTTGGTCAAAAAGTTTCAACAACCATAGTACCCTGAATATGTGTGCATATGCCTCGATTACCCGAGAGCTAGACATACCAGTAATGTGTGGGAGTGTTTCACAGACAAGACAGCACGTATATCAGAAGAAATGAAAGCATAAATAAGTAGGTAAATAAAAACATACAAAAAATATCAGAAGGAGAGAAAAGAGAGAGGTTGCGGGGTGTGGAAGAAGGGACACCACGTGCGGGTGTGCGCGCGGTCGCGCGTGCCTTGGGGTGGGGAGGCACATGCTCTGCTAGTTGCTCTCTTAACTGCCAAACAAACTGTTTTTTTTAGTTTTTGTTTTTTTAATGGGAAGAAGGGGGAATACTTTTTCTTTCTTTCATTTTTTTTTCCTTTTTATTTAACACGCAAAAATAAAAAAAAACATACCAGCCAATAATAAGTTAATAATCACCGTCATTATTTTAAAAAAAAGGTACAGAAGAAAGAACAAAAAGGTATTTTAGAAGCATCGCTGCTCATGTTAGACATACCACGTTTATCTTCCTTTTTTTTAAAAAAAAAAAAAAAAAAAAAAAAAAAAAAAGAAGCTGGCTATGGTACTTCACAAACTCATAAGCATGGGCGCACCTAATGAAGATCGAACTCGCTTTTTTAGAAAATGCACCAAGATTAGCTATACAGCATGGTCCAGGGCAAGGTGCCTTACCACTGAACTTTAGCCTGACAGAAAAATACAAATACGTGGGGGGTTACCTATTATTAATTAAGGACACTCAAATTTATCAAACTTTTACTTTTTCCCTTGGAAATAATTATACATCATAGCAGCTCAGATAAAAAAATAAAAAAACACCCCCAAAACAGCAACTCAAAAAAGCACATTAAATCTGCTTTTATGCGCGGTGTCCGTTCAGAACGTGGCCAATCATGACTCTCCACAACTTCCTATCCTTTGTAGCACTAAATATCTCCTTATCCCTCACATTCCGTTTTGCTATCCAAGCTCGTTAAGTAGGTTACCTGCTGTTTTTCTCTACCCACCCCCGCTTTGATATGTCACTTGATTATCAAATTTTCTAAACCTTTATTTCTCAGTATGTATCTCAGAAATTTCAATTCTCTTTCAGATTCTAAGTACAAGTGTCCATTTCTTCACCATTTTCTATAAAACTTCTTCATTGCTCACATGCTTAATCTATGATATTCTCAGAACTCTTCCGTAGGATCACATCTCTAGTATTGTCTGAAATCTCTTCATCTGTGAGGAAATTGCCCAGCATTTACAGCCACATTAGGGCAGGTCGATTTTGAAAGTGTGGTATTGCACTCAATTTCAAAGTTGGAGTTTGACATGATAAATAATGACACAAAATATTTTTTCCACATCAATATTGTTTTGAAGAAATGAGTTTAAAGATTGAGTTTAGGTTCAAAATTCTAGCGTTGGAATTTCATTCCAGTGATCATTGAAAGCCATCATAGCCTTACAAAATTTATAATTTACAGAGCTTTACAAATTGTATATGGACAAGATGCATTGCACAAGCACATTATTACTAAATCATTGTACCATCAAATAAGACCTTCATTTACTTCAAAGGGAAATTATACTGAACAATTTAGCTATATTATGATGCAATATAAGTGCAGGAGTTTCAGTGCAATTTTCAATAAACAATGAAAATTTAAAGCATTTTGTCTTAGAATTTGTGCCCAGCAGTATTGTGGTGTTACTTTTATCTATTTTTTGTTTTTATTAATTATGATCTAACACATCTTATTCATTGAATAGCCTTTTTGTAATCTTTTACAATTTTTTTTTTACACATTCTTTACTTATCGAATCCAGTAAAAACATTGCCTATTTTGCTTGTGGTGATTCATAATTAGAATTCCAGTTTGAATATATTTTCCATTCAATGTATCTAATAATGTCATCTTTATTTGGATTTATTCTTGAAATAGTAATTTTTGAAGGTTTATAAGCAAAATCCTGTGGAAATTAATTATTTCTGTACATTTTTTCAGATGATCTTTAAAACTAAATGCTCAAAAATTGCTAAAAGCTATGAATCAAATTTTTAGTGTCAGTACTTATCACAGGAAATCCCAGATTTCATATAGAGTGCAATGTTGATTTTCGATAAAAAAAAGTGAAAAATCAACCTGGCCTACTACCCTAGAGGAGGATTTTTATTATATAGCAGTTCAGCACTTTTCTTTGATGGGATACATCTTAATTAAATGTAAAAGTAAAACAGATTTTTATCTTTTAAAATAAAAATATATTCATCCATAAAACTCACTATAATAGACTTGTTCTACAGTAATGCATGCATTAATTCTCAACCACTAACAATCCTTTTTTCTCATTGGCAATGCATTTCTATAGTAAAACCATTTACAGCATTTATACAATATATATTATACAGGATGCGATGGATAAATTGTCGTTTAAATTACAGAAAAATAAAAATAGCACTCATTTTAACAGATATATTTACCAAAATTACACAAAGATATCTTGAAATACCAAAGTGTACATTTATTCAATAAAATCATCATTGGTTTCAACCACAGCTTCTAGACAACTTCAAAATCTCCTGCAACTCTTCTGGGTGGTCTACTAGTTTAAGTTGGTGAATGCTGCCATAATCCTTGCCTTCTGTTCATCTTTGGTGTTACAAGGACTTTTTTTGGTCTCTTGCTCAACTGCACCCCACACATAGTAATTAAGGGGGTTGCATTAACTGTCTGACAACCATGACTGGGTTGTCCTGCATGTGTGGCATGGTGCAGAATCCTGTTGCTAGACATAGGGTCTTCCAGTAGCCACTGTCTTGAACCAGGAAAGCACTACCTTCTCAAGGCACTTGATGTAGGCCTGCATGTTGAGTCTGTGCCCCTCACCAACAAATTTAGAAGTTCTCATCAGAACAATCAGAGTGAGTTTTCCAAGCTACCATACCTTTGTAATTGCCATTAGACTCATCCAACTCTTTCCAAATTCTCTGCACTGTCCTCAGATTGACACCCAAACACTGAAATATTCGTATTGGAGTTTCTGGCACAAATGCCAAGCAGTACGGCATGATATTTCCAAATTTCTGACAGAGTGAATTGCATCATGGTGCTCTTTTTCTCACAGATGGTGCCCAGTTGACACTACGATACTGTGCAGCTGACAAAATCAAAAACAAACAATGCACATGTGCAAAATTAATATAAAATGACAATTTACCCATCGCACACTGCATTATTTAAAATGTCTAGCAAATACCACGGCAGGCATGATATACAAACCTGTTCTCCATTGAATGTGTATGGGATATGATAGGAAAATGACTAACTCAGCTAGCTCATCAATATCTCTTGCTGTATTGCATCAACAGGTTTATTTTTATACTAATGTTTACTCAATACAATTCCCATGAGCCACTCAAAGTTACTGTATGAGGTTATTGCATAAGCATTAGAAAAGGCAAGAAGCAAAGTTTGGGAGGGGGGTGTTTACAGGCAAGATAACAGTTAACCCTAAACTTGAAGAGGTCAAGATTGTAGTGATTGGGAAAACATCCTGCTGGGAGTCTGTTCCACAAAATAGCAGTTCTTGGGAAGAAGCTGTCTGAGTGGAACTTCTTACTATAGGAATATGAAGGAAATGGGAATAATTCACACTTATGTATGTGGCATGGTGAGTCCCAGTTGTAAAGAGTAGGTTTGGTGGGACTAAGTTCATCAGAACACATGTCATGGAAATAGCAATAGAGCAGAAAGAGACTTGCAATGTGTCATCTGTGCAAAATGGGGGGTAGAGTGGAAAATAATTCATCACCTATAAGCCCACAGACACTTTTGAACTCAACAACACAGGCAAGTGGATACTGGACAGCACCAGTTCAGATATGGCAGTAATACTCCATTTTTGGTCTAATCTGGCTCTGGTGAAAGAGGTGTGGAATAATGTAGCAATGGATTTGCCATCTGTATTATTGCATGCATGTGAAAGTACAGGAGGATATACAGTATATTAATATGGGGACCTGGATATTGATGATCCACTTATTTCAGAACCTGTGCATGTATTGATCTGTATATGAGATTATCTACTATAATTTCGATCTTGAGTAAATAAACAAAGTCAGGGTATGTCAGTTTTATTTCCCAGTAATGTATTACATAATTATTTTCAATGTTAGTCTACATATACACAAGTAAGACATCTAAGAATTTAAATAAAAAGATAATAAGAACATAAACAGTATCTGGAACAGAACAATACACTCAATATAATAGTCGTTCATTATAACAGGTAGGACAATAATTTTGACTTAAAGAATGCAGTTTTTGATTAAAAGAAAGAGAAATTTATTAAGGTGGAAATATATTGAATGTGCACTAATTTCAGAATCCTCTACAGTAGATTTACATCCAGGATCATACAACATGTCTCCTTTTCTCACAAAACTACTGTTGATACAATGAGATAATTAAAAACCATAACGATAATATAATGAAAGTGGTAAAAAAAGGAGGAAAGGTTAACATTGAGATAGATTGGACATCAAAATTTAAATTTAAAACTGAGAGTCTGCATCTTGAAAATGTAAACTGCAATCAGCATTTGTTGTATTTCTTCCCCAGTTTCTCCCCCTTTTAAATATAAGACTGATACCATTAATAAAACCATTATTGGTCTGAAGAAATTCTTTCTCAGAATGAAACATGTTGCTAAAAACCTTTCCCATTTTGTCATTCACTTAACCAATGTTATTCTAGTAAATATACAAAGGAATTCTTAGTCAAAGTTGAATCTTTTTTTTGTTCTGCTGAAAAATGTAACAGAAATGAATGAAAATTTTAATTTGTTCCTAATTTTTTTCTTTCTTCAATCATTTCACCTCCAAGCAAGGCAATAAAGTCACTGAGACACAAGGGGTTACTTGGGTAAAACAAAACTGAAAAAAAATATATTGTTGATAATCTTCTATGTGCCATGTCCCTTCAAGATGTTGGCAATCATAGCTCTCTACAATTTCTTGTCCTCTGTAGCTTTTAATAAATCTTGTCAGATGATTGACATTGTGTTTAAATTTTTGAAGATTGTTGTTGGCAGGAAAACAAGAAGCCAGAAAACTATTACAATAGAATTTATAAATAGCAATTTCAACAATAAAATGACTTTGCTGCCAATTCAGTGGTATACTTAAATTCCTGAAGTCAAGATACCAAAGAGGAATGTTCATCAGAACAATTACTATGAAAGTATTTATAGAAAAGGCCTAAGTTAAGAAACAATATTATGATGAGAAAAAATGATTGAAGCTGAAATGCTAGGTCAGGGCAGATAACATTGCAGATTCATTTTGGATTTTGTCAAGAATCTCTAGATATATAGCAGAAGCACCAGATCAGATGTGGCAGCTAATGCTAAATGACATATTTATTTTATTACAAAGAAATATATGAATCTGAAAAGTGACATAGTTCATTAAGATACTTTAATTAAAAATAAAGTTGATCTTAAAGTTTTAAAACCAGAAACTTTGATTCTACCAATATTGAAGTCAGTTTTCTATATCATTTTGCCAAATTTATAATGCAAAAGAAGGATTTTCTGTACAAAAAGAAATCTTAAAAAGTGGAAAGAAACATGTTGAAATTCTTCTCAAGGTTTAATTATAGAAATACATAAAAGATATTTTACTGGAAGACGTATACACAAAAAAAAAAAAAAAAAATGAAGGAAAGAAAGAAAAAAAAAACATTTACCCATGGTTGATGGCTGGTACTTCAACCCACAAATTGAAAAGTGGATTTTTTTCACATCAGGTTCACATCTGCAAATAATGAAAAAGATTGTAAATAAAAACTTGAATATATTTGATACCCTTTTTACATAAAGCAAAAAAAAAAAAAAAAAAAAAGTGGATAAACTTAATAATTTTCATGATTTAAGAACTGGAGTATTTTACAATGTTAGAATTTTATTTCATTATAATTTATCAAGAATTAAAACTAAAATTAATACAAACATGGATCACAATAAGACAGCTTTTCATATATCATGGCTTCGTCAAGTTTATCTTGGTTTAAGTGGTCTGTCTCAGTGTCCCCCCAGAATTATTATTTATCCTGGAATTAAGCACATTGACAAAGAATGATATGTTGAAAAATAAATATTTGTTCCATAAAATAGATGCTCTTTTTCATCATGATGCACTTATGTAAATATTAGTAAATGTCACCATTTTTATAAAACAGAGTTTCCCAACTTGGGCAATATTGCCCACTGGTGGGTGATTTCAACTGTTGGGTGGACAATGAACAACTGAATGGAAAATGGTGGGCAACTGGAAATTTTGATGGGTAATATACGATTTTGAGACATGTTACTTGAAAAAAAAAAAATTCAAAGGAGATATGCAAAGAACCTATTAAAAAAATAGGAAGCTAATTGGGAATAACCGAGTCACATTCCTAGATATAAGATATAAATAACCCCACAAACAACAAATATTTTGGTATTTTCTATAGTTTTGAAAAGCGTCATTAACATTCAGATAGTTCTTCAAATGAAATAACATTTTTTTCGAATGTAAATTAGATAAGAGAAGACAATGAACAACAAAAAATATTCATTGAATTTTCATTGATTGCTCGTAGTGTATATTTTTTTAATTTTATAATTATTAAAAAAAATCATTTAATTTTTTATCAACACATAAAACTAAATTATGTATAGTTTTCAATGTTTAAGTTTGCTTTCATTTATTCTTTAATATGATAGCAGCAGCCACTGCATAAGTCAGCGTTATTTGTTACCTACCTTTAGTATTTTTTTACTACATCATAAAGTCAATTTATGAACCAGTAATAGACTTTTATCAAACAATATTGGTATGTTTTGAATATTTACTATATAGTATACTGCAGTCTTATCTTAAGAGAGCAGCCTGTTTCTCCTTTGTATTTCTTGCCACAGCTGCATGGGATGGTGCACACAGTCTTTAATCATCTTCTCTATATAGACATGAACACAATATGGGGGCTAGTATTGCAGAGAGCTAGAGAAAAACAATAATAACAAAAAATTGTAATATGATCTCTGGTAAAAAATGGCTACATTAGATTTATAAGTCCCAAAAATTAATTCCCTAAGCACATATGGCCCAGTGGATAAAAGCGTTGGTTGAGTAATCCAAAAAAGTAATATACGATTTTGAGACATGTTACTTGAAAAAAAAAAATTCAAAGGAGATATGCAAAGAACCTATTAAAAAAATAGGAAGCTAATTGGGAATAACCGAGTCACATTCCTAGATATAAGATATAAATAACCCCACAAACAACAAATATTTTGGTATTTTCTATAGTTTTGAAAAGCGTCATTAACATTCAGATAGTTCTTCAAATGAAATAACATTTTTTTCGAATGTAAATTAGATAAGAGAAGACAATGAACAACAAAAAATATTCATTGAATTTTCATTGATTGCTCGTAGTGTATATTTTTTTAATTTTATAATTATTAAAAAAAATCATTTAATTTTTTATCAACACATAAAACTAAATTATGTATAGTTTTCAATGTTTAAGTTTGCTTTCATTTATTCTTTAATATGATAGCAGCAGTCACTGCATAAGTCAGCGTTATTTGTTACCTATACATATGGCCCAGTGGATAAAAGCGTTGGTTGAGTAATCCAAAAAAGTGACTTGACCCAAAGAGTTGTGAGTTCAATACCAGGCCACAGAAGAGGGAACAACAACTTGGAGAGTTGAGTTATTAAATTAACTGAAACTAAGGTATCCAAAAAAGGTATGGCATGTGGAATTAGAAATTTCGGTTCAACATTCCAACACATATCATCTGAAGAAGGCTGAAACATCGTGAATATGGCAATAAAGATGAGGACAACAGTTCAAATGAAGTAAATAGTGTAAATACCTTAAGGTTATTTGTGTTATGAGCTCAGCCAGAATTTAAACCTGGCATGCTGATTTCTGAACTATTAACCATTACACTACCCACACATTCACCAATATTAGTATTAATATTCATTTGCATTAATGACATATACAACTAGGTGTTTACATTACCCATGATATCACAGGTAGAATTTATCAAACAAATACATCAAAACTTTCATTCATTTTAATGTTTACATATATAGTAACAATAAGTTCTGCCAATAGGAAAATATCCCTTCAAACAGAATCATAATTTTTTTTTAAATATTTACTTTCTATATGTTGTTGTCGTAATAATAATAACCAGCTGGAGATACAATAACAACTTGGGGTTATCAGTTCTTGTGGGCACTGTGCCTATTTTAAGAAAAGTGTTGTCTGTCTGGGGTACTCATTATGACTTGACAGATAATTTAATGTACTCAGTATATTCAAAAACTTACACTGTGTGACAAAACACAATAATACTAAAACTAATAATAATAATGATGATGATTTCTTTTGATTTTTTCCATTTTTATATTCACATCAGTGGTGGTTATCTCTGAATAGAGTGACACTAAATCTTTGTAAATCTCCAGAACCTTCACCAGTATTCTTGCTGGCTTTTACACTGTCATGGTATGGACAATCTCACACTTTCTTCTCATCTTGCCTTCAGTGTATTTGTGATCATTTCATGTGTACTAATGCTCACAAATAATTCTATGTTCTAAATTAGTGGTTCCCAAACTATTTTGTGTTGCTGCCCCCTTACATACCAAAACAGAACTCTAACGCCTCCCTCCCTAAATGTATCGTGAACCTTTGATTGATTTTCTTTGTGCTAGTATTGCATGTCAAATGAGTATTTCCCATAATAATTGTTGTATAAATGAGATACACAGTAAAGGGAAGGCAAGATACACATCAGATACAATGTGCATGTGTGGTGTATGTTATTGGTTCAGATGTGCTTCTGCCACCCTCTGGCTGTCCACCTTTTCTTACCCACCCTGGATCTTTCCACTGACCCAGGTGGGAGGGCAGTACCACCCACTTTGAGAATCACTCTTCTAAAGCTTCATTTTTTTCCACCTTGAAGTCCGATGAAACAACGATCTAGCAGACTTTTTCCTTATTCACATCAAAATCTGATATCCTTACTTGGAGTGTTAGGTCATCTAGCTCAAAACTCTGCACGTGCATGCATGTGTTTTATTGAATACAATAAACAAGGAATATTTTGTGAGTTTTTTTTATTCTATTTTTTTTAATTTTCTTACAAATTTTCTTTTATAAAGACTAAGATTTTGTAAAAACTGTCCATAAAAACTCTCAAGACAATAGTCCAACGAGTTCCTATACACTGTTAGTCCTCATAAAATAAAAAATTGTAAGAATGCTTGACAAACTGAATAAAACAAACTCACAAAATATTCCTTGATCATCAAATTCAATGAAACATGTATAAAAGAAGGATTGCTGACCAAATATACAAAATATATATATTTAAAAACAGACTATGGCTTGTACTTTTATCATGTTTGTTATCATTGTTGTTGCTGTTATTAAACTATTCTCCTTTCTATTAACATATTATATTTTTTCTTAACTAAAAGACTGACAAAAATGTTAATGAAGGTCATGAATTACATGAAGGGGTTGGGTTAATTCAAAACAATTTTGATTCAAGTTTTGACTTAAGCAAATTCATTCTTCAGAACTTTGCTGAAGAACAGACAAACCAAAATCATAAAAAAAAAAAAATTAATTGTTGAAGGAATTACTCAAAACTAATAATAAAATATGTATAATAATAACAATTCATCTGAAAGTCTCAAAATTGTGTATTACATATTAATTTAAAAGACTGGGAAGAAAAATACAAAAAATGTATAGAACAAGCCTTGATTTTTTTTTCGGCATGTAATAAAAAAAAAATTTGATCTTCCTACGAACCATGAAATTTTTTTTTTTTTTACAAACAATGATTTGTTATCCGGATCAATATCCACAATATATTGACTCCTCTGTTATTAAAATTGTCAAGTCAGTTTTATAATGACAGGTTTTGCAGGGCTGAACATAATTATTACTATGATGATTGCTATGGGACTACACAAATTATAAAGGACTCATGAATAATGTCATATATTATTCTGAAGATATTACTTATTGGCAAATAAAAGAAAAAAAAAGAAAAATCATGTAGATGTGAATGTAAAAAGTTGTTTAAGCAAAATACTATAATACAGTTGAGGCTTTAAAAATGGAAAAGCATATATAAATATATTTAGAAAAAAAAGTGAGAAAGAAGAGCAACGACAAGAAAAAGAAAAAAAAATTACCATAAAGTGGTAGATTAAAAAATATAACAACAAAAAAGAAACAACGAAAAAGGTTTAAATAGTTATCACTTCTCGCTCTTCAGAACTAATTAAGGACAGACATATTTGCACAACAGTTAAAAAAAGAGGGAGAAAAAAATTATAATCAGAGCATTAATAGTATAAATCATAGAGGAGGTTACATTTTGGCCTTGCATCTTTTTTGCCCGTTGCACATTTGTTTAATATATTTTTGTATATATGTATAAAAACTTTTCAAATTTCCATTTTTAAAGCAGTAATAAAAAAAAATTGTCTGGAGTAGATTGTTCTAGTTCCACATGCCATGCCTTTTCTGGATATCTCAGTTTCAGTTCTTTCCCTTTAGTAATTCAACTCTCCAAGTACTGTTCACCTATTCTGTGGCCAGGTACTGACCTCACAATTCTTTGGGTCAAGTCATTGGATTACTTCAACCAACATTTATCTACAGGGCTAAATAAAGAGTTCAGTTTGAAATTCCAACATATATCACCTGAAAAAGGCCTGAGCAAAATGTTGTGAAAAGGGCAATAAAGAGAAGGACATCAGTCTGAACAATGTAAATAATGTAAATAGTTACAATACCTTATCTTAGAAACATAGACAGATTATATATATGTGTGTGTGTGTGTGCACATTTGTATCTACTTGAGCTGGTGGCACTGGATATATTCATGTTAGTTGTATGGAACATTCTTAGGTTTCAGAGAGCTGAAAACTATGCTGATTTAACAACATGCTAATAGTATATCAAAGAATTTAATGCCAGATGCCTTACAATGTGCTTCTTGTATTCTCATTTTGATTTTTCCAAGGAGCATAGTGAGAGGTTCCCTAAGGATTACAACAGTGATGGAATTAAGGTATTAAGGCCAGCTCAACTCAGGTAATTATTGATGATTACAGGAGACCAGTTCAAGTGTCTGAAACATTTCTGAAGACATCAGAAATAAAGTGAATATTTTATATTTATTCAGATATTTTTCATTATCATGTAAATTTGCCTTGAACATAAATGTAATGTACAATTTGTTAATATGCTATCTCTATCTATAAAAGGCAGGATGTGTGTAACAAATGCACGGCCGCAATTTACATGTACATGCTCCATGTTAGCTGAAAGGCCAAGGCTGACTTTGCATTTCCCAACTCCCATTGATAGTGGAAATAATTGATTTTTTCATGCTTCTACGGCAGTTTTCATGTAGTTTGTGGCCATTTTCTACTGGCCAGAGTGAGAGCCTATAGCTGGCTACCACGAATAGGCAGGAAGATTCTATTGGCCAGCATGAGAGCCAACAGCTGACTGACATGAATGTTAACTAGCATGCAAAAAAATTGATAGCTGTATTCGTCACAAGTGGGAAAAATTTAAATCTGCATGGCACTTTACTCCAATTGGCTCATTCGCTTGCTTAAACTCAACGTTGATTCTGATTCTGCAGAACTGGGTTGGGTGTGAAAAAGTATTTGTTGTTAACATTCTTTTTTATTCAGTTTTTCCAGTCACGAGTTCTTTTTTAAAGCTGATCGTTTTGTGTTCATTTTGTTTAGTTCTTTTGTCATAACAGATTTAATGTTTAGTATAGAGCTTAGAAAAAATTTGCTTGAGGCATTGGATAATTTATATTTAAATATGTAGTAGAAACCAGGAATATGGTCTGGAATATAGAAAATAAGAAATTTAAAAAATTCTTATGAAAGAACTTACATTAGTCTTTAACCAAACTTGTATATACTAATAATATTTATCTTGAATATAAATACAGTGCTGCACAAAAGTAAGTGAACCTCTAAGATAATATTTTTCCCACATAATCAGCAAATCTTAATTAAACTATATATTCATTAAAACAAACTTTTATTAAATGAATTACAACCAGTTTCAAAATGTTTTATCAAGCTGGAATAAAAATATTAATAAAAAAATTAAAACATAATATATGTAAAAGTGTAACCTTACATTTAATATTTGGTGATTTCTCCTTTTGAGGTCATGATGTCAACCAGTCTTTTTCTTTAATTTTTAAGAAGGTTCTGGCAGTAGTGAGTGTAAATTTTTGACCATTCTTCTTGGCAAAACTCCCAGTTGCTCGATATTATCTGGGCTTCTTGCAAGTACTTCCTTCCTTAACTTGAACCAGAAATTTTCCATTGGATTCAGATCAGGGTTTTCACTTGGTCATTCCAAGACTTGAATTTTCTCTTTTCAAACCCATTCTTTTGTGGATTTTTGATGCTTTGGATCATTGTCCAGTTGGAAAATCCAGCCCTGAACTAAACCCAGCTTTCAAACCAAAGACAAGACACTGTCCTTCAAAATTGTTTGATCTCTTGCAGAGTCCATTGTACCATCAGTGCATACTATTTTGCATGTTGCAGCTGCAGCAAAGCACCCCCAAATCATAATGCTGCTGCTGCGATGTTTAACTGTTGACACCAAATTTTTATCTTCAAAAGCTGTATTAGGAGATCACCAGACATACTGCCTATTGTTCTTCCCAAAAAGCTCTAGTTTGGTCTCATCTGACCATAAAACCATTTGTCAGAATGTTTCTAGCTTATTGATAAAAGTTTTAGCAAAGTTAACTCAAGCTTTTTCATAAGCAGTGGCTTTTTTCTAGGCATTCTGCTATGAAGACCAGTATCATTCAGATTTTGTTGCACTGTAAATGTATGCACATTGATTCCAACATTGGTCAGTGAGCCTTAGAGAATCACAGGAGGTCAGAGCAGGATTTGCCTGGGCTTGGCAAACTCGATGTCTACTTGCTCTTGCAGTAATTTCTTTTATGAATAGCCACTTCTTGATTGTGATGCCATCATACCAAAGGCCTTCCATTTATAAATAATTTGTCACACAGTGGAGATGTGCACTCCAAATCATTTTCATAGCCTTCACCATCATTATAGGCTTCAACCATGTGATTTTATAAAGCTTCAGGAAGTTCTTTTGATCTTGGTATATATTTTTTTTAAATTTAGTTTCTACCGGCACCCTTTTGCATACACAATGAGTTATATTTGGTTGGCTGCAGTATACACAGCCAAAAAAAATGAACATCTGACACTTTGATTTTTACATGTGCACCAAAAATTATTTGCACTGGCAACCATGTAAAATAAAAACACCGTGTAAATGTAATGGTTTACTTCCTTTTGTACATTTTAAGTTTTAATTAATATTTTTATTCCAATAAAGCTTGATAAGACATTTTGAATTGTTTAATAAAGATTTTTCCTAATGAAGTTTAATTAAGATTTATTAACTGGAAAAAAAAAAATTATCTTAGGGGTTCACTTACTTTTGTGCAGCACTGTGTGTTAAAAAACAATCCTGATGTCCTTTAAAAAAATTCTGAGTAGATATTCAGAATCACTATACTCAATTTAGTCAAGTTCAGCATCATTTATCCATTTTCATTTTAACTAGTGTTATGATAATGTAGAGTTATCATCCTAAATCTAACGCCTTTACTTTTGAACTTGTATGCTGTATTGTTGATTATTGAGAACCAGTAGTAATTCTTTTAAGTTTTTCTGGAATAAAATATTTTCAATTTACTGCATATTTTTATATTTTGATGAATTTCTTTATCTTTGTGTTTCTTTTAATTAGATTTTTTTTATAAATATACTGATTAGGCCAACCTATGAAATTCATATAGGAAAAAACCATGTTAAGTAAACAAATTTACATCAAGGTGAAATCCATCCTAATTTGACTTATCCATAAGGCTATTGACCTGTGCATACATTAATCATAAGGCCATTGGCCCATGTGTACATTGTCCATAAGGCTATTGGCCAGTTTATACATTAGGTCTTAAGCCTATAAGTCTATGTGTACATTAGTCTTAAAAGTCAAACCTGTGTTAGGCTTGCCTTCATGGGTTAATTCAGTCAGTATTATTTGCTATGTTTTTCTCGTTTCAGCAAAGTAATAGAACAGATCAGCAGAAAACATTATGATAAGAAAAAAAGAAAAAAAGGTCAATCATCTGAACAATACTTGAAAAGAGATTTTAACTTCTTCACAATAAACAAGGTTTATTTATTATAAGGTAGAAATTTCAAACTGCAGCATTATCATAAAGTAAGAGTTTCTTTGAGATAATATCCTCATGTTTTGTGGCTTTTACAAGCTTCATTCCAGTGAATATATCATCAACTTTTTAAAGCATTTCCAATTCTAAAAAAAACGAATGCTAGGGCTTTTTGTTTTTATAGTGAGAGAAGTACGTAACTTTGTGGGCACATATCTTTGTAGACATTTGCTTCATCACCTCAGCAGGATGCCCCACCCCTCTCAAACATGACATATTTCCTGTTCTTTTTCTAAAAATAAAACTAAGGACACTTCTTATTACTTCCTTCCTTGTATTTTTCCTGGATTTTCAATAGTTTATTTAGTGACCGAATTTCTTCTTCTATGTGCTGTGTCCCTTCAGGGCATTGATGATCATGACTCTCCACAACTTCCTGTTCTGTGTTTCTCTTAAAGTATGGTCAAAATTCTTCAAAATATAAAATAGTCATTTTTACTAGTTTGTAAATAAGAATGATTAACTATTATAGAAACAATATTTTATCTCATGTTTGGAGCTCAGACAAATCCCATGAAATTTTCATACATTATAGAACAGACCTCCACCCCCACCCCCCAAAAAAAATTCAACTGGAGAAAAATCATGAGAATTTAAAAAAAAAAAAAGAAAGAAAAAATTCACATTGTATGCATTGAAAATTACAGTAAATTCTGAGTAACTAAAATTACATTTGATTCCCATTGTATAGACAATAAAGCAATGTTTATGCCAATTAAAGAAAGAAATTTAAAAATTGTTTGTACCACCCAATAAGGTATGTTTTTTAAGAGGACATTCTTTTTACTAATACTAACTCACTGTTTGGTAAAGAAAGTCTTTGATACTAGCCTTCATTCTAACACACTGCATATATTTGAATAGTTGTGGGAAAACATTTATAGGTCAGTAAATTTTGTCATTAAGTCATTGGAAACAAAGGAAAATTACAAGGACAGTAAGAGGAAGTGTTCTCATACTACATTTATTATGCAAGTCTTTTTTTTTTTTTCAATAATAAAATTAGTATTAACCAACCAGGATTGATAAAATTTTCATAATATGTGTATTTTAGCTTATAATATCTATTTTTCTTAGAAATATTATTTTATAGGATGGGACTATTATACAACTCAAGAGTTGTCCATTGTATTGGAAATAAATATATATATAATACTATAGATATTGATATTTACTTTTTTTAATCAAATATACAATTATTGTCATGGGTTATAAAGAGAGACAAGATATTATATAGTTATTGATTGATGGGAACATAAGAGTGGGAATTGCAAAAGAAAAGTTGGACAGAAATCACAGAACAATCAAAAAAAGGAAATTAAAAATATTAATAAAAAAAATGGCTTTAATGTTGCATAAAAACTTTGAAAATAAGTGGATTGATCATCAAAAAAAATATTTGAAGAATCTGGTGTTGCAAATGAAAGCAAAAGATGAATATCAAGAGCATTGGCCAAAGCTAGGAAAGCAATCAAACTACTAAGTAAACATCACAAAGAGAAATGGGCAAGTTAGGTGAAGATGTACATGAAAACTGATTTCCCAACAGCAATGTTTTAGTGATGAATAGGGAGCTACATTGAATGGAGCTAATAGAAAACTTGTGATCCACCACTGAAAAGAGATCTATATAGGAATGGAAATCAACATTAAAACAATAAAAAAAAAAAACTGCTGTAAGTAATGTTGAAATGAAAACAGTAGTCAAAACCATCTTTACAAGAGGAAGATCACACCAAAAACAGAATACTGCTGCCCAGTCTTTACTTTCCAACCATGATAAAGTTGAAAAGCATTTACATAGCCTTGTGGATGATGGATTATTTTTCACTCTACAACTCCTTTCCTACAGATGTAATGTTACAAGCCTCTTGCTATATTATCACTATTACTATGGTAAATGTCCTGATGAGCTGCATTCATTAGTTCCACCAGTTCAGACCTTCACAACAAAAACCCACCATGCCAGGTACACTGAAATGAATCATTCCAGTCCCCTTCATATTCTATTAGTAAGAAAGTTCCATTTGGAAAGCTTTTTCCCAAGAACGGTTTCTTTGTGGAACAAACACCCGAGAATTTTTTCCCGGTCAACCATTATCTTTACTACATATGCTCATGAATTACACTTACCTTTTCCATTCATACAACAACCGCATTGAGTAACCCAGTGCTTTGAGTGGCTCTTGGGCCTTGAATTGGGTGAACAATTAGTAATATAAAAGTTAAGAAAATCAATGAACGAAAGACTGATAAATGTTATAATGTCAGAATCCATATTAACATGTAAAATAAAATCATTTATTCACATATTGTATTAATAAAATAGATATTTCTCTAGATTATATCCTTTTGGACATATTTTATAAGTAAGAATTTATGTATAATAAAACGCCCCCCCCCCACAAAAAAACAAAAAACAAAACATATTTTTCCATAAGGATGGATATTAAAAGTTGAAACTCACACAATATATTGCTTACTAGCATAAAAGATGCCCTATCAGCAGCATTTAAGCTATCTCCTGCAGAGGGCTCTTGATCGAGCCTTCATCACAATAGGTAGGGAGGAGTAGATAAAATAGGCAACAATAAACTACAGAAGAACTCAAAATTGATTGCTGCATTTAAGTATTGCATTAATATGTAAGCTTACCTTTTAAAAATTCAATGATAATTCTTCTGCCACCACTTAGGTCCTTACATTCTATACAAACAAATTTTTTTTATTTCATGAGTGATTTTCTCTAGATTTCACAACTGATTTTGATTATTCCCAAATTTATTTTGAAGTTATGAAAATTGTTATCATACAAAAAATTTGTAGCAAAAAAGCTACGGCCTCTAGGAGTAAAGTTGAAAACACACACACTGACGTTTGCATTTATTATATAGATGTAAATATATCCTGAAAATTTTACTAATACTGATTGGGTAATACCAATTTTATTGTTTTTTTTAAATCATTTCACCCTAAGCAAGGCAATAAAGTCACTAGGACACAAGGAGTTACTGAGTGTTAGAGAATATAATAAAAACTATTAAGGAGAGAGGACAATAAAAGAACAAGAATTAAGATAAAAGATAACAATTGACATTGCATTCAAACTTTTGAAGATCAAACTTGACTGAAAAACAAGAAACCGGCATAGAGTTCTACCAGTGAAAAGTGTGATAGAATAAACTGTTAGCATAGAACTTAGTTACATCTCGCCATTTCAACTGTAAAATGCGAGACCTTGCCACCAATCTAGTATTGCACTTAAATGAATAAAATGTAGGTACAATAGCGGAAAGTTCATCAGAACAATTACCATGGAAGTATTTATTAAAAAAGGCATGAGGAAGCTACATTACGGCAGTGAGAAAATGACTGAGGTTTTATCTTTAGAAAAAGAACAGGAAATATCACATCAGATTGTTGGTACTTTATGAGAGGAATGAGGCATCCTAATAGTTGATGGGAAAAAAAAAAAAAAAAGAAAAGAGAAAAAAGCTGCTCCCTGCAAAATATGCTGTTAAAAGATTACCTAATTCTTTCAAAACTTATCAGCAACTTTACAAGAAAAGCAAAGCTCAGCCTCTTGGTTTCTTGAAATGAAAAATAAATGATTCAGCACTTAACCAAAAGAATAAATAAATAAAAATTATAATAAAATCTTTTGCACGTTTCAATAAAAAAGGGAGGTAACTCATTCATTACTAATTTTCCTTTCATTTTGCTCTGTTGTTGCTTTTTATTGCAATTCTCAAGTCATTTTTACATCCGATGACTATTAAACTTTTGATAAGATTGGAACACCCAAGGATAGGGGATGCAAGTTCAAATTTACTGTAAGCCTTTTTCTGATCTATGCTTCTTACTGTCGGCTATAAAAGTGACTTCAGCATCAGCAGCATGCAGGCAAGAAGAACGTTGAATACTGTTGCCATATCTGGTTTGGTGTTCCTGCTGAACATCTTGAGATTCTTGACAAAAGCCAAAGGATCTGCAATGTAATTGATCCTGACACGGCATCTTGACTACAATCACTTTCTCACTGATGTGATGTGGCTTCCCTCTGTTTTTTCTACAAATATTTCCATGGCAACTATTCTGATGAGTTTTTTTCTCCTGGTGCCCTGACTACATGAATATGTAGCATGCTACTAGATTGGCAACTAGGTCCCAACCATTTACTGTTGAAATTAACTAAATGCAACCACCAGTTCTACTCCAACAGTTTCTTTTCTTGCACTTCCCACCTGTGGAACTCTTCATTTTTCTTTTTTTCCCTGATAACTACATTTAAAAAAAAAATTAAATGCAATGTCACTCGCCATCTATCTTCTTGAACTCTGTTCATTTTTTGTCCTTTCCTCAATCTTCTCCTATTCTCAATTCTCAATCATTTCATTCTCTTTTATTCCCTGTAACCTCCTGCATTTTAGTGGCATTACTGCCTTGCTTGGGGTGAAATGATTAAAAAAAAAAAAACAACGGAGAGAGAGAGAGACCTAAGGTTCCAAGTACTAGATCCAGGATTGTCCCACAAGACAATTGCCTAGTGGATAAAAGCATTGGTTTGTGAATTGGGTGGCATAGTAATTCTAAGTTCAATTTCTTACTAGGTAGCATGGATTTAGACTCAATGGAAACAGAGCTAGCAATAATTGAGCCATGCTAAAAAGGAACAAATATATGATATTCCTATACACTGACAATGAGAACAATCTACAGATTAAATAAAGGGTTCGGTTTGAAATTCTCCGAAGGTAAGCTGGTTTAACAGACACCCGAAGAAGGCTGGAGGGCACAATGGCCAAAACGTGATAACGACAACAAATTTGTAAAGATGGTTCTAAATGCAAATAAGTGATTTCAGAGTTGCAAAAAAAGGCAAAAAATAAGATGAAAATAAAACAAGGCATCATTTAAGAAATTTGGATATAAGGGATAATTTCCTTTAATAATTGCATGGCCATTGTCGGAAGTTCTAATTTGAAGGTTTATCACTATTCTACAAGTTATTCAAACTAGTATCTTCATTTTGTTATTTTGATCAGTGTTTTAGCTGATGAGCTCCCCAGTCTCCCAACTTTCCCAGTCACTAGTCTAAGGGTCGGTGAACCCAGTTATCATTAGCATCTCTAACAAACATTTTTAAACTAAAAGGCACGAAAGTCACTTAAGTTATAGGGTTACAATTGAAATGTTAATGGATGAAGTATAAGATATAAGAGGAAGAGAAAGTGCTAGGAAATGGAAATTATGAGGATAAGAAGGACAGAATTGACCCATGACTTGAAAAGGTCAAGATCAAAGTGTTAAGGGAAGCACTGTTCCACAAAATAGTGGAGTGGAATTTTCTTTTTACATTTGGAACACAGACAAAAAAAAGAATGATTCCTAGTGGTAAAGGTATTGCTGACATGTTTCATCCTAATTACTATTGTGGCCTTGTACCAGATGAGACATTGCTGCGTAAATGTCAGCATACTGCTTTATGGTAGGTGCTCATATCAAACATTTTCAGGTTTACTGATTATTAATTTCAGTCAAAAATGGATGGAGGTAGCACAATACAATGATTATCAGTTATAACAGTAATTAAAGACATCTTTGTCAGAAAGTGATGGTTAACAAGTTAATCGTCCAGGTGTTGTGATTCAGTCCCTATGTAGCCTTGTCTAGGACTAAATTAAGATGTGAGTAACAATTAAGTTTTAAGGAAAATGGAAACAAAAAGGATACTTATACTTAGAATGAGATAGACATTAGAAATTTCTAGGGCACATAATGAGGAAAGAGGGCTTAGAAAATTGGATAGTTACAGGGCATATAGAAGGCAAGAGGAACAGAGAAAAGTAGCACATAACCCACCTAATGAGCATATGTAAATGGCTGGCAGAACAGGGATTAGGAGAGATAGCAAAAAGACAAACCTTACTAAAAGCTACAAAGGACAGGGAATTGTGGAGAGCTATGATTGCCCATGTCCCGAAGGTTCACAGCACATAGAAGAATAAGTATGTGTAAATGGTTGGCAGAACAGTGATTAGGAGATATTGCAAAAAAACAAAAAACAAACCTTATGAGATACAAAGGAGAGGAAATTGTGAAGAGCTATGATTACCAACATCCTGAAGGGACAGAACACATAGAGAAAGACAATGACTATATCTACTACATATTGTTTCTTTGTCTTGTAGAAGTTATAAGCAACTCTCACTGACATTTTTGCTTCTGTAGGGAGTCCAATTCATCTCTGGGTGTCCCACACATGGGGCTTTGTAACAAACTAAGCTAATCTTAGTACAAGTTAACTATATGAACAATTAACCATCAAAGACAAAAGAACTTTAAGAAATCAAATTCACTACTTGCCTTATTATTTCTTCATATGGCTGCCTTCACCTGACAATCCATTTAGTTCATTATTTGATTTGCCATTGTTACTTTTCGGTAGTTGATTGGCAGGGAGGGAGTTTTTTTCATTTTGCCAGCCACAAGCCAAATTCTTTCTTTTTCCAACAAGAATCGTTCAAGTAAGTGTAACATGAGACTTCAGAGGTAAATAAATCATTTACCTACATCAGCCTTCAAGTAATTTCCTCTCGATAGCAATTGCAGTAGTCATGACAACACTAACAATGCACAAATAACTTGTCATTTAAGAATCACCCATACTTCACCCTGATAGTGCTGGTGGGGTAACAACTCTAATGAAAAGAAGGTGCAAAACAGCTCCAGTCAAAAGAGGAGGTTACTATTTTGTTTGATGCTTTTGAGATAAATTTAACTTTAAATACATGCTTCTGATTGCAGAGAATCTCATCAAACCCAGTTGGAAGCAAAGGTGTAAGAAAACAAAAAAGGAAAGGTTAATGATAAATTTGTATAATCCTTTTAAGATTGGGGGAAAAAAAAGATCTAATAATCCAGAAACAAAACATAATAAAATGTATAAATTTTTTTTATTTTTTCAGAATGCCACATCCCTTCAAGATGTAGATGATCATTTTTCTCCACAGATACTTTTTTTTTTGAATTGTCATGCATTCTTGAGTTTGTTTTATGGCTTATCAACCATTTATTTGTGATTTAAAGTCAAAACATATTTCAGATTGTAGAAAGTTGCTTACAATAGTCGGTGTTCCCAAGCAATCCCCCATCTAAGTATCGACAAAGATTTACACTGGTAACTTCAGTGATCAAATGAAAACTAGTTTTTTCAGCATGATTTGACCATAGACATATTATTGGGAAAGACAGTGGAGCGAGTTCCCATTGCCTTTGCTACAGTTTGGAATTCAGAGTTTTCCTTCTCTTAGCCTAGTTACCAACCAAGGCTAGAGAGAGCACAGTTTACTTTGCTATTTAACACTATGCTGGGAGAGAAGTGACAGTTTTATGCCTTTCAGAAAAGCATTTGTGCACAAGACTCAGCCAGAAATTAAACTTGGCTCACAGATTTCACTCTTGGCTCTGATATTCATTACATTACCAGCAAATCTGAGGCTTATCATACAAAAAAGTGATAAAAATAAACAAAGTCAAATAAACAAAGCCAAATAAACAATTACATAAAATTCAAGTCAATGGTTTTTTCTTTCTCTACAAATCAACAAGGTTCTGACAACCACTGACAGATTTTTTTTCAAATTTGGTATACTTATAGAGCTTCATGATAGAAATTGAATGGTGCCTATTTTACATCTCTAGGTCAAAGGGTTCCCAAGATATGACACTTTGACCCTTGCCAAAATGGTGAACTTTAGAAAATAGTTTAAATATCACTATCTCAGTTATTTTTTTGCCAACAAAGCTAATATACAATTTTAAAGTACTTGGATAGATCTAAAAGGTGATTTTTTTTTTGTTTAAAAGTCAAATAAGATAATTTGACATTGATCTTAACCTTTGACCTTTAATTTATCAAAAAGTGTATCTTTAATTTTTTTAAAGTTTGACAACAAATTTGCCTGCCTTATGGCAAGATGTGGCCAAAATTTTGTGGACTCTTGACCAAGTTACAAGAGTTTCACCAAGTTGGGCCAAATACAAAATGTCGGATTTTGTTATTTGCCACTATATGTTAACATTTTCATATCTCCCAATATGGTCAAGTTGTATATCTTTAGAAAGCTCTTTGTATGCTGGTTAATGTTCACATAAGAATTATGATCATAAAATCACCAGAATGTGTATTATTTGTAGTTAAATGTTGACCAATTTGTTAGGAAATAAACAACCTTATTTTTTGGTTTTGTTTACATTTTTATTATATAACAAATAGATTTTTATATGAAAAAGTGACATAATGAAAGTAAGTGTTTAAAAAAGTGTCATGAATTAATGTTAAGATAACATAAAATAATAAAATTAATAAATAAACAAATGTTAACAAAATTATTATGCATTTAGTGAACCAGGTCAAATGTCAACAAAGATTTCTTAACTCAGGATTGAATTTGTAACATTTCTATTAACAATGATATTCTAAAATTTTAAATATTTACAGGATGTAATCAAATCCTGTAAATATTTTATCCTTTAAGTTTTACTTGAATAAGAAAATAAAAAGAACAAGTTTCAACAGGTTAAAATAAATAAAATGATAATTAGTTTTTCAAATATTTGACTGGGTCCTGTCAAGGCTAACAAAGGATTCAACAGCTTTTCACTGGTTATTAAACAGTTGTTTGCTCACATGATCATTTACCTGCTTACTCCTTATCATTGTGTCATATCTTTAACAAGAAATTTTGTTAAGATATCTTGTAATTGGATAGAGAGCAGGGAAAAGTGGAGTTTTACCTTCCCCAAGGGCATTAGTGTTAAGTATATGTAAAACATTCTCTTCCAAAATTGGAACTGGTTTTGTTAATTCTATACTGATAACCATTATGCTACCTCAAACCAAATATTTGAAAAATCATAAGCAACCAGCATAAATTCAAACAACATAATTCTTTTGTTTCCTTATAAAACTGTACATCAGTATATGACTATTACGATCTATTTTACAGTAAACAAATGCTTGTGTCATTTGTTGGGCTTAATGTTGTTTTCCTTTCCCTAGATTACACTTCTTGACATTTAAAAGTCGTTACTCATTCTAGACTGAATTACAAGACTGTTTAAAAATGAAATACCAACCAACACCACCACCCCCACCAAAAAAAAAAAATAGAAAAAAAAAAAAAAGGATTCTGATGTTTGGTTATTTGGTCAAATGTTGAAAAGTGAGCCAGACTGAGAAACTGTCAGCTTCCCCCCATCACAGAAACAAGAGACCAAACCATTTTTTTTAATGCTATGTTTCTCCAGGATATCAGCAATCATGACTCTCCACAGATTCCTTTACTTTATTATCTGTGAATTGCCTGCATTCTCGGCAAAGATAGTGAAGTGGTTTCCTTGTCCTTCACAGTTTGGTTTCCATCCAAGGTTATATAGCTCAGTTTACCCTGCTATTTAAGCCATAGATGGGGAGGGAGAGATACATGAAAGATTAGCCTTGAATTTGACTTCTGTTTTCTGATCCCACTTCCCATGCCAATATTAGTTACACTATCCTCACATACTTATATACTAAACAGGTGAGTAGATAGAAAGACATTCTGTTAATTTTTGGGGCCCACAAGATAAGAGAGTTTGATACCATGGCATTGAGGCAGATAGAACAGGATTCTGCTATCAAGAGTTAATGACAACCAGCAAATGGGAGCAAAGCAAGCAGCCTGAGAAAATTTCACTGTAAATACAGACTGTCACTTTAACAGCAGTAATCAGAAAGTAAAACCAAAGACAAAAAAAAAACCCAGATTTTTTGAGGAATGGATAAACCTTCCCTAAGTAAGCTGCTGTTTTTTTTTGTTTTTTTTTATAGTTTTTTCTTGGAAAAACTAAAAACTACAAATAAACAGTACACAATAGATTATTTTTCTGGCATACTGATAGATCTCTCAGCCATGGTGAACAAGGTTTTCTTTTCTTTAGCATAAATAAGGTTTCTTTTTGTGTGGCAAATATACAAACAAATAATACTGGCTTTTGCTGCTTCATAAAAACATCTGAAATGAAATAAAGTACTTTTGCTCATATCTTCATGAATCAATACAAAAGGCACTTTTTGCCAAGAGGGGCAATAAACATTTTTTCTAAGTAAAAAGCAGCACAAATGAATATATTGCAACTGACACTATTTTGACCTTCTTAATGTTTGCCTGATATTTTCATATAAGCTTATTACTTTGACTATCATCTTTCTTTTCATTTTTATTAAATATATTCTTCAGCTTTGCTATAGTTTCATTATTTTCTATATATTTTCCACACTCATTGTTTATATACCATGTCCCTTTAGGATGTAGGTGATCATGGCTCTCCAAAACAACTTCCTGTCACTTGTAGCTCTAAGCAACACTTGAATCTTCACTATTCCACCTTCTCCTTACTCAGCCATCTGCTCATACAAGATCATTAAGTACATTCTTGAGGTTTCCCATTATCCTTCCTTTCTTCAATATTTCCTGTGAGTACTAAATTTTCCAAGCCATCCTTCGTCATAATGTGTCCCTGAAATTTCAACTCTTTCTGAGCTTAAATATGAGTGTCTTTCTAGTTTCAATTTTCTTTTAAACCCTCACTGTTCACATGTTTTGTCCATGGTCTTCTCAGTATCCATATGTAGAACCATTTCTTATGAATAAGGAAAACCTGGAGCAAGAGAATATATATATGTTTTAGCTAAAAATACTTTTACAAAATTTGGGGACATGTTCCAAACATCAAAACAAGGGCAAAAGTCCATATAAACATGTCTTCAAATACTTCATTTTTGAGTTATTAAGTTTAAAGAAAGTTCACCATAGATAGCACTGTGTTGCCATGTAGACAAGGTTATATTTGTCATTCGTGTTCATTGGTGGCTAGTCTGTTTTCAACATTTAATATGTGTAGTCGTTAGTTAGCTGAAAAGTGTTCCATTAAATAATGGTAGGATATTCATAACATGAACAGGTACATATGATTTTGATATATGGCTGCATGAATGGTAATGGATGAGAGGCTGCACGGCTATATCAGATTGCATTTCCAGATCGAAGAGAGCTGAGTCATCCAACATTTGCTGCTGTTTATTGTCACATTGCTGAGATAGAATCTGTGGAAACACAAACTATGCATCAAGGAAAACTGAGATCTATTCATGAAGAACACATTTTACAGGCTGTCGGAGACAATCCAAGTTTCAGCAAGCATAGTGGCCCTAGCATATCGTACATCTCATAGTACCACATGGAGAGTAGTTCAAGAGCAGTTCCTTTATCCATATCATTTGCAATGTGTGCAGGGTCTTTCGCCCTATGATCACTCACCATGAGAACCTTTGCTGGTAGTTTATTGCATAAACTGCTGATCAATTGTCTCTTTAGTCTTGTTTACCAATGAGATAATATTTGGAAGAGATGGAATAACAAATTTACACAACCAACATTTGTGGGTGGATCAGAATCCCCATGGTACAATACAGGTTAGATACCAGCATCAGTTTATGATTAATGTGTGGACTGGAATTGTAGGTGACTGTCTGGTAGGTCCATATGTTCTTCCAAAGCATCTTACAGGAGCTGTCTACAAGAACTTAATTTCAAACAATTTTCCAGTCCTGCTAGAGCATGTACTCCTGCTAATATGAAAACACATGTGGTTCATGCATGATGGGGCTCTAGTACATTTTAGTCACATTTTTTGCGATGCATTGGCTGATATCTACCATGAAAGATGAATAGGTAGGGGAGGACCGGTTCCATTGCCAGCACATTCTGCCGACCTCAATCCTGTGGATTTTTGCCTGTTGGGCCACCTAAAACAATTGGTGTATGCAGCAGAGATTATTAATAAAGAGACACTTTATCAACGTATAATGGGGGTCTGTGAAATCATTTGGCACCATGTGAGAGCATTTGAAAGGTTCCACCCGTCAATGATCTAACAGGTGCATGGCAGGCGTAGAAGCAAGCATTTGTTATGAGTTGCTCTGTTGAGGTACAATGATGGCCTTTTGGACATATGTTTATATGGACATTTTTCCTTGTTTTGGTTTCAGGAAGCCACTTGCAAAATTTGTAAAAGTATTTTTGGATTGTATCTTGAATTGCACATTTAACAATGTCTACTGTAAACTTTAAACTTAATAACTCACAAAGGAAGGATTTACAGGTATATGTTTAGATGGACTTTTGTCCTTGTTTTTGTGTGACGAGTCCACCCCCAAAGTTCATAAAAGTATTTTTATATATATATATATATATATATATATATATATATATATATATATGACATAGCAACTCAGCACTCTTTTCTTTGTTTCTAATGAAATACTCTTATGTTTTAATTCTTTGCTTAGTTTTTTAGAAGAAATCTTTCAATATTCTGATGCTCTTTGGGATCTGTGTCACATTTTCAGTCATCTGTGACTGCACTAGCCAGATAGCTAAATTTCTGTACCTGCTCCAATTTAATATCTCCAATTCAAAGCTCACCCCTTTGGCTGCCTCTTGTTGATGATCATATGTTCTGTCTATTAGTCCTTTTTTACACTTTCCTTTGCTAACTTCACATTTTCTAAATAAGTTTATTTAATCCAGTAAGAAAATGCATCCTTGTCTTCCACCTTGTTCTACTTTTGATTACTTGCTTGTTTTCTATACACATGTAGGTGGCTTGTTCCCAATAAATGTTGCTAATGTCTTGCTCATAAGTTGAGCTTGCTTAACAGTTCAAATAGGTTTTTATATCTTACTTTATCAAATGTTTTGTGCAATCTACAAAACATTGGTATATGTATTTTCGCCTTTGTATTATTCTCACTATCATTTTTATCTTTTTTCTAAATTATTTCTGCCAATACATCCTGTTTTTTCGTAAGAGTTTGAAATTCTGAGATTTTTATTATTTTGTATATGACTCAGACTATGATCTTCATCTTTGTTATTAAAAATAATATCCAAAATCTGAGTGCACTACATTGTATATTTTCACTATTCTAAAATTAGGTACTTCCACTAATTTTTGATATCTAAGGTTTAAAATGAATTTTTAAAAATGAAAAAACATTCTTGAAACTTTTTTTTAGCTTTAATTGAAAGCTAAATGATTAAATTTACTATTTCCAGTATGCAAATACCTTTATTGTTGTTCTACAGAGACTATCAGTTAGAACATTTAATAAAATGACAGGTGAGCACCTTTTTTATATAATTTTTAAGTACTCAGTAATCTTAAAACTGATGGAAAATATTCTCCATATCTAATTTTAGGAATGTTGACTTTAAATTTACTATAGTCATCAGTCTTATTTTCTGATAATGTCTTGGTCGACCATATTTTCAAACAGGGGAATTTTACGTAATATAATTAAAAATTATTTTTAAAATCTTGAAGTAAAATACTTTGTATTAAGCTTTTCAATTTTTGATTAGTAAATATAGTTTTCACTTAATAACAATATTACCTAGCTGGATGAAAGTAATGCAGAATTTTAAAAAATTTATATATTATAAATTATTATAATTAAAAAAAGAAAATAATTCTTGTAAAAATTCATTATTTATCAAAAAAATTTTTTTTCCTTCAGACAATAGTGTGCTTAATAAATCTTATTTATAAAGGCAATTAAAAGTTTTCTAATTAAATAATTAGATAGTTTTATTGCCTTATTTATTTTACAACTCAGAACAGATTTTCAGGAATTGAATAATAGTATGTAACAAAAAAAAAAAAAAAAAAAAAAAAAAAGAGAAAAAATGAAAAAGAATTGTTGATTTACATTCTCCAAGGAATCATCCTTTTAATAAATAAAAAAAAAATTTTTTGGATGAAAATTTAATTTCTCGAAATTCAATGAAATTAAGTGAGTGGCGATAACATATATAAAAAAAGAAAAAATATTTTTAGCAAGATTTTCTAAAAGAATTTCATTCATTTGTCCTGAAAGTTTCATTAAAATCTGACAATTATTTGATTTTTGCAAGAATTTCCAAATCAATGTGTTTTTCATCAGAAAACGGTGCAAAAACACTAATCGTAAATATTACATCGACTGCTGACAAAAAAAGTAAAAAGATTTTTAACCAAAATTATGAACATGCTAGAAAGAATTAAGAAATTTAATAAAAAACACTCTCTTAATAATAAACATTTTGATGATAAAACTTTGTTTTTATTAAGTTTAGGGCCTTTTTTTTTCATCATGCTATGCTGTTTTTTCAGTGAAAAAGTGGAGGTACCTATATCTACAATGCACAAATGATAAAAATATACACTTATTAGGTCGTCCCATATATAATATCCAAAATTTGATTGCACCAGATTGAATGATATTTTCACTATACTAAAATGACCCAATGATAAAAATATATACTAGTATGTACAGTTTTAAATTAGTAAAATACATTTCACTGTACAATTCAACTAAGTCACCAACTTGAACTTTTCAACCCATACCATCCTGTCAGCTGTTTAAACAGTCTTCTTTTTTCATTATCTCTAAATGATATTTTCACATGAAACCAAGAAAATATGAACTTTAAGCAAAATCGTCACAGCATATGGAAAAAAAGAAGACATTAGTTTAAACTGATGCAAGGAAGATATTGGTTGAATAAAATGAATGTTAAGTACATGCAACATGTGTAAGTTTAGGAAAGGCAATAATTCTGCAGTTCTATCATGTGCTGTAAACCATCAGGATGTGGCTGACCAGGGCCTTTTTACATCTTCCTGTTCTTTGTAACTCTAAGCAACATTTGACTCTCTACCATCCCACTTTGTCCCTGCTCTATCATCCAGTCACAATAACTTGTTATGTAGGTTACTTGCCATTTCCCCGTTATTCTTGCCTTGTTCTGTGTGTGTCAAATTCTCCAAGCCCTTTTTCTTCATTGTTTCTCAGAAATTTCAACTGCCCTTTACTGCCTTTCAGTTAAGACTTTGAATCTGCCATCAATATCTGTGTAACTTATGTTAAGATTATTTCTACCAATAATAATTCCTGGTAGGTCTTCTCGTTCTTAGCATTGTTTCATTGCATATGTTAAATAAATTTGGTGAGAAAATGCATACTTGTCTTATGCCTGTTTAATTTTTGTATACTTGCTCATCTTGTTTTCTATACTCATTCAGTTCCTGTTCCTGGTAAATGTTATGGATTATTCTATCTTTCCCATATGAAAAAAAGCTTTCCTAGCACTTTAAATAGGTCATTGTGCTCTGTCTTAACAAATGTTTTGTGTAATTTATGAAGCATAGGTATAAATCTTTCTGTGTTTGTATGGTTTGTGCTGACTGTAAAGATAGCATTTCTTGTCCTAGTGTCCTGAACAAAGACGCATAGTTCTTGCTATATTTCTGGTTTTATACTACTGCAAACTCTGTTCATAATTCTAATGAGAAGTTCAAGTTGATTGTCCGATAGAGTTCACATTTATATACACCTGGTCACTTTGACATCACTAAGATATATCTGAGATTTTCCAGTATTTTGCCACTGTCAAATATTTCATTTATCATTTTGTAACTTTATTGATCCAGAAATTGTCTAAGGTTGTCAGCATCTCTCTCACAACTCCAGCTGGTCTTGCCACTTTGTTTCTCTTCATCTTGGTTTGAAAGGATTAGAAAAAGGTAATTTCTGTATAAGAGATGTTCTAGAAATGTAGACTGTTGAGTTTTATGATGACATGCTTTTGTCCAAACTAAATAGAAACAGGGCAAATGCAGTTGAAGAATTTGCTCAAAAACTGGATTTAAGCCATTCAACAGAAGCCAATCAAAGTTATAATTAACAAAACTGGTCTGGTTGACTATTATTCCTGAGTAGTGAGTTCAAACCTCATTGGGTGTATCATACACTATTTAATATTATATAACCCATTAAGGTTGGCATGTTGTAAAATTAACCAAATTAAGCTAATATCTGCACTTCCCTGCACCTTGGTAAATGCATCTCAATATCTTAGCAACCAATCAATCCTCTGATATGGCAGTGAATACAGGAAAATTTTCTAATAGATGAAGATGGGAATTGAGGCAATAAAGATGTGTTTCTATAGAAGGATGTAGAGAATACCATGAATTGAGCATGAGGAAGTTTTAAGGAAAATGGAAACAAAAAGGACACTTAGGATCAAAAAGAGAGTGAGAATTTCTAGGACAAATGAGAAAAGAGGACTTGGAGAATTTGACATTCACATGACATATTGGAGGTAAGAGAGACAAAGGGGAAACTGTTGTAACCTAGAAAAGGTTACTGAATAAGAATAACTAAAACGAAAATTGGAAATGATACAATAATCTTTATAACATTAACAACATACAAGATTTGCCAGTAGCACGTAGTAAGTAATCCACTGCTAGTGGTGAACTAGTGGTGAATTCCCACTCCACAGAGTATATTCCACTGTATTTGTGATGATTGGGGACATACCCATTATAGTCCATAGGTACAGTATAACAGAAACAAGTAAACTACCTAACCAGCTTGTGAAAATGGATGGCAGAACAGGGACTGGGGGCATAGCAAGGAGATAAACATTACTTTATAGATACAAAGGATAAGAAGTTGTGGAGAGCCATAATCTCCCAAGTCTTGAAAGAACAGATCACAAAATATATGAAAAATAAATATTCTACAAAAATATAAATTTTCACAGACAATAACTAAGTTAAACAGACTAAAACACAACTGAAAATGCTCCCTATCCAAGGAAAGCTTTAGTTAGTGCTTGGTGATATTGTATTAGTGTAGTTTACTTTGAGTTGCTACCAGTGTTAAGATTATAGTAGAAATCTATTGTCAGATGTTAAAGCATTTAAACACTTTTGAAGAAAAAGAGACCCCATTTGAGCAACCATAAAGGTGTGGTGTTCTATCATGATAAAGCATGGCTGCTATATAGCAAAGGTCATATTTGAAAAATTGAAACCCATGTTGAGATTTAAAAAAAATTGATGTCCTTTTATTATCCAGGTCTTGATCTATCTGATTACTACTTATCCCAGAGTATACAAAACCATGTTGATGGACAAAGTCTTAAAATATATATACGTAGATGAAAAATGTCCGTAACATATATTCTTTTTCTTCAAACCAAAAGACTTTCATTGCTTGATCATTTTATTCATTCATTTTCTACGCCTTATCAACATTTTGCACGTTATTTAAAGCCAGAAAATATTTTTTAGATTGTAAGAATTTCTTTGGAGATAATGATTTATTGATACAAGTCTTACTAACCTGTAGTTGAGGTGAGAAGTGGTGGATCCATACCTTTCCCAAGGGTATTTTTACAGGCCAGTAAATATAACAAACCCAACTGAAATTGGAACTCAACTCACCAATTAACAATTACAAGTCATTATCCATTAAATAACCTAGACATCCAAATTTACAGCAACTGATATTCCCAAGCTATCCCTCATCTAGGTACTGACCAGGCTCGACATTGTTTAACTGGTGAGCTTTTGGGAACTGGTGCTTCAACGCTATATGGCCACAAGCCAAGAGACTTTTAGAAAAATGGCTTTATGAAGATTGTGTATTGCTGGAAAGAAGTTACTGATAATAATGTACCTTAATTAAATATGGATTTCTAGCATTTTTCTTCAGACTTTAAATTCAGATCTCACTTATGGAATGGTCCAATATATTTTTCAGCCTTCCTGTATTGTCTGAAATTCTGTGAAGTATCTTCATTATGCTGTAATTTTTTGGATGACTGCCCTTATTTTTTCAACCTAGACTTTCCACACATTATTTATTATTTTGGTTACTATTTGTTCAGTTTTGCCTCTCTTGTTTTCTAGAGTTATCAGAAATTTTGTTAGCATTACAGGAAGTATTTAGACCAACATCTTTATCATTGTTTTGTTCACAACATACAGTTAAGGAAGACCACATTGTGCATTAATTTTAAATGCTGTAATCAAAACAATGAAAATGAAGATACTCATGGCAATAATTCATCTAACTTTAAACAATACTCTGCAAAGTGAGAAAATAGATCAAAAAATGATTTAAATAAAGATGTGAAAAACAGTTCAAACAATTCAGAGAATAATTACAGGAATTCACTTCAAGACTTCAGAAAATGAGAAAGGACAAGAAACACACCAGCAGAAACATACTTTTTGAAACAATTAGATTTTTTTGTTCACAACAGTTTACAGCATTAGGTTTTTCATTCACTTCAGTTCAGAATGAAAAATTGGAGAGTCAAGTTCGAATTCCAGTCAGGTCCGTTATATTTGCTTATACACAGATTCCCTTGGAAATGGTATGACTAGATCTTCTCCCCAGCTATGAGTTAAATACTAGTATGTGTACCTGGAAAATTCATTATTACTCTTAAAAATATTTAATATTCACTCACAAAAAGATTAAAAAATAAAATTATCCTTACATTCACATAAAAAATATGTTTCAGCTTAAAATAACCAACAATGGGTTGAAAAACCATAAAAAGCAAATCAAATCAATCTATGTCAAAGGCCATGTCTATTTTGGCAAGTCACTTTTTATCCTAGATACATATGTGAGTATGAGTGTGTGTGTTTTTATCAGTTCATGCTACAGGTGCAAATCCCATTGTTTGACCTTTTAATCTGACCAAAATTTGATAAAGATGTTTTATTTACATTTGATTCTATCACGCTTCTATTAAGTCATGTGTATTAAAGTACATGTGAGATTTAAAAGTATTGAGCATTTTCTGCTTAATTTAACCACATCTTGGTCTATGATGTAATAATCTGAATAAATTATTACTTTGGTCTGGAATAAAACCTACAAATATCAACCAGGAAACTTGTAGTTGAATATCAAACACATTGTGTGAGAAAGACAAAGAAGAAGAATTGAAAAACAATAGATTGTCAACTGGAAAGTATATGTCTAAATTTCTGAGATGAGGAGTTATTTATTTATTTACACTATTAACATTCAGACTATTCTCCTCATTTTTGTTGTTATTATCACAACATTTTGGTTGTTGTGCCCTCCAGCCATCATCAAGTGTATATTGATTGAGCTAATCTACAGGGAATTCTGAACTGAACCCTTTATTTAATCTACAGGGGTAAACTGTTCTCATTCTATTGCCCCATGACAAAGAATATCTTCTTATTTTTAGTACTACTCAGTTATTGCTTGCCCTGTTTCTACAGAGTCCAAGTACATACTGCTCATATCAGGGATTGAACTCACAATTAATATTTCACCAAATTCACAAACCAATGCTTAGATGGCTTAATGGCCATATCACATTAAAACACTAGTTCTTACAGGATCACTTGAAAAGCAACATCAAGCCTGGTCAATATCTAAATGGGTGACTGCTTGGAAATACCAGGTGCTGTAGGCTTGTATGTGGGTTGCGATGGACAATGGCTCAAAATTGGAACTCTGAAGAGCTGAATTTCAATTCTAATTGTGTTCTTTATATTCACTTACACACAAATACCCTTGGTAAAGATATGATTCCACCACTTCTTTTCACAACTATGGGTTAATCAATAGGATTTGTGTCAGTCAATCATTATTATCACCAAAACAATTGTTACAATATAAAAAATATATTCTGGTTTTAAATAACCTGCAAAAGGTTGACAAGCTGTAAAACACAAATCAATCAACCAATGCTTTAATCCAGTAGGCTATTGATATACATTGTTTTATTATCATCAAGTTGATTGCATTCAGCTTGATGATAATAAAACAAACATCTTCACCATCATGAACTCCACTCCGACAAGAATTGTGACTAACGCAATGTCTCGTGAATTCTGTAAACTTTTTTCCTGCTTGATATCAACACATATTTGACAATGCTTCTACTTAGCAAAACTTTGTTTTTTTTATAAATCATCAAATTGAATGCAATCAAATCAGATATTTCTTTTGTAGTAATCTAAGCCTTCCATTTTCATTATAGTATTTTCATCATTCTACACATTATTTGAAACAGTACCTTTATCTCCTTAACATTAACTTGTGAACATATCCATCATTGTTTGGACTCAAATCTTTTCTTTGTATAGTTGTTATCATAACAACATAAAAAGGTTGGCCAAAATGTTGTTTTGAATAACAACAAATACAAAGAAGAGATTCAAGTATCTGACCAATTTTCAACATGTTAACGGATCTTCTCAAAGTTATAACTAATAAACTTGTGAAATTGTGATAGTATCTTTTAATCTCCTTCCTAAGAAAGACTAAGTGATTTTGAAAGGCCACTGGTTGCAACATACCACTAAGGAAAACTAACTAACATATAGACAGAAACATTGTCACAAAAACAACAATGCTCAAAATACAAGTTCAGATGTGTTGAATAATAAATTTCAATGTTTCTTGTTGACAAGGAATAGAAAACAAAAAAAAAGGTAGAAAACACACCATAGCTAAATTAAATGCTGATTCATGAATAAATTAGAAAAATGATAAGTAAAACAGAGTATTTACACTATTTATATTTGGACTGTTGGTCTCATCTTTGTTGTTGTTATCATGTTTCAGCTGTTGTGCCCTCTGGCCTTCCTCAGGTGTATATTGATCTGGGTAACATACACGGATTAAATAAAGGATTCAGTTCAGAATGTAGGTAGCCCAGATCGATATACGTCTGAGGAAGGCCGGGGGTCCCAACAGCTGAAACGTTGTGAAAGATGAGGACAATAGTCCAAATATAAATAGTGTAAATAATAATTCTTCATCCAAGAAATTCAGACAGAAAAAAAGCAGTAATTTTTTCCCTTTTTTAAATTCCCAGATCAGTTAGTACTAAAATTCAATATTTTATTATTTGTGAGAGAGAAGAATTGTTATTATCATCTTTGTTGTTATTACAGTTTAAGTGGTAAATTCTCCAGTTTGCTTCAGATGAATGTGTTATCAAGAAAGCAATCTTACACCCAAAAAATAAAATGAATGAAAAGCATTAAACTAAGTATTTATTTTGTATCTACATAAAAAAAGAATTTGTCCTGCTTAATGGTGGATAACTATTTTATAAAACGAGGTGTGATTATATATTTCTCTGTCTCACATCCTGTTATATACTTTGTAGTGATGAGACATTCTGCTGTTATAACAAGACATTACCAATAAGCAAACATGTCTTGAGTTAAAATAACAAAATATCTCATTAGTAAGTTGGGAGGTTAGGCTGATAATACCAGGTATCCAAAACAAATGTTATTTTCAATTCATCTAAAAACATTTAATACTGATTGACAAAATGCACAACCAATTTATAACTATTCACAGTTGGTCAGAATTTATAAAATTTTCCATCATGTGTGTTAGTGGGCCAGAAGCCAAATTTAACAGTCTATAACTGAAGATGCAGGCTTCAAACAAGTTAAAAATCATTATAAATGTAATGCCATATAGGTAGTCTTGATGTAAAAAGATAATATAAATGGAATCAATAATTACTAAATTTAACCAACCTAACACTGGAAAAAATTGCATTCTCAAAAACAAAAGTTTAAAAAAACAACACAGAATGGTAATTCTGACTGCTCATATAAGTTTCAAGGTTCACTGGAAAGCATGAAGCTAGAAGAGAGTTCCATAAATGAGAAGTACAAGAGAAGAAACTGGTAGCATAGAACTTACAATTACATCTAGCTATTTCAATTGTAAAATGATGAGACCTTGTTGCCAATCTAGTAGTATGCTAAAATATATAAAGTCTAGGTACCATAGCAAAGAGTTCATCGAAACAATTATCATGAAAGTAATTATAGAGAATGCACAGGGAAGCTACATTATGGCAGTAGGAAAATGACTAAAGCCAAGATGTCAGGTCGGGACCAATAATATTACTGATTTTATCAAGAATCTCTAAATATGCAGCAAGAACACTGGACCAGATGTGGCAGCAATATTCAAAACATGGATGAATAGTAGACAAAGTCTCAATTCAAAATGAACTGACTTTCTTAGCAGCAAACTTAGCAATGGATTCAATATAGTCTTTCCACTTCATATCAGCCAAGAATGAGAAGGTGAAACGAGTCACTCTCATGGAGGTTAGCATCAGCCATATTGATGGGAGGTAGGAAGGGGTCTTTCAGGTAATCAATAAAGAATTTTGTTTTGGAGGTGTTAAAATTAAGAAGCCATTCCTTGCTCCAGTTAACAACTGTAGGTCATTTTTTAGATCACCTGACAATTTTCACTTTATTGAACTGATCAGACTTATTATAGAGACAAAATTAAATGGTTGTGTCATCAGCAGAGACACAAAGTTGAGAACTGATGACATCAGCAAGGTCATTGATGAAAGTTAGAAAAAAAGTAGGTCCAAGTATAGAGCCCTGTGAAATACCTGCATTAGTATGAAAAGATCTAGAAGAGTGGCCATTCAGGATAACTTTCACTTCATGATTAAATAAGAAAGACTGAATCAGTTTTAAAATTTGTCCAGAAATACCATAGCTTTTCAACTTGTGGAGAAGACCAGTATGCCAAACCCAGGCAAAAGCTTTTAAGATGTCCAAAGCAACAGCCCATGCTTCAGTCTTATCTAAAGTTTGATAAACTCTTTCAGAAATAATTAATAGTACATCAGCAGTTGACCTAGAGAAGTGAAAGCCATATTGCTTGTCTGAAAGAAGACCCTACTACGTGAGATGCTTAACTAATTCAGAGTTGACTAGAGTTTAGAGTAGTTTACCAAAAAGATTTGGGGTCTTCTTCAGCCTGCTTCTACTTTTCAGGAAGTGGAATTCATCATCCACTTAAGAGAAGATTAAATGTAAATTTTTCTTAGTCACCTAGGTAGAGATCACTGGTCACTGGCATGAAAAGCACTAATACATAAAAATGATAAAAATGGATAGGTACTGGCTTAAAAAAAAAAAATAGAAAAAAAAGAAAATAAAAAAAATAGAAAAAAAAAGAAAAAGAAAAAAAGAGAAAAAAGAAAAAAAGAGAGAAAAAAGAAAAAAGAGAAAAAAGAAAAAAGAGAAAAAAAAGACAAAAAGAGAAAAAAAAGACAAAAAGAGAAAAAAAAGACAAAAAAAGAAAAAAAAGACAAAAAAAGAAAAAAAGACAAAAAAAGAAAAAAGACAAAAAAAAGAAAGAGAAAAAAGAGAAAAAAAAGAAAAAAGAGAAAAAAAGAAAAAAGAGAAAAAAAGAAAAAAGAGAAAAAAAGAAAAAAGAGAAAAAAGACAAAAAAAAGAAAAAAGAGGAAAAAAAGAGAAAAAAAAAAGAAAAAAGAGAAAAAAAAGAAAAAAGAAAAAAGAGAAAAAAAAGAAAAAAAGAGAAAAAAGAGAAAAAAAAAAGATGTTATGTTTATTATCTTCCATAATGGATTAAAGAAAATTATGGAAAGACATGTTTGCAAAAATTGAAGAACTATGTACGCATTATGTTTTTTTTTAAAGAAAATTTAACAATTTCATTTTAATCTCCGAAATAGGACCTAATCCCTAGAATTTGTAAACAATTAATCATGAAAAAAAAAAGGAAACTCTTATGGACCCGTGCATCAAAGTTAAGCTAAAATACATATCTAGTTTATTTTTTTTATTTTATTTTTTAGAAAATGTATCCAGTTTCATTTTTTTAAAAGAAAATGTAAATAAATTTTCAATTTAATCATCAAATCCTGAGAATTAGAGAAACTACTGACAGACATGAATGTAAATAAAATGAATTACCATTAAAAGGAAAACTGGACACTTTTTTAGATTTTAATTTAATTTTTTACAGTCAAACGCAAGTGTGTGACATTTTAATGAACTAAAAACATGTCCAGTTTATATATTTATTTTTATTTTATAATATGAATTCGGTTTAATTTTTTTTTTAAGAAAATGCATAAAAAACAACAGCCAAGGTAAAAGTAATTTAAGTGTAACAGCTTGGACAAAATACAATGAATAAGTACCTTATACAGTTTTAAAATGCATCATTAAAGAAAATATAAGAAAAAGATTTAAACTGTGTAATATCCATTGATGAAACAAGTCTGATTTAAAATTGGATTCACTTGGTGAATTTCATTCACTCAGTCAGCAATACAAATTTCAATAGGTTGGACCAGATTGTTTTGCATAAAATGATCACAGTATACTCACTTTTTTATTCTCATGCACCTCAAGTTGTATGGACACAGAGATACAAAACCAACTAATTATTAATGACAAAATACTGCTCTACAAGAAGGTGCAATTTTCTGTTTATTTTTGAGAGATGAATTTCTCTAGTATTTCATCCAGTAAAAGTTTTCAACTTAGAAATTTTTTGTGAAAGACAACTTCTAACTTTATCTGAAGCCCACCAAATTGACTAGAGTCCATTTTTCTTTAAGATGGGACTATATATGTGTAGAGAGACAAATCCAAGGGTAACAAGTTTGAAAGGCACCACTATGTAATTGTTAGCTTTGAAAGTACAGAAAAAGAAGCAGCCATCATTGAAATAGTGACATAATTTAAAGAGATGTTGAATAAAAACTAATCATCATACATGAGAAAAAATTGTATCTTTAAAAAGATAAAAGATTAATTTTTGGTTGCATACTAAATCTATCAAAATAGCATTGAAAATAAATGATGTCAGTAGTTGAAATGGAAAGAAATCTCAATATTCTGACATTTTCATGCTGTAAATTTTGGGAGTTTGGGATACCTACTATAACAGTGCTTTTTATTTGTTACATGTTAGCTTTCTTGGAATATTTTTACCTTTAATGATTATAAAAAGCAAAATTATTTATTACTTGTAACAATAAAGTTAACTGTAAACATAAAAGTCCGAGATTACTCATGCAAAAATATAATATTAATGAAGAAGAAGAAAAAAAAAAGTCTGCAAAAATCAATCAAACAAGAATTGGTGACTATAAAATTCTATGCACTGTCCCAGATCTATAAATACCTAAATAAATACAATATTTATAAATAATTTTCCTGCAATTAAAACATCTGTACTGGGGCATTTTAAATCATTAATTCTTAATTGAGAGAAAAAAATAACAGTAAAACATTGTAAATCAGTTCATATCTATTGAAAACTGTTTTACTCAATAAGAACAAATTATTTTAAAACAATTTCAGTATTCTAACAAATATTAACAAAGACCATAAAGAATCTATTTTTAACCAAAGCTCAAAACAAAACTATTAAATATTCCAGTTTACAAAGCAGTCATTCTAGATAAATTAAAAAATTTTAAAAAAATTAAAAAATAAATAAATAAAAACACACATATGGAACAATATCTGAAATATAGTGTTTTATATAAATAATTATCAAGTGGATGAAATATTGTAAAAACAGTAGAAAAATAAGAATATAAGTTATGGAGAACCATGATTGCCCACATCCTGAAAGAAACTGGCATAGAGATAAAGAGAGAGTCTATTACTGCCCTTGCTAAGATTACTGCTGATGCTACTAGCCTAGCTAGCCTATGTAGACAGAAACTTTGCTCTATTTTTTTAGGCATCATCAGTAAATTGAGAATTTGGAATGGTGTGCATTACAGTTACAAACTGTAATGCACACCAGCACATTCCTCATGAAAAGTTGAATATGTGCTGCAATTTGCAACTCTTTATGTGGAATCGTTTCTGAAAACAGATATACATGCACAAATTTTCAACAATATATACATTATCCTTATGCAATATAAGTCATTTTTTTTTATTTGATATCTTCAGATATTAAATTTTCTTAAGGTGCTTTACCAAGTTAGTCTTAGAGATCATTAGTCCTATAATTCACTCTTCACTGAACACACCACTTGTCACTTTGACATACTAACTTGTTGAGAGACCATTACTATTACTTCATGCTTGTGATCTTGTACCATACTAAGCTAAGTAAAATAAATGACTATTTTTAAGTCAAAAAAATTCTAAAATATAGTCAGATATCAAATGAAAAATATGCCTGAGGAGAGAGAAAACAAGTGAAAGAGAGAGAGGAAAAGTGGAAGGTGAATGAAAGTGAAAGAGCAAGAGAGAAAAGAAAGGAATCAAACGAAAAAGAGTGAGAAGGAAAGGAATCAAACGAAAAAGAGTGAGAAGGAAAGGAATCAAACGAAAAAGAGTGAGAAGGAAAGGAATCAAACGAAAAAGAGTGAGAAGGAAAGGATTCAAACGAAAAAGAGTGAGAAGGAAAGGATTCAAACGAAAAAGAGTGAGAAGGAAAGGATTCAAACGAAAAAGAGTGAGAAGGAAAGGAATCAAACGAAAAAGAGTGAGAAGGAAAGGATTCAAACGAAAAAGAGTGAGAAGGAAAGGAATCAAACGAAAAAGAGTGAGAAGGAAAGGAATCAAACGAAAAAGAGTGAGAAGGAAAGGAATCAAACGAAAAAGAGTGAGAAGGAAAGGATTCAAACGAAAAAGAGTGAGAAGGAAAGGAATCAAACGAAAAAGAGTGAGAAGGAAAGGAATCAAACGAAAAAGAGTGAGAAGGAAAGGAATCAAACGAAAAAGAGTGAGAAGGAAAGGAATCAAACGAAAAAGAGTGAGAAGGAAAGGAATCAAACGAAAAAGTGTGAGAAGGAAAGGAATCAAACGAAAAAGAGTGAGAAGGAAAGGAATCAAACGAAAAAGAGTGAGAAGGAAAGGAATCAAACGAAAAAGAGTAAGAAGGAAAGGAATCAAACGAAAAAGAGTGAGAAGGAAAGGATTCAAACGAAAAAGAGTGAGAAGGAAAGGAATCAAACGAAAAAGAGTGAGAAGGAAAGGAATCAAACGAAAAAGAGTGAGAAAGAAAGGAATCAAACGAAAAAGAGTGAGAAGGAAAGGAATCAAACGAAAAAGAGTGAGAAAGAAAGGAATCAAACGAAAAAGAGTGAGAAAGAAAGAAAGGAATCAAACATGAAAGAAAGGAATCAAACAAAAAAGAGTGAGAAAGAAAGGAATCAAACAAAAAAGAATGAGAAAGAAAGAAAGGAATCAAACACGAAAGAAAGGAATCAAACAAAAAAGAGTGAGAAAGAAAGAAATCAAAGAAGAAAGAGTGAAAAAGTGCCAAGTGAATGCCTTAAAGAATTTCTTATATTCCGGAAATAAGAACACTAAAAAAATAATGCCTCCCTCACAGCAGCTGATCTGTCATCACCTCTTTTTCTAAAATGTTCAAGTCCACAGTGGATAGATGTCAACTGTTTGAAATTTTTTCTCTCCCCCTCCTGACCCAACATTTTTAGAACAACAGTCTGATGCAAAAGAAATTCAAGAAGCTGATTAGAAAAACACAAGTTTTGCATATTAGTTACATACAAATGCTTATGAGTGTATTTTGGTTTAAAAATAACTAAATATCATGGGACTGGCAATCACTGACATTGCAGTGAAAGCTGGAGAGCAACATTTCCATTTGCTTTCCCTATTAGAGAAGACCAAGGAAGAACTTTATGAGAAAGACATCAAGCTATTTAACACTTAGCAATTTGTAGACATCTGAGACTGTAGACACCATCAACATGTGAAATGCTTCAAGGGAATCCCTACAAGGACTGATTAGTTATTACAGACACTAAAAAAAAAAAAGGAAAAAAAAAAGGGTATATATTTTTTAAAAAAAGAAGAAAAAAAAAGAAACTTTTCTGAATTCTTTTTTTATTTTTTACTCTGAACATACAATGGTGGATCAATTATTATTAGCTGAATTTTGATTTGAAATTTTCACTGTATAATGTTTGATCAATGTGATTAATATTTACTGCTGAAGAAAGTACATAAAAAAAGAGATTATGTTGAAAAATAAATATTTCTTGTGCAAAATTTTTTTCCCCATTATACTGAAGACTTACTGACTTATATATCTATAAATACTGATTTGGAAAAGTGGGTCAAGGAAATAAATTTTTAGCATCCCCTCCTAAGTATTTTCCTCTGTTTACTCTAACAAGTTGCAGGATATTATAATATTTATTGCATTAGTTTAAGATAAAATATAATATTCTTATTCCTTAAAGAAAAGAATGTTGAACTACTATGTAATAGCAATCCTCCTATATGGCAGTGAATCCTGAACAATTTCATCACAGATGAAAAGGAAACTTTATGCAACAGGGATGTGGTTCTACACAGAATGCTGAGAATGTATTTTATATACCATTTTATTATTGACCTAGTACTATTTTATTAGGAGAGAAAAGATTGCTGAACAGATATGTAATATCAATCTTCCTGTTGTAAACTATTTATGTAAACTATCATGTAAGTTAGTGATCTCCCCTCCTTCCTATAAATAGTCACTTGGTCAATAATTCTAGAGTTTGTACTTGACAAGTAGTTGAGTAAGACAAGATGGACAGTTTTGTAGTGGGTATGTACATGTTCTAATGTAACAGTGCATAATATATATATATATATATATATATATATATATATATATATATATATATATATATATATGTGTGTGTGTGTGTGTGGGGGAGTCTTTCTTCAGTTAACAAGACTTACAACAACACCTATATGGCAGTGAATGCGGGATAATTTCCTCACAGATGAAGAAGAGACAATAGAGATGTGATTCTACTGAAGAATGCTGAGAATACCATGGATGGAACATGCAAACAATGACACCATTTTCTTCAAAACTGGAAACAAAAAGACAACTGTACTTCAGAAAGTGACAGCTGAAATTTCTGGAGTACATAATGAGGTAGGAGGACTTGGAGAATTTAACACTAAGAGGATGTACTGAAAACAAGTATTGGTTTGGTTTGTTTTACGGCATATCAACCTCAATGGGTCATTTAATGCCAACAACTTCTTTTTTTTCCTGGTAATACTTTTGTTTTGTCAAAAATCTATTTCTGGTAATACTTTTCAAAAAACATATATCTGGCAACATTCTTTCAAAAAACGTATATCTGGCAACATTTCTTCAAAAAACGTATATATCTGGCAACAGTTTTTCAAAAAACGCATTATCAGAGGCCCTGCTGTTGGATGTAGTTTATCGTCATACCCAGGACACGGATGTAGTTTATCGTCATACCCAGGATGCCTGAAAACAAGAGAAGTAGAGGGAAATATTAAGTAACCTACCTAATGCGTGTAAATAGATAGCAGAACATGGACTGGGAAGGATAGTAAAGAAACAAATCTTATTTAGAGCTACAAAGGATGTTGTGGAGAATTATGATTGTCCATGTCCTGAAAAGTTATAAAGATAGTTCCTTAATTTATTCCTGTCTAACTACATGAATCTAGGTAGTTTCCAATGTTTAATGCAGAAAATAGAAAACAGGACATTAATATGATGCTATAATATACATAGTATTAATTATAATCATTTTTTTTTTCTCTATTTTGGTTCTTTAAGCTGGTTATTATTAATTTCACTGTTTAATAAAATTAAAAAAACAGGGATAGCAACTCAAATATTTTTACATAGTAAATCCTTTCAAAAACGACTTGTTTATGTTTCAGGTACAAAACCAAAGCTAGCAGATATAGAGTAAAAGAAGTCCCATCGAAAAAGAAAATGTGCTTTCGTTAATATATAATCCAAACTTTGCTTTCCCGGGCTGGTCTCCAAACTGGTAACAGCACACTGACGCAAAAAGTTGTTTCCTTGATAGAAAAAAGGATGCAGGTTCGAATCCTGACAGAGGTACAATTTTCTTTAGTAGGACCTTAGGCCAGTTGTTATTAATTTTACTATTTAATAAAATAAACAACAGGGAAAACAACTCAAACATGTGTACCCACTAAAAATAATGTTTGCAGTAATAATATATATATATATATATATATATATATATATATATATATATATATATATATAAAATCTAAATGTAATGGAATGAAGAGTAAGATTTCAGGGTTTAAAACATTAATTTAAAACAGGGCTCAATACAAAAGTAGAGCAATAAATATTTATTTATTATGCATTGTTACATTAGAACATGTACATACCCACTACAAAACTGTACATGTTCTAATGTAACAGTGAATAATATATATATATATATATATATATATATATATATATAAAAAATGGGAAAAAATATATAAATGATGTTTTCTAAATATTTGTATTTCACTAAGGACAAATGCTGTTTTCTTTCTATGATCTAAGCAGAAAACACATTTTAATTTTAATCTAAAGAATAAAAACATAACAATATTCCTATTTTTTTTAAGCTTCTAATGGGTTTACACTGGCTGATTTAGATCAACTTAGAACAGTGTAAAAAGAGGGGATATTTTTGGTTTTATTTACCTTCAACTTATCTTGCAAAATAACTAGACTGAAAAACAGTTTAATATAAGCCATCTTAGATCACTTAGCTAGTATATAATGGGGGTAGGGGATGCTTCTGCATTCCCGAACAGCCATTGTAACCCCCACTCCTCCCAGTGAGTCTTCTAGTCCTCACAAGTGAGCAAGCATGTCTCAGTGCCTGAGCTTACCATTTAGCCACAATGATTTTAACTCAATAAAGTTAATAATTCTGGGTAATCATTTTTTTAAAATTTTTTTTTTTTAATCGTTTCATTCCAAGCCAGGCCACTAGAATACAGGCGATTACAGGGAGTGAAAGTGAAAGAGAAAACTGAGAATAGGAAAGACTGAGGAAAGGACAAAAAAAGAACAGGGTTCAAGAAGACAGAAGATGGTGATTGCTATTGCATTGTAGTTATCAGGGAAGCAAGAAATCAGAAGGGAGTCTCACAGGGGGGATGTGCGAGAAAATAAACTGTTAGCGCAGAAGTGGCAGCTACATCTATTTCAACAGTAAAACGATAGGACCTAGTTACCAATCTAGTAGCATGCTTAAATTCATGTAGTTGGGATACCAGGGAAAAAAAGCTTGTTGGAGCAGTTGCCATGAAAATATTTGTAGAAAAGACAGAGGGAAGCCACGTCATGTCAGTGAGAAAGTGACTGAAGTTGAGATGCCTAGTTAGGATCGTTTACATTGCAGATCCTTCTTTGAATTTTGTCAAGAATTTTTAAATATACAGCAGGAGAACCAGACAAGATATGGCAGCAGTATTCAATGCAAAGATGAATGGTAGATTTTCTAACAAGAAAAATTTTTTGGCATGACACAGTAAACCAATTTTCCTTGCAGTAGACAAAGCAGTTAATTTGATATAGTTACCCCATTTCATGTTGGTGGAAAATGTGAGGCCAAGAAGGTGTAGTATGTTAGTATGCTATCCTGGAGTTTAGCATCAGCCATGTTTATGATGGCAGACAGAAAAGGTTCTCTGTTGTGATTAAACAAAAGCAATTTTGATCTGGAGGTGTTAAAATTTACAAGCCATTTCTTGCTACATTTAACCACTAATTGGAGTTCCTTTTCAAGAGCAGTTGCCAGATTTACTTTGTCAGATCTGTCAGATTTGCTATTGCTAGCATCTTCTTTCCTGGATTTTTTTTGTTTTTTCATTAAGGGTGGTGGCGGTATATGTCATCTGGGTTGGTGCTAACTGCCTGATAGTCAGGGATTCAAACCTCAGAGTAACTCCTGAGAATGCAGCTAAATGATGCACTTATGTTTTGAGGATGTGGCTGCTTCACTACCTTGTCTTCACCTGTTCCAAAATCTCTATATCAAACCATGTCCTCAACAAAACAAATAAAAAGATACAAACCCAACCCCAGAAAAACAAAAGTAAATTCCCAAGTCCAATATCTCCTATAAAAATGTGAAATGTCTGCGATCCAACTTTCCAGAAGTTGAATTCCATCTTCATAAGGTCAAACTGGTCTTAACTGATATATAACCCTCATGAATCTCATTTCTTGCCTTTTCTTACACTAATGCACCACCACAGAGCAATCCTCTACCATAGGTTGCTCTTGTGCCTTGTATTGGGCAATCAGCAGCCCTATGACCACTACTGCCTGAACAGGTTAGGTAAATTGGGAAAGTGTATTCCTTCACCTCTTCCCTTTTTCTCTATCACTCTGGTATCACAGTGAAAAAAAATATGTTAAATAATAAAAATGACAGAAATAGTTAAATTCATGTCTTTTCTAAAAGTGCAAAATTGATATGAGTAGTTTCAAGTGTAATTGGAACTGGTTTTATGCAATTTTATTTACCAAACAAATAACTTATGACAGCTCCAGCAAGTATACATATAACATGTTACTATTATACATAATATATATATATATATATATATATATATATATGAGAGAGAAGGGACGGAAACTGAGATAGATGGAGAAGTACAGATATATTTGATGGAGATATAAAGATAAAATATATACATGCACTCATTATTTGTGATGGCCAAGAACATGTGATATAAATTTCTATATATATAATCAAATGGAAAAAAAAAAAGAAAAGATTTTGTATTCTAAATAGTTTTTTACTCAATGCCTGACAGAAAAGGCACAAAATAAAGAATTAGTTCAAGGCCTGAGAAACCTTATCTATTTCAGAGAAGGCTGCAGAAAATAAATTCACAACTCCATGCAAATGCATAGTCTGGAAAATTCAAAAGAGTCATTTGTAAAGGCACAGCCTTAGCCTTTATTTGTTTTTGTTTAGATTTATGTCCAGACAGTTTACTTTGGAAATCGGCAGTCTTATTTAACTTGTTGAAGACTGGTGGTGTTTTTTAAATACAGTTTAATGCTGTGGGAAATTTAACAGAAATCCAAAGGCATTGGATCCATTGGAATAGAGAAAGATGCCTTCTGAAAGCTAAAAGTATTAAACAACAGAAATTTTTTTTTAATAAAGAAAAGAATTACTATGTAATATCAATCTTCCTGTGAATGATGGACAATTTCCTCACAGATAAAGAAGAGACGAGATAACAGACATGTAGTTCTACTGAAGGATGCTGAGAATACTATAGATGAAGCATATGAGCAACAAGGAAGTTTTAAGGAAAATATAAATAACAAACACTGAGAATCAGAGACACTGAGAATTTCAGGGATACATAATGAGGAAAGAGGACTTTGCAGAATTTAACATTCAAAGAACACACAGGCAAGAGAAACAATCAGTAACCTACTTATAACAATCTTGTGTAAATGGATGGCAGAACAGCCATGTTTATGATGGCAGGCAGAACGGCCATGTTTATGATGGCAGGCAGAACGGCCATGTTTATGATGGCAGACAGAAAAGGTTCCATTGTGAGTAAAGGGAGGGATAAACAAAAGAAAAAATTGCTAAGAACTTCAAAGGATAGGATGCTGTGAAGAACCATGATCTCCAGTTTCCTGAAGAGATATGGCACATAAAAGGAGTTTAATGCTTAAAGACCTGCTTCCAGCTGGCTATTAAAAACATGATTGAATACAAACTTATCTCCTAAGTCAGTAGATTTCAACCTAAATTTATTATCTACATGAATAAGCACTATGTTGTTTCAATATACTGTAGATATACATTAACTAGAACTCTGAAAAATCGACCAACTCTCAAATTCGGCATTCATCTCTTTGATTGTCAGCTGTTTATATGCAAGTTACTAGTAAGATGTTTTTGAAAATATTTTCGAAGAGAACACTCAGGGAAAATATATTGCTGGTAAGATCTGAACTATGAAGCTATAAAAAACTTGGGAATAACTAAATCAATTCAATTTTAATTACTTATTAATTGCTCGTACTGAAAAGATGAAAACAATATTGAAGAAAAAAAAATGATATAAGTAATCAAGATTTAGTTAACAAATAATAGTGATTTTATACCAGTGTTTATTCACATAATCCTCAAAACACACCAATGGAAATAGTCATAAAAATTCCAATTTTCTGAAGTTCTGAAACAAATATATTCACACAATATTTTGACTATTTCCCTCATTTTTCTGATTATTCACACATTTCTGAAGTTCTGAGAAAAGGTATTTTCATCATTCCACTTATTTGTAATACTGTCGTTAATCATTGCTGCATTAAGTATAATCTTTATGCCTGTATGTCTGTGGAAGGCTCAAGAAAGCATGCTGTATCTAGCTTTTAAGATTCTTTGCAAAAATATAACATATGGGATGATAATAACAGAATTTTATATATTAACATCAAAATCTAAAAAACTTAATTGTTAAGCAAACATTAATAACAGAGAAATACTTTTAGAGTTACTTTGATTATTTTTGTCTATAAAATATTTAATGGATGAAGTTCTTTTTGGTAATTTTTGTTTTGATTCCTGAAAAGAACCCAACATTTCCGCAAAATATGACAGGTTAAACTTATCAGTTCAAATATCTTGGCAAAAAACAAGTAGAAATACACAGAGACAAATTCTTAAACATATTGTAGACAGCAAGAATTATTATTAAATTTCTGACTAACATTTACTTTCATCTTAATTCTTAGTTGGTTTTATTGCAAATTTACTTAAGCAGTATGTATTATGAATAGAAATAGGCTGATGTGATGGTTAAGGTAATGATATATTTCCCATTAGTGACAGCAGTTCATGTTTATACCCAGGATTTCAAACACTTATATTTCAAGGTATGTTGACCTTCCTCACTTGAAAAGGTTGGTGTAAAACAACTTTCCCCTCATTAATATTGTCTTGAGTCAGACTTAAATAAGCTTGTAAATATTTACATATATAGATTATGAAGATATATTAGCAAAAGTTAAAAAAATAAACAGAAAGATTTTGTTAGAAACAAAGAAAAGAGTGCTGAACTGCTATACAATATCAATCCTCCTATATGGGAATGAATGTTGGACAATTTCCTCACAGATGAAGAGATGTCTTGAGGCAACAGGGACATGGAATGCAAAGAATACCATGGATGGGGCATGTGAGCAATGAAGAAGGAAAATTCAGACAAAAAGAACTCTTGTACTTAGGATCAATGAGAAAGTTGAAATTTCTGGGACACATAATGAGGAAAGAGGGCTTAAAGAATTTGATGCTCAAAGGACAGATTGAAAGAAAGAGGGGAAACATCAAGCAACATATACAACAAGATTGTGTAAATGGATGGCAGAACAAGGAGTGAGAAGGATACTAAAAAGAGAAATGAGCTATGAAGATCAGGAAGTTGTGGAAAGCCACGATAACACATGTCCTGCAGAGACAGCACATAGAAGGCAGCATTCCATATTTAAAAGGCTAGTACAAAACTATTTTCCTTCCTGAATATTGCCTTTAGTCAGACTTAAATAACACTTGTAAATATCTATAATATGAATGAATATTAAATAATTGTGTACAACTTTCCAAAATACCAATTTAACTGAATAATTTTGAAATCAAACAAAATATTTCTGATATTAACATCCTAGCCAAATATTCGCACAAGTACACATTGAAGAAATATTCTATTACTACTATTAGCAGTAAGTATCATAACCTCATTTTTAATTCATTGTAGAGCTTCATTTCTCAAACAGATGGCAACATAGCTGGACCTAAACTATAAAGTTTTTACTGCAGTCATATGGCAAGTATCAGACTGACTTTTCAATGCATTTTTAAGTGAAACTCTGGTTATAATTATATCCTAGCTATAGTTATATACTAAAGCCCACATAATTAGTATTTATTTCTACTGTTACATCAAAGTCTTTCTTCATTTGCATAAGGTCAAAAATGACCTACAACTGGGTCAAGAAAGGGCTTGTTAATTTTAATGTCTCCAAAACGAAACTGCTCTCTTTCAATTGGATCATACAGCTATTAGTGTTTCTGGTCAAGTAGAATCCATTATGAATATTAAATGTGCTAAGGGATCTTAATTAGAATAATTTGAGAGTGAGTCTCTGAAATGGTAGATTTTATCTATTTCACATAATTATCCCCCTTTACAGAACATTCAAAACTGAAATGGCAGCTTACCCTTTGCAAATAGTCTAATTTTGAGCAAGCAAGCCCTTCAAATACATTGATGTATGGATCATTTATGCCAAATATATTAAAAGAGATTAAGGAAATTGAACACAGAATAGACTGCACTAGAGGTAGTTTCACCCAACACAGAAAATCGCTACAAAACCAAAACATTAACCTTAAAACTTGAGTTATGTTCTTAAATAACCTTATTAGAGATCAATCAAGGACAAAAAAACTTTATAAATTTATGCACAACCAAAATATAATTAGGAGGAAAAAATTATCAGAGATTATCTGCAAAACAAGTTTGGTTAGTTTTGTTTAGAGACATATGAATCTCTATGGGTTATTTAATACTAAAATTTAAATATTTTGAACACAATTTTATGGCTTCAACTAAATGTTTTGAATACAATTATATGCTTTCAACCACAGATAAAATGTATTGCTGGTCATTTTGCTATAAAAATGTATTGCTGGTATTTTTACTATAAATATGTATTTTTTATACTTTCATAGTGTTTTCGTTTGGGGTGTCATGATTTGCTCATAGTTGGGACTCTAACAAGTGCTTCCACTCCGAGTCAGAGTGCACCTGGGAACAACAGTTAAATGGTGGTTCCACATTCTTCAAAACCTCCAATATGCCAATCAGGGACCTTGTTGTTGGATATAGTTTATTGTCATACCCAGGACGAACTATACAAATCAAAAACACAGCACTGAGACATAACGACCACTTCTACTTACCGGGAGAGGGCTGCTTAGATTCAATATATAAGGTTTTTTCCAACTCCCTAAATATGTTATAATCTTTTGTTGTTCATTGAGCTCTGAAGAGTAAGGAATATTGTTTTAATTTATTTGTTGTTTTAGATAATTTTTCAATTTACCATTTTATGGTGAGTAATTTTTTTCTTTGCTTTTCCTCCACTTGTTTTAATATATCTTTATGTGTTGTATATTAAGATATGTGTCCATTTTTAAAGCTATAATAAAATTTCTGATGTTGTTAATGAAGGTCTGCAGAGATATGCTAGAAAAAATGACGAGTTCATTGTACTACCTCAGCAAAGTCAGAGCAAACCAAAAATGGAGTATTGCTGCCATATCTAGACTGAAGTTTGCCAGCACTCACTTGCCTGTCATGACAGAGTTCAAAAGTGTCTACATGGCATTGTGGGTGATAAATTATTTTTCACCCTACAGCTCTTTTCCCCACAGAAGAGACATGGCAAGCTTCTTGCTACTGTATCACTATTTCCATGGCTCATTCTGAGCCGATATCCATTACACCACCCACACATCCATCCATTTTATTTACCATCAATGTACCTTCCGAACTCAGAATTTCTTCCCTGTGTAGAATAGGGCCACAGACTCACCATGCTAGATGTTGCTGCTGTGGTTTCTGTAGCAAATAGGTTTTTATGATGCCAAAGTGGATTTAAATTCAGAGATATCCTTCTCCTAGATTGGTTGTCAACCAAATCTACAGAGCCCAGTCTGCTCAGATATTTAACCCATAGCTGTGGGTTAATTTATGTCAGTATATAATTGTTAAATAAATATATATGGGTGATGACATATTTTCCACCTTATGGCTCCTTTCCCAACTGATGAGACACTGAAAGCTTCTCGCTACTGTATTGTCATTTCCATGGTAATTGTTCTAACCAGCTAGATTCTTTGGTTCCACCAGCCCTGACCTTTGCAGCTGGGACCTGCTATACCCCATAAACAAGGATGAATTATCCCTATTCCCTTTGTATTCCATTAATGAGTTTAACTCGGAGAGCTTCTTCACATAGACTGATGCTTTGTGGAATAAACTCGTGACAGGATGTTTTCCCAATCACTACAATCTTGACTTCTTCAAGTATACGGTTAACTATTATCTTTCCTATATGAACTCATGAACTGCACTTCTTGCATTTTCTCATGCTCATATAACCCTCTACCTCGAGTGGCTCTTAGGTCTTGTATTAGGTGAATATTAGTAAAACAAAAACAAAAAAAACTTATTAGGAGGTTAGACATATAATGTTCTAGCTCAGTGTTTCTCAACCTCAACCCCATTAGGTTGCACTTGTAGAATAACTAAAACTCTGGGGTACACTTTCAATTTTAATAAGGAAAAATTAATCATGAAATTTGAAAACATGAAAATAATAAAGAAGTCTTCTGAAATAAGCATTTATTTTTAAGACATTACAAGTATGCTTGTGTGAAACCTGTGCTTGTTATGCTTTGGCAATTCTTGGAATGTTAGTTCTTATATGCGATAAACATACTATCATTTCCTCATCAATGCATGTAATATTTGATCTATTTTTACATTTAATGTTGGTAGGTGCAGAAAATCCTAATTTGCAGAGGTATGATGATGAAAATAGCAATGCAATATTGAATGCTTTACTGGCTGTTGAAGGATGTTCTTTAATGGAAATCCAAAACTGATCAATAGACAACTCTCTATGCTTTAGTTGGCAGCAGTTGAGTTAGAGATAGAAGCCGTGTGCTTGGTGTCTTTAGCTTTTTAAAAATAAAGTGTTTTTAAATATAAAAATGATTCATAAATTACTCTTCTGTTAAAATGGGGTGTGTCTGCCTACCTTTCAGGGTGCATTAGTGTGCCTGGGCACACTGGTTGAGAAACATTGTTCTAGGAGATTCATAACAAGACCTTCTGGTTGGTTTTGGTTTTTGGTGTTAGGATCAGTTTGAAACACTGATAACCACTGGATTTAAAGCTTATTGTTAACATAAAGAAACAATTTCTTGTCTCTAGTAGCACTCTAAGAAAAGAGAAGGGATACTTCCCTACTGGGTCAGCAGATTGTTGCAAAAGCTTGCTGCACTCATTTTCTGGTCAGAGTTCATGGAGAAACCAATTTATCTCCTTAGATTACTATGCTGTTTGCTTCAGATGTTTTGTGTATAGCTGAACATGATATATTGTAGCTATTTGCTAAATCTGATGTTTAATGAAAGACATGCTTCAACAGATGCCTTCAAAAGGTAAGTTTTCAAAATGGTTATCAGAAAGATCAGTCACTCTAAACCATTGCTGGCATTTACCCAGGGTCACTACCCTTGGGTACAAAGCCCAATTATCTGTCTTGCATTACTTCTTTAAAATGCACAGCATTATAGAAGAGTTCTTAACTAAATCTTGGTCTTATTTATTATTTAACATTGGAACCAACCTAAGTATATGTGGTGGATATGCAGGTGCATAATGGTTATCTGCATGAAAATGGAATAAGCAGACAAAGTTCAAATCCTGGCCAAGGCTGTATTTAAAAAAAAAAAAAAAAAAATACTTATTGGGAACCAAGAAATAATGGGAATGAATTGAGAAACTGAAGTGTAAGGTGAAGGTGAAACACCAGAAGTGGTGACAACAACTGGCCTGCAGTGATGGATTGTGGGTAAGGGTGGTCATTAAAAAATAAGAATCGAGAGGATGATTCTTTTTCATGCTCAATAAGATCCATGTGGATATTTTGTCAACAGAAAGGTGGCAAGTGGAAAAGGAAATCAGAGTGCAAAAAGCTAGCAGTCAGCATAGCAGACAGACAGAAACAAGATAAGAGGAAAATGTTATATTCCCACTGAAACCGAGTTCGAGAGAAAACTGGGTGAGTCTAAGCTTTAACTTTCTGCCACAGATCGACGGTTCACTTCCCACTATTACCCTCAAGAAAGGCATGAATCTATCTCGTCTTCCCACATTAGGGAAGATTAAGTTTTCTAGACTTATTAACTCTGAATCCAAACCACTATCATGCCACTTTGGATTAGTAAGCTCCATTACCTGTTGTGAAGTGCAAAAAGGGCATTAAAACCTGGTCCAACCATTCACTGCAGCTTTTTTAGCTCAAACACTGCCTTTGGATTGTGAGGTAGCTGCTGAGAGGGTAGGTCAAGATCTGTATATCCCTTTACTCATCAAAAATTCATCTCTGCATACACTGTTCTTTCTGGAAATAAATCATTATCACCATCATCCCTTAGGATGACTAGCAAAAAAATGGCTCATGACTCATTTTCCAAGTATACCTATTTGCTAGGGTGACTCTCTAATCCTTGTTTCTGACACCCACACAGACATTTATATTGCTTCAACACCCACAGAGCCAACCTGCAGTTTATAATGTAACTATGTTTAGCAGACCTTAGTTACAGTTTTTAGGAGAGAGAGTAAATAATCTGACTTGATCAACAATTTTGAACAAGACTGGTATATTCTTGGTTACGATAACTTGTGACATCCTGCTAGTAAAACCATCAACAGATTCCAAAGTTTCCTCTTCCTAATTTCACATACAAGGCTTGAGTCAACATATGACATTGCTTTCATGCACTTCCTAATAGTATCACACACCAAGATCATATCCCCAGATCTATATTATCAAGAAGTCACCTCCTTAAATTCGCCATGGTGGGATTTCAAACTGGGTGTCATGGTCAGAATGCAAATGTTCTAACAACTCACACAACATACATAAATAAGGAAAAAATGGGAAAGATGTATGAAAAGTGGAAAAAGTTTTCTTGATATATTTTGTCCTTTAGGACTTAATCAGACTAAGTTTATGTTTACATTGACTACATATGTGCATGAACAAGCAATGCTAGGAATTTTAAATTTAAAGCTATTTTTTTAATATGTGTTTTGGGTTTAACAAATCTGCCAAAAATAGTGAAATATGATGAAATGTGTCACACAAAAACTTTTTCATACATCTTTCCCCTAAAATTATTCTGGATATATAAAAATTCATATATCTCAACTGGCTACTCGTTTCTCACTACAACAAGCTGTTTGGGTAGCTAACAAAACCCTATTGCAGATGCCCACTCAGGCATATGTGTCTTTTTGTTTTTGTTTTTCAACATCCACAGAACCAACCTGCAGTTTATAATGCAACTATGTTCACTCAACCTTGGTTAATGTTTCTGGGAGAGAATGCATAATCTGTCATGTTCAACAGATGAACAAGGCCACAATGACTTGTGGCTTTGATGGCTTCTGAACAGTTTTGTCTACTCAATTTCCTACACATGTTTTGGCTCAAACCATGGTATGATCTTGAGACACTTATCAAAAGTGTTGCATGCTTATTTGGTTTAGTTTGGTTTGGCTTGTTTGCAGCATATTAACCTCAATGGGTTATTTAATGCTGACAAAATTTAATTTTCATTGCTGGTAATATTTTGTTTTGTCAAAAATCTATTTCTGGTAATATTTTTTTTTCCCCAAAAATGTGTTGCTGTAATAATATTTTTTTCCTCAAAAATGTATAGCTGGTAATAGTTTTTTTCTTCAAAAATTTATTGCTGATAATAATAATTTTTTTTTTCTTTTTTACAAAGTATTTCTGGTATTAAAACCTGTTTTTACACTTTCATGGTGTTCTTACCCCAGTTTCGGGGTTAACTATTTGCCCGTAACTGGGACCCTAACAGGTGCTACCACCCTGGGTCAGGGTAGATCTGGGAACACCAGCAATTAAGAGGTGGTTCCACGCTCCTCAAAATCTGATCAGAAGCCTTGCTGTTGGACGTAGTTTATCGTCATACCCAGAACAGGTTTCATGCTGGGATCACCTCTCCAAGCTAATAATATATATATGTGATGGACTCTCCTGTCATTTGCAACATATGTGGGTTCAACAGCATGTGATGCTCTTGATGACCCAACTTGTGTTTGTGCCTTTGATGACTTTTACGGATAGCTTGAAACCCGCACAATATTCCACATACTGGGCAAGGAACAGCATCCATGCATAAGCTACAGAAATGTTCGAGTGCTTATGATGAAGAGACTTGAGGCAACAGAAATGTGGTTCTACAGAAGGATGTTGAGGATACCATAGACTGAACATATGAGCAATGATGATGTTTTAGAGAAATATGGAAACAAAAAGGAAACCTATACTTAACCTCAAGAAGAGACAGTTGAAATTTCTAGGGCACATAATGTGGAAGGAGGCTTTGGAAAATCCGATACCCACAGGAAAAATTGAGGGCAAAAGGGACAAAGGAAAGCACTGCATAACATACTTGATAGTGGAACAGGGTTTAATAGAAATAACAAAAAGACAAAATTTACAGCAACAAAAATTGTTGAAGAGCCATGATCTACTACATCCTGAGGAGACACAGCACATAAAGAAAAAGCTTTTACGTACATAAATGTTCAATGCATGACCTCTCAAATGTTGTAATGCCTTTTTTGCATATACTCCTCCACTTACTAATACAATCAGAAGCCACTTCTTCAAAGGACAACAAACAGATATGAACAGAATCTAGGTTTTGCTTAAGTTTATCCATGTACTGCAACAGGGGTATTCTCACTTTCTGGGAACTGTCATGCATGCATGCAATGCACACGCACACACACACACACACAATCTCCAAACAAGTTTGATTAAAAAAAAAAAACAACATAGTCTGCTTAATGTTTTATTATACTTTCCCAAATTTCAGATATTGTGCTTGTAGTTGTGGATAAACTATTCGAAGGTAATGTTTTGTTATTGTTTTGTTCAAGTACTTTCGACCACTGCAGTCATTTTCAAGAACCAATGTGGTTTCTGTACAGTAGCTACTTAGAATTCCTTTGTATAAAACCTGGTATTCTTTGGAAAACTTGAAGTTTGAAATTCTAAAGTTATGTCCTGTATAACCGTTATTGGGAATGAGGCCACACAAAAGGAATGCGGGTTTTTTTTGTTTTTTAATTTATAATTTTATTATTAGGTTTATTTATTTCTTTGTATTTTTCCCTTGCATATGAAAGCATTAATTGTATCATATTTACTCAAGGATGGAGCATATGTAAATATACAAAATGGACACTGAGATCAACACTGTGTGGAGATAGTCAGTTTCATGGTTGAACATAATCTTCAGGATATATATATATATATATATATATATATATATATATATATAGTGTATTTAAGCAGCAATCCCTCATTTATACATGTTTCATTAAAGACAATAGACAAAGTATAGTGATTAAGTTTTTTTATTTAATTTTTCTTGTGTTCAAACAAATGTTTCCTTTCTGGACAGAGTGTGTAGAAACTGTCCAAATGTCCTGTAATATCAAGTGCTTTCGGCTATACTTTTAGCCATTATCAAGGATGATTTTATTTTTACTTTTTAACTGGGTTTATAGGTTGTGTGTATGTTTCTAGACTTATAGGGATGTTTTGTTTTCTGAACATAGCTACCATATTGTGGCCATGTTCGTAGTTAATATTATTGAGTGTTGGCTTTTTCTTTTTATTATTAAGACTTCCATTATTTTTAATCCTTTTTTACATGTAGATGAGGTTATTATGTTTGTATTTTCTACTAGTATGTTTCAGATGGAGTCTGGTAAGTTTGTGTATGTGTTTAAATGTGTTCTAATAGAGCTGTGGTCAGATAGGTTTAACATAAGGTGTCTGGATAGGCATGCAGGTGTGTGACCGATGTAATTATTTAGGAGTTCAGTTTGATCAGGAACTCGGTTCCTTAAGGGGTATTTGAACTCATAGATAATATTCATTCATTGCAATTGTGATTTTGTTGGTGTGTTGTTATTTTTGAGGATGTGGCTAGCTGTTTTAAATTTTTTGTAGTAGATAATTTGATTTTTTTGTTAGGATTAATTGGGGTAGTGTATTTCTTTATGATATTTCTAAGTGAAGATTCATCTTGTTTGTAGTTGACATGCACTTGGCTTTTGTAGAAAATATTTATGTTATTTTTGACTGTGTGTTCACTATTGTTATTTACTTTAGAAAGAAATACTCTAACTTCAAACACAAGAAAAATTAAATAATCGTTGTACCTCGTCCATTTTCTTTAATGAAACGTGTGTATATATACATATATATATATATATATGTATGTATGTATGTATGTGTGTGTGTGTGTGTGCACACAATACATATATACAGAGAACCAAGAATGATGACACTGAATTCAGCACTATTATTTCAGCAAAATAATTATGTAGTTATGTGTGTATGTTTGTGTGTATGCATCCTATTACTAATCATGTCATCTATCTTTGGAAAATCTTGAATACAGGTTATCATCTATAAGCACTCAGCCTTTGATAGTTTTCCCACTAAGGACCTTCCTCACATAATTCTTTCCATCTACATTTAACATTTCATGATTCACAAACTTCTCAATGAAGAGGCATAAATTTATCAAGTCTTCTAGTTCCTAAAACTAAAAAGCCAAAATAAAATACAAGTAAATCATAAATAATCATGCAATTAAAGTTTTGGTACATCTTCTAATTCAGAGAGAGTGACAAGGAATAATTTGAAATTCCTGCCAGTGCTATATTTACTTAAACAGCACACCCATTAGCAACAAACACTAAATTTTGTCAATTTTTTTTTTTTATCACTACAACTGTCCCTCTCAGATAATTGCTCCCTGGGCAACTACATTGTAGAACAACCTCTGGATAAATGCCTTATGACAATTGCCCCATGAAAAGTTTCCCTCATTAAGAGAAAATTACTATAATTACATTACTAAAATGCAACATCTCTCACATTTATAAAATGAAACATTATTTGCCAGGTCTTTCTCATTTACATAGATGCAATCATCATAAATATTTAATTATTTTAATTATTTCACCAAAAGCAAGAAAACAAAGCCACTAAAACACAATAAGTTATTGCTTGTAAAAGAATGAGAATAAACGAAAAAAAAGACTGCTCTCTTTTAATTGTCTAAATGAACTGTATGTGCTTCCATCAGCATGGCTGATGCTAACCTCCAGGAGAAGGAGTCACTGTATTTTCTCAGGCTAATGTTTTCTAATGACAAAGTGGAAAGATTATATCAAATCAATTAATAGGTCAGTTCCTGTGTTGTACTGGACAATTTTTCTTGCCAGAATCTATCTTACATGTTTATAAGTCTATCATTCATCCATATATTGAATATTGTTGCCACACCTGATGCAGTGCTTCTGATATATATATATATATATATATATATATATATATATATATATATATGTATGTATGTATGTATGTATACATATATGTATGTATGTATGTATGTATGTATGTATGTATGTATGTATGTATGAGAGAAAGGCTCTTCATGAAATCCAAAGAAGAATCTGCAATATTTCTCACCACTATAGCATAGCTTTCCTATAAATATTTTCATAATTGTTCTAATGAGTTTTCCTCTTTGGTACCTTGACTTTATGAATGGAAGCACAGTACTAAATTTGCAGTTAGGTCTCATCTTTTACAATTGAAATAAATGTAACTAAGTTCTAGGCTAACAGTTTCTTCTCTTCCACTCCTTGCTAGTGGAAATCTCTTCTGTCTTCTTGCTTTCCAGTCAACTTTAAGCTTTAAAAATTTAGATGCATTGTCAATCATTATTTTATGTCTTCTTAATTCCTGTTCTTTTATTGTTTTCTCTACTTAAGTTTTTTTTCTCTCTTTAAAATAAGTTTATTTTTACTTTTGGACAAAATGCATGATGGTGTAATATAGAAAATTATGATATTCTTGGAGAGCTGTAAATGCAATATTAGAGCTTCTAGAATTGAACAAATACTGATCAATGCTACTTTCGAAACCTCTTAAATTTACAAGCACAATATTATACCTAAAATGGCATAGGTAAGATCAGGTCTTAGGTCAGTTTCATTTTTTTTTTTTTTTTTTTTTAATCATTTCACCTCAAGCATGGCAACAAAGCCACTAGGATGCAGGGGCTTACTGAATGTGAAAGAATATAAGAAAAAGATTATTAAGGAGAGAGTACAATAAAAGAACAGAAATAAAGAACACAGAAAGCAACGATTGTCATTGCATTTAAATTTTTAAAGATCAAAGTTGACTGGGAAGCAAGGAGCCAGAAGAGAGTTCCACAAATGTAAAGTTCGAGAAAAGAAATTATTAGCATAGAACTTATGGTTACACCAGACTAGATGAATTTAAGCATGCTACTAGATTGGCATCTAGGTCCCACCCTTTTACTGTTGAAATAGTTAAATGTAATCACCATTTCTACTCTAACAGTTTCTTTTTTTACACTTCCTGACAGTGGAATCCTCTTCCTCGCTTCCCTGAAAACTTTAAATGCAAAGTCAATCACAATCTTCTGTTATCTTGAACCCCATTAATCTTTTATCCTTTCCCCAATCCCCCTATACCCAGTCTCTTTTTTCACTCTCTGTAACCCCTTGCATACTAGTGGCGCTCCCACCTTGCTTGGGGTGAAATGCTTAAAAGAAAAAAACATCATGCTATTTCAACTGTAAAATGATGAGATCTTGCTGCCAATCTAGTACTGCACTTAAATTCATAGAGTCTAGGTACCATGGAGGAAAGTTCATATGAAAAGAAAACATTAGTGTTGCACTTTGAAATGTATATGTCCCAGTTTGCAACTGCACTGATATCTGTAATAAAACAGAAATAAAAACCTTAATTAATCTTATTCATCTTTGTTTCCTCCTCTGTCATGTTTGTAGCTTTCTCTCTTGTCAGAGGATCATTTATGCAGGGGCAGTTGTCCTAGAAACATTTTGCCTCCCTTAAATTTTTTTTTAAGTACCAACATGCCTCACCATTATTCTAAACACTATAAATCATCATGATGGACTATTATAGTGACCTTATGCTAATCAAAACCTGACAAGGCTAAATTTAGTAAATATCTATATTAAGACATGTGCTTTAGGGTGACAGCGTGTAAGTCTCTCAGGTTACAAAAATCCATATAAACATATGTTATCTAAGTTATGCATCTAGATACAGTGGAAATCAGAAATTCCATCCTGGGTAAGACGTTAAACTACATCCAGCAGCAAGGCCTCTGATCAGGAGGTTTTGAGGAGCGTGTAACCACCTCTTAATTGCTGATGTTCCCAGGTTCACCCTGACCTGGGGTGGTAGCACCTGTTAGGGTCCCAGCTATGGGCAAATAGTTAACTATTACCAGCAATACTTTTTTAAACAAATTATTACCAGCAATACCATTTTGAAGGAAAGATATTACCAGAAACAGAGTTTTGATAAAAGAAAATATTACCAGCAATAAAAAATGTTGTCAGCATTAAATAACCCATTGAGATTGATATGCTGTAAAACAAAATAAACCAAACCAAACCAAATCAGAAATTTAAAAGTTTAAAGATATCACCCCTGTATTTTTCATATTTTCAACAAACTTGTAATGCAGTATTTATTGCATTTTTCTCCCGTACCTTATTTATCTTCAGTCTAATAATAAACTTTATTGATGGATCAATAAAACCATTATTAGACTGAAGAAGTTCCCTGTTGTGATAAAACACGATATGTAGAATTTCTGTCTGAATTTCTGTCATGAGAAATTATAATTATTTACAGTATTTACATTAGTCGGACTATTGTCCTCATCTTTGTCGCCATATTTGTCACAACGTTTCGGCCGTTGTACGCTCTGGCCTTCTTCAGGTGGTTAGAATTTCGAACCGAACCCTTTATTTCGATCACTGGGGTAGACTGTTCTAGTTCCACGAGCCATGTTTGATGGATGTCAGTTGAACTTTCAGAGGGAAAATTACCAGGAGATAACTGATAACTGACATCCATCAAACATGGCTCGTGGAACTAGAACAGTCTACCCCAGTGATCGAAATAAAGGGTTCGGTTTGAAATTCCAACCACCTGAAGAAGGCTGGAGCGTACAACGGCCGAAACGTTGTGACAAATATGGCGACAAAGATGAGGACAATAGTCCGACTAATGTAAATACTGTACATAATACCTCATCTCAGAAATATAGACAGATTATAATTATTTGTACTATTTTTTTTTACTGTCCTTATCATATGTCCCCAACCTTACAAACCAACACCTTGATCCACTAGGCTATTATCTACTATTATCTATTATCCACTAGGCTATTATCATGCAGAAATTAGGTATGCAATCCCTGGGCCATAAAACTGTCTACTTCGACTCAGTGGAACGAGAACAGTCTAAACCCATACATTAAATAAAGGGTTCAGTTAAGAATTCCATGTAGGTTACCCAGATTGATATAAACCTGATGAAGGCCAGAGGGCACAATGGTTGGAACATTGTGATAACAAGAACAAAAAATGAGGAGAATGGTCTAAATTTAAATGGTGTAAATACATTATGATGAAGTTGTTTTTCACCATTTTGTGATTCAATTACTAACAATTAGTCTGATATATAAATTTCCGTTTTGCTATTCAACTTTATTAATACCAGATTAAGTCCAGTCTTGCAAATATAAATAAAAAACCCTGAAATCAAGATCCTCAGAAGTTGCCTCACTCTCTTGGCCTTGTGCAAGATTAAATTTAATAAGTCTCAATCAACAACACCCACCCAAAAGCTAAAACGGGCCTCAACATTATTCCAAATAATGTAAATCTATACTCAGCCATGTTGAAACATCTTCACAAGTCTAAGCAACTGCTATGTGAATTGTAGCAAAAAGAGAGGTTGCTTGTTTTGGGGTTTTCCTTAGCACAAGCTTTGATGGTAAGGAGAACTCTTTTGTTGAAAGAGCTTATCTCCAACAAGCAACCTTTGTAACTTTATGAAACAGATGCAAATATTAATGGGAGTGTTAACATTAGGTAATTTCACTACAAGAAAAAAACTGAAGGACTAAAATAACTGGACCATCAAGTCAATAGATAAAATATATAACAAAATGAAATAAATTAAAAAATAAACACATAGATGCACAAACACACACACATATATATATATTTTTAGAATTGGACATAGTCCGACAATTTATTTAAAGACATTTATATATATTATGTTTAACGTTCTTTTTTTTTTTTTTTTTTTTGCTTAAATACTTTTATTTAAATATTTTAAATATTTATTTAAATATTTAGTATTAAATACTTTTTTTGTTTAAATACATTTGCTTAAATACTTGTATCTATAAAAAAAAAAAAAAAGAACGTTAAACATAATATATATAAATGTCTTTATATATATATATATATATATATATATATAGATATGTGTATGTATGTGTGTGTGTGTGTTTCATTAAAGATGACAGACAAGATACTGAAATTAAGCTTTTTATTTAATTTTTCTTGTGTTTGAACAAGTGTTTTCTTTTTTGGACACAGTGTGTGTAGAAACTGTCCAAATGTCCTGTAATTCCAAACACTTTTGCCTATACCTTTAGCCATTATCAAAGAGGATTTTATTTTATTTTTAATTGGGAGTATAGGTTATATGTATGTTTCTAGACTTATATGGATATTTTATTTTCCAAACACTGTTAGCATATTGTGGCCATGTTCGTAGTTAATATTATTGAGTGTTGGCCTTTTCTTTTTTATTATTATTATTATTAAGGCTTCCATTATTTTTAATCTTTTTTTATATGTGGATGAGGTTATTATGTTTGTATTTTCTACTAGTACGTTTCAGATGGAGTCTGGTAAGTTTGTGTATGTGTTTAAATGTGTTCTAATAGAGCTATGGTCGGTAAGGCATGTAGTAGTGTGACTGATGTATTTATTTATGAATTCAGTTTGATCAGGAACTCGGTTCCTTAAAGGGCATTTTGTAAATATATAATTACATAGATAATTATATTACATTATCCTCAAAAATAACAACACATCAACAAATCAAAATTAAACAAACATTATTTATGAGTTTGAATGTGCACACACACGTGTGTGTGTGTACATATATATATATATATATATATATATATATATATATATATATATATATATATATATATAAGGTCATCCCATAAGTTCTGTCCGAATTTTAACTTTTTGTTAAAATGACTGAAATTTAAAGAGTATTTTATAATGTCTAATGGAGCTGAACATTATTTTTATGTTTAAATGCATTTAAACTGATCAAATTTTATTTCAGAGAACAATAAAATTAAATTTTGTTTGATTAAAACCCTGCTTACATGGAAGTACCCAAGAATCATTTGAGGCACATAATGCTTTATGAGTTCAAGAAAGGAAACTCAGCACCCGAAGCGGCTAGAAACATTCACTCAGTTTATAGAGATGAATGTGTGAATGAAAGAACTTGCAGAAGATGGTTTGCAAAATTCAGAGGTGGAGATTTCACCCTTGAAGATGAAGATCGAACCGGATGTCCAGTTGAGTTTGATGAAAAGCTTCTTGAAGAAAATCCTGCTTTATCAGTTGAGGAATTGGCAGTGGTTCTCAGTTCAAACCATACAACTGTTCATCGTCATCTTCAACAACTTGAAAAGTTCCTAAACTTGGAAAATGGGTGCCTCATGAATTATCTGAAAACAACCTCAAATCCCAAGTTGACATCTGCTCTTCTCTCCATTCTCGCCAACTTGTTTGGATAGACTTGTGACTGGCGACAAAAAAATGGATCTTTTATCGAAATGTTAAGCGTCGTAGACAGTGGCTTGGTAAAGGGGAAGGACCCCAGTCACAGCCGAGAAGGGAACTTCATGGGCAAAAGGTTCTTCTTTCAATCTGGTGGGATTGCCAAGGAATAATCCACTTTGAATTCTTACCAACTAATGCAACAATTAATGCTCAAATATACTGTCAGCAATTAGAGCGTTTGAACCAAGCTTTGAGGAAAAAAATGATCTGCTCTAGTGAATCAAAAATGGGTGATGTTTCATCAGGACAATGTGCGACCACACACAGCAAGAATCACGACACAAAAGATCAAAGAACTTGGTTGGGAGAAAATTCCTCATCCACCATATTCTCCCGACCTTGCTCCTTCAGACTACCATTTGTTTCGTAGCTTACAGAATCATTTGGAAGAAACAGCTTTTGTAACACAGGAAGAGGTTAAAACTGACATTTGTGAGTTCTTCAAATCAAAGCCAAAAGAATTTTACAGTAATGGAATTAGTAAGCTTGTTAATAGATGGAATGAAGTCATAGATAATCAGGGAAAATACATTGTTGATTGAATCTGTAATTAAATGTAACATTTGGTCACTTGTTTTCTTTATTCAAAATTCGGACAGAACTTATGGGATGACCTTATATATATATATATATATATATATATATATATATATATATATACATACATACATACATACATACATACACACACCTTTATTAATCAAAAACTATTCACACAAAAGTATCCAGCATTTTCCATCAAAATCTTTTATATATGTAAGGGTGCTTAAAACTTTTTACCTGACCCACTTCTAAAAATTAATATTTTAATTTTTAAGCAATAGATTTTGTAAAATGCATCATACCAAAAAGTTTTAGCATTCCCTCATAAATTCATAGCATTTTTATTTGGTTATTAAAATTATTTTCCTTATCATTTTATGATCTTATGTCACTTTTCGGGTAAATTATGTATTCCCTCATAAAAGAAAAATTCCAGTTTTCTGTTCATGAATTCTTTGATAATTTTTTTAATATCATTATTTCTTGAAACTGACCAGACAAATGTAGTGAAGTAAAGGTAACAAGGTTTGGAGAATATATATCACATGTAGAAGAATTTCCCATCCTAGCTCTATGATCATTTGATGTAAGAGGATGAAGCCTATGATGCAGTAAAACCATTGGTTATTTTTTTTTTGTTAAGCAGTGTAATTATTCATGCTGTAAGTCTTACAGCATGAATAATTACACTGCTTAACAAAAAAAAATTTTTTTTGAAATGATGTTGAGACACCAAACATCTTTTGAGGGTGCTGAATCTGAAAATGACCTTACTTTTTCTTGGTTAGCTACTGTTTTTGCTATACAGAAATGCCCCATTTTTGGAAAAAAAAAAGCATTTTTTTTTCATTTGTTTTCTGTCTATATGATATTAACTGATGGCAATATTTCTCAAAATCGTAGAGACCTCTCAATTCATATTTAAACCAACAAATATTGGTCTGCTTACTGAGAAATACTATTTTTGTAATAAAAATCAGATCCAAAGACTTTAAAAATGACACAATTTAATATACCAAGACCAACAAGTATTTTCATCAAATCATTTAATAAACTAACAGCAGAAATAAAACCTTCATGGACATAAGAACTACAGTAAATATTTTCTCTTTTTTGATTGTCATGTTCAGTGTTATTTAATTCCCTTTTGATGTGCCAGCAGTATCATGTACAATGGAATAGGTGCATTCAATTGGGATGTCTTTACTTGTAGTTTCTTTCCAACTGTTAAAACAAAATGCTCTCAATGTGCTTGGCTTCCTTCCATAGTGATGAAATAAATTTATGAATATCAAACAGATTTTAGGATTTAATTTTCTTGATGTCATCTTAATTATCAGGTTTACTAAAGTGTATTATTCATAAAGTTTATCAGTTAATTTTAATTTTGTCGATAAATTGGAAAAATTTGGTACTTCTATTTTAAAATCTTTGACTCAAAAACACTTTTTTCTTATAAAAATAGTTTATTTCAGGTGGCTGACATAAATTGCCTAGCCTACCTGAATTGATGGGTTTCTATGACCTTTATTAACTAAATTTTGTGATCAGCCAAGATTGTAAATTGATCTTTTTTTCCAAAAATGAGAAATTTCAGTACAGCAAAAATGGTAGCTAACCATGAAAAACTAAAATCATTTTTGGAATCAGCACCATCAAATTAGCTAAAAAACAGGTTTTGTTTCTTGGCACATAAATTGTGTTGACAAATGTTATTAACTCTAGTAGTTAATAGTTTATCTACGCCCCAGTAATATTTCATAAACAAGTCCCTTTGAATCCTACAAATCACACAACTTTTCCCCAGTAGATTATGTTTCAGATCCTGACTCTTACCATCATTTTTCTTCATTTTGGATTCTCAAAATAAACCCAGTTTTCATCTTCAGAGACTATCCTGTCCAATTTCCTTTTATCTGTTAATCTACAAGAGAAAGATAGGTAGTGAAATGATGACCTATGTTTATTTGCAAAAGTTCATGTTGAACCCTTTTTCCTTGCAACTGAATGTTTCTAAACAATATACACCTGAATTGTTTACTCATTGTATAAGCAATTAACTTAAAAAAAAACACTTTTAAGACATTCTGTATTGTATAAAAAGATAACATAGGAACATTTACATTAATGGACAACAAAGTATGTCCTTTTTTCCCTCTCTCTCGCACACACATACACTTGAGAGTCGGGTCAGACCTAGCAATGTATTTCATGGGTCGGGGAAAGATTTGATATCATAAAAAGTAATAGCATATCTAAAAAAATTGACAGTCTGAAACCCAAACATTTAACCAATCTTTCTGTTTTGTAGAACCATCAGAAGATATCTTTCCATCTTGGAGGGCATCAACACATCTTTCAGTCTTGGAGGACATTAACAGACATCTTTCAGTCTTGAAGGGAATCTTCCATTGCCTACCATGCAATAGTTTTGGGGGATTCAAGAGCAAAACTGCTATTTGTAAAAACAAGCCTCCTCCTGGTGAAAGAATAACATACTGATATGCTCAAATCAATTTGGCAAACGTTTGGAGTGACTGGTACCAGAAAATCTCTCACTGTATTGTTGTGCTACAAAAAACAATATGCTGAATTTCTTTACTTAAGTTGATGAACTATTAGGCATTTTTGTTTCTTTAGATGGATATGTGAGTAATGGTTGGCAGCTTGGAAAGAGAAATAAGCAAGCAGTTTGAATTCTACTGGTATTCATATGTTCACTTTTGTACAAATACTGTTAGGAAAGATAAGAATCTATCTCTTCTTCCACCGGCTATGTGTTAAGTAATAGAGCAGATTGGCCTCTCCAGCCTTGGTTGACAACAAATCTAGAGGTAGTGACTCAATAAAAACATTCATTCTCCAGCAGACTAGGATGCCCATTAACTTGGTTTAACTTAGTCTAGCAGAAGGTCACTAATGTGGAGCTCTCAGAAAAGTTCAGACTCACTACAGTAGATTTGATTGTTGGGTTTAAAGGCATATCAACCTTCGTTAGGTCACACTACAGTAGAAATGACCTGCAAGATATATTTGCTAATCACTGTTTCATGTCAAGTTTCTTCATTTACGTTGTCTGGCATAAGGCTTGCAAATGTGGCATGTTCAGTGAGAATCAAGCTAATTACAATAGTAATGGTCTCCCAAAATAATATAACAGAACTTCAGATTTTCTGGGGAAGGGCTTCTTAGATGAGTCAAAAAATTTTCACAACACTGGGGGGGCACACATCACAGCAGGAAGAGTTTTCTCATGTGGATTTGAGTTCAGTATTGAGTGACACTACTGGGATTTTTCTTATGCTTCCAAAATAAAGATCAGAACTTAATTAATGTTAGGCAACTTATCTATATAATAAATGCGAATGTCAGTGAGTCACACTTTTTCAACTTTACTCCTAGAGGCCGTAGCCCAAAATATCATGCCATTTTAGAATCAGGCAGATTCCATGAGCAAATTAAAAACATTCCAGGGTGAATCCAGACCCACAATCCTGAAATTTGGGATTCCCAATTTTTCATTACTGCAATTGTTTTTGGCAATTTTTTTTTTCTTACGTGAATTTTGGCAATTAATTTTTTGTATGATAATTTTTATAACTTTGAAATAAACTTGGGAATAATCAAAATTAATTGCAAAATCCAGCAAAAGTCACCCATGAAATAAAAATAATTGTTTGTATGGAAAGTAAGGACCTATGTACATCAAATTGTCTTTAAATTAAGTGGCAGCGGAAGAATTATCATTGAACTTTTAAAAGGTAAACTTAAATATTAATGCAATTCTTAAATGCAGTGATCAATTTTGAGTTCTTGTGTAGTTTATAGTTCTCTATCTCTTCTACCCTTCCCTAGATTTTGTGATGAAGGCCCGATCAAGAGCCTTCCACAGGAGCTTGCTTAAATGCCACTCAATATGGCGTCCTTTAAGCTAGTTAAAAATATATTTATTTAATTCTATTCAAAAAGCAATGCAGATAAAAGACAATATAAACACCACCACTAATACTAACCTACTTCAAAATCTATATTTTTTATATTTATTAGAATATGCTATATAAAATATTTCCCAAAGGACCTTCATCTGTTTTGTGGACATTGAGGTTATTATTATTATTTGTTTTATTCATGTTCATATTTTTGAAAAGTCACCAGACACAATTTTGAAATGACAGAGTCACCAATTTAGGCAAATTGAATATCTCTCTTTCCTGTCAAATAATGATTGTCTATAAATGACAACATCTCTTATGTTCATTTTCACACTGAAATGAGAGTTTACAAAGCTTTATTCATCTACAGAAGAAGTTTACAAACTTGTACAATTTATGAGAACTAAATGTAAGAAGGTGTGGTACAACAAAAGATTTATAGGTATTCTATTACACACACACTAATACTCTTGAGAAAATAATGAATCAATGGTACTCCCCCAGCTATGGATTAAAGAGAATAGTATGAAGGACAATTTTATAGCCTTGGGTCATAGCCATTCTACAAAGAAAACTGTATTCAAACTGGTATGGTGAAGCACAAGAAAGGTATTCCCTGTATTAAAGATTTGTTTGGAAATTCACTGCAACTGATTCTCCACTAGCCACCTTGGATTTTACCCTAATTTTGGATCCTAGAGAGGAAGTTGAGAGTTGAGAGTACCAGTTGCAACACATAATCTCCTAAAATCCACAGACTCACATGCTGTCCCTTAAATCATTCTTTGGGGTGGGAAATGATAACCTTGTAGTTGTGATTCAGATAGTATCTTCCACAAAACCCCACTGCATACATTATATATTACTTCAAACATTATTATAGTAGGTATTTCATATTAGAAATAGATGCCTCATTTTTATTCATTAGAGTATGCATTATGATTATTTCATATACAAAGTGCCCATTATAACAGTTGAAGTACTAAAAATGTTGGATTAAAAATAAATCCATTAATTCTTTAGAAAATACATATAAGTAGATATATGTTTATAGAAACACATTATATATCTATTACTATAAAACCAGTGATTACATGTGTCAATCTTATGGTTATCTAAACAGCTGGATCCTGAGAGCCTAAAGATTAGTCTATAAGGGTAACTACACTTGCAGATTTACACAGGATAAGTTGCACAAACCTCCAAGATAAGTAGTGGTAACCATAACATAACGTAAATTTAAGGTTAAAACTAACTTCTCTAGCTCAGCTGAAAAAAATAACAGCCTTTTACCTGATAAAACTGCATAAACCTGAAATATCCTACTGTGTAAATATTTATTTCTAAAAAAAAATACCAGTGGAAATGCTGGTGGCAAAACATTTAGAAGCACAGAAATAGCCAAGCTCAAACTGATGGAGATAATCTTTCACTTTGTACAAATGACTTTGTGAAAGGGAAGAATAGGAATAGACAATGAAACTGACATTGAAAAGAGTTCTTAATTAAAAAGAATTTACATAGAGTAATTATATAAATTTGTACAGTATTTTGGACAAAAGGATTTTTCCCTTATTTTTTTTAATTATAAGAACAGAAATTTATTTTAGATCCTTTATTTGTTTCTGAAAATTTTTATAAAGCTAAATTAGGACCATTTTCTTAATTGCTTGAAAGCAATCATTCTGACCATCTAAAAATTGTCTACATCTTTTCAAAGCAATTGATACAAAGCATACTGGACACAAATGATTATATGAATTTTAAATATTTAAAAATGGGCAAGGTTCAGTACTTCTCCTAGTGTATATAGAAGTATAAACATTTATATAATATAAACATAGAATGGGAAAATATCATAGCTAAAATCACATACAAACTGATTATTAGTCTTCAGATGCAATGTAAACAAATATATTTTTCATAACACGAAAAGTAAATCAAGAATGTCCTTGGCCATTCAGTGGGCCATGATAATTAATTAAAAATGTAATTACACAAATACTAACAATTTTAAAAGAAAACATTTTTCAAATCACCAACTGGAAAACAAGTAATTAACCAGTAAAGAAAAGTTTTGCATCAAGACACAAAATTGCATGACATTTTTCTTTTAAAAATCATAATTTCATATGAACAAATTTTTAAGGTAGTTTATTTAAGTTTTTTTATATTATTTTTATCTTCTTTTTTGTTTGTTTGCTTTGTTTGTTTTTTTAAATGATCCATTCTTCTAGGGTAGTGAAATCAGTAGTAATACATTTGTTTTGAGATTCTCAGATTAAATATTTTTACAAGTGTCATCCTTTTGTTATTTTTTACAATTCTTCAGCTGTTAAATTAATACTAATATATTTTGAGATTCTCAGATGAAGTAATTTCATTATTACACTTGTTTTATTAGTTTCTTCATCTTTTTCTCACTGTTTATTAATGTTCTAAATTGGGAAATTAGTTGTAACACACTTAAGTTGTTTAGAGATTATTAAATGAATTATTTTCATAATGACAGATTTTATTATTAAATCCTTTGGTTAATAAGGCAATAAATTGTTGCACTCAGAATTATTTACATGCTTGATAAGCATTTGCAACATGCAGTCATTTGGTACATTTTAGAAATCTAAAAACTATCTTCATGAAAAAGCTTTGAAGAGTTTTCTGAGGAAAGAAAATGTTAAAGAAAAAAACAAAAGAAATAAATGATTTTGTATTTGAAAAAAGAACCACATTGGAATTAATACCTATTAATTACCATTTAATGCAAATATATCTTTCAGTAAAATCTTAACAAAACTGGCTTATTTCTTCTGAAAATTTGAATATAAAGAAATTAAAAATAAAATGTTATGAAATTACATTTGATAAGTGAATTAAAAAAATAAAAAAGGAATAAATACCAGCCTTTGATTTCAGACAAATTTAATCAAAGACTATTAACATGCACCAATGAACAGGTCTCCTTTTCTATATTACTTACTACATTTAGCTATTTATTTTTAGCTATTTATTTTTCCTATCTTGAAAGTCAAATTATAAAAATTAGTTAACAAATATAAATAATTTAAAGAGTAAAGAAAAATAGATCAGCTGTGATAACAGGCAGCAAGATGAAGTAACAAGTCAAAGCTATCTTCATGAAAAAGCTGCAAAAACTTCATACAATTTATTGCTCGGAGAGAAACAAAACAAAAAATAATTTAAAAATAGAGAAAATATACAAAGAACTAAATATACCCCCCCACCTCCAACTAAATAAATAAATACATGCATAAACACTTGCACACACATATAAATGAAAGATGGCAGAGAAAATCTAGGTCACAATTATTTGCAACAGAATAACTGTGGGGCCTAATAAGTGTGTTTCCTTACTGTTTTTTATCCTGACTTTCTTGTCTTGGAACTCCCCAACCACCACCACCACCATCATTACCACCAAACCCTGACCCTCACCAACCACAGAGTGTGGTTTCTCCCAATATAGAACTATCAACAAAGTTAGTAAATTAGGTTGGTTGGTTGGTTAGTTGTTGAAGATAAGCTCTTTCCACAAAAGTTTCGTCCTTACCATCAAAGCTAATGCAAATGAAAACACCAAAACAAGCAAATGCTCTGTTATTAGACAAGCAGCAGCAGTTACTAGACTTATAAAAATGGTTTGACATAGCTGAGTATAAATTTACAGTGTTTGGAATAATGATGAAGCTGGTTTTGACTTTTCTGGAGGTTTATTCATATATGTGAGCACTGTAGTGGTTTTAAAATCAATGGGCAGAGTTCAAAATCCAGCCTAGTGTGTTGTGTTCAATTTCACATGAATGCTCTTGGGAAAAATCATGAATCAATCACTTCTCCCCATCAACTATTGCTTAAATTGCAGAATAAACAGCCAATTTAGAAGGAAAACTCCAAATTCAAAACTGTATAGAAAACAATGAGAAACCACTCCACTATCTTTTAGAAATCATGGCAATTTAAAGATGATAAATAAACAGAATAGGTGGAGAGTCATGATCCCCTAAGTCCTGAAGGGACATAGCATTAAGAAAAATATTGATATTTAAAAAGACTGAAAAGAATTTTAAATGCTGGCTTTCTTGGCTGACAAATCAATTACTCTAACAGCCAAAGATGAGTGAAAAAAAATATAAGATAAGGTAACAAAAAGATGAATCAAAACTAATAATGAAATGTCTGTGGAATCTGAACATGCATTGGAATAGCGTAAGATACCTTCCAAAAGCTAAGCAAAGTATTAAGGAAACAGGAAAATTTTGTTAAAAACAAAGAAAAGGGTGCTAAACTGCTACGTAATCTTTTTATATGGCAGTGAATGCTGGACAATTTCCTCACAGATGATGAGGCAACAGAAATGTTGTTCTGAGAATACCATGAATAGAGCATGTGGTAATGAGGAAGTTTTAAGAAAGATGTAAACATTTTAAAAGAGACACTTAGGTTCAGAAAGAGATAGTTGAAATTTTGAGGACACACAATGAAGAAAGAGGGCTTGGAAAATTTGACACACACAGGACATAGTGAAGGTAAAAGGAGCAAAACAATTAACCTACCTAATGTAAATGGATGGCAGAACAAGGACTGGGAGAAATAGTAAGGGGACAAATATTAGAGTTATAAAACATAGGAAGTTGTAAAGAGTCACATCCTAAAGGGACACAGCACATAACAAAAACAATTTGGGAATATCAGAGCTAATGTAATACCACTAATTTTAAAAAAAAGAAAGATCAGCTAAAGACATCATGATAAAAAGATCAAAATTATGGTTAAAACTAATACTAAATTACATGTTATAAACTTTCTATCAAGAGAGAAACATTCATAATGATTCAAATTTATTTCTGATAAATGTGTAAAAGATTAAGGTGTTTTTCTATTAATTTTGGGGGTAGTACATGTGTTATAGCCTAAGAAAGGTCTAAAGATTGTTAATCTACAAAAATTATTTTCCTAAATTTTTTTCCTTATTTTTAATGAGTGGACCAGTCTATCTAAGTAGTACCAATTTTGGTCCAAACAGTTATTTGCTATTTATTTTAGACATCAACAAATACAATAACTGTATAGAATCTATATTAACATTTAAACATTGAATAAGAATTTTCATGAAGCAGGTTTCATGCCTAACTTGTTTGATTTTCATATCTGTTAAATTACACTCATGCATTCCAAGATAATCAGGGCACTTTGATGTGTAATGGTTAGTAAGCTTGTCTCGCTAGATCAATTATGACTGAGTAGTGAGTTTGATCCTCACTGGGTGCCCCATACTTTCGACTTTGCACCACATCTAAGCTATGCTTAGAAAACCACTATTCCAAGATAATCATACAACAGGATGTAATTTTCACAAATAATTTCTTGTGAGATTTTGATTGACTGATCAATTTGTTTTTTTACAGCTTATCGCCCCATTGTGAATAACTTAAAGCCAAAACATATTTCAGATTCTAAGAATTCTTTGTTGTTTTTTGTGGGGGTGCAAATAAATATGCATTAACAATTTTTTTTTGAAATTTTTTTATAAAGATACAAGTCCTACTATTTAACGTTTAATGTTTTTCTTTTTGTCATATTCTTTCATTCTGTAATCCCCTTGCATCTTAGTGACTTTATTGTCTTGCTTGGGATGAAGAAAAAAAATATAGCTGGGAAAAGAAGAAATGGATTCATACTTTTCCCAAGGGTATTTGCACATAAGTAACTGTAATAGACTCAACTGGAATTTGAACTTGACTATCCAATTTCTCATTCCGAGCTGCTATCCATTACACCATCTGCGCATCCAATTAGTTGTGAGAACTTAAAGCTATTTTTATGTCTATAAAGCAGATCTTCTCTCTATGCTTGTTTGTGTACATCATTTCTCAACACTATAATTCTGAACATATAACAACTTTTTAAACTCAAATGAGGCTTCAGATTGATCCTCAAACTTAGTAATGAAAAAGAATAAGAAATCCAATTGTACTGGCCTCGTTCAATAAATAACTACCATCAAATAAGGATAAATATTTTTGTTTACATTATTACAGTGCACTCATGGTTGGAGAGATACAAGAGTCACTTTTATTTTCTTCAATCTAAATAAATAAATGGCAAGTTCTGTCTGTCTGTCCATGTGTCTGAAACTCCTCTAACTCGGGTCACATTTATTCTATACCATTTTGGAATCAGGAGAATCCTAGGATTGAAAATCTGTTCTTCATTTGGTGCTTGAACATCCAGCATTGGGTTTTGTGTCCAGATTAGGAAGGAACAGTTAAAAATTCAAATTTTAAAATAACTGAAAAAAAATTAGTGATTTTAAAAGTTTTTAATTAATATTAACACAAAAACTGTAGAATTTTAAATTTTTTGCTTTAAATTCACTTTAAAATATCTCTAAAACTTTGTGAATTGAGGAATTTCTTCAAAATGTCAAGGAATCAGATTTAAAGGGAGGGGTTTTGTGATATGAGGTTTTGAAGTTTTGCAGAGTTTCTGATGTGAAGAACTCAATTTTCAGTTTAAATTGGAGTTTTGGCCCAAATCAGTCTTTTGGCCAAAATTGGATTTATTGCCTGGTTTAGAAGTTCCATGGAATCAATTGAGGAATTCAAAATTATTTCTTCAAATATGAAATTATATATTCTCCAAGCTATCAGTAAAGTAGTAGGGTAGACTGGGCTTTCTACCCTTGGATAGTAGATAGTATATAGGAGAAGGAGTACTTTGAATTCAAAATCATGGCAAAAAATGAGAAACCACTATCTTTCCCAAGAAATTATGACAGTTCACAGGTGATAAAGAAAAAGCAATTTGTGATGAGCTATGGTTCTCTTTGTTAGGAAGGGACAAGCCATTTAGCCCCCAAAAAATAGTACACCGCTACCACTATTTTCATAAAATATTTTTTTTCTAAAGCTAAAATAGTGGGATTTTATTATTTTTAGTGGAAGATAACAGATTCAATTTGGGTACTCCCAGGTATTGTTTATGACTATACTCTACAGAATTGAAATTTGCCAAAATTTTATGTTGCTATCAAAAAAAAAAAAAAAATAATACACCACTTTGAAAAAACATTATTTAATATGACCATCTTTTTTGCAATCACTGCAAGGTTTGTTCAACTCTGACAAGATGCATTTTTTCAAATGGATTTTGTTTATAGTGTGCTTTACTAATCATCTGAAATGATAAAATAAAAAAAATGTAAGAAAATTATTATATTATTTAATTAAAAAAGCTTTTAATTGCTTTTATAAAAAATACATATTAAGGATACTATTATCTTAAGGAAAAAAAAATTTGATGAATGATGAATTTTTACAAGAATTTTTTCATTTTTAAAAAATTTTAATTAGAAAAATTTAAGTTTTAAGTCTTTTAAAATGGTGTATTAATTTCAGCCTTTTAGATATTAAGTGAAAACTATATTTACTAATCATAAATAAAAAAAGCTTAATACAAGTCATCAAATACTAGTATCTTTTAAAAAATTTTGAATTTTTTTGTATATGTATAAATGTGGTGATTTTTATAATTACAGGCAACCATACAGAACATTATCAGAAAGTAAGAACAATGACTATAGTAAATTTAAAGCTAAAATTTCTAAAATTCAATAAAACATTACATTATGGAGAATATTTTCATAAGTTTTTAAGATTACTGAGTACTTAAACATTTATATAAAATGGTGCTCACATCATTCTGTTCAATTATGTTGTACAGATAAATTCTCTGTAGAATAACATTAGATCTGTCATCATGCTATCATCATGTCAACACCTTAAATAAAGAGCTACTGTCGGGTTAAAAAAATGCCTTTCTGCAATATTTTAAACTTCAAGTAAATAATATTTGTTTTAATTATACTTTAAATCAGCTAATATTCCTCAAATAAAGTTTTACAAATGTATATTTTATTTTTGGAAGATTTTTTTATAAAGTGAATTACATTGTGATGAAAGACAACTATAAACTATTTTAGCAAAAAAAAAAAAATTAAATTAGTTTTGAAAATCAGCAAAGTATTTTGCTTATTGAAAATATTAAATTTAATCTATTAGCTTGAAATTAAAACTAAAATAAAAACTTCAAGAAATTTTCCCCTAGTTTTTGATTCATTAAAACTGTTTATTATGAATAATTAATTCGAAGATTAAAATGCATATAAAATTTTGTACACCCGTGTTAAACAAGTAAGAAGGGATGAATCTGAAGCTCTGCCAAATTATATATTAATTATAATAAAACTTTAGTAAAGAAAATATACCAAAATGAAGACAATTGATTTTTTGAGACAAATTAATTATGTTCTTAATCTACTTTTTTTTTTATCTTTGAATTTCTTAAATCAACTACAGCAAACCCAAACCAAAACTATTCGCTCCTAATGGAATGACAAGATCTGAGATAGGCCTCAAGTTCTTGGCAAGAGATGCACTATAATATGGCCTTTATGGAATCAGTGTTCTACTTTTTGTTTCAGTACATTCAATACTCAACTGGATTTAAACCCAGTAATATGCTACACACATCAAACACTTTTACTTTCTGTTTCTTCTGTTGTTTTTTAGTGAGTATTTTGAATCAGCCATGCTGAAACACAGCACTTACAAATTGTTTGAGTGGAGGCAACATCTTTTCTATCATTATATTGTTGTAACCTTCATCATTAATGATTTTGTTGATGAAATACAACTTACCAGTGCCACTGGAATTTATTCAATCCCAGACGTGTTTTTTTACCAAAATGCTTACTTAACTGTAGATACCAAATACTTGCACACCTTGCCATGACTGCTAAATTCATTGGATACCATCAGACACAAATAGGTTGATTTTTGTTTCACCTGACCATAGTACACAGTCCTCAAAATGATAAATTTTTATCTTTATTCTTCTGCACAAACTTCAAATATTGTAACTTGATTTCAGCAGTGTTCTCCTATATAGCTGTCAGCCACATAAACTGGTTTTGTTCCAGGTATATTTGATTGCTGTAGTAATCTAAACTTTGACCTCATTAGCAAGATTCAGTCAATTTTTCTGGGTCTTCATTAACCAATCCCCTGATACAACAAATTTGAACTTAGTGTCACCTTGCAAAGTTGAAATGGCTGCCTCAGTATATTTCAAACATTTCAACTTTACTTGTGATATCACACAATTTTGGCAACACTTATTGCTTAATATTAATCTTGTAGTTATTTTTTTGTTATCTGATATTCATTTTGTGGAAAGAAAAACTATTTGTTCACATGAGAAGATAGTTCTTTCCAATGTGATGCCATTATGTTTTGTATACTGAAAATTATGACTTCATAAGAACCATTTTAAACATTATATGCTCTATTGAAATCTATTAAAAAATAAATAATGGTTTGAAAATATCTTGTCTATGTAGAATGAAAAACTTATTTCAAAGAGGTGTATGCTTTTTGGACAGTAACATTTTTGGCAATAGCATAACAATGCTGAGGACTTTGGGTCATAAGTAATTTTTTTTTTTTTTTTTTTTAGTGTATCACCCCAAGCAAGGCTGGAGGCCACTATCATGCAAGGGGTTATAGAAGGGTTGGAGGAAAAGCAGATAGGAGTGGTAAAGGAGAGGATGTGGAGAAAGAGAAAGACAGTGGATCAATCAAGGCAAGGGGGTTACAGAAGATTTGGAGCGAGAGCAGATAGGAATGAAAGGTGAAAGGATGTGGAGAAGGGAAGTGGATAGATCAAGGCAACTGGAGATGTCGATTGACGTTACACTTAAATAGTTGGAGATTGTATTTGTCAGGGAAACAGTAATACCTGATAATATCTGTTTTTGTTTAATGTTCCACTAGAAATAATAAAATCCTGCTATGTTTGGGTTAAAAGAAAATTAACTTTATAAAAAAAAAAATAAGTTGTAGATGTATCTTGATTCATGACTGGAAAAGGCTTTCTAATTTGGGATACATGATATTTTTCTTGGCAGTCACAATTGAAAGTGAATGAATTTGACAAATACGCAATTATTTTAAAATGTATTTTCTATAAAATTCACTTAAAACTTGATTGACAGAAATTTTGAAAATTTTAAAAGTCCTCCTTGTAATTTAAATTTGGAGATGCAAAGAACTTTTGTGTACGTGTCTAGATATTTTTCTAAAAAACAAGAAGTGGACTGTATAAGGAGCTGTGAGAGAAAGGCTCAAAAGAATATACAAACAAAAATTGGACATCACACACAGAGGCGTAGGATGGGTTTTGAGTGCTCAAAGTAATTTAAACTATCGTGCCTGCTCCTTAGCCATGAGCTGTTATAAGTTCTAGTTTCATACATACAGTGTAACCTGGATATAAGAGAGTTGTCGGGACCAGAGAAGAAGTCTCTTATATCAGGGTTTCTGTTATATCCGGGTTTGGTGTATTATATATACATTAACACAGGCTCTAATTTGGGACCATAGAAAATCTCTCTTATATCCGGGTTACACTGTATTTTCTCAACCTAATTAATTTTTTGTGCTCCTAAAAATTTAGCACATGGGGGTGGGGGGAAAGCCCTGTCCACACTATGTCACTAATCACACTGAACATTATTTATGATATAAAAGATTTATTTAAGGTGATATAATTTTTTTTAGAGGACAAATTATTAAATAGTTTTTTGTATTTTTTATAAGCAGTTTTGGGTTTGGTTTTTACAGCTTATAAACTGTTATTTAAAGTTGAAATGTATTTTGGATTGTAAGAAAAATTCTTTTTTAGGGAGCAAATATTGCATTAACATTTTTTTTTTTGAGAATGACAATGAGTTTTCTAGATACAAGTCCTATTATTTAACCCATATCTGGGGAAGATGAATACATACTTTTTGCAAGAGTATATAAAATGAATGCAACTAACACAATTGGAATTTGAACTTCAGCTCTCTGATTTCTCATTCCAAACTTCTATCCATTACACCACCTACACATCCAAGCTTATAGCACCAGCTATTCCCAAGATAGGATGACTATTACACCCTGCCAATACATCATAAATAATGGAATATTCCATTTTGATTGCATGGAAATATGGAAAAGACATATCTGAGATGCTACTTGATTTCAATGAGAAAATGAAAGGAAGAAGGGAAGATAGAAGACAGAAGGGAAGATAGAAGTGTTTAACATCTGTTTCAGTGAAATGGAAAAGTTGCCAATTTCAAATCTTTTAAATCTTACTTGTTAAAATAACCACAAGTATTTATATTTATGACTGTTATTGTAATATTTTTTTAAAGTTACTCAAATATTTAAAAATGCAATAGGGGAATTTCTACGGATATTTTATTGCTATAGACCTTTCCATGAGCTTATTCAATCATTAACATAAGAATTAAGATTCAACAGACAATTCAAATAGGAAAGCCTGTGAAATTTTCACAAGTATTTCTAGTTATATATAGCAAAAACCTTTGCAAATAGGGAAGAGAGAAATTACATATCGGATTTTTTTTCTCTAGAATCACATTCTGTCAAGAAGTTATAAAAGAATTAGCTTGTGCGTTTTCCAATGCTTAACTGCTGTGGACATACTTATACACCTTTACAAAACTTACATTGTCTACTGTTGACATATATATACATTTTCAAGATGGTGTAGGCTTAAGATCATATCACTTTGATACACCAGATGCTGTAAGTTTGGATGTCTGAGTGGTGTAATGGATAACAGCTCAAAATTGAAAATCAGAGAGCTGACTCCAATTCCAGTCAGGCTCATCATATTCACTTACACACAAATACTCTTGGGAAAGGTAAGAATCCACCTCTTCTCCCTCCAGCTGTGGGTTAATTAGTAGGACTTGTCTCAGAAAATCATTATCTCCAAAAAGTTCTTGCACTGTAGCAGACCACCCACATTCCCTTCATATCCCATCAGCAAGAAGTAAGTTTGACTCAAACAGCTTCTTCCTACAATCCACTGCTCTGTAGAACAGACTCTGAAGAGGATGTTTTCCCAGATCACTATAATCTTAACTGGTTCAAGTCTAAAGTAAACTGTTATCTTCCTCTCCTATCCATATAAACTATCCTTAATGTAAACCCCTAACTCAAGTGGCCCCAAGCCTTGTATAGGGTGAACCTTATTGTTTAAAAAAAAAAAAAAAAAAAGAAAGAAAACATGGTGGTACTCTTAAAAAATCATCACCAACATCTTTATAGTCATTTATTTCTAATAAATGGCAATTTCCTATTTTCCTTTCAAAATCAGACCAGCATGGCCAGGAAGCAATGCTATAAAAATACAGCAGTGAAAATGTTAATGATGATTATTTTCTTGACAGACTTAATCTTTATTATTATTATCTCAAGAATGCACATGAATTCAAAAAATAATAAAATCAGTTAATCTTTTAGGTCCCAGTATTTTTTTTTTTTTTTTTTTACCCTGAATTACAGAAGGCATTAATAGATACAACATCCTAAAACACACACAGGAGGACAATTGAAAAGTTATACAGACATAACTAGAGCCTATTAAGTGCAATCCAATTAAATTTAGTAAAATAAGATTTTTAAATCCTTATGACACATGAAATAAATGAGAAGGGGGAAAAAAAAAAGATCACAGAGGTGAGAAGGTGAGTAGCTTAGAAATAAATCAGTAGCCCTCATAGGTAATGAGGTTGTTGGCCAGGTGTATTCAAAGGTAAAGTGCAATCACAATGTCATCAGATATAGTCACCTGTCAAGTATATTTTCCTTCACTGTCTTAACACACACAGAGAAATTTCATTATAACTCTTATGCAGGAACACTGATGCCAAGTCAAAGACACCCATTCCCTCAAAATTAGAATAACACTTTTTTCCAAATGTCTAGAATAATATTTTGAAAAATAAATAAGTAAAGCACTTCCTCTTTAGCCCATACTAATTATGTCACCAATTTCACAAACCAACAGTTTAATTCACTTGGCTATTGTACCATGGCAATAGATGAGATATCTCTAGACATGGGCATCAAGAACAATCTGTCACCATAGATTAAATAAAGGGTTCAGTTTGAAATTACCTGAAGGTTACTTTGATGACAAGCACCTGATGAAAATGGGGAGGGTACAACAGGCCAAACCGATGTGATAGTGATAACAAAGATGAGAACAATAGTCTGTGTGTAAATAATGATAACTACTTATCCAAGAAATTCTGACAGAAAATGTGATTTATGGTTTTTCACAAATCCGGCTGACATTATCTTAAAATGAAAAAATAAAAAATCTGTTCCATGTATGGTAAACTGACATTAATTTTTTTTTTTTTATAAGGTCAAAGAACCATTCAAGGTAGAGGGTTACTGAAGGAGTTTGTTGTATAAATAGTAAGAGGTACAGTTTATGAGGATATGTGGGACAGATAACGGTTAACCCTAGACTGGAAAAGGTTAAGATTGTCGTGGTTGGGGAAGCATCCTCTTGGGAGTCAGTTCCACAAAGTGGTGGTTCATGAGAAGATGCTATTCAAGTAGAATTTCTCACAAATGGAATAAAAAGGAATAAGGGTGGTTTGCTACAGTGTACATGGCATAGCAGGTCTTAGCCGTGAAGGTTGGAACTGGTGGAATTAAGGAATGTAACCTGTCTGAACATCTTCCATGGATATAGTGATAGAGTAGCAACATTTCGTAGCTTGCAACATTTCATCCATAGGAAAAGGGTTATATTGCAGAAAATAATTCATGGAAAGTGAAAATTGTGCATCTCATGTCCAGATATGGCAGCAGTACTCCACTTTGGGCATCATCTGGGTCTTGTAAAGGTAGAGGATAGCAGGAAGAGTCAGGTACAGGGAACTGACCATTAATCCAGCATCTTTAGTGGTTGATCGTATACTCAAGTTCTACTTAAGGTCTGAGGTGAGCTTAAGTCCCAATAGGCCTTTAAGGCAAGGAGCCTCCTTGAGAGAACACCCATTCATTGCAATAGATGAAAATTTGGGATCTGCTCAGTGATAATGGAACATTACTAGTCTGGTTTCTTAGGCATTAAATGTGACCAGCCATTTTTTGCCCCACTGAGAAGTTTGAGCTAGATCAGAGGAAAGATCAGTTGCCATGCTCTGGTCATTTAGAATTTTGGAGGTGTACCCATATACCATTTTATCATCTACATAAACTGTCATGTTAATTCATTTCAATGGTATATTTGTCATTTTCAGTCTTTTTTTCTTTTCTTTTTTTTTCTTTTTTAAAATAAAAGTTATGCAGAGGAATTCACCTACTAATTAATAAATCAAAGCCAGCTGTCAAAAGAAGATCCAAAAACTTGGTTAGCTTGATTGTGATGCTATCTGGTAACAGATGGACTTGAGAAAGAAGGATTGACTCAAAAACAACTACCAAGGAAAGAATAAAAGTGACAACCATTTCATATATTTTCATAACTTTTCAATTTTTTTTTTTCTTTTTTTAATTACAAGTATTATATTTGATGACATATTATAAGACACCACATTTTGTACAAAAGGACCCTTAGGTGTACTTTTGTCCAATATGATAAGATGCTACAAAATAAAAAATATTAACCTGAAAACTAAAGTCATACATTTAAATAGCCTTGTCAGATCTAGAGACTTTCATATGTATGTTATGCATGCTATCCAACTTGCTCAGAAATGTTTAAACTATCATCTGTATATAACTCATATCAATGTAAAAATGGCTTCAAATGAATAAATTTTTCAAATCCTAAAGATAATCCTTCATCAGACCCTAAGACTGGCCCTACAAAATCACAAAGGAGTTATACCCAATAACAAAAACCACATCACTTGAGCATTTCCAACAGAAGAAAAAAATAAATAAAGAAGAGTAGCACATATAACTAAAAAGAGAAAATAATAGTACAATCAAGCGTTCTACACTATCAAGAAAAAAAAGTTTGGAAGGAAGCCCCCATCAGTACTAGAAAGAATTATAATGTTGAACTTGAAAAACTAATTTCTCAAAAAATTTTTTTATAAATTTCAACAAACAGTAAGATTAAATATTTGATCAATGAATGCCATATGTTATCTGTATAGAAACAGGTAATTTTACAATTATCATTTCTCCCCCAAAACCAACTTGAAAAATATCTCCCAGGTTTTATATGAAAAGTGGAGGTATGTGGTAAGCTAATATTTAAACAGATTCTATAGACTATCAGGACTTGTATCTAGTCTAACTCCATAATACTATAATGTAAATAAGGGAAGTTTTATATGTGAAATTGAGGTATTTGGTAGGTTTATTTTTAATTAGATTCTGTAGACTATCAGGACTTGCATCTAGTCTAACTCTTAAACGTAAATTGTATGTGTAGGGCAGTGGGGAGGTTATAAGCCCTCATATACATTAAATATGGCTATAAAAAAACTTTTAAAAATGAAACTACTAATTTATGGTAATCAAATAAAAGGATTTAGAACATAGGAAAGGAAGCAGCAGGAGAATGCCTACATATGTGTTCTTCTAAAATCAAAACCTCTACATCCAAAATGGTTAAGGTGACATTCATGAAAGAAAGACTGGCTCCTAAAGTGTGGGATGCAAGTCTGTGACTCATTGGAAGATAAAGGTTTTTTTTCCTTTTTTCAACTTTGGCATCGTTTGCTCTAGTAGTCAATAACTTTGACCGAAAGCAATAATTGAGTAAAGCTTGTAGTAAAATAATAATGAGGAAAAATTCTTCATCTAAACATAACTACTAATAAAAAATAAAACTACTGGGGCAAGGAATGTCTTTTAATGCCACCAAAACAAAAATGCTCTCTTTTAACCATCTTAAAGAACTTTTTTTTTGCCTTTCATCAACATGGTTGATGCTAACCTCCAGGAGAGTGACACAGTGCACCTTCTTGGGCAAACATTTTCCACTGACATGAAGCGGAAAGATTATATCAAATCAATTGCTAAGTCAGCTGCTAGGAATTTTGGTTCAGTGTTGTGCTAAACAATTTTTCTCACCAAAATCCATCTTACATTTATAAGTCTACCAGAAGTTCATGCATTGAAGACTGCTGCCACATCTGGCCTGGTGCTTCTCTATATATTTGGAGATGCTTGATAAAATACAAAAAGGATCTGCAATATTATTGGTCCTAACCTGGCATCTTGGCTTCAGTCACTTTTTCATGGTAATTATTCTGATAAACTTTCCACTATATTACCTCAACTTTATGAATTTAAATGCAATACTAGAGTGATGGCAAGGTCTCATCATTTTACAGTTGAAATGGCTAGATGTAACAATAAGTTCTATATTAACAGTTTCTTTTTTCACACTTCTCACTTGTTTTCAAGTCAACTTTGATCTTCAAAAAATTTAAGTTCCTGTTTTTATTGTTCTCTCACTTTAATGTTTTTTCTTATATTCTTTCACAATCAATAACTCCTTGCATCTTAGTGGGTTTATTGCCTTGCTTGGGGTGAAATGATTAAAACAACAAACAATTGAACAAAGATTTTAACAAGTTAGGAAAAAAAGAAAGAATGAGAAAGTAGAGAAAAAAGAGCGTTATTATTTAATAGTGGTCAGATTTATTGGAGAAATTTTGACATGCTGATCCTATTTGCATACATACATTTTTCATTACATTATCATTTAAATGAAAATACAGAAAGAATATATTTTTTCCCAACAAAATGTCTTGAAAGATGTGAAGATGAGGCTCTTTTGAAAGCCAAGCCTTTGCTACCATAGACAAACAGGATATCCTGAATCAAATGAAGGACATAATTTTATTTTCTTAGAAATGTCATCAAAAGTTTGTCACAATGACAACTAAAGTCCATCCATGTTTTTGTCTCATGACCATTTTTACTGATAAAATTTTTTTTAAAAATTAAACTATTTCAGAAGAGAGAGAGAGAGCAAAGAAAAATGAAAAATATGAGAGACGAAAACTATGTTAGAAAAGAGAAGTAAAAAAAAAAACCAGCATAAGAGAGAGAAGTAAAGATGTGCATGAGAGAGGGTGAGAAGAGAGAAAACAAGTGAGAAAAAGAGATGGGGAGAGGAGACAAGCAAGAAAAAAAGAAAGGGGGGAGAGAGAAGATGAGGTAAGCAATAAAAGAGTTAAGGGAAGAGGGGCGATAAGACAAGTGAGAAAAGAGAGAGAAGAGGAGGAGACAAACAGGAAAAGAGAGAGGAGACCAGTGAGAAGTTAGAAGAGAGAGGGTTAGAAGTAAAGATAAGCACTAGAAAGAGAGGGCTAAAAGAAAAGCACAAAAGTGAAAGTTAGAAGTAAAGCGAGAGACAGACATACACGAGAGACAGACACACACACGAGCGAGAGATAGAGAGAGAGACACACACAAAGAGAGAGAGAGACACACACACACACAAAGAGAGAGAGAGAGACACACACACGAGAGAGAGAGAGAGACATGCATGAGACACACATACACACACAAAGAGAGACACACACGAGAGAGACACAAGAGAAACCGGAGAGAGAGAGAAAGAGTAGAGAGAGAGAGAAAGAGTAGAGAGAGAGAGAAAGAGTAGAGAGAGAGAGAAAGAGTAGAGAGAGAGAGAGAAAAAGAGCAGAGAGAGAGAGAAAAAGAGCTGAGAGAGAGAGAGAGAAAAACAGCAGAGAGAGAGAGAGAAAAACACCAGAGAGAGAGAGAAAAAAAAACACCAGAGAGAGAGAGAGAGAAAAAAAACACCAGAGAGAGAGAGAGAGAAAAAAAACACCAGAGAGAGAGAGAGAGAGAGAAAAAAACACCAGAGAGAGAGAGACACACACACGAGAGAGAGAGAGAGAGAGACATGCATGAGACACACATACACACACAAAGAGAGACACACACGAGAGAGACACAAGAGAAACCGGAGAGAGAGAGAGTAGAGAGAGAGAAAGAGTAGAGAGAGAGTGAGAGAAAGAGTAGAGAGAGAGAGAGAGAAAGAGTAGAGAGAGAGAGAGAGAAAGAGTAGAGAGAGAGAGAGAGAAAGAGCAGAGAGAGAGAGAGAGAAAGAGCTGAGAGAGAGAGAGAAAGAAAAACAGCAGAGAGAGAGAGAGAGAGAGAGAGAGAAAACACCAGAGAGAGTGAGAAAAAAAAACACCAGAGAGAGTGAGAAAAAAAAACACCAGAGAGAGTGAGAAAAAAAAACACCAGAGAGAGTGAGAAAAAAAAACACCAGAGAGAGTGAGAAAAAAAAACACCAGAGAGAGTGAGAAAAAAAAACACCAGAGAGAGTGAGAAAAAAAAACACCAGAGAGAGTGAGAAAAAAAAACACCAGAGAGAGTGAGAAAAAAAAACACCAGAGAGAGTGAGAAAAAAAAACACCAGAGAGAGTGAGAAAAAAAAACACCAGAGAGAGTGAGAAAAAAAAACACCAGAGAGAGTGAGAAAAAAAAACACCAGAGAGAGTGAGAAAAAAAAACACCAGAGAGAGAGAGAGAGAAAAAAAAACACCAGAGAGAGAGAGAGAGAAAAAAAACACCAGAGAGAGAGAGAGAGAAAAAAAACACCAGAGAGAGAGAGAGAGAAAAAAAACACCAGAGAGAGAGAGAGAGAAAAAAAACACCAGAGAGAGAGAGAGAGAAAAAAACACCAGAGAGAGAGAGAGAGAAAAAAACACCAGAGAGAGAGAGAGAAAAAAACACCAGAGAGAGAGAGAGAGAGAGAAAAAACACCAGAGAGAGAGAGAAAAAAAAACACCAGAGAGAGACGAGAGAGAGACAGAAATGCATGAGAGAGAGAGACAGAAATGCATGAGAGAGAGAGAGACAGAAATGCATGAGAGAGAGAGAGACAGAAATGCATGAGAGAGAGAGAGACAGAAATGCATGAGAGAGAGAGAGACAGAAATGCATGAGAGAGAGAGAGACAGAAATGCATGAGAGAGAGAGAGACAGAAATGCATGAGAGAGAGAGAGACAGAAATGCATGAGAGAGAGAGAGACAGAAATGCATGAGAGAGAGAGAGACAGAAATGCATGAGAGAGAGAGAGACAGAAATGCATGAGAGAGAGAGAGACAGAAATGCATGAGAGAGAGAGAGACAGAAATGCATGAGAGAGAGAGAGACAGAAATGCATGAGAGAGAGAGAGACAGAAATGCATGAGAGAGAGAGAGACAGAAATGCATGAGAGAGATATATACATGCATAAGAGAGAGACATGCAAGAGAGAGTTAAAAGTAAAGACAAGCATGAGAGTCAAAGAGAGACATGCACGAAAGAGAGATGTGAGAGAGAAACATGCATGAGAGAGGGTTACAAGTAAAAACAAGCATGAGAGAGAGGGAGTGTTAAGTAAAGAAAATATGAAAGAGGGGAAAAGCACAATAAAGAGAAAAATAAGTGGAAAATTATTGAGGAAAAACATTGAAAAGGAAAAGAAGAATTGACTGCTGAAAGTCATGAAAAAATTGCTTAAGGTAAACAAGGACAAATTTGGGTTTCTTGCTTTCTGTTTCATAAATCACAAAAACTATTCTGATGTTTTTTATCTTCCCAAATAAATTTTAGAATATTCTCTGTAAAATGTGTTAGAAAATGGGAAGCTGACCCAAATTTAAGTGTTCTTTTAATCATGATAAATCTTTGAGAGAAAAGCCATTTCAAAACATAAGAAAAATTACTAAGTGATAATAGTAGTATCAGTAAAGTTTTCCAAAGAACCTGATGATCATCCACTTACCAATGTTAGTTCCAAAGTGGAATTATACATTAACAGAATTGTTCAAGACTACTTTTAGAAGAGAGGAGTTGTTGAAAATTCTTTAGATGAGTCATTGTAATTATTCCATGTGTTATTTAGACTAGTACATTTTAATGATTCCACAATGATGTATTTTTATTGCTTCACATTTTATTATTACTTTTGACTATTTTCTTCATTTTATTACTTACCAACAAAAGATTTTTAGCTGATCAATTATACTTCAGTTGTTAAATTACTAGTAAAACATCTGTTTTGAAATTATCAGATAAAGCATTTTTAGAATTAACAAGATTTATTTGCTATTTTTATCAAATTTTTAGCCACTATGCACTTCAGAAAAAGAAAATTAAAACAATTTGCAGTTTCATCGCAACCTAAATTTTTATTCTGTTGTCTCACCATTTATTTATTTTAACTGCCAAAGAATGAATCAATTAAGAACTGTGTTAAAAAAAATTACAAAAACTCTCCAAAATTAACTTTGAAAATTAAGATTCTTCTTTGGATTCAATCAAGAATCTGTGAATACATAGCAGAAGCACCAGACCAGATGTGGCAGCAAGCTTCAATACATGAACATAATCATAGATTTATAAATGTGTAAGATAGATACTGATCAGAAAAATTGTCTAACAAAACACTGAACCAACTTTCCTACCAGCAAACCTAGCAACTGATTCAATATAATCTTTCCATTTCATGTCAGCAGAAAATGTTAGCCCGAGAAGCAAGGAGTCACTCTTGTGGAGGTTAACATCGTCATGCTGATGGAAAGTAAAAAAGGGGTTTCTAAGATTATTAAAAGACAGCTGTTTTGTTTTGGAGGTGTTAAAATTAACAAGGCATTTCTTGCCCCAGTTAACAACAGGTTGTAGGTCATTTTTGAGATCAGCTGTCAATCTGACATTATCAAACAGATCAGACTTACCATTAAGACAGGAGTAAATAGTCAGAAAAATTAAAATAATCACAGAAAGAGTGATAACCAAGATACATATAGAGGAAAAGAAATCACTACAATGGTTAGTAAAATAACAACTGCAAAGATCACTTCACATGAAAAGGAATCACTTCTGGGCTAGTTAACATCAAATAGAGACCAATTAAAAAAACTTATAACAATGGAAAGATGGTACTAGAATCAACTTTACATATCACTTATATAGAAGTAGTTCACAAAAAAATTGAAAATATATAGTTGGTAGTTTTACTGATTCAAAACATATCTCTCATTTTATAAACTGGTACATACCATTAGAACTGGGGTTAAATTACCACATCATCAGGACTGGACTAAGTTATCACCCCATCTGGAATGGGCTAAGTTAACACACCATTAAGACTGTGCTAAAATAGCACTATCAGAATTGGGTTAGATTAATATCCCATTAAGATGGTTATATTAATACACCATTAATACTGATATAAATACAATATTGGGACTGGGCAAAATTAACACATTATTACAACCATGGTAATTAACTCAGGAAAAGAAAACAGCAAAAAGATATCTAAAAATGAACACTCCAGTAGTTTTGAATGAAGTATCAGCTGGAGAATTTTCTAGACAACATAATTTATCTCTACTTTTTGTCTAAGTGTTTTCACACGGAGATATTCTGGTTGTCTGTATCTTTTTGTGTTTGCTTTTGATATGAGTAACTGTTTACTTACTTTGCTATGTATATATAAATTTGACAGGAGTGGCTAAGATGACCTTCTAAGTCTTCTCTGTTATTACAGTGGAACTTGATCTCTGATGAGGAAAGTTACAGGTGACCTCTACTATTGCTGGATTTAAATCAAACATAGAAGAAGATTCGATCATATTTTAATGATAAAGAAAGATGATATATATTAAGACAATGATATATATTGAAGTCTGAACTCTACTTCGAAACAATTAAAAAATATTTCAATAACCTCTTAAAATTATGAAGATCATTCTGGGTAACAAAATTAGTTAAAAAAAGTAAATAAAAAAACTATCTGGTTTTCAGTAATTATATAACACATGACATTTTATATTGTATATATGCTGGCTTGTAAATATTTACACTATTTACATTGTTTTGACTGTTGTCCTCATCTTTGTCATATTCATGATGTTTTGGCTGTTGTACGTTCTGGCTCCTTCAGGTGATATACATTGGAATTTCAAACCAAATCTTTTTAGTCCATTTAGTGGGGTATATTGTTCTAGTTGCATATGCCATGCCTTTTCTGGATATCTCAGTTTCAGTTATTTCCCTTTAGTAACTCAACTCTCAAAGTTTTGGTTCACTTCTGCTATGTCCAGGTATTGAACTCACAATTCTTTGGGTCAAGTCACTTCTGGATTACTCCAACCAACGCTTTTATCTACTGGGTCAGGTGTCAGCAAAGACACTAAAGGGTAATAACTGAAACAGAGATATCTAGAAAAGGTAACTAGAGCAATCTACCCCCATGGACTAAAAGGGTTTGGTTTGAAATTCCAATGTATATCACCTGAAGAAGGCTGGAGCATACAACAGCTGAAAGGTTATGAATATGACAATAAAGATGAGGATAACAGTCTGAACAATGTAAATAGTTACAATACCTCATCTCAGAAATATAGACAGATGGCTTGTAAATACTTCAATCTATTTACAGTGATAGTTATTGTTCTAGGTCTTGAAATTATAAGTCAATAATCATGGTCTTATCTCACTGTAACAAAACTGAAACACTGAGGATATGAAGTTTTACAGCCTTCTTCAAACCTGCCTCTACTCGGCTGTCATCATTCTTTACATTCAAACTAATAGGAAGGAAGCCCCCATCAATACTGGAAAAAGAGACAACAGTTACTTGAGAAACTTGTTTCGCTGAAAAATTGTTTTAACAGAAAGATTTTATCAATTTCAAACAAAAATAGCACTGGCTGTTCAGTCAATGAATGTGGAATGTTTATTTACAAGGAAACAGATAATATTACCATTAGAGATGAGAACATAGTTACTACTCTTTAATGATGACCAGAGAGTGAAGAATAGCACTGGCTGTTTGGTCAATGAATGCCAAATGTTTCCTTATAAAGGAAACAAATAATATTACCAGTTGTCATCTTTGTTATCATATAGCATTTTGGCCACTGTGGCCTCCAAATGTAAATAATTATAAGTCTTCAACCCATAAATTTAGAAAATTGACTGTCAGCTTTTCTTGCTTTTAAAATCAGTGTGTTTCATCAAGATTTGATATTTTGATAATGAACTTAAAAAGGTCAAAATTAAACAGTAAAATTGGATTAAAAAATATAACATTGTTTTACAAACTTGCATTTTATTTTGCATTGATGAAAAAAAATTGAATTTTAGAATTCTACAAATTAATCTAAGTTAGAGGTTATTTTTTTTTCATTGTCTAAAAAAAACAATTAATCTAAAAAAAATTATTATACACTTTATACAGTAATTATTAACTATCACAAATCCCCACCAAGAGACTAGCCAGAGCATCCCTGAAATGTAAGCCAGAAAAGGGACACAGAAAGAGAAACAGACTTGTCAAAAGAAAAAAAAAAAGGTGGAAGCCTATACAAGATCTCACAAAGATGGGCCTTACCTGGCATCAAGTTTTTTTTCCTTTTTTCTTTAACAGTTATGTTAACAATATACAGGCCCAAGAGCCACTTGAAATAGAGGGTTACAGAGTAAGAGGTACAGTTTATACGGATATGTGGTGGGAGATAACAGTTAACTCTAAACTTGAACAGATTAAAATTGTAGATGTCAGGGAAGCATCTTCTTGGGAGTCTTTTCCATAAAGCAGTAGTTCATATAAAGGTAGAGGATAGCAGGAGGAGTCAGGTACTTACTGGAGTGGTACAGGGAACCAAACATTTTTCAATGGAATGTAATGAAATTTCTGAGAAAGAGCAAGAGATTGACTTGGATGGAGGGCACTCATTGCCCAATTTTCGCAACAGAATGGGTGGAAATAAAAGTATCTAAACTTAAAGATAAATAAAAAACACTTACCTTAGTATAAAGTAATCCTTTGATTGAAAAGAAAAAAAAACTATATCCAATATCAAGTAAACTCAATTAGTCCATTTAATCTGAAATTTAAAAAAAAAAAACAATTCTTGATTTTGATTAAAAATACTTAAAAGCATTAATGTTAATCAGTAATAAACACACACAAGATTTATAGGCATTGCTAGATCTTCTAAGCTGCAGAAATTGTGGGTTCAAAAAAAGAGTTTATGAATTAGGTATACATCATATTAGGAAATATCCTTTACACAATGTTGTGAAAATAACTTTCTGTAAATGAGTGAAAGAGAGTGAAATGTTCCTGAGAAAGAAAAGCTGTAAGCAGCCATGACCAAAATTCAGTAGCTGGGTAACAGGCCTTTAAAATGTTTACACATTTGTGTGGAGAGGATAGTCATTTACTCTTGTAACAGTATAATCAGTAATTAAAAAACCTGCTATCCTAATGCTGGTTTGCCTTTGTCATGACTGAAAATAGATCTAACAGTTTTTTTTTTCTTGAGAGCAATTACATAATGAGTGAATTTACTTTTAGCATTAGGTGTCTCCTTGGACAGCCAGCATCATGTCATTGTGACCTCTTACATTCTGTGATTTAGAGAGGAGTCAATATAATTTCATGAGTTTCTATTTTTTGCTGTTATTACATTTTAGTCAATATATTTCCAACTTATACAATCCACATGAAAGGATGAGAATGCTTTCTTTTCAGTTATAATCTACCAATAGTGTAAAACAGGCTGGAAAGTAGCACTGTGTAAAACATATAGGATTGCTTGTTACACACATTGCAAGGATTGGCATAATGGGTTGGCTCCATCAATATATTTGCAAGTCAATTTGACTTCACTCAGTCTTTAGACAAACTAAAAGTATATTTAATACTTTGTGACAGAACATCTTTCCTTCTGACAGCACCTGCCCATTGCAACAAGTGAGATAGTGTCAGAGGTATAGCCTGATATTTGCAATAAGTTTTGGAGGAAATTAAATTCTTAGACAAGCAATACAGCTTTCATTTCTCCAAGTCAACTGCTGATGTACTGATGATAATTGCAGAAAGAGTTTATCATGCTCTAAATAAAAATGGTGAAGCCCAGGCTGTAGCATTGGGCATCTGAAAAGCCTTTGACAAGGTCTGGCATAGAGGTCTTCTCCACAAGCTGAAAAGTTATGGTGTCTCCAGATACATTTTTGAGCTGATCTAGCCTTTCCTATCAAATCATGAAATGAAAGTTATCTTCAATGGCCAACTCATCTAGATCATTACATACTAACGCGGGTGTTCTCCAGAGCTCCATCCTCGATCCTATGCTGTTTTTAATTTTCATTAATGACCTTCCTGATGACATCAGCTCTCAACTTGGCATCTACGCTGACGACACAACCATTCACTCCTACCTCGATAGTAAGGCTGATCAGTCCAACAAGTTAAAATCGGGGCTGATGTCTAAATCGACCTCAAGTCCATCGTTAAGTAGGGCAAAAGATGGCTTGTTAATTTTAACACTTCCAAAACTAAACTTCTCTCTATTAATCATCTGAGAGACCCTTCTCTGCCTTCCATCAGCATGGCTGATGCTATCCTCCAGAAAAGTGACTCATTATGCCTTCTCAGGCTAACGTTCTCAGCTGACATGAAGTGGAAAAACTATAGTGAATCCATTACTAGGTCAACTGCTAAGAAAGTTGGTGTCACTGTGTTGTGCAAGACAATGTTTCTTTCCAGAACCTATCTTATATATTTATAAGTCTACCATACATCCATGCTTAGAATATTGCTGCCACATATGGTCTTGTGTCTCTGCTATTTACCTTGAGCTCCTTGATAAGATCCAAAGAAGCTCAGCTTCAGTCACTTACCCACCACCATAAGATTGTGCACTTTTTATAAATACTTTCATGGTAATTGTTCAGATGAGCTCTTCATTATGGTAGCTAGACTTTATGAATTTAAATGCAGTACTAGACTGGTGTCGAGATCGCATCAATTTACAGTTGAGCTGGTCAGATGTAGCCATAAGTTCTATGCTAAAAGTTTCTTTTCTTGCACTTCTCACTTTTGGAACTCCCTGCTTTCCAGCCAACTTTAATCTGCAAAAAATTAAACACAATTTCAATCACTATCTACTGCCCTCCCAATTACTCTTCTCTTTCTACTCATTATTAATGTCTCTGGTCCTAATTCTACCACACCATGTAAACCCTTCTGTTTTAGTGGCTTTACTCCCTTTCTTGGGGTGATACTGATTAAAAAAAAAAAATTTAAGCTGTGTTGCTATATTGGGCAAATATGTGAATTTCTCCATACTACAATCTCCTCAGATGTCACAATTTGCCAGATAAGTACAGGCAGTTCTTGAAGAAAATAAATGAACTCCTTTCATGCACAAATTGTCCACCTGAGAAAGACCCAAAACTGTGTTGATCAAAATAGTATATTAACAAAAAGATCTTTCTTTCCTACATATATTGTCCACCTGAGGAAAACTCCAAGACTGTATTGTTCAAAACATTAACAACAAAAGCAGAAAAAAGAATGAGATCAGCAATTCTTGGAATTCAAATAACCTTTCCTTTCTCTGCATTATTTATTAAAATAGATTAATTAATTAATTGTATTTTGGAATTTCTCACAGATAAAGAAATGACTTGAAGCAAGAAAAAGTGGTTCTGAGAAGGATGCTGAGAATACCATGAACTGAACATGTGAGCAACAACAAAGTTATAGAGAAAATGGAAACAAAAAAGGCCACTTATACTTAACATCAAAAAGAGATAGTTGAAATAATGTGCACATAATGAGGAAAGAAGGTTTGGAAAATTTGATACTCACAGGCCAGAGTGAAAGCAAGAGGGACAGAGGAAAACAATGCATAACCTACCTAGCAAACCTGAATAAATGGATGGCAAAGCAAGGTTCAGGAGAGATGACAAAAAGACAATATTTACAGGAAATTATAGCGATCCATGATTGCCAATGTCATGAAGTGACAGGGTACATAGAAGAGGAAGAATTCTGGAATTGCAAAGAAAGACTGTGGAATCTAAACAGACCAAAATATTTCTGCAGTTGATTATTCTACCTAAGATTTATTAAACTGTCCAAATTATTTTGCAGATATACATTTCACCAATTGAATTACCTGGCATATATAGATATCTATTAAAATTAACCTAGACTGGCACAAGGTCATAACTGAAGCACTTTTGGAGAATAAAACTTATTTGTGATGGCCAACAAGATGAGTTTCTTAAACATCATTAGGTAGTAAATACTCTGGAGTGTAGGTATTATTTAAATAAAGTCTCATTTGGCACAAGGCCACAGCAAAGGAGCAACTAGTGTAGCTTAAACTTACATGCAATAGCTTGTGAAATTAGATATCTGAAATCTGCTCTTTCCTTTATGCGGGATTTACCTTTCACTACCTTTAATCCAATAGAGACCCAAGAATAAAGCATTCAATGAGGACTGAACTCATTATGGTCTGTGTATTTGCAAACCATTGTTCAACAGCAGGCACCCAAAAAATATTTATTTTTTAGCTTAGTTTATTTCTAGTAGAAAGTCTATGTTTATTGTATGCTCTTGGTGTTTCTTCTACAGAAACAGTTCCTAATAAAACAAAGTCCCTTTCTTGGATACCCACCTTTTCATTGGATGATGCTGTACTTGGATCTGTATGTACACGAGTTAAAGATTTTTTATGCATTGGGCTGAGTCATAAATAATTTCCGTTTTTGGAAACCACTTGTAATGACATCCTAACTAATAATCATACATGGCAGTTATGAATAAATTAGGACTATACTAACATATTCTAGTTTTTGCACAATAATGACAGCATATACAGTGGATCAAATAAAAAAAATATTTTCTCTTTCATGACTACGCAAGGTCATATACAGCAAGAACAACATTTTGGAACTCAGTTGGTCAGAGTTCCACAACCCTACCTGCCATATTCACCTGAGCTTGCACCAACTGATTATTACCATAAAAAAAAAAAAAATTGTTGATTGGGAAAACTTTCTCTAACCAGAATCTTAATCTAATTCTTAAAACAGACTCAAGGATTCATTAAAACCTTTTTCATATTAAGACCTGCAGAATTTTACCCCAAAGTACCAAAGAGCTGATAAGTGGCAACAAGTCAATGAAAATAATGGTGAATATATAAGTGAATAAAATGAAATCTCACTTTACGTTTTGAAGAATAAAGTTGATAAACAAAAATAGAAATTGTTTCTTTACTTCCATTTTTGTTTTAGGTTTAATGACACTGTATGATGACAGGTTACAGTGCAAATCATTTTATCACTGATTGAACATGTTTATTTTCTAGACAGTGGACACTGTTTCTAAGTAAAAAAACAGAAGAGAGTTGCTGCTTGACTTTTTCAGCCTTTCCATCAGTCTAATAACAAGCCACTTAATAGCATGACTTAACATTTGATGAAAAAATAAATAACATTTTAAATGCAGTAGCACTAATAAACGAATGAACAACTCACTCAGCCCTTGGGAAAACTTTAATAACAAGTGGACCAATTTCCAAATTGTTATTTTTATTATGACTCACAAACACTGTAGATATATAAAAGTCTAAATTACGTATTTATATTATTCACACACACAAACTATGTATACATAAAAACTGAAATGCCAAAAAATTAGAAAAAGCAGTACACTGGATTGTTTCACTCTCTGCCACTTGTAGAAATAGCTGGATGACAAATGCATGACATTATAGATAAAGAGGTAAGGTAGCTGTTGCAGCCATGTCGTATAAACAATATTTAACATGATTTGACTGTGATATTGTTGGGGTCAGAAAGATGGATTGTTATCTCCAAGGTAACAACTACTCTAGGTTTTTTTTTTCCTAAGGCAAGAGTTGCAAGGGGAGAACAGAAAAGAAGTTTCATTCCAAACAGACATCAGTGGGTGTCCACAGATGATACCAGAATGGAACTAATTAACAAGGATGATAACCACTCAAAGAAAAGTTGACTGGACACTTCCTTTGCACTGAACAAGACTAAACACTGCCACTGGACTGAGGAAGGCTGGTACCATGTCACCAGGTCAGACAAGTTGCATCCCCAGATATTTGTTTTTTTCACAGTGTTCTGTTTAAAGCCAAAATATATTTTTGATTATAAGAATAATTCTATATTTTTTTGTGATTGAATATTGCATTAACAATTTTTTTTAAATAACAATGATTTTTCCAGATACAAGTTCTACTATTTAACCCATAGGTGAAGGAACCACTCAATAAAGGAAAATGTTATATGAAATTATGTTGTCAAGACTGGATACTGCCATTACACTGAGGAAGACAAGTCAAATTGGTAGCTAATCTCTAAAATTACCTTCAGTTTGGGACAAGAAATGGCTTGTAAATTGTAATGCCTCCAAAATGAAACCGCTCACTTTTAGTCATCTTAGAGAACAATTTTTGCATTCTATCAGCATGGCTGATGCTAACCCCCATGAGAGCAACTCATTGCACCTTCTTGGTCTCACTTTTTTCAGTGACATGAAGAGGGATGATTATATTGAATCAATTGCTAGGTCTAGGAAAGTTGGTTCACTGTGTTGTGAATGTGGGATTGGAGAATTTGACACTCACAGGATATATTGAAATCAAAGGGAAACAGCAAGTAACCTACCTAATGAGCTTGTGTAAATGGGTGGCAGAACATGGCCTGGGAGGGATAGCAAGAGAACAAATATTGCTTAGACCTACAAAGGATAGGAAGTTATGGAGAGCAATGATTTCTCAGGTCTTGATGGGACACAACACAGCTAAGAAGTTTTCCTGTATTAATAATTATAGTCAATTTTAGAACTTTGATAGCACTAAAGTCAAAACACATTGTTAAATGGTCAAAATAATAACTATACTCATGTAGATAATTCATGGAATAATGATAGTAGTGCATCTCAGAACTTCAGACACCTATAAAAGCCAGGAAGTACACTGACAGAAATGTAGAGATGAGTAGAATAGTCAAAATAATATATAGAATAATCACAATGCTTTATTTCAGAACTTCCGACAACAATAACTCATGGAATAAAGGAAGTATATTTTCAAGATAATTACCAATCCTCTTGGAATTTGTTTTCTTTCTTTTTCAAAATGGCAACCGAGGGATGAATAAGATAATTGGACAGCTTTTATTCTATTGGGTTAATATAAACAAAACAAGGCTTAAATTTATTCATGCTCATGACAAAATGAAAGCCTTGCTGGAATGTAGCATATATATTCTGGCTGGTTTTAATTGCTTTGTTTGAATTCCAATGTGAATGCTTTCAGGTGGAGAGAGGGGATGACGGCAGAATTCTTATTACTTTTGCTTCATTTTGATTACCACCAGAACAAAGTGTCAAATTTAAAAAAAACAAAGATGCAGCAACTCTTTTTTTTTTTCTTTAATTGATATTTACTCTTAAAATCTCTCAAAGCCAAATGAAAAAAAATGAGGTTGAAAGATTGTGCTGTGTTAGTTTTCTAAGTGGGAATGGCCTGTCTTAAAAATCAGCATTCAAAGTCATAGCTTTTACAAGAATTTCAACACTAACATTTGAAATCAACAAGAATGCTTGTTAAGATATCAGGTGACACTGGGAAGACTGGAGAATACACCAAACAAAATTTTATGTCTTTGGCCCATTTTAGATATGGCAAGACAGAAACATTTGATAATAATTGAGATACTTCTTGAAATCAACTGAAATTTTAGTAGAAATCTGAGACTAAAATCTCTTCTCTATGCTCATAGTTATTTCTGCTTTAAATTGAACTAGAAATCAATCCTCTCATATGGCAGTGAATGCTGGACAATTTCCTCATTAGATGAAGAGCCAACTCAAGGTAATGGAAAAGTGGTTCTACAGAAGAATACTGAGAATACCATGGACAGAACATGTGAGCAACAAGGAAGTTTGAAGGAAAATAGGAATGATACAGACAACTATACTTAGAATCAGAAAGATAGATTGTTTGTTTAACCAGCATATCAACCTTCGTTGGGCCATTTAATGCTGAAAGGGTTTTTTTTTCTTCTTTTTCAAAAAAGTATAGCTGGTAAAATTGTTTTTCAAAAAAGTATAGCTGGTAATATTTTTCAAAAAACGTATAGCTGGTAATATTATTTTTCAAAAAACGTACAGCTGGTAATAATATTTTTTCAAAAAACGTACAGCTGGTAATAATATATTTTCAAAAACGTATAGCTGGTAATAATATTTTTTCAAAAACGTATAGCTGGTAATAATATTTTTTTTCAAAAAGAAATGTGCTGGAAAAGACCTGGAAGCTTGGAAAAGACCTGGAAGTTCACTATTTGCCCATAGCTGGGACCCCAACAGGTGCTACCACCCCGGGTCAGGGTGGACCTGGGAACACCAGCAATTAAGAGGTGGTTCCACGCTTCCTCAAAACCTCCAGAATCAGAAAAAGTTAAAATTTCTGGGACACACAATGAGGAAATAAGGCTTTCATAATTTGATACTCAGAGGATATATTGATGGCTGGGTGGGGATGGACAGTGGGAAACAGTAACATCTAATTAGCTTGTATAAATGGATGGCAGAACATGAAACTGGAAGTATAGTAAAAGGACAAACATTGTTTAGCACTACAAAGGATAGGAAGTTATGGACAACTATGATCACCCACATCCTGAAGGGCCATTGCACATTTCCAAATTTTAAAACTACATTTTACTTGAATTCTGAAATGAAGTATTTTTATTAATAATAATAATTTTTCTTGTCATTTTTTCATTTTCTTGTTTCTTTATCAGCCATAACTGAAGTTAATTGGTCTGTTTGTGAAAAATGGAAGGACATTATTTTGGGGGATATTTTCTGTAGATTAGCATTCATTAGATCTTTCTCTAAGTAGGACATTTATCAGAATAAAAAAATATTGATATTTTAATCCTTTTAGAAAGGAGTCCTGTTCATAATATAAATACAATTCTTACAGAATTAAAAATCCTACTAGGATTCATTATTGGCAGCCATAAACTTAACTCAATATATGCAGATGGCACAGTGTTGATAACAGATACAGAAAAAGACTACAAGAAGATAGTGAAAGTAAAAAGAAAGGTCTGAGCATCATTTGCAAGTAGACTGAATGTATGGTTGTTAGCAAAGAAACGGTCCAAAATGCAAATTACAGATACCAAAATCAAATAGGTGCAAGAATTTAGATATCTGAAAAGCATATTAACAGAAGACAAAGGGCAACACTGAAATCCAAAGGTGCATTGAAATAGCTAAAGGTGCCTTCCCAAAGCTGAGCAAAATACTAGGAAATAGAAAAATATTGTTACGAACAAAGAAAAGAGTACTGAACTTTTATGTAGTATTGATCCTCCTATATGTTAGTGAATGCGGGGCAATCTCTTCAAAGATGAAGAAGACTTGAAGCAAGAAAAATGAGGTTCTACAGAAAGATGTTGAGAATAACATGGTCCAAATATGTGAGCAACAACAAAGTTCTAGAGACAATAACAACAAGAAGCACACTTATGCTTAACATCAAGAAGAGAAAGTTGAAATTTCTAGGGCACATAATGAGGAAAGAGGGTTTGGAAAATTTGATATTCATTTCATATTGAGGACAGATTGAAGGCAAGAGGGCCAGAGGAAAGTAATGCACAACCTACCTGCCAAGCTTGAGTGAATGAATGGTAGAGCAGGTTTTGGGAGAGATGGTAAAAAGACAAAAGTTATTAAGAGCTACAAAGGACAGGAAATTGTGGAGAGCCATGATCACCAATGTCCTGAAGGGACATGGCATATAGAAGAAGATAAAACTGATCCAGACATTTTAAAGAAATTTAGAATATAGGCTAGAGTTGAGTTATATACTACAAGATATTAAAGTTAATGCCATAGTCCAAACCAGGCAATAACATAACTAGGTATGCATTTAAACTTTCTCATTGTACTCTTTTTCTCAGGTTATTAAACCCCTGTATGGTACAGGATTCATCATTGTAATGAATATCTTTAATAGGTTTCACATACACTGAGATATGTTAATAAAATAAAGCCACTTAAATAAATACCTAACCTAAAAATGTATATATCCATTTGTTCTTCATTTAAGATAAATAATTATCATCTCCATATGTTTTCACAATCTGAATTAGGGAAATGCATATTAGTTATATGTAGTTATCAATGATGCAGACAATTCTAAACTTGATATTTGTAAATAAAAACAAAGTACAGGTATCTCTTTAAAAAATTCAGGGATCTGTTTGATACTGTATTTATATTATGAATAGGCTCTGACAGACATTATGCTTAAAAAATAAAAATAAAAAAGTCTGATAAATGTTAATCTATGAAAATTATTTACCCACAATTTTTCCGTTTTTGTTATGTTTGTTTTTTAACAAGCATCTCATTAACCTCTATGGTGACCTTTATCACAAATTTCTAAATTGAATATTCTCCAAGCATTTGTAAAATAGGAAAAAATGAAGCTATTTCAGAGATAAATGGTTACGGCATCTGCCATGAAAGATGAGCTTCTGGAATATGTGTTCATGTCTTAGAAGATACTTTATTAGTTGGAGACTGTTCAATCTCAAAAACAGGAATAAAAGGCAACAAGAAAAGGGTAACCAAATTTAATAAACTTGTGTTTTATAATAACAACTAGCTTAAAAGCTGCCCTATCAGGCAGCATTTAAGCTAGCTCCTATGGAGGGCTCTTGATTAGGCCTCCATCACAATAGGCAGGAAGTAGTAGATGTGATCGACAACAATAAACTACTGAAGAACTCAAAATTGATCGTTGCATTTAAGTATTGCATTAATATATAAGCTTACCTTCTAAAAGTTTAATGATAATTATTCTGCTGGCACTTAATTTAAACACAATTTGATGTACATAGGTCCTTACTTTCTGTACATTGATCAGTGGTTGCTCAAGAACAAAACATTTGATTTTGCAACTGTCTGATCGAGCAAAAGCTCTGGAACAGGCTTAAAAATAATATTCTGTGTTACAGACAATATTTAGTCTAGCAACATTTCGTTCAAGTGATAATGCAGAAGCATTTACAAGTAATAACAGGATATATAAAAATCAAACACTAATTGCTGTCTCTAAGGGAAAGGAATGTTTCTTTCAGAATAACAGTCACTTCTACTAAAACTGCCCCTCACAGGAAGCTACATGTGGGGAAAAGGACATTTTGAAAAGGTGTGCTGTTAAGCAAGGCCTGGCACATCTTCACTTCAGTTTCCTAATCTTGCTACAGTTGCAGCTACCGCAGGAATTTTACCTACTGCTTCTAACTGGATTAAAAGAAATAGAAAACTATCAAAGTATTTACAGATACAGGTTGCACTGAAAGCTTTCTACACCAACCTCATTCAATGAGTTATGTGCTATGCAGGATACACGCTTAGGCAATCATGTATCTTTCTATACAGGACTGACGAAGCAGACAAGTTGCTATCCAAGGCTATAGAACCCAGTCTGTTCTACTATTTACCCATAGCTGGGGGGAAAGAAGAGGATTCATACCTTTCGTAAAGGTATTAGCATGTAAGTGAACATAATGGATTTGACTGCATCAACTTCATTAAGCTTTAAGACTAAAGCTGTTGTTTTGTGAATATAAAGTTGAGAGGACATCAATACTAAAATCTGAGATCATCTGACTTGTGTTCTAATATCCTTAGACAGGATTTTATGAAGCAACATCAGAGCATCTGTGAAAATTTCAGAGAGAAGAAAATTCCATTAAATGTATCTGAATTGGCTACCTTTCTTGTTTCCCTACTTCAACATTTTGCTAATCTTACCAATGATTGCATCCCAGTAGTTACAAAATCAAGGAAACATAGTTCTCCAGATAAAAACTTTATTATAACTGAAGTGAAGAGGGTACTTGCAAAAGGAATAATTGAGCCAAACACTTAGTATTGCTGAGCTCAACTTGTAGTGACTACTAATGAGTAACACAAGAATGGTAGTCAATTACTCTTAAACTGTGATCACTCTGTTAAAGGGTTACCCCCTACCAAGGATGGACAAATTGGTTAAAAACAATAGTGATTCTTTAATATAACTGACTTGAAATCTGCCTACCATCAATTCCTGATATTTGAAGACTAGCCTTACACTGTTTTTGATTTTGCCAGATTCCTCTTGGAATCTGACCCAATGAACGGCTTGCTTTCATTACACTATAGACAAATTTATCAACATGTTCAAATCTGTCCTGTAAATATCAGCTCTCAAAGTGTCACTGCGTTATTTACGAAGATGTTGTCATATATTATTGCAGAGTATACTTGGAGTGGATTACAGTGGGTTGAACATTGTGAGCTGATATTTACAGAGCAGTTTTGGGTGGATTGAATACAAAAGGGTTTAATGTACCTAGCTGACCAGTAGCTTTCTTTTCAAAAACAATAAATGTTAATGAAAAAAATACTTGGCATATTCTTTAGTGAAGGCCTTATACAAGTGAAGACAGTACTTAACTGGATGCTACTTAAACTAACCTTGTTTTCCAAATATAAAACACTTTCATGCTTGATTCTAAACAGACTAGTAAAATTAAGAATGATAAAATTCAGAAATGGAGCATAAGCACACAGTCCTGCTGTTGGTTCTGATGTGCTAATTGCACAACTCTTTGACATCTACATATACTGCGAATGTTATACTTTGGCAGAACAAGGAACCTATTGTAGCATACCTACGGACAATAATGGGTATGTCCCCATTCAAATAAATACAGTAGTAAATACTGTATGTTGGCTTGCAGTTGGAGATTCATTGTGGAATTCACTTGACTCACTTCTAGCAGTTGACTACTTCCACATGCCACTGGCAAATCTTATATGTGTGGTTCATGTCCTAAGTATTATCATTCATTACCAATCTTCGTGTGATTATTCTATTCAGTAACCTTCTCTAGGTTATAACAGAACCTATCTTTGTCGAGGATGAGAAGATGGTTTCAACCTCTGCAACATTTTTTGCTATTAGAAAGGGATTGCTACATATATGTATATTTTGGTAGCATATCTTCATTCAAACATGTTTCATTGAATAATATAGACATATTGTGTCTACTTATACTGATCCTTTCCAGTTGTCTTATCAGTTTCTTGTTAAGATGAAATTCATCAAGGATGACACCATAGTTTTTTTTTAACCCAAGTATTTTCAACATTTTCTAAGATTATCTTTAGGAGTAGATTACAAAGACAAACTTATTGTAACTGCAATAAAATCTGCATTCTGTTGTGATAGTGATTTTAAGAACATGCACAAACATGCTCCTTCATAGTTATTTTAAAATTTTTAATTTATCTGTTGTAATTTGGAATTTTTTTTTTTTGGAAAACAAGCATTTCAATATAAGGGTTTGGCTTATTTCGTTTTATGGCATATCAACCTCAATGGGTTATTTAATGCCAACAAGATTTTTAGGATAGGTTCATATTAATAGAATATAATTCTTTGTAGGAGATCAGATTGTAGATCAGGTTTCACCGAGAGAAGAGGATTTTGTTGAGAATCAAATTCATTGCTGGTAATTTTTTTTTCAAAAATGTATTGCTGTTACTATAAAAATCTATTTTTATATTTTCATAGTGTTTTGATACCAGTTTGCTGGGACACTAACAGATGCTACCACTCCAGGTAAGGGTGGACCTTGGAACAACAGCAATTAAGAGGTGGTTCCACACTCCTCAAAACCTCTTGAACAGAAGCCTTGCTACCAGATGTAGTTTATCATCATACCCAGGATGCTCAATATAAGGGAGCTGACCAGAAATTGACAGAAATGTAAAAAGGCATTAAATGTTATGTGCACTTTAATATGTTGTTGCTATATTTGTAATAAATTTTGTTGAGTGTTGGTTGGGTGATTTTGATATATAGTTGATTTTATTACAGTTACAATAAGTTTGTTTTTGTAATTTACCCTTGAAGATGATCTTAGAAAAATGTCAAAATTACTTGGCTTAAAAAAACTATGGGTCTTTCCTTGATGAATTTCATCTTAACATCAAGAAACTGATTAGACAACTGGAAAGGATCAGTATAAAAACAAGTAGACACAATATGTTTATATTATTTAATGAAACTTGTTTATATTATTCAATGAAATATATATATATATATATATATATATAAAAATAAATAAATCTATTTCCATTTTAGATGCATTTCTTAAAATGCATCATGAAAAAGAAATGAACTAAATTTGCCAGTCCAGTTTGCAGTTTGTTGCAATGAAAGAAATATTTGTCATTGTGTTGACAACATCAGCAGATATCAATAATGACAGGTAAAAAGATAAAAATCAAACACATTAGACATTTGATGTGGTGTCATTTAAAAAAAAGAAAATCCAAGAAGGAAAACAAGACAAGGTTGTGTCACTAGAAGATATCCTCAAGTGAGTGTTTCAATTAAAAACACATACTCTTTGGGATATAAAGAGCATACAAATTAACCACTTTTCCTGATTTTGTCATCCCTCTTAAAGAGTACAATCATTATATGATGGGGTCTGTTAATTGTGAGAATGATGAGACAGTTATGTCAGAAATAAAGTATCTCAACAATTTGTTGAGCAGAAAATGCACTCACAGATTAGTGCAACTGATGTTTAGTTGTATTAAATAAATCAAGGATCAGATTGTTGAATTATTTAAATATTTTATTAAAATTCCAAACAAATCATTCCTTTAATCAAAACAAATTCCTCCTTGGCCTCTAAACATTAATCCATTTTGGTAGCAAGTTCTCAATCCACTTTCTAAATTATTATTCACTTAAAGAAAGAAGAAATACATTTATTGTTGGTTTCTTCAACTGATCCTAATTAGAGAAATTCTTGACTGTATGTCTAAGGAATTGGTAAAAATGCTTGGGAAAAAAAGTTAATTGAGATGAATAGACAGAATGCACTAAATTTTTTATCTTCAACTGATTTAGTTTTTGTAATATTTTGTTATAATTAACATCAGAAAGAGACAGTTGAAATTTTTAGGACACATAATGAGGAAAGGGCTTAGAAAATTAGAAACTCTCTAGACATAGTGATGGCAAGAGGAACAGAGGAAAGCAGTGAATAACCTACCTAATGAGCTTGTGCAAATGGTTAGCAGAACAGAGATTTGGAGATAATAAAAAGACAAAATTTAGTAAGAGCTACAAAGGACAAGAAATTGTGGAGAGCCAAGGTTGCCCACATACTGAAGGGACACAGAACAGAGCAGGACATTTTGTATGAGATTAGCTATTTATTTGGTAAAAAAACAGTAGATGAATGAAAGGTTTTCTTGCCATCAACACATTTACCAAACAAAAACACGGAACCAAACCTTAACAAAAATCTTACCAAATAACACCAAACTAAAACAAATACACAAAACCAAATTAATCCATTTAATAAGTGACTAAACATGCAAATATCTAAATACAAGAAAATAGCAGATAGTACTTTTTATGAACTAGTAGTCAACATGTAACTAGATCAAAATATGTTAATTGAAAGAATAAAAAAAATATTAAAGGTATTTTTATTTTATTAAAGAAAAGTTTCAAAGTAAAAAATTGACAATTACATTACTTTTCTATTTATTTACATTTGGAATAATGTCCTCCTCTTTGTTTGTTACCACAACATTTTGGCGATTGTGCCCTCTGACCTTCTTCGGGTAGAAATAATGCTAACTCCTCATCCAAAAAATGCAGACAGAAATTACTTTTCTACTCTATTTTTCTAGACAAAAACAGTCAGCTCAGTAAATATTTCTTTTCTTGTAATGTGGTTTTTGACAGCATTAATCTGTTTTCCACAAATGCTCATGCATTTACAATCAGTTTAAATTTTCTATTAACTAAATAATCAAAAAAAAAAAAACTGTATAATTTTAATTTGAGGGAAAGGTGGGCAAGTTGGTTTGTGAGAAATAAACAGTGGAAGGTAAGGAATGATGAGAAAGAAAAAGAAAAAGGAATAAAAGAAGGCTGGAGAGAAGAAAAGGAGCGAAAGAAAGAAGGTGGGGAATGGGAAGGAATATGTTAAAAAATAATGATTGCAGGTGATGGCTCGTCTGCACTGTAAAATAAAAATAGAAAAACTCTTAACGGAGAGAATCCTGAAAAACTGCTTTCTCACACAGAACAAAGGATAAAAATATCTTGAAGAAGTGGGAATTAAACTCTACATTACAGTATTTTTTTTTTCAAGTGGAATGTCCATCACCAGAGCTGCTCTATTGAACACAACATACAAAGTCAATTTGTTTTTATATTGTGCTAGATAAAAAGTTCAGAGCTTAAAATATAACACAGCAACAAATCCAAATGGTAAAGCATAAAATACATATATGATTCTGATGATTCATCTATTGTTTTTAATGCAATTTTGAGGTTGATATGTTCTCCAGATTCTCATGAGCATATATTGTATATGGTCAGCTTTAGAAGCTTCTTTCTTCTTTGGCATCATATCAACCAGAAGAGACCAGTTTGACAAAAACACGGAACAGAGTATATATTAACACTAACAAGGAGATTAGAAAAAAATATATACAAGCAGATGTTGAAAAGTTCTCAGCCCAATCAGAAGCCCTTTAAAAAAATATAAATACAAATAAAATAAAATCTCATGTTTGGTCATTTTGGTTAGACTGTCAAATAGTAGGTCAGAATGAAAACATTTCAACACCCCTCATATTTTTATGACTGTATTGGCCTCATGTAAAGTTCTAATGTGCAAATGAAAGGCCTATTTCTTTATTAAAATAGATGTTTGTTTCCAATTTTTGTTCCCATCTTAATATAAAGACCAAATGCTAAGGTCATAACAGTTTCTGAAAAAACAGGTCTTCTTGCTAAAGAAACAAAAATGATAAAGGAGAAAAAGTAACTTTGAAAGAGAAAATTGATCATCCATGAAGATGACCAAAGAATGTATCAGCTAAACCTTGTGTTTAAAACAACTCTGAAAAAAATTAATACAATACAAAAAATATTTAATTGCAGACCTTTGGGCAAGACATGAAGGACAAAAAAAATATCAACTGAAAAATTGTGTGCAATTAACCAAGAGAAGACAACAGATTGAATAATATTTAGAATAACAAAGACACAATCTCAGAAGTCTCAGAAGCACGAGAAAGGCTGAGGAATTATTGGTGAAATATTAAACATGATAAAATTGAAGACAATCTTTTGAATAATATACTGAATAATAAAAACACTTTAGACAACAAGGAAAAGCCAAAGAATATGTCAGCTTGGGTAAAAGCAACAAAGATGAAAAGTCTTATTAATATACATGTATATAAGTATGAAATAATGAAAACGGTTCTCAAAATTTCAGATAACATTAGTGGAAATCTTGTGTGTTAATAGCAATGATGAAGACAATAGACAAAATAAATAATGAAAATCATTCAAATCAGAATTTCAAAAAATATTACAAAGGATGATTGAAAAAAACAGTTTTAAAATGTGTATAATAATGAAAATACTAAACAATTAAAAAATATGAAGATATTAAAAAAAAAGAAAAAACAAAAAAAAGAACAAATGACCAAAAGAAAAAGAAAAATTTCTTTAGTAATGTGACTTCAATGAAGCTTTCCTTCAGTATTTTCTCAGATAAGATCTTAATGTCTGGTAAGTAATACACTAAATGTTCCTGGATTATTCATGCCATTCCCAAGAGGCTTCCTTTCTGTAACAGTCCCACTGGTTAATCAGTGCCAATTTTCTTTATCCAGGTCTCTATTCTGTCAGTCACTGTATAAAGTGGACCAATAACAACCAATATCATTGTGACCTTTTTTAACTTCCAAAACCATACAAGTTCAAATTTCAGTAGTTCATAGTTACTTTTTCTCCTTCCTTTTCTGAGTCCTTGTATCAAAAAGACATATTGAATCAATAATTAACCATTCTTTTTATATTTTATCTTTTCACCAATATGTCCAGTTTGTTGTGCTCAAAGAAAAAAAAAAAAAATTATTGTTGTTGTTGTTGTTATTATTGTTTCTTCTAAGTAACATTTTTATGCTTGAAATGATTCAGCAAAATTTTCAGTAGGCTTCTCTTCACGCATTAATCATAATGTAATAACAACTGACACTTAACTCATTCAAGAGAACAAATAGGTTACCTGAAGGGAAACTTGTTTTTCAATGAAAAAATATATCTTCAACACTTATACAATTAGTTTAGCTAATTTAATGTGAAACTGCATGCACTTGAAAAAAAATTGTTACCAAGTGATACAAAAATTTATAATTCATGAATTGAATGCAATAAATAGAAGTTATATGCTAACAACAAAAAAAAAAAAATTTTACATCTTGAGCATTAGCGGTACCACTAAATTGTTTTGCAAAGTTATTTGCAGACTTTCTTTTAATCCGATTTCCTCCACAACCCTCTGCCTATACCAAAGTCAGAATTAAGCAATACCCTACTCTTAAGATTGCTGAGCAATGTGTGTACAGAACTCTAAGATCGAAAAGGATGAACACTTTACCCTCCATCATAGCTTCCTTTGGTTCTTATACAAAAGAAAACCAGCTCGAAAACTATTATTGATTGATAGAGCAGCACACCAACAAAATAATGCTGGTGTACAAACATACAAAGATTAATATACCTAATATGCCACCCAGTCTGATAAGTGAAGGGTTTTTCCTTGCACATATTTTACAATGAAATTTTCACAATACAGTGACACATAAAGCAACACATAAACTTACTGGTTAGGCCCAGTTAGAAATACCTTCAGGTTGGGTAACAGTCTGCATGGACAGTCTCTAACTGAGGGAGTTCCCAAGTATCGAGATGTGACCCCCAAGTCGTCTTGGCTGCTTTATTCTTCAAATGTAAAAAGCCAACCCTCGCAATACACCCACTATTATGTTCCCCCCACAAACCCCAATCATGAACAGTCTAGCACATCAACCTCTAGGGAACACAACTGGTTATGGTCAGGCAAGTGATAAGCAAATCTGTAGTACTGAATGGGATATTTACTGTAGCCCATCTTAATTCACCAAGACAAAACATGTATATGCTAACACTACCTATCAATTAAGATCATTATCATAACTTTAAAAAAATGCCATCTTCAGCAATCTCTACTCAATGTCAAGTCACTCCCTATCTATATTATTATTTGAAATGCTAATTATGATTATTATTATTATACCATTAGTACATTTCTTACTGACACAGAAGAATACAGATAGGCCAAGTGTTCTTTCTTGCTTATTCTTTTTATTTTCTTAAGAATATTCAGAGAACTAACACAATAATTATTAGTTAATAGACCTGCTGTTATCTCCCTTGAAAAGGCAGTTTTTTTTTTATTTTCTTCTTTTGGGGGTTTTGTCTAAAAATTACTTAGAATGTGGTACCTTGAATTGATTGGAATTTTCTTCATTTTCTATTTTAACAGTATTGCACTAACAAATTGTGCTACAATGTGCCATTTGTGCTGTGTCATGGTAACAAACACAGAAACACACTGAAAGAAGATTATTATAATATAGATATTTTTCTACCATTTTACTACACATTGTTAAAAGTTGCTTTTTAGTCATAACAAAACTGATAAAATAATTTTAGAAAATGCTTCATCTACAATTTTGAAATTTTATTATTTACAAAGCACTCTATAGCTAAACAATGACTTTAGTGGGTCTGAGTTCAATCAATAGGCCAGGCATAGGAGATTATATATTGTAGTTTAGTGGAAAAAGCAAAAGTAGAATCACAAGAAAAAACTAACTTGAAAGAATTGACTCTTACAAGGAATTAACACTTACAAAGGTATCTCTGGAATAAAGACTGGAGCAAGAGCAATCGCTTGTTTGCAGATGGGATAAAGATTTTGGCTCAAAATTTTCAAGAGGTTATCAATATTGAATAAGATAGACATCTGAAGAAGACCTGTGAATACAACTACTGAAACATTGCGACTATAAAAACAGAGATTATGACAGCAATCCAAATAGATTACTGTATATACAAAGATAATTTCTAATTTCAGACAGAAATATATGAAGAAACTAGTCATGATTAATGGTAAATGGCCTAACGAAAATATTTTGTCCAAGAATCTCAAAGCAATTTAATTTTTAATCATTTCACTCCAAACAAAGCAATAACGCCACTAAGACACAAGAGGTTACAGAATCTTAAAGAATATGAGAAAATATACTATTAAGGAGAAAGGACAATAAAATAATAGGAATTAGGAAAACAATTGGCATTATATTTAAATTTTTGAAGATCAAAGTTGACTGGGAAGTAAGAAGCCAAAAGAGAGTTTCACAAGCAAGAAGTGCGATAAAATAAACTGTTAGTATAGAACTTATGTTTATATCTAGCCATTTCAACTGTAAAATGATGAGATCTTGTCACCAATCTACTACTGTGCTTAAATTCATAAAGTCTAAGTACCATAGAGGAAAGTTCATCAGAACAATTAACATGAAAATATTTATAGAAAAGGCAAAGGGAAGCTATGTCATGGTGGTGGGAAAGTGAGTGAAGCCAAGATGCCAGACCAGGACCAATAACACTGCTGATTCTTCTTTCGATTTTATCAAGAATTTCTAAATATATAGCAGAAGCACCAGACTAAATGTGGCAGCAATATTCAAAGCATGGATGAATGGTAAACTGATAAATATGTAAGATAGATTCTGGCGAGAAAAATTGTCTCACTAGACACAGTGAACCAAATTTCCTTGATTCAACATACACTTTTCACTTCATTGTTAGTAGGAAACACTAGTCCAAGAAGGTGCAATGAATCACTCTCCTGGAGGTTAGCATCAGCCATACTAATGTAATATAAAAGCTGAAAACCATATCAACATTAATAAAATATGTAAAGTTCCCTGATGGCTTGTTTTTACATAAGTGTTAAATTCAAGACCCCACTTTGTAGATTTAAAATTGTCCATATCTTTTAAGTTAGTATATTTCCGTCTTGAACAAAGTTAAAACGATTTAATTTCTCCTGCAGATAAAGGAATGTAGCTCAGTTAATAAAACTTCAGTTTCAAAAGTAGACATTAGAAAAGTATCAGTTTAAATGAGTCAAAAGGGAATTTTTGTTTATACTCTGAATTTGTCTACTTATAAAATCTCCCAGGAGATATAAACATCTCCAAGCACTTAACTGGATTACATTGGCTTATTTCAACACAAAAACATTTTCAATAAATCTAAAATAAGATATTAAACATCCCAAAAGCAGAAATTCTAAGTGTAAAACAATTTTTGGCAATGTTTAACATTGGTGCCCACAAAAAATGATATGTCAAAACGATAGTTTTTCCGTTGACACTGCTATTATTTTAAATACCATGTCTCCTCAGCAATGTTTATTGTTTTAAAAAGTGATGAGTCTTCATCTTTTATGTACCATGTCCCTTTAGGCATAGGTGATCATAGCTTTCTAAAATTTCCTGTCCTTTGTAGCTACTAATAAATTTTGTCTTTGTTATTTCTCCTAAACATTGTTCTGCCATCCATTTACTCAAGCTAAGTGAGTTATGCATTGTTTACCTCTGTCCCTCTTGCCTTCAATATGTCCTGTGAGTATCAAATTTTCCAACCCCTCTTTCCTCATTATGTAACCTAGAAATTTCAAATTTCTCTTCCTGAAGTTAAATTTCCTTTTCGTTTTCATTTTCTCTAAAACTGTTGTTGTTGCTCACGTGTTTGATCCATGGTATCATCAGCATTATCCTGTAGAACCACATTTATGCTGTCCCAAGTCTACTCTTTATCTGTGAGGAGATTGTCCAGCATTCACTGCCATATAGGAGGACTGACATTACAAAAAAAAAAAGAGTATGTAATGAAATGTTTCTGTATCTTAATACTTTGCTTAGCTTTTGGAATGCATCCTTGTCTATCCCAATGTTCCTTTGGATTTCAGCATCACACTTTCAGTCCTCTGCTAAAATACTTCCAAGCTATTTAAATTGTTGCACCTGTTTGATTTTGGTATCTCCAATCTGTAATTGGCCTGTTGGGCTGTCCCTTTGCTAACAACCATGCATTCAGTTATCTTTCAATTGATGGTTAGTCCTTTCTTCTTGCTTTCCTTCACTACCTTCTGTAAGAGTTCTTGTAGTTTCTTAGAATTGTAATAAGACCTAACATATGGTGAAAGTGAATTTATACATTTTTTGTTCTTAAGAATTTACAACAAAAATATTAAACACTTTACTTATTAGATTGTTTATTTACAAAAATAATTTTATATTTATAAGATTCTAAGGCCAATTCAATTGTATTAAAAGTAATGCAATGTAATATTTATTATTTACCAATTTATAAAGAAATAAATATGAAAATTATTATTCATTAATTTATAACCAACTATAATGAAATCCTTATTATCTACCATTTTATTAAGTTTGAATCAATTGGCAATTAGTCAATGTTTTGCCAAACATTCCAATAAACAATATAATAATTAGGGCTTAATATTTTTGTTATAAATTCTCAGAAAAAAAAAAAATATTAAAAATAAAATTTAAAAAAAAAAAAAAATAACCTTTATATTCACCTTTATATGTTTTGGTTTTATTAAAATTTTAATCATCACTTTTTAAAACAATAAATATTGCTGAGGAGCGAAGGTAGTTAAAGTAATAGTGGTGTCAAGGGAGAAACCATCCTTTTGACACCTGTTTTTTGTGGGTACAAAGGTTAAACATTGCCCGATTTTTTAAGTATTAAAAAGAATACAAGGAAATCTAATAAAATTAGCTGCTTACATAATCCATAATTTCTTAGATTAAATTCATAGATTTATTAAATCTATGTAAAATTTTATTTTATATTTTAAAACTTTCATTCACTTTAATATTACATCTAAAGTTAGAAAGTAAATTTTAGCCATAGGTGAAGGAAAGAAAATCACAGGTAACAATCAGTTATATTTTAATACTAACTGAATATAAACTTCACATGCATTGGCATAATTTTTAGTTTTTATATAATTACTTCCCACTGATTTTTTACTGCGACTCCACCTTTTTCCTCACCTATATGCTGATCATTTTCTGCACAAGCTAAATATTTCTGGAGATAAAGAAAACAAATTTAGTAAAAGTACCAAATTTCACAATTTTTGACTTCAAATTTGAACAAGTCCAAATGTTCATTTAGCAGAAGGGTGTCATCTGGTCAAGAATTTTCCCCTGCTGGTGGGGCCTAGAATCTGCTGATTGCATTCCCTACAAAGGTATAAAACCTCCACCCCCAAAGGTAGTACTTACTGGGTAGATGCTTGTGGACTAAAGTATAGACAATCATATCTTCCTATAGATTCAATATATAAACACAATTATAATATAAGCAGGACCTACATCACCCTATAGACCCAAATATAAGCACAACTTATGTCTCCCTATAGACTCAATAACCCAAGGAACACTTGGAAAGATAGTGATTCATTACAAAATTACAAATTTTAAACATTTCTTATTACTATAAACATTTAGGGGGTACACATGTTTGAGTAGACATTTTTTAAAATAATGAAATTAATGTCTACTGACCTGGAAATCAAAGGTCTTATTAAAGAAAATATGCCTCCTGACAGGAATTGAACTTATTCTCTTTTTAATCTCGGAAACCACTTTTAAGACAAGTGTGCTTTGCCATTGAGCCATAGAAATCCATCGCAGTAAAGCAGAAATGCACATCTCCCATTGAGACCTTTCTAAATCAATATCTGCTAACTTAATTTTTGAAATAAGAAATAATGTCAGATTAAAACATTAATTACTTATGAATTTAATATGCAAGTTTCATTGGGGAAGACAGATAAACTTGACAGAAAGATCGAAGTTTTCAGCAGTGTAATGTTATCATCTCTGTCAATTAATAAGAACACGAGACTAAGATGTCCTTTCCTATTCTAATATAACTCCACACAGTAACACTCTACCTTGAGTGACTCTTCGACTTTGTATCGATTGAATATTAATTTTTTTTTAAATTAAAAAATTAACTCCTTAGAAATTATAACACACTCTTTCTACATTAAAGTTTTCCACTGGTTTATATTTTTTTTTGTTTTCAACGATAGGAATTATAATATTCCGGCAAGTATATTAATTATATTCCTTCCAAACATTTTTGTTTTTGGTAATGTGGAAAGTCAACAGCTTGATTATACCATTATTTTCTCTTCTAGTTACATTTGCTAGCCATTTTAGTCATTGCTGCTGTTAGAAGTCTTCAAATGATGTTTTTTTTGTTATTTGGGAAAGCTCTTTGTGATTTTTGCAGCATCAGTCTGTAGGATCTGATAAAGGATTGTCTTCTTTAAAATCTAAAGGATTCATTCACTTGAAGCCATTTTTAATCATTGATCTGTGTAAATGGTTATGTATAGATCAGTGGTTTTCAACATTTTTTTTATCCATAAACCACTTTTACTCTCAATTTCTTTTGGTGGACCCCTATAACCATTCAATGAAAAAAAAGCTTATTTTACTTTTTATTAATAGATAAGTTTAGAATTGTATTATAGAAATAGTAGATGTATATGCTTTATTTTTATTAAACTAATGAAAATAAACTTGTATTTAACAACTAAATTCTATGGAACATTTATGTACACTAGTAAAATAACTCGTAATAAACCATTTTAAAATATGTGAGTAAAAAAAAAAGTGCAGATTTATTCAATGAGATCCTGTGGTTGATGCTGCTCTGAGTTTTTTTTTCATATTCGGCTCCATCAATGTCAATAATAGTCAAATATCATTCAGCTTTTACAATCAAAATATCTGGTTCAGTAAAAGGGACGCTCACTTACATCATTTGATCTCGTTTTCTACTTGTTTTAGAGTTATTTTGTTATTTTCAGTAATTTAATATGGCATAGATTACTTTAGAAATCCTAATTCTCCATTGTAACAACTCTTCCAAACTGAAATTGCTCTATGGACCAACAATTTGCTATTCTTTTTCTGTGGAGCCCCATATGGACTAGTTGAGAACCACTGGTATAAATGATAGGTTGGATATTTCTGAAGTAGTTGGATACCATGCATGACAAAATTTATTTCATTCAAAGTAATCAATCAGTTGAACAAGATGATTATAAACAAATTCTATAGAATAATAACATACACAACTTACAAACAAATTCATAAAAGTACAAAGTTTAATCATCACTGACTGCACCAGTACAGTAACCTTTTGCCAGACTAAACTAAGCTTAAATAATAAGCAAATGTATGCCTACAATAGTGAAATGTTTAGAAAGTAGTCTTACAATGTCTCAATCATGAGTATTCCCAAATTTAGTGAATATATAACATTTCCACCGACAGTAACAAGATATTCCAAGGGTAGCTTAATGACTTTGAGATCCTCTTTCATTTTTTATTTATGGATACGAGATAAAAACCAATTACACTTGAAAATAACATGGACTGTGCAATAGAGAAATTGTACTGATTAACCTTGCTGACAGAATACAGTGTCAAGCTGCACCCACCAATAGGACAACACTTCAGTTCCTTAATTCAGTTCATTCTGGGGTCATCAACTGAAGCGTGGATTACAGCTATCAAAATGCCTCCTCGTGGTTTAGGAAGCCTATAAGAAACCTAACCTACAGACCTGCAACATGCTGGCTAATGTTACGTTAAATTGATGGAGTTTGAGAATAGGCACTGTGACCAGAAATAATAATTTTTTTTAATCATATATAGCAGGAGCACCAAAACGTGTTGCAGCAATATTCGAAGCATGAACAAATGACAGATTTGCACAAATTTTTCATATTACTATAGTGTAAGCACAACAGATCATTTTTTTTAAAAAAAACTTTATAAAAGTTAAGGAAATCCAGTTTGCTGCTATATAAATTCATTGTAAATGGAACCCTCTATAGTAGAAAAAAAAAAAATAAATAAATAAATTCATATTTCCAACTGTGCTACAAACAGCATTAAAATCATTAATTTTCAAAACTTTTTTATATATTACTGTTGATTAAGCAGATAAGATTAAAAACTTAAAAAGAAATTGTAATTGTGAGAATTGTAAGAGAATATATTTTTTTTTTACTTCTATAGCACTCCCTATGGAAGCAAAAAATATGAAGTATTTATAAATTTACAATGAATTTAAATAGTAAATAGGTACCCCCAACTGTAACAGAGAGAGTTTGGGAATCACACACATTTTTTTTTTTTTTTATTGAAATTGGGGTAGATTTGAACAGCGAAATTAGATCGGAACAATTTTGTTTACTGATGGGAATCTGATCTAGCCCATTTGGAATTAGGTCATTAGGAAGACAATGGAAGATGATCGAGATAATTTTTATTGTTTAAAATCTGAAATAGAGCTTACTAAGGCTTTGAGGAACTTTGAAATTCACATATTTTTGAAGGTTGCACTCGTGATAATCATGTGTGGGCCAAAGGTCGATTTATGATCAGCCAGGTTTATCTATATAAACACACACAGAAATCTGTTAACAAAGTTGTTGGCTCATTTGGTGTCGAATGCAGTTGAGCTGGGTAGAGAGAGATCGGAGACGGGAAGTGACGTCAGAGATTGGAACCAAATGCCCGCTAACATATTTTGTTGATATAAGTATGAAGAAGCGAATTACTCCTCCAACAATCTAAGACTGCTACTGCTACTATTATTACTATCACTGGAAACGGAAATGTCGAACAAGCTACAATAATCAAAAGGTTGTTTTTGGGCTTGTCTGTTGTTGAGTGCAGTCGAGCTGGGTGGAGAGATATCAGAAACTGGAAGTGACATCAGGGATTGGAACAAAACCCCCCGCTAACATGTACTGTTAATATAAGTACCGATGCTTCTGATACCACGAAGATTAGTACTACTGTTAGTACCGCCGAGGAGAAACACAACTATAAACTTTAAGCTGCACACAGAAATCTTTATCTCTTCATCGCAAGAGTCATATATCATTCTGAGACAATTTCACAACAAGCTAATCACAACCCACTCTCTGTCTAGAATCCAGTGTATGAGTTTTTACGTCAATTATTTTCTTTTCTGTAACCCATTTCTTTTCTATACTATTCTTTTCTGCTATATAAGACATTAACAATTCAAGCATTGAATAGTTGTCTGTCCGGCTTTCTGCAGATATATATATTTTTTTGCTGCATTCTAAATTTCTTAGCACAGACTCTCCAGCTGTGTCTACATCTTCAGTCGACCGTGAATGGATGAACATCACTTCTGCTTTCTGGATCAAACCAAACACAACGTGGGCAGGAAGCAGGATTAAACCAGTGGACCGGTCGAATGATCTATGGATGCTCAGGGGACCTACGATCACTCCCTTAAGTCCAGTTAAGACCGAGTAGACACCTCAATCCAGAGAGTAAGATGTCAGAGGTTGAGGGGCTGGGGCGAAAGTGTTAGAAACTTATTGTATAAATTTTGGTATTTGTAATTTGAAGTGCTTAATCTATTGTAATATAAAAAAAAACTGCAATGGTTAACATGCTAGCCTCACAGGACAATGGTTAGTAATTTTACAAGGTAACCAAAAAAGTTCTGTTTGTTTTTTGATTAGTCATTGAATTAAGTTGAAATATATATGAAATGCGTGTAGCAATTGTTTTTAAAAATTCGGACAGCCGGAAGTAGGAACATCAGACGTTATAAAAAACACGCGCACCATGCCCGGCCATCAGTTATAAGCCAGACAGCTGTGAGAAGGATGGAAGTGTCTAGAGATCTTGTTCGGAGCTGTTTGCTTTACGACTTCAAAGTGGGCTTATCAGGAGCTGCATCAAGTCACTGCATATGTCAAACATTTGGGAATAGTGCTGTGGATGAACGTACTGCAAGGCGTTCGTTTTGAAAATTCAAGTCGGGAGATTTGTCTCTCCATGATGAGCCTCGCAGTGGATGACCACAGGTCTTGAATGACGGAGTCCTGAAGGCGGCCATTGAAGAGGACAGTAGTCTAACGTGTGGGGAACTTGCAAGACAGTTCAACGTTTCCGATGAAACAGTTAGACTTCACCTGCACCACCTAGATGTACAAACTGAGCAAGTGGGGCCGCAAACGCTGTTGGAGGTCCATAAGGAACAACAAGTGGCAGCCTGCGTATCGTTGCTTTCTTGCCACCGTACCGCATCCTTATTCAATCAAGTGCTTACCAGTGATGAAAAGTGGGTTCTGTATGAAACTCCCAAGCGTTCCAGAAATTGGTTGTCTCCTCAGGATGCTGTCCCTCACACCGCAAGACCACCTATGCATCCACGCAAGATTATGCTTTGTGTCTGGTGGGCAGGTCGTCAAGTGGTTCATTATGGAGACCTATACTCGCAGCAATTGAAACGTGTGCAACAGGCATTGCGCCAGAAGGAGCCAGCACTGGTGAATCGCAAAGGTGTGCTTTTCCTCCATGACAACGCCAGGCCGCATGTCACGCGAGTGGTCAAGGATACTATACAGCAACTTGGGTGGGAGACTTTGTGCCATCCACCTTATTCACCTGACCTTGTGCCATCCGATTACTGCCTCTTCCACTCCCTGGATAATCATCTTCATGGGAAATCCTTCACCAATGAAGCAGACTTGCGCAAAGCCCTTATGGACTTCTTTGTGTCAAAACCCCCTGAGTTCTACTGCAAGGGCATTGAACAGCTGAGACACGTTGGCAGAAGGTGCTGGATGCCGATGGCAATTACTTCGAAGACTAAATATAAGTTACACATACTGTGAAGCATTTTCTTTTTTTTCCTTTAAAATCAGACAGAACTTTTTTGGTTACCTTGTATAATCCATTATTAAATTATGATAGTATCAAACTTGATCCTCAAGGGATGCTTAACAATTAGTCCATGCACATTTTAGTGAACCACCCTCATTCCCTTCAATTTCCATTGGTGAGATGTAAGTTCCACTTGAGCAGCTTCTTCCCATGAACTGATGCTTTGTAGAATTCCCCAATCACTACAATCTTAACCTGTTCATGTCTAGGGTCAACAGTTATCTCCCCACCACCACCACAACAAACTGTGACTTACTCTATAACCGTGTACTTTGAATGGCTTTTGGGCATTGTAAAAGGTGAATATCATTGTAAAAAATAAATAAATAAAAATTGTCCAAAAAGGACTCCTAACTTTAAGCAATGAGTAGCAAGTCAATTAAGCAGATCATTAGCTTGTGTAGAGAATTCGATCCTCATTGGACACCTCACAAATTTAACCTTCTTCTGTATGATGCTAAGCGTAGTAAATATCAAAGTACCTATGATTCATCCTTTTCATTCAAGTATAAGAAAACAATCTGTAGGAAACATAATGGTTACTGACATTGAAAAATGGAACCAACAAGTTCAGTGGCAGTTTTGTTCACTTTGTACAGAAAGGCATGAAACTATCTCTTCTTTCCACTCCCAGCTATGGGTAAAATGGTAGAGGAAAATGAAGTCTCTAGCCTTGGTAAGGCATGCGGTCAAACAGAAGTACAGATCTGAATTCAAAGCCATGAAGTCTACAAGAACCCCCCCCCCCACTACCTTTCCTAAGTCATGGTAATTCCCAATTTAGAGATATTAAAGAAAAAGAAACTGAAGTACCATGTTCATCTACACACTGATGAAGCATGACACACAAAAAAAATTACAACTGAACAATTTTGAATACATTCCTGCTGCTTTATTTACATGGGTGCAGAATGTGTATGTGGTGGAGTCAGATCCACTAATCATGGCTAATGAGATCTGTACATTTTCCATCTGCCATTTCTAGCCAACATTGTAATGGCTTGGACATTTTCTGATATCTGATAAAGGCTGTGAACTAAAACTAATTAGCCAAAGTCAGAACTCACTTCTCTGCAGCAGCTTCAAAAATCACAGTTCATCTGAAAGAACAGATTTTTTTTTTCTTCTGATATCTAATTTTTTATCAGCTGTTTACCATTTGCAAAACACTTCAATTCTTCAGACAATGTTAAGAAAAGAATATAAAGATATATATTCTCCAAAATTAGGTACTTCACTGTGAAGTAATAGTTAACAAGTTAATTTAACAGATCATTACTATTGTAGTAAGTCCAATCTTCACACAGGGAAGGAGTGTGAACTAGGAAATAGGCACATCCAGTTCACACTCCTTCCTGTCTTTTGAACAGGAGCTGAGGTCTATTCCTGGTTTCATGTTTAGGATTGGGTTTCCAGTTCCTTCTCATTCTCTTTCACTCCCAGTAACCTGTTGTGTCTTAGTGGCATTATCACCTTGCTCAGTATGAAATGATTAAAAAGAATGCCTCACACTTCTAGCTTTTCGGTGAATTAAAAAAATACAAAAGTGACTTAGTAAATACAAAAGGTGCCTCATTATGGTGCAGTACTTAGCAAGTTACACTAGCAGTCAACTAATATTATTATAGTAAGTGATCTTCACTTGGTATTTTATAATTGTAACCTTGTGCCAGACTAAGCAAAGTTTAATAAATACATAAAAAATGTCTTTAATTCAACACATTATTTCATATCTTCATTTTAATTCTATTTTGTATAGACTATTATAAAAAAAAAAAAATATGCACACCGACATCTATTTAGGAAATGTAACACAATGCTAAACATCAATTGCAAGACAGAATGAATAATTGTTAGAAAAGGAACAGCCCAATATGCAAATTACAAAAATCAAGCAGGTACAACAATTTAAATATCTGGGAAGTGTTTTAACAGAAGATGGAATGTGCAACACTGAAATCCGGAGGTGCATTGGAATAGCAAAAAGTGCTTCCAAAAGCTAAGCACAGTATTAAGAAACAGAAAAATTACATTAAAAACAAAGAAAAGACTACAGGACTGCTACATAATATCAGTCCTCCTATATGGCAGTGAATATTGGGCAATCTCCTAACTGATGAAGAAATGACTTGAAACAATAGAGATGTGGTTCTACAGAAGGATGCTGAAAATACCATGGATGGAACATGTGAACAACAAAGTTTTAGAGAAAATGGAGACATACAATACACACTTATACTTAACATCAAGAAGAGAAATTTAAAATTTCTAGGGTACATAATGAGGAAAGAGGACATATTGAAGGCATGATGAATAGAAGAAAACAATGCATAACATACCTAGCGAACTTGAATGAATGAATGGCAGAGCAGCATTTGGAAGAGATAGTAAAAGACAAAATTTATTAAGAACTACAAAGGAGAGGATATTGTGTAGGGTCATGATCAGCAACATTCACGGCACATGGAAGAAGCACAATATGGTATTATCTGTTTTAAGTTAACAAAAGGATGATGATATGATCAAATGATTTTACAACAAACAAATCTTTTATGACCCCTGATGATAATAGAGTCAATACAAAATATATTTGCTCTCTCATATTATATATATACATATATATATATATATATATATATATATATATATATATATATATATATATTTACACACGCTCTATCTCTGATATTGAGCACTTTATCCGATAAATATAGCACACTTTAAGACTATATTTCTTCATATATATATATATATATATATATATATATATATATATATATATATATATAGATATATATATATATACTAGCAGTAAAGCCCGGCGTTGCTCGGGGTTTTATGTAATTAAATTGCTTTGGGGTTTGAATTATTGAACTTACGCACATATCCGCAGTTTCTGAGGTCACTGATAGGCCACGAGTCTCATCGGTAGCAAAATCAATGAGCTCAAGGGCAACCGGTGGCAATAGGTGGCTGCTGTGTTGCTGCTCCATGCTTACTTGAAGACTTCCACCCGTTCATAATCGGTCAAGATTTTTAATTCTGGCAATGTAAAATAGTGGTTACGTTTTCACTGTAGGACTCGCCCCTTCACTATTAAGTCCATAAGTTTTCCCAGTTTTAAGCAGAATACGCAGACGGTAATGTCATGTCTGTGAGTGTAATCCTGTCCGGGTAGGAGTTCACACGTTATCTCAACCCATTTGGGGTTGCAGGAAAATGTTATAAATAAGTCTGTCCGCCCATATTGCCTAACATATGTCATAGTGTCCTGCGTGCATTCATGCATGTAAGACGGCCCCCTAGTGTAGGTAGAGGGCAGAATGCACAGCTTCCCTAGGTCACGGGAATTGACTTCATTTCGAAGGCTGTCGTGTAAGTGTATGTAGGAATCTGAGCATAGCTGTTTCTGATGATTCCATATAAAACAAAGCCTCTCTGATTCCATCTTAGTGGCCATGTCAACCGCAAATTGGTGGAAAAGCTCCCTGCATCTATGAAGCAGGTTGAAGTCTTCATCCTTAACCATGAAATGGTATGAATAGAAGGCCTTGCACGATAAGGCTTTGGAAGACGTTGTAGGTTGGCCACCCAGAGTATGAGGGGGAATGCCAAAGTGGTAGCCATCGTCACCATAAAGGAAAAGTAAAGGGTACTGCAATGCGTCATATGATTGATGGGTCTCTGAAATCCTGCAAAGAGTGTCGCCTCTTGATTTGAGGACAATATTGCGAGTGCGGTCTTGTTCCCCATGTATAATAGCGGCCACTTCATTGCACACAGGAGCATTGTAGTGGCGTTCGTGTTCATCATGAGGTCATTTGGCGGTGTCAATTACAATGCTGAAGGAAGGAAAGGGAGCATTAACTAAAGCATATTTGAAACTGCAAATGTAGCTGTTAATCTCATGAAGCATGGCCTGAAGTAGTAGTATGATGTCCCTGCGAGAAACTCTTCCCGATGGCGGCAAAATACCAATCCGAGTTTCGGCCTGTAGGTTGTAGTCTGCAATAAAGTACAGTTGAAGGAATTTAGGTGTAGAGGTCTCCTCAGGCAGCATAGACCTAATTCGGTGGGCATCCAACCTTCTTCTTGAACCACCTGAGCCCCAAACGAGGTCATTTGAAAGGAGTTGTTTTATTGCCTAATTGTTTTAAGGAAGTAGTTGGAGTCGGGATGGGAGCTGGCTATTAGTCCCCTCAACAGAGTAGGTGATTCATGCAGAGGTGTCAGTCGAATTTTGCCGGAGGAGCAGCAAAGACAGGCAAGCACTCCGGCCCATTTGCAGGCATTGCAGAATTGGCAAACACAGGTTATGGACCCTACATTGATGTCGCCATGCATAGTTAAGTTAATGCCAAGGTTGTAATTGAAAGCCAAGAAAGACCAAAAAGAGCTACTGGGATAGGTAATATCACAGGCGGACGCAAGGCGCTGATTGTCACCGTCGAGGCGTATGCAGCGAGCTTGGGGAGTTTGAGATAAGCGCACAGCGGCCATGTTTGTAGCAGCCCTTGAAAGTCTGTTTGCCCTTGTCTGTGGGCCCTCAGAGTTTCTGGCAGCAGCGTTGTGGGCATTGCGGGTTGCCCGCTGCAGCTCTGTCTTAGACTCCCTCAACCTAGCTGTTGCAACAGCATCCCTGGATTGACGGGCATGCCTGCAGGCAGGTGTCTCTACTGCCCTCGATCTGGCAGTGGTGGCTGCATTCGTAGCATTTCGCACAGACCTACAGAGCGGTGTCTCAGCAGCCCTAGCGCTCACTGTTGCAGCAGCGTCCCTGGATTGACGGGCGCATCTGTGGTCAAGTGTCTCTATTGCCCTTGATTTTGTAGTGGAAGCAGCGTTTCTTACGTTATGAAGAAGCCTTTGATGATGAGTCTCGGTAGCTCGAGATGCAGAGGCGGTTGCTGCAGCCTGTAGTCTGCTCCTGGGACTCGCGGGCCCTTCTTGCCCTCATTGTGGATGCTCTTGCAGACCAAAGGCTAAGACGTACCCTCCTTTTTGGTGGCATGGGGAAAAGTGATGCTAGTAGTGGTTGATTAGGGTTGCTCAATTGCCGGAGTACAAAGTCTAACTTAGTATTGCAAAGCGTGACCCTGAATTGGGAATGCAGGTATTTAAGTAAAACAGCTGAATAAATTGTTTATGATATTTGGTAAAATGTAGTTAAACAGACAAACGGAAAATAAAAACGTAAGAAACAACTTGCAGTAAGAGAAATGATCAGTTGGCGGCGTAACAGGAGCAGAAGTGAGACCTTCGCCCCACAGGTGTTCACAGCAGGTTCAAATGCGAAGTATTACTGGCCAATCGGTTGTGCCAATCAGTGAGCGTCCTAGGGTCTCGAACACCAATCAGCGACCGCGTACTGCACTCAGCCAATGAGATACCGCTATGTGAAGCATGGTCATGCGTGTGTGAATAACAATCAGCTGTACAGTCTGTAGTGTAGACGTCTCATTTGAATATACGTTTGATTGGTGTATTCGCAAATTCCGATGAAGACATGATTGTATTGACTTCCCTCAGGTATTAGTTGGTCACAAAGGAGCTCACAGGGCAAAAGTTTTTAATTGTCACGACTAAAGCCGATAAAGTTAATCAAAATCCCAAGCAAGTTGAGAATAACATCGCCAAATTCAGGTAAACTCGATTTGAATAGGAAGTCAAAAGATTTTTATCCGATAATTGAAACCGATATTGAAAAGGAAAGTCAGCACCTCAGTACTGTCAGTAAATTCTTTGCCATTTGCAAAAAATAAAGCCAAAAGTCAGCTAGACTGGACTTGAATTAGATGTCCCAAAGTGATCGATTGTATTGATCTTTTCCAGTAATTGACATCGATATTGAAAATGAATGTCAGCACCTCATAACTGTTGATAAAAACAATGCGCAACATAATGTGGGTGGAAATTCTTCGCCATTTTCAAAAAATATAGCCAAAAATCAGCTTGACTGGATTTGAATTGGAAGTCAAAAGTGGCATGATGTTATTGATTTTTTTCCGATAATTGATACCGATATTGAAGAAAAAGGTTGGCAACTAATAACTGTTGATAAAACATGCACAACATGATTTTCATGAAAATTCCTTGCAGTTTGCGAAAAACAGAGCCAAAAATCAGCTACATTGGATTTGAATTTTATTTGATTTTATCAATTTTTTACGATAACTGATAATTTTAAAAAACATAACAGCACCTCAAAACTATAAGTAAGGAGATTGCTCAATGTGAGTTTGGTGGATATCACTTGTAATTTGTGAAAACTATCACTGAAAAACTGATGAATTTTTTTCGAATCAATATTCGACCCCCAATCGGTTTTATCGATTTTTTCCAAAATTGGAGGGACAATCGAAAAATCAGAAGACATCAAGTACAAATGCCGTAATTTCCAATCTGTGTGTGAATTTTCATGCCAATTGGACAAACAGTTTGCTCAGGATGAGGTAACAAGGTGACGAACACACAGACAGACAGGTTTATGAGGGAGGCATAATATCTATCTCACGCACGGTGAATACTAGACCCGGCTTCTTTAATATTTCCCCTTTTCTGGCAAGATTAATGCTGGACAAACGTACTTATAAACTTTAGATTCTAGTAAAATTCTTCTTTTTCATTAATAATAAACTATTTTAGGAATACGTTTTCACAACATCGCCGACAGGACGCCAACGTGATCGTATTTCAAAACAGAATGCTGATCTTAAAATTCAGTCATTTTGTTTTGATTATTCTTGTGTCTACTGTCTTTTCATGTTGACTTGAATATCGTCTAATTTTGATTATGTTTTAATAACTATGTCCTGAAGAAGGTCTACTAGACCGAAACGTCTGACGTCGACATTGAAACAACATTAAAAACAAGTAAACTTGCATATTCGGATTTTTTGTTTTTCCATATTTTTCCTCATATGTAAGTGTATAATAATTCTAGGTTGTCTATGTGGGATTCAGATGATAATGTATATTTGTAAGTGTATGTGTGTGTGCCAAGCAAACATTGTTGGTTATTTTATATATATTATAAATTTACTAATTTAAAATATGGTTCCATCGCTACACAGGAATTACCATGTTTCAAAAACAGAAGCTAAAAACTTCAAATTCAATTATAGAATTAAATTAAAGTCCCTAATTCTGTTTCATTTTCAAGCAAATTTTGGAATAACTTATTTTGAAATTTACTAATTTGTTTATCTTTATCTCTTTTTATTATTATAGTGTCTAAATTTCTTTGGTCTTGGGGTAAGTTTTTATTCAAGATATTAGCATTATGTTTCCTAATCATTTTTTCTAAGTTTTCAGTACAACTGTAACTTAATTTTAGGGTATTTTTATTGAAAATAGTACTGAGTTTACTATCTTTAGTAAAATGTTTAACGATTAATGCAAGGAATTTTTGTCCTAATTTGTTCTTTAACATTTGGTTGTATGGGGGTGTATACCAAATTATTTTTCTACTTCTGTTTTTTCTATGCTTTCCATTTTTTATGTAAGTTAGCTTTGGGCTTTGTAGCCACTATCTTTTAGAGCTTTATTATTGAAATTAATATGTTCATAGAAAATCTTCTCATTTGCTGAATTTGTACTTATTCTCTGTTTCGATAGATAAAGGTATATGATTAATTATCGATGGAGGATGATTAGATTTAGGGTGTATATACAAAGGATTAGTATTGGGTTTTTTATAAGGTGTGTATATATTTTTCATTAAATCTTATGTTATATCAAGGAAGTTCACCTTTTTCAATTTAGTGCTTACAATAATTTTTAAGTTCAGGCATTTAAATTCTCTATATAATATCTTTCTAATTTTATCGATTTTAAAGTTCGTAGAGTTCTTTATAACCATAAGTCCCTTGTCTCTGTATAATTCAATGTCAGTTATATTAATTTCATGATATGCTGTGAGATTGTATAATATAAAAAGAACTATAAGATCAGAAGACTCAGCTGAGTCTAGTGATCCCATTGTGATGTCAAAGTGGTCATAAGAATTTTTTATCCATTGCTCACCTTTATGTATTAGTTTGGATTTTTTCGCATTTATAATAATGATCTTTTCTTCTTCTGTTACATCTGTGTACTGGGTAGCAAAGTCCAATGCATTCATGAACAGTTCTTTTGATATTGATTGATAGTAATTTTCAATATCAAACTGCATCAGTGTAGAGTTTGTTTTATCTTTGATATCAGTAAACCAGTTTGTTACTTCTTTGGTATTAATCCAAAGTTTCAATCCTATGTTTTCTTTAATTTGCTGCTTAACCCTTTCTATGATTGTTTTACTTATTTTGCTGATCTCAGGTCTCGTTGGGTTTATTATCCTTGTAGTTGGATTAGCTTTGAAATCTGGTTTGTGGTCCTTTATGGTAATATAGCACTCTTTTTCAGTAAGTTTACCTACTTTATCACTAATCTTCAGTTTATATGTGATTTTTTATTTTTTAATGCTAATGTTAATGCGTTGAAAGGATGTCATAATTCATTGGAAAAGGCACCCCTACCCTACCTTGACTTAACCTCTTTTCGAAAGTAACTTATACTTTGATACAATAGTTGTCAGTAAAAATGAATACCCTACTGCCCCTTGTTAAAAATGATTGGATTTCTCCATATCCTTAGAAACTAATATTATGAATGTATGTGCTTATAAAACTCAGTAAATTTCAAAATAAGTTATTCCAAAATTTGCTTGAAAATGAAACTAGGGACTTTAATTCTATAATTAAATTTGAATTTTTTTAGCTTCTGTTTTTGAAACATGGTAATTCCTGTGTAGTGATGAAACCATATTTGTAAATTTGTAATATTTATGCTTTGTAGATTTGTATTGAGCACCATTTCATAAAAATAAAAGTATTAATAAGAACATTGGATTATATATCTTACGGTTCTTTATCTTTATTATATATATATCTTGCTAAGAAATATGAAATTTTATTATCAAATGAATATAAAATTTTAACCTTTTTAGAAATAAAAACTCTATATTTTCTCATGCAGTACCAAAACGAAAACAGGTAAAGATATATCCTAACATATTGCCAAAATATGTAAGAAGTAACAAAAGGATGGACTTGTTGAATACTTTTATTACCTTCATTTTTGGCTAATCATATGAGTTTACACAATCTATGATCATGAGTGCTTAAGACTGAAATATTAAGAAAAGAACATGTGAAAAGCATTCAATTCAAAGCTCTTTCAAGATTACCACATGTGACATACACTAAAAGACAGCAGACAAAATCTAGTGATCACAACAAAAAATGAAGATAATTCAAGAAATATCCACTTCTTCAAATAAACAGCTATGTAAAGTTCTAGCAGTTACACATTCATTTTGTTTCTTCATTTGTTCAAAAGAAGAAATAAGAAGTCTTGTTTGCCAAGAGAAAACTAGCAGCTCCTCTTGAAAATTACCTCCAATCAGTTAACTGGGGCAAGAAATAGCTTGTAAATTTAAACATATCCAATCCTAACTAAATTACTTGCTTTGCTTTCATTTGATCATGGAATTTGAACATTTTTTGTAATTCCTATTTACCAAATCATATTAAATACATTATATTAACAATTGTTAAAAACTTAATTACACTCTAATTTAATTAAAAAAAAATGAAACATGATTGGAATTGACTCTCAAAGAATTACTTATATCTCAAAAGGTTAAAAATCTGAAATGTTAGTAATTAAAAATAAATATTTTGACATGCCAAAAGGTACATGATATGCAATGCTAAATATAAGGTATTTTGTTCTATGATGAATAAATATTTTATTCTATTAATATTCAATTTAATGGTAAAGTGACACAAGTATTAACCAGAAATGAAAATCTATCTTCAGTCAAAGCAGAAAGAAGAGCTGATTGAAAAATATTAGCAAAGAACTGCTGAAACATAACAGCATGTTTAATAAAGCTGCACAAACAAGCAGAAGAGGAATCAGAAAAATAAATCTGGTTCATATTGAATAATTTATGTGGTTACCATCTCCCCCAGGCTTGAGAATTCATCATATTCATAGGACAACCTGTTCGACTTGTTTCTAATTTTCTGCAAGAAGAAATATCTCTCAACTAAACAATGCTAAAAAAGAAAAAAAGGTTTCTTGCAAGAGTTGAAAATTTAGGTCATTTCAAATTTTTTCTAATAATTCAAGTGTTAAAAGATCTAAAGAAAAATGTTTTTCTTTTTATTTGTCTCTTTAGCAACAAAGAAAATTAAATAGAAACATTAAAGTATTTCAGAAAGAAAGCAAAATCATTAAACTGAAAAGTCTTCAGGTTGAAGAGTATAAAAAGTGAAAGCGGCTATATAGTCAAAAACAAACTTGAGAATCTTTGTTTCTTCCAGCTGTACTTGCATTTAAAATACAGAGAATTACTTCTTATACATTTAATGGGAAGATCTCAGAGAAAAAAAAATGATAAATTCTCATCACTGCTGAAAAATTTTTACAACCAATAATAACAGTAAATTTGTCTAATTAACAAACTTCAATTCCCACACTTAATCACTAAGACCATAAAAGAATACAGTAATTCCTCGGGTTACGACAGTCCCGACCTACAAGAATTTGTGGCTATGACACATTCTTCATTAATCTTGTTTTGACTTGTGCCATTTGCCTCTTACATTATGGTTAATTCCTGCTTCTATGCCATATTGGTTTGTTGTGCATTCACTCCATTTTAATTGTGTTGTGTTTATGGAAACTTGTTGCTTTTCATTATGGATCCCAAGCATAGTCCATCCTGAGTATGACGATAAATTATATCCGCGTCCTGGGTGGGATGATGAACTGCATCCAACAGCAAGGCCTCTGATCAGGAGGTTTTGAGGAGCATGGAACCGCCTCTTAATTGCTGGTGTTCCTGGGTCTACCCTGACCCAGGGTGGTAGCACCTGTTGGGGTCTCAGCAATGGGCAAATGGTTAACACCCAAACTTGTGTAAGCATCCTGGGTATGACGATAAACTGCATCTGCATCCTGGGCAAGACGATAAACTACATCCAACAGCAAGGCCTATGATCAGGAGGTTTTGAGGAGCATGAATTGCTGGTGTTCCCAGGTTCACCCTGACCCGGGGTGGTAGCACCTGTTAGGGTCCCAGCTATGGGCAAATAGTTGACCCCCACAACCTGACTCAAAACACTATGAAAGTGTAAAAAAAATTTTAATACCAGAGGTGTTTCTTAAAAAAAATTAGTATCAGCAATAAATATTTGAAAAAAGAAAATATTACCAGAAATAAAAATCTTGTCAGGATTAAATAGCCCATTGAGGTTAATATGCCACAAAACAAAACAAACTATACATTTTTTTTTTAAATATTACCAGCTATACATTTTTTGAAAAAAAAAAAAAAAAAAAAAAAAAAAAATTTGTCAGCATTAAATAACTCATTGTGGTTGATATACCATAAAACAAACCAAACCAAACCAAACCAAGCATAGTGTAACCTCTTCTGATGGAGGTGCTCTGAAAAAAAAAAGGAGAGCCATCACCATAGAAGTGAAATCAGACATTGTTAAATGCTCTGAAAATCGAGAAACAATAACAAACATTGACCAGAGTCTGTCTTCGTGGAAATAATCAAAGATGCTCCCATCCTATCCAACCAGATGGTGAGCTTGGACGTGGTGAGTTTGTTCACCAAGGTACCCACGGAGAAGGCACTCTCGGTAATCAGAGATAGATTGACCTCTGACTCTTCCCTAGAAGAACGGACCAGTATTCCAATAGATAATCTGATGGAGATGTTGACTTTCTGTACACAAGCAACACACTTCGGAATGGGATCACACACATATCGACAGGATGAGGGCTTAGCAATGGGCTCGCCATTATCACCAGCAATGGCGAATATATACATGGAATACTTTGAAGAAATGGCATTAGAATCCATATCTCTAAAGCCAACTATATGGTTAAGGTACGTAGATGACACCTTCATACTCTGGCCACACCAGGAAGATGTCCAGGTTCTACTGGACCATGTGAACTCAATAAGACCATCGATACAGTTCACAATGGAGAAAGAGAGTAACAACACACTCCCATTCCTGGATGTACGTCAAAACATCAGGTAAGAGTGTTGGTTTATGAACTTGGTGACATAGTGGTTGTGAGTTCAATCCCTGGGTTGGGCAGTGTGTACTTGCACTTGGAAATGGGCAAGCAATAACTAAACAATAATGTAATAAGAACGAGACAATATCTCTAAAGATGAGCAGTGGAATGAAAGCAGTTTACCCCCTTTAAAATAAAGGGCTCAATTCGAAATTCCCAGATTGACATACACCTGAGGAAGTCACAATGGTCAAAACATTGATAACAACAACAATAGTCCAAATATCAATAGTGTAAATAATGATAACTCCTCATCCCAGAAATTCAAACAAAAATTCATAGTTTTTATTTGAACTTAAGCCATCACTCCTTTCACCAGCAACAAATATGCAACTATCTCAGCCATGAGGCATTCTCCTTTATTAAAATAAGCTTAATCAAGCAGAAAAATAGAGTAATAGAAGATTGATGCAACACAATTTTCCAAGGTGAAGAAGGCTTGAAAATCAGTTTTTAAAATCATTTATTTTTAACAGGGTTTGAATGCTGACCACTGACAATAAATCTAAGGGTAATATTAGCCATTTCCATTCAGCATTCATTGATCAAGCAGTCGATGCTGCTTTCACTTGAAATTTATAAAATCTTTTTAGGAAAATAGGTTTCTCAAGTCCAGTAGCTGTTATCACTCTTTCCAGTATTGATGGTGGTGAGGGAGGGGGGGTCTTCCTCCCCAACCTTTTGTTCAAAGTAGAGTGGAGCATCAATATTATTTTCTCTTCCAGTTACACGCACTATCCATTTTAGTTGTTGCTTCTATTGAAAGACCTCAAGTAATGTGGTTTCTGGGGGGAGAAGAAGAGGATTCATACCTTTCCCAAGGGTATTAGCATGTAAGTGAATGTAATGGATTCAACTGGAATTTGAACTTGGCTCTCCGATTCCTCAATCCAAGCTGCTATCCATTACTCTACCGTACCTCCTAAACAGGAAATACTCCTGTTCAAAAGACCAAGGAGGAGTGTGAACAGAATGATAGGCAAACCTATCTCTTCCTATTGAGGCATTCCTTTCATATTCTCCTAACAAGATCCATATATTCATCCAGTCTTTCAATTTCTGTTTCTCGCTATGATTTGCTGAAACACTAACATCCATATTTGATGAATCTCTTTTTGTCTTTATATGAAGAGTCAAAGGACATACAGGTGGAGTAAAGGATGCACAGGTAGTGTAATGCCTAGCAACTTAGAATGAGAAATCAGAGAGCCAAGTTCAAAAATCAAGTTCATTTTGTTGCATTCACTTACATGCAAATACTTTTGGGAAAGGTACGAATTCATCTCTATTCCACCCAGCTATTGGTTAAATAGTAGGGCAGGACTGGGCTCTTTAGCCATAATTGGTAACTAGCCAAGGACAAAGACAACTCTAAATTCCAAACAGGTTGGATATGAGACTAGCAACTCCATCACATAAAAACTACTACTTGTTATAGAAACCACAGTAGCAGTACCTCAGGAAGACTATTTTTTCTTTTTTTTATATCAATTCCAAGCAAGGTGATAAGGGCTACTGAGAATAAAAGAGAAGGCTTTAGAACAAACCAGAAACCCAATCCTAAACAAGGGATAAACCTTTGTCCTGTTGAAAAGGTCAGGGAAAAGCGTGGACCGGATAACTACATTACTTGAGTGAGTGAGTGCATAAAGATTCAATTTGGTTTCCTCACTTCCACAGTCAAATCACCCTAATTTCTTCCATATTCTAAATGTAAGGAAAAAAATTCCACTCAGCTTCCCTCCCTTCCCCAAGACAAAAGTGCTACTTTGTGGAACAGACTCCCATGTAGATGCTTCCATGAATGCTACAATCTTAACCGCCTTAAGTCAATAGTCAATCATTATCCTATCCATCATAATCTTCACTGACTACCACCTCTTCATTCACTCATATCACATCTCATTTATCAGGACTATTTTAATAGTAACTCTCTACTTCTCAAGTATTGTATTACATGAACTTTAGCATCTATAAAAAAACACAAAAAAAACAACAACAACAAGTGTGATTTGTTTGACTGTACCAATACTTATAGACAGATGTGCAAGTAGTGTAGTGATTAGTGCCTCAGTATGAGAAATTTGTGAGCCGAGTTCAAATTTGAGTAAAGTTTGCTACATTAACTTTCACACAAATACAAGACGGTATGAATCTCTTTTCCCTTCACCTAGCTATGGGTAAAATAGCAAGGCAGACAGATCTCTAGCTGTGGTCAGCAATCAGACTAGAAGAGCAAATCTGAATTCAAAACCTTATGTTGTCCTAACAGCACATACAATACAGCCATGGAAATGATTACTGAGTTCACAATTATCTGCCATGAAGGGTTGTGGACTATGACCTTGACTTAGATTGATATGGTAAGGTACATATAGAGACTCTTTATTCAATCTAGTCTTCTTACTTAACTAGGATGATTTGACTATATTTACTACATGATGCTGCTGAGTGATGAAAAAAAATAGCCTTCTTTAAAGACACCATCTCATGTCTTTATCAAAGATTAAGAGATATCAGAATCTTCAACAATTACTCACATGATCAAAACAATATATTTTGTATCTGTGACTATGCAAGATAAATATCATAAAGAAATCTTACATTTCTTGTTCTCCATAAATATTTCTGGTTATTGCTTGAGCTAAGTGTTTGCATATTTGAATCAGAGTCATTTACACGATTGCCAATTAATTCTGATCTCTACTGTCCTATATGTATTTAGAGTCCTTCAAAGTTAATAATAGTAGAAGTAATAATCATATTATAATTCTGCTTGTTCCTCCATTAGTTAGTAAAAATTTAGTAAGTTTTTAATAATAGTAGCAGTAATAATAATTTTGCTTGTTTCTTCATAAGTTAGTAGTAGTAGTAGTAGTAGTAATAATTATAATAATCATATAATTCTGCTTGTTCCTCTGTTAGTAAGTTAGTTAGCATGTGCATCATGCCCTGCCATTATCTTAGATAAATAATAAACCATTCCATTTTGATTTCAAAGACAGAAGAAAAAGTTATATCAGATATGCTGTTTGATTTTAGTGAGAAAAAGAAAGCATACGTAAGAAATTGATTGATTGATTCATTCATTCATTTTCTACAATTTATCAACCCTTTGCAGGTCATTTAAAGCTAAAAAAATTTTTAGATTGTAAAATTTTTTTTGAGATAATGATTTAGTGATAAAAGTCCTACTAATTAACCAACAGCTGGAGGGATTAAGAGGTGGATGCATAGCTTTCCCAAGTTATATTCACTTATGTGAATATGACGAACCCAACTGAAATTGGAATTTGGCTCTCCAATTAACAATTCTGAGTCATTCTCCATTACACCACTCACACATCCAAGCTTACTGCACCTGGTATTCCCAAATAGTCACCCACCTAGATACTGATCAAGCTCAACATTGCTTAACTTCAATGAATCCAGTGTTTCACTCCTATATGGCTGTAAGCCCAAATAAGAAAAAAGGGAGGATAGAGTAGGTGATAATGCTCTCATGTTTTTAATGTCTGCTTCAGGGAAATAGAAAACATTGTCAATTTTTAGTCTTTACATTTGTATCTTGTACTTCTTTAACTAATGACCTACATTTATATTTATAATTGTTATTGCAATATTTTGTTAAGTTGTTAACCTCAAATATTAACGATGTAATGGGGGAATTTCCACTGGTATTTTATAGTCATGTAACTTGCAAAGAGATTATTCAGTCATTAAATTTAAAATTATGATTTATCTGAAAATACAAGTAGAGAAACTGGGAAATATTCATGATACATCTTATAGTTGTTGTTGTTATTATTATTATTACTGCCACCACTTTAATCAAGATATTATAATAAGATATATTAATAGCATATTCAATCAAGATATTATTAAAGATGTAACTGATACTTAACAACTTCTATAGTTCAGTACTGTATTTCAATTTCTGAGCTGGATTATTTATTTGGCATTAGCTTACACATCTGATTATATCTACGTATTAAATTAATCCAAATCATCAAAATATATAAAGAGAGAGTGATATTAATACTATTCAAAACTGAAAATGTGTCTGCAACATCTTGAGTTACATGATAACGTAAATAATACCTTAAACAATTCATTTTTTTGATTTTATCTGGTTTCTTAAAATCATCTGATTACAATCAAAGTGGAGTAACCTCCCTTTAACATCCATATACATACATACATACAAGCAGAAACATACATATTACCTCCAAACAATATTTGAAAAACAGGAGAATTCAGTCAAAACAAATGTTAGAATTAAAAGATACAATTCAGAATAATATATGTAATAAAAATCCTTCATTTCATAATTTTAAATAATATAAAAAGATGCTGTGAGAACAAACCAGATAAATATGGTGGTTGAAAAACCAAATTATAAATGTAAAGAATTCATGAAATAATGAAAATGCTTCATCCCAAGACTTCAGACATTATAAAGAATGCCAAAGATTAAAGCAGCTGAAATTTGATAACAATTTTTTTTAAATGAATAATGAAAGTAAATCTGATTGGTTCAATAAGGTTAAATTGGCAGCTGATCTCAAAAGTAACCTAAAATCTGCTGTTAAATGGGACAAGGAATGGCTTGTTAATGTTAATGCCTCCAAAACAAAGCTGCAGTTTATTAATCATCTCAGGGACCCCTTTCTGCCTGCCATAAACATGGCTGATGCTTACCTCCAAGAGAGTGATTCATTGCACCTTCTCTAAGTGGTAAGATTATATTGAATAATAGTACTAGATTGACAGCAAGATCTCACCATTTTACAATTGAATTGGCTAGATATAACCATAAGTTGGTTATATATAACCATAAGTGCTAACAGTTTCTTTTCTCACACTTCTCCCCTGTGGAACTCTTTTCTGGCTTTTTGCTTTCAAGCCAACTCTGATCTTCAATAACTTAAAAGTAGTTGAAATCGTTATTTACTGTCTTCTTGATTTCTCTTCTTTTATTATTCCCATCCTTTATAATATTTGTCTTTTTCTGTTTCTTTCACACAACAAAACTCACACAATAAACTGTTTTGTCAGGCTTCTGGATAATAAACAATTCATTTTTGCGCATCCTGGACAAATTCATGTCAGCTTGTCATTCAAAAGATAAAGCCAGGATTTTTAATGCTGCTTTTCAAAGCAGGCACACTAATCACTTGGGAGATTGACACAACACATTTTTTCTACAATTGCAGTAGCAGACAGAAGGGGAGGGGGCAGAGGGTGCAATGGCCCCCGGGGGCATCCATATCAGGAGGGCACATCCAATCAAAGAGTGAAATAAAAATTTAGTTTATATTTAATTTGAATAAAGTGTTTATTTCACGTTTCATCTGTTTTTCCATATTTAAAATGTCTTCCTTCCTTACATTTCTCAATACTAACACCCCCCCCCCCAAAAGACTTGAGTCTTAGGGGCATATGATCAAGGAATTGGCCCAGGTATCACCAAACTTCTGCCAATTGACCTAGTATCATACGATGCTAATACATGTGATCAATGAAAGGAGAGACCAAGCATATTTCTCTAATTCCCTTTATTTATAAAATGTAGATATTGGATTTAAAATAAACCACGTCTTTGTGTGATAAGTTTTATTGAAGGATATTAAATACAATTGGATTGTTCTAAGAGATGCTGAGTTTGCATTTTTGTGAATATTTATGGAACTGTTAAGTCACGCATAACTTTCTAATATTTAGCAACAGCTAAGCTTCATAAATATCAATATTTCTGACAGTTTATCAGTAGGTGCTTCAGCAACATATGGTGTCTCAGGGTCAGTATAATAAAAAAAACTGAGGATCTCAAGTCGTTCACAGCTTTAACTTTTGAACAATGAAGGCAAGGATAATAGAAAACAATGAATTACATAAGGAAGTGGCTTTTCTTACTCAACATTTCATACTTAACCCTCTGTTAGCACTGTAGTGCATTGTTACAGCATTACAAGCATAGGGGTTTTCAAACATCCTATTTTAAATACAGGTATATCATTTAGTTTTAATATATTGCCTTGAGTGCTATTTCTGGTCTTTATAGGATAAATAAAACGTTTTTTTTAATAATCAAATTAAAAGACCAATATTCAGAATTATTTCTTCTTGTTTATCATATACAGTGGTGACTTTCAACCGGTATGTTGCACACTGGTGTTCCACGAGAGAATTGTAGGTGTGCTATAACATTTTTTAAATACCATTAATTAAATTATTTTTGAAAGAATTCCAAAACACAGTAAGTGTACATATCAAAATTAAAATCCCTTTAAACTGATTAGATGAATATATAATTGTTATAATAAATAAACATATACATAATATATATAATATAAAAAGCAAGATTTTCTGCAATAAGCAATATCCTTGATAAAATCCAAAGAAGAACAAGCAATATTACTGGTCCTGATCTGGTGTCTCAACTTCAGTTACTTTCAAACCACCACCATTATGTTTCCTCCCTGTGCCATTTCTATAGATATTTTCATGGTAATTTTTCAGATGAGCTCTTTACTATGGTACCTAGACTTTATGAATTTAAGTGCAGGTCTCATCAATTTACAGTTGAATTGGTTACATGTAACATGAATTTAAGCAGAGTAAAGATTGGTGGCAAGGTCTCAAAAATTTACAGTTGAAATGGCTAGATGTAACTAATTTCTATGCTAACAGTTTCTTTTCTCACACTGCTCGCTTGTGTTACTCTCTTCTGGCTCCATGTTTTCCAGTCAACTTTGATCCACCAGTTCAATCCTTTACAGATAAGACAGGAAATGCTACTTCCATGGAGTCAACTCACCCTCATTTCCTCAGCATTCAAAAGGTAAAAAAAAGAAGTTCCAAAAAGGCTTCTTCATCAAAAACTGCCATTCTGTGGAACAGATTTTCACATGGGGGCTTACAATCTTAACTTCAAGTCAAAGGTCAAGCATTATCTAGCCCCATAATCTTTACTTCCTACCACCAGCACCACTTTCATTCATATCACACACCTCATTCATGATTATCATTTTAACAGTAACACTCTATTAAGTGGCTCTCGAGCCTTGTATTGGGTAAATTCTAGTAAAGGAAGGGGAAGTACCTGAGGTAACCACTTATCTTGAATTTTATGAAAAGTAATGTGATACTTTGTAATCTATTAAGGATGATGTTTCCCAAAAAGTACAACTCTTAATTTATCCCTACTATCAGGGCTCAAAATGAACACCATCCCAGGGATGATGGGTTAGTTTTTTTTTAGGATGATTTCGGGACAATAGAAAATTTTAATTTCTATTATATTTTTGTTTAAATAAAAAAAAAAAAAATATTCCTCAGTGGCAGGCTTTTAACTCTGTGCTAGTCACATGGGGTGTTTTGTTACTCCAAAATTTTAAAAGTACTCGTAATTACTAATTGGTAACATGTTTCTTTTGTTCCTTCCCACTACTCTCCTGACTCGGTAAGAGTGTGTAGCATGCGTTGTGATGCAGATGTACCTCAGTTGTTGTGAGAGGCAGACGTCAGGGGACTATCCAGTTTTGAAAACCTGAGGTGATTAACACAGTTAATAAATAGAGTACACTCACACACGCACAAAAAAAAATATATATATATATATATATATATATATATATATATATATATATATATATATAGGACTTCTTTTTAATCTGGTGAATGAAAGCCGAAAAAAAAATGAAAATTGAAGGACTCAAATTTAGATATTTGTATTATTTATCTTCAAATACAAAAAACAATATCTAATTTTAGCAAAAAAAAAAAAAAAAAAAAAAAAAAATGTTTTGTCAATTTTTGGTTAAAAAAATCTTAAAACAACATTTATGTGGTATGATTTTCTGCTTGTTATAAACTAAATTGAAAAGAGAATTTTTTAAAATTGGTAAACAGAAAATTTAATCATGGTTGTAAATGAAGTGTTTTTATGAAAGACTTTATAAACATTTTTGAATGTAAATAGTTGGAATGCACTATTTTATATAGAAAATGAATGCAGAGAGCATAATTCATAGTGTACAATAAAAGTTACTCTGAGCATGAAAATTAATGAGAACATTTCACATAAAATTATTCAATGTGATTTAACCAAAATATTTAGATAAAAAAAGTTGTGATTTAAAAAAAAAAAGAAAAAAAAAGAAAGAAAATTGCAGTAAAATGTTTTTGTATATTAAATATTTAATCATGTTTTTATTATACTACAATAACTGTAAATAATAAATTTTAAAAAAATAAATAAATAAATTTGATTTCAGGAGAGTTTAAAATTTTGTGGGGAAGAATTACAGTTGTTTTTGGAATGGTTCTAGGATGAGTTGAAAAAAGTTAGTCTTGAGTGACAGCTCCAAAAAAATCTTTCCATGCAAGCTACTATCTTTTAAGAGGAAACCATCATTATTTAACTGTAATGGATTAGTCATAATTGAACAGTTCTTTTTAATACAAGTTTTGTACTTAATATTAGTGTTGGTTGCTGGTTATATTACTCAAATTTGTCAGCAAGAGAAAAAGCTAAAAATGCAAGATATGAATTGAGATGTCAAAATCAAATAAGTATAGAAGTATCTGAGAGGTGTTTTAACAGATAAAGGAAAATGTGACACTAAAATCCATGTTGCAATGGAATAGCAAAAGATGACTTCCAAAAACTAAACCAAGTATTAAGAAACAGGAAAACTTTGTTAGAAACAAAGAAAAGGGTGCTGAACTGTTATGTAATATCAATTCTCCCATAAGGCAGTGAATGCTGGACAATTTCTTCACAAATGAAAAGGAGACTTGAGCCAACAGAGATGTGGTTCTATAGAAGGCTTACAAGAATATATTTTATCTACCATTTTATTATCTACCTAGTACTATTATATTAGAAACAAAGAAAAGAGTCTGAACTACTATGTAATATCAATCCTCCTATATGGCAGTGAATGCAGGACAATTTCCTTACAAATGGATGAGAGACTTGAGACAACAGAGAGAAGTATGGGTCTAGAAAAGGATGCTGGATAATATCATGGTGAGAGCATGTAAGCAACAAAGAAGTTTTAAGGAAAATGGAAATAAAAAGGACACTTATACATAAACTCAGAAAAATACAGTTGAAATTTCTGGGATGCATGAGAAAAGAAAGCTTGAAAAATGTGACACTCAAAGGACATATTGAATGCAAAAGGGGGACCTAAGAGAGTAGCAAGTAACCTACCTAATGAGCTTGTATAAATGGCTGGCAGAACACAGAGGGGAACAGATATCAAAAAGTCAATAATTGCTAAGAACTACAAAGGATGGGAAGCTGTGGAGAGCCATGATCACCCACGTCCTGAAGGGACAAAGTATGAAGAAGAAGAAATGTTGATAATAAAGATTGTAACAATAAATCCAAGAAAAAAGTAAATAATAAATTAAAAAAAAAAAAAAAAAAAACCTTGTGACAGATCTCCAAATTCATGTTGCATAAACATGAAAGACGAGGACTTAAAGTTGAAAATGCAAGCTTCAGTCAAGTGGAAAGCTGCTTCATTATTCCAATTTCACACTGTTTGCTTTAACAGCCAGTGAATGGATTGATTTAAAGTATATCATGATTTTAAAAAAAAAAAAAAAAAAAAAAAAAAAAAAAAGCAGTAAAAACAAAATAAAATTCAAAACTAAAAATTATACATGTATAATTTATCACAATTAGTTACTACACTAGGAGTTAGAAGTAAAAGACAATATTAGAAAGATTACAAAGAACTTATGTTTAATAGAAAGACATCATTTATGAATGTTGACTTCAAAAGTAGCAAAATTATTAAAATTAATAACATGCGAAATAATCAAAATCACTCATAAATCTACAAACAAAACCAGTGTAATAATGAAAATAGATATTTAACCTCAAAATATCAATTTTTTTTTTTTTTCTTTAAAAAAAAAATTTGTCTATTTATAGAATGCAAATGAAAGATGAGATTGAGAGTGCTCATGTTCAACTGACTTTACTACATCTGAAATGAACAAATTTCAGTGTTTTTTCAAGGACATTTTGATTAGTGTGAACTTTTCAGCTTCTCATATATATATATATATATATATTATATATATATATATGAGAGAGAGAGAGAGAGAAAGAGTACAGAACACCGGTGGTGATGAGTCAAAGTTATTTATTTATTTCTTTTTTTATCAACCACAAGTTTCCATTAAATTGAAATCCAATCATTTATAACTGTATACATATCTATAAATACATAGACTGGACAATCAAATGAAAATCAATCATAATTGTAACTGACTCAGCCTATGTAGCTTTGTTTGACAAACATAAGTAAAATGGACAACAATAAAATGGATTTAAAATCCATTTAAAAAATTGTAATTAACTAAAAGAACTTACAAATACATCAAATTTTGGAAAGAAAAAATTTAATTTACCCAAATCACTGGTTCATAAGAGACATTATTTTTACGCCATATTTTGAACAACTCACTACAATAGTTTCCAATTCATTAGTTTCTGTGTACGGCCTCCCATCCATAATACCAGATGCAGTGTAATATTTACTTCACAATATAAACAGAAAGAAATGTTTAGCAAGTTTGTCTTGCAAACTAATTTGCTAGCATAATGAGTTTGATCCACAGAGTATCCTGCTATTGCTACATTGTGTCAGTTTGATCTAAACTTAGTGACTAATACTTACAAATTCTAATGCACTAACAGTGACTATTTTGATAAAAAAAGACAAGTTGGTGGCATGAAAAGAAATGAATTCACCATAAATTCTATAAGACTGAAGTCAATAACTTCAACTACAAAAACATTTCATCCTAAAGCAAATTTAATCAAATATGGAATATCCCCCCACCACATATTTCCCTGGGGTTGGAGGTAACAAAGCTGCTTCTAATAAAATTCAGTAGTGTGTAACTTGTCCCATATCTGTTGACCAGGATTGGCACATAAAGGTTTTGTTTTTTCCTTTTCTTTTCTTCAAATTGGTCCCTGATTGCCTTGTATGAAAAAAAAAATCATAATGGAGACAGAGAGAGGAAGAAAAATAGACGCTGGTTGCTGGTGGGCTAACAAGTTAAGATGCTGCTGGCTTCTTGAGTTTTAGTAGCATGCATCAATAGGAAAGTCGTAGGGGGCACACAGTTATGCTGTAATCTTAGCTTCTACTCAGGAAGAATGGGGTTGGCTGGTAGAAGATAGGTATGTAGGTAGCAACAGAGGCAGCTTTATGGTAGCAATAGTACAAAAAGAACTTTTTCTTTTTTTTTTCTGGCTCACATCATAAAATAGAACAGATAGTGTCTCATCATAATCAGAAAAAGGCTGCAAAAAGAGAAAGGATGAAATACAGAGATTGAATAGAAACAGAGTGATACTTAAATTGCATTCAACTTTATAATTACATAAAAAGCAATTTAGTACCGGAAGATATGCGCACAACTATAAAAACACAGAAATGGGTTAATATTTTAATAAGGTGAAACTGTTTAGAAATGATGCTTTAAAAAAATAAAATAAAAATTACAGCAACAGAAAATAAAAGTAATAAGAATCAGGTTTTTCATTTGGTTGGTAACTGATTTTTTTAAGGAACCACTTAAGAAAATTCTCCCCTAAAATGTAATATTTATTCCTCTAAATACAGAAAGTTGCCATTTATAGAAGCAGACATTCATAGTCTGAAAAAACATGATGTGAACTGCTTATGTAAATCAGCTTGTGAGAAATATGATTTAAAAAAGTTAGGTTTTTAATAATCTTTATAAAGGCATGATCTTACTTCACTTTGTATCCTGTTCCATAACAAGATATCTATAGACAAAAGGCGGGGACACGGCTATCATTTTTTTATTATTTCACCCCAAGCAAATCAATAAAGCCACTAAGATGCAAAATGTTATTGAGAATGTAATAAACTAAAAAAATGTTGAGAGATCAATAACAGAACAGGATTCAAGGAAATAGATGGCGATTGACATTGCATTTAAATTTTTGAAGATTGTAGTTGACAAGAAAATAGGAAGCCAGCAGAGAGTTCCACAAGTCAGAAGTGCAAGAGAAAGTATTAATGGGTGAGAATTTAGGCAAAGTAACTTTCACATAAACACCTTACTTGCTCAAGCAATAGTAACAGTAAAAAGCTTTTACACTCATTTCCAGCCTTGACTGGAACCAGTCAAAGTAGATCTATATTTTTCTTTTTTAGAAATAAATAAATAAAATTATTAAAAAAATGAATAAAAACATATTCACCATCCCTGAATCTAACATTTGAAAATCCTACATCATCCAACATTCCTTTGAATGTCTGCTTTTGTTTATTAATAGAAACAAATATTCATAGGAATGCTGGGTTTTCATAAATCCAAACCAGAGAACCAATTTCTTGCAGTCATTTTCATTAATAAACTTTCTATAGATTTTCATTTTCCTTTGTACTTCAAACAATTCCTGACAGACAATGAGGCATGTTTGATTACATATTTTTGTCTTTCACTGTATTTTAAGAGCATCCATTTTTTACTTTATTTTTAATAAGACCAAAAATGGTTGGCTAACTAATCGAAAGCTGATGCATTTGCAAAAACAGCTTCATAAAAAAAATAAAAGGCTTATCGTAACTGTGTTTCACTACTTAAGAGTTATTTTTAAACTTCTTAGAAAGGTTAAAAAAAAGGTCACAAATTAAACATTTCTGTAATTTCACACTGAAATTTAAAATTCAGACTGCAGTTATTTTTAACTGTTCACAAATGGTAACAATGCAAGGAAAACCAAGAAGGCAATTTATCAAAGACTGGAATTTGTAAACTTAGAAAAATAACAAAACCAACTGGATATTTTTTTACCTAGTCTTATAATATATAAACTTTTAATAATAATAAAATAACTCCAGCTTTAAAAAAAATTGCTAGAAAAAACATTTTATTGGAAAATTAATAAAAACTGTATTTTCAGATTAAATTACATCTTTACCTAAAAAGAAATTATTTTAGTTATATAACTGTTAGTATCATGAAAATAAATTCCCCCCATGACATTTTATTGATGGATTCATTTTCTGCAGTTTTTCAACCCTTTGCTGGTTGTTTAAAGCCAGAAAATATTTTTAGATTGTAAGAATTCATTTTTTTTTAGGTGCAATATAATAGTTTAGTGATACTAATTAACCCATAGCTGGTAGGAGGAGAGATGGATTCATACCTTTTCCAAGGATATTTTCATGTAAGTGAATATAACAAATTCAATGGGAATTGGAACTCGGATCTCCAATTAACAATTCCAAGCCATTGTCCATTACACTACCCACACATCCAAGCTTGCAGCACCTGGTATTCCCAAGTGGCCATCAGTCTAGGTACTGACCAAGCTCAATGTTGCTTAACTTCAGTGATTATACGGGAACCGGTGTTTCACCTTGCCACCAACAATAATTTCATGTGATCTTCTCAAAAAATGTAAATAGTTCTTGCAGTTAAATGGAAATTTCAGACAGCTTACTGAAAATCAGATTACTAGTTTCTCAAAATGTCTAGTAAACATCCATGTTGATTTAGGAAAATACAGTCCTCCTCCTTTTTTATTTAAATGTTATCAAATACAAAAAGAAAAAGTGATTTTAAAAATAGAAGAAAATACAAAATATTAAAAACCATTAAATATTTAAAATGGATAATGATACATATGTTCCCTTTCAACTACTTTTGGGAAAGACATGAAACTATTTCTCCCTGTATGAATCTACTTTTCCCTGCATTTTTTTCCATTGTCAGTTACAGTGACAAAAAAATTATCTAACCATGTCTTAAATCAGTTTGTTAATAATTTGTAATCTTGAAATAGTATCAAAATGTTATGGCCTTTTTTTTCTTTGCTATTTTAAGATAAAGACTTAAAATTTTTTTAAATTTGTATAAGTCAATGAAAATAAACGAGTATATTAGTCTGAACAATTTGTAAAAAAAAAAAAAAAAAAAAAAATGTAAAACTTTACTATGATAAAATACTTTATTAATTTAGTGTTCTATTATTAATTTATTCTTTGTATATTTGATACAAGATGTATAGATATAACTGTAGATTCTATGCTAACAATTACTTCTCTCACACTTCTCATTTATGGAACTCTTCCAATTTCTAGCTTTCTAGTCAACTTTGATCTTCAAAAATTTAAATACAATATCAATCGTTATCTTCTGTTTTCTTAATTCCTGTTCTTTTATTGTTCTCGCCCATAGGTTTTTTTTTTTCTTTTTGCACTCTAGTAATCCCTTGCATCTTTGGGGCTTTATGGCAAGAAAAAAAAAAGAAAATTAATTATAATAATCAATATTAAAAATAACAACTCTAGTTTCTTATGATTAATATTATTACGGAGATGCAAAATTGACCTAATGGTTAACAATATGAAAAAATGGAATCTGCAAACCAAGTTCAAGTTCTGGTTTAGGTACTTTGGATTTGGTAATGGTGGAATTAGGTGTTTCCATAAAGGAAACATCTGGCATTCTCCGACTACAGTTAGGGCTACTATCAGTTGAAATTTATAAAATCTTTTTCTCAAAACAGTTTTTCAGGAAATTAGACTTCAAGAAAATACAAAACATTAATTCCATTGAATATTAGCAATAGATAAGGCTTATTATGTTCACTTCCCACTAATGCTTTTGGAAAAGGCACAAACCTACTTTTCCTTGCATTTTATTCCATTTATAGATATCTTGTCGAACTTATCGAATCATGTCTTTAATCAGTTTGTTAATAAACTGTTATCTTGAAAAAAAAAAAATAGCAGCAATTTGCTTTGTATTAGTCTATGAGAAAGGTACAAAAGTAGTTCTTCAGATAAGGTCAGTTCAGGAATTAATTCATGCTACCACATAACAACCTGTTGCATTGTTCAGACTATCATCCTCATCTTTGTTGCCATATTTATCACAACATTTTGGCCTTCTTCAGGCGGTTGGAATGTTGAACTGAACCCTTTATTTCGCTCACTGGGGTAGACTGTTCTAGTTGCACATGCCATGTTTAATGGATGTCAGTTATCAGTTATCTCCTGTTAATTCCCCTCTTGAAGTTCTCCACCACCATAACCAGGTATTGAACTCACACTCTTTGGGTCCTGTCACTGGATCTAACTAACGCCTTTATCCACTGTTCCATATGTCCTTGGCAACAAAGGTGAGGATGATAGTCCGAACAATGTAAATAGTGTACATAATACCTCATCTCAGAAATAAAGACAGATACCAGAGAAGATGGAATTGGCCAAGTACTCCCATCAGTCAAAGAAATATCATGAAAGACTCAGCTGGTTACTGCAACAATTAGATCTTTAGATATCAATATTATTATTTCTAATTAATGTGTATGTAACTTGTAAAATTATCTTTTAAATATTGAAACTATTTATCTGAATATATATATATATATAATTTTAATCAATTCACCTCAACCAAAGTGATAATGCCACTAAGACGCAAGAGGCTACTAGGAGCAAAAGCGAATGAGAAAAACTTTACAAGTAACTGGAAACCCAATCCTAAACAGGAAATAAGGGATAAACTTCTACTCCTGTTCACAAGACTAAATGTAAACCAACGATAGGCAAACCTACCTAGACTATAAATATATATAACTATAAAATAACATTCTTTAATATTCAAATATTTTTATATTTCATATTCTTTTAGCACAAAAACGATTTCAGCATCAGTAAAAAAAAAAAAAATTTTTTAAATCATTTTTATATGAAACATAAAACTTACAAAAATTGCTATATTCAGTTTCAAAATATGCAGTTCATTTAACTCTTTAACCTTTACATAAAAATTTCAGCATTAAAATCAACAGTTTTTAAATTAAAAAACAACTACTTAATAAGCAAAAAATGGCTTTTTTTATTTTTAATAAGGGATGTTTTTAATCTATTTATTTTTTTCTTACTAAGATATTTTCAACGTCTTCAATTTTATAACAAAAGATTAGAGTTAAAAAAAAAAATTTAAAAGAAAAAAAATCCCTTTTCTCAAACTGTTTTTTTTTAGATTGTCTGAAAATCACATTTTTGTTAATTTAGTCACTTCATCATTATACTTAGTTTGAGTCTCGTTGGGGAACTCTACTCTTGTGTTGATTTTGTTTTTTTAAATCAGACAAAACTAAACTTCCTAAATACCTTCTTGTAAAGCAAATGTAAGAGAGTCTTGCAAACTATTATTATTGTATTGAATTCAATCCTTACTGGATGTTCTAGTCATGCTCTACTAAAATAAGTTAAATGCTACTATTTTTTATATTTAACAGAGATAAATTATGATCCTAAAATTACAAATTCTAGAAATGCAACCAGAAACCATTCATCAAAAAAGTATTCTTCCCAATAATAGAAAACGTACGACTTTAATCAATAATTGATAATAAAAAAAAAGAAAAAAAAAAGCCTCAAATTTCATAAAATTTGATAATTAGGTGTTACTGTTAGTTAACCTTTAAATTTTTTGATCATCTGAAGGGCAGAATTGGGGAGACACATTACCATATTGAAAATAAAATCCAGATTGATTTCAAATAATAATACTTGTAAGAAAAAACTTACTATAAAAAAGAAAAAAAAAAAAAAAAAAAAGGAAAAATTCATCTATGGCACTGAAGACATAGGAGGAAAAGTTCTTTAATAATTTTTTTCTTGTAAAAGATGAAGTTTTAAATTTAAAGGAAAATTATTTTTTCTATGGAATGTGGACTACCCCTGACCCTATCAATTAGGAATAAAAAAAAAAAAAACTAGTTTATTTAGAATACTAAAAAAAATATTGAATTACCTTGTTTCAAACCTTTTACGAAAATTTTCAATGTTTCAGTCTTCTAAACCAAAAACAATTTTTACCGTAAAAGTTATGGATATGAATGATTTAATATAAGAAAAAAAATTGTATTTTCAATATAGTGTATGTAAAAGGACCAGGAATGCTTCTAATCTAGCTTAGACCATTTTTTAATACACGAGTAATTTTTACGTTTTTCTTTTTAAATCTAAAGTGCGTATAAAAAATTTTTCAAAAATAAACAAATATAGAAGATATAAAATCAATTGTTAAAATCATAAAATGTTTTTTTATTTCTAAAAGTTTGAGGATGAAAAAAACTTAAACCAAGAGAAAGAATGATTTTTCACTCAGCCTGACTCTTTCCCGCTTTACATCAAGTTGTGAAATAATTTCTCTAGCATCACTTAGCAACTATCAAACTTTTTTTTTTTTTTACTGCTCAATGTTTTATTCATAAACGAAACCGTTCAGAAGATAAGTCTCTTCTAGATTAATACCGTTGAAACATTTTTTTCGTGAATTAATTTCAAGATGCATGGTATCTCCTTGTGTGTGTGTGTTTTTTGTTTTTTTTACTGTCAACAGCTTTTAAAGCGAATTCTCAATACAAGTTATAAAAAAATGATAAAAGCGAAAGCTACGACAAAAGCAGAATGGTGATGCTATGCTTAGTTAAAAAAAAATAATGCAGTATGTGAAGTGAACTCACAGAACAAACAATAAATAAATCATAATCAATCAATGGTTGAGAAGAAAATTAATAAAAATACATGGACCAAAAATTCTTTAACGAACCAATCTGAGAATTATTTTTAAATTCTCTCTTAATTTACTCACAACAGAAAATATAAAACAAAAAAATAATTATACCGAATTTTTAATATTCTTTCATTTATACACGGATTCAATAAAATTAATAAAATAAAAAATTCATACATCTCATTGAAGAAAAACTGAAAAAAAAGTTATAAACCGCCATTTTTGCCTATGATTAAGCATACGTTGATGTTTTGAGAAAGTGCAAGAATAACAACTATCGATTAGGATTAGTTAACTTATTATTTTTTAATTAATAAAATGTTTAAACTCAAATTAGAGAGAAGCTTGTGTTGTGGGTGGGAGAGTTGTGTCTCATCCGTGTCAAAAGCCGGTGTTCGAGCTCAGGTAAAATCCACGTCTTTCGAATGTTGATTTTCAAGGCAGGCCCGCTCAGAAGATTGGCGCAACATGATCTTATACCACCCACTTAGTTTTTGTACTGCTGTATTCTAATATTTATTAAGTTACGCGTGAAATGTGATACCTTTCGCCAGGTGTAATAATCAAACTAAAAACTCAAGGAACTGGAAAACTATGAAATACGACATATAAGTTTTTGTTTTTTGTTACGTGAGGAGGATTTTAGTAAGAAAAAAAATGAGTCGTTTTTTGTTGTTTTTTAAATAAAATAAAAAATGTAAAGAACACTGGCTTGGTTACATTTTTGTGATTTAAGGCCTAATTTTTAGGGTCAAGTTGTTTTTTGGAACCGAAGAATTCCTTATGTTTAGTTTTTTAAAAAATAATGTCTCGCGCTAGGTGTAAAAAAAAAAAAAAAGCCTTGCGCTTGACAAATATTTATTCACAAAATTTCACAGGAAAGCTTAATTTCATTGTTTTATTATTATTGCTATTGAAATGTTTATTTTATTTTTAAATATCACTGATTGTGTTTCCCTCCAAACATACACAAAAAAAAACAAAAATAATAATTACAATTTATAACGAAAAAAGTTTAACTGAAGATGATTTTTAGTCATTTCGCCGATTCTCGTTTATAAGCGAAATTTAATAATGATTTTTATTAACATAACTGATGCAGTTATGATGATTTTAGAGTACGTTATTGTAGTTGTTATCAAGACCTTAGAACGATAAGTAGTTTGGTAGTAAGTAAGCAAGCCTACTTAGTGACCTCGTCGACAGGACAATATGAGAAGATTACGTGCAGTTTCTATTTTGGTTTTTCAAAGTGACAAATGTAGTAGCCTAAACTTTAATTAATACGGTTTCAAAATACAAAATAATTAAAGGATTTAACGTAACTATCACGAAAAAGTTACTTTGGAAAATAAAATTAAGTCAATATTTTTTAAAACAATGAAGAGAAAAAATAATTATAGAAACAAGCGTAAGTTGACTTCCGTTTTTAACAATAAATGTCATTTTTATGATTTTTAATTCAATCAAAAACATTCATTTGAGCAAAAATTTGAAAATGAATAAAAACAAAACGTTACTTTAAAAACATTAAATGTAAATGATTACTTATATACACACATCACCTCTAGTCTGTCTTCACAAAATTTGACATAAAGAGAGATGTAGATAAAATAAAAAGTCACTCCAAGTTTTTAAAAGGAAATTTGTAGGTCTGGAGTTTTCGTGTTTTTTTTTTTTTTAAATCAATCATTCATGTTAAATGACAACTCAGTCTTTAATTTGTTTTTTAATTGAATACTTTGTAGTAAATATCAACTTAGAAGATTCTTAGAAAATTAAGGAAAAGAAAACAAAAGCTTCGGCTAGTACTAGTTTGACCACTTGGTCGGCACCAGTGATTTTCTTTTTGCTTTCGAGAAGGGGGTAAGTAAAGACTAAAGAGTTTACAAAAATTCTTAATTGCAATTGATTGAGAATTGAATATCCGAGAAATGGATGTATTTTTGTGTTTTGTTATATAAAAGCACGAATAATGTGTTGTAAAAACATAAGTTTTTGTTTTTTTACTCTTAAATGAAGACTACTGTCATTATCAGGTCTAACTGCATTTTTTTTAAAATTTTAACAAGCTTAAAATAAAAATTAGGGAATAGTTGCTTTTTGATTTAATGCAGGGATGGGAATATATAGTTTTTAAGCCGTATCGAGTAATACAGCATATCTTTTTAAAAATTTTCGCACCAAAAGATGACACAGAATACATAATAGCACGTTATTACCCTCCCACCACTTTTTTTTTTAATTACACCTGACGAAAACAAATCACTAAAATGCTTGAAACAATTTTTTTTTTGCATCCCTAGTCTTTTGAGAATAAAAAATCACGCAGAAAACCCTTCTTTGTTTATTCTATATGGACAAATAAAGCAGACTGACATATACTGGAAAAAATTCTTTTTTAGTTCAATTTCTTTGCGAACAACCTGTTGGTTGAGAAATAAAGTAAACTTTCTAACTTTTTAAAAAGTTATTCAACTCGTGTATCGGCTGTTTTTCGCGTTAAAAGTCCATCAGATACGCAAGAATAACCTTTAATAGTTTCTCTCTTCGGATTTTTATAGAAAAAACAGACATTTGTCATCGGTCGATGCTAAAATTAAGCCAGTCCCACTCATGCACTTGACAGAGAAAAACTTTAAAAAGTTACACTCGGCATGTGAAGTAAACTTTTTTTTTTGTATCTACTTGTTTTGTTTTTATTTTTTTAGACAGGTGTGTCCCCTAAACAGCTAAATGTTTTTTCAGACGGATGGACAAGGCAGGAAGGATTTAAGTCGTGTTGTGATAAACGTTTTCTTTACGCTTTTCGAGGTGTGCATCGAAGTAAAAAAAAAAAAAAAAAGTTGAGCTAATAGTCTTACCTTCACTTCCGAAACAGGCTGCTGTTGCTGCCATATTAATGACGTCATAGTGTGCTGATTGGCGAACAGAAAAGAGCAGACAACGACGGCCCAAGTTAGTTCCACTAGGCTTTTTTAGGTGCCTGATACACTTCATGCTATTCTTATTCTCACTCACAGACAATCGTTGCTGACTTCCAAAGAAAGAGTATTAAGAATGGCTGCAAGATATTTTAAGAACATTTTAAATTTTTTCGCTTGAGTTTTTTTTTAGTCCTATATTTGCTAGTGATTAAGTTGAACGGTAAACCTTAACCAAACTTGGAATTATTTTGTGCATTTTTCGTTCACAAAATTTCTACATTTCTGAAAGTTAAAAAATACCAATTCAGAGAAGTGTAAAAATTAATATTAAAAATATTACTAATTTTTAAAATAATTAAACAAATATATAAATTCTCTCAAACCAGTTTTTCTTTTGGATACAGTAAAGAAAATTAGATGAAAAATTTTGATTTGAATAAAAAATATCAGTTATCATTGAGTTGTTTCAGTTGAATACAAATATCTAGTTTGTAAACATTTAAAATCAAACTATGGTGAAATCAAAACAAAAGTAATTTGTATACAACAGTTAGTCTGGGATATTTTTTTCTTAAATAGGATTTAACAATTCCATCAAAAATGTAAAATTCCACAATTACATTTTAACAAAGGATGCAAAAGTAATAAGACTATGAGAGCATTTTTTAGATACCTATTTTCTATATGAAATATTTAATTTCATCTCAACTTATGGGTAAAAATTTCTTCAAATGAAAAAATCTAGAAGTTAAAATAGTCACCAAATTCAATTTGTGTGTCTTAAATAAATCTAAAAAAATATGCAAGGAAATATCCTCTTTTCCTTAACTGATACTATCATTCTTGCTCACTGAATTTCCAATTTTTTTCGTAGAATTTCAATGCATTTCTACAGTAAACACATTAATAATGAATTTATATTATACATATGATAGCCCTATTTTCTCAGAGACTCTTGTCTTAATTCTTGATAACTGAAAACTATTTTTTGGCAATGTTTAAAATTTTTTGCCTGTAAAAAATGGTGTATCAAAAGGACAGTTATTCCCATGGCACTACTATTACTGTATACACTTTTGACTCCATCAGCAATGTTCATTGTTTTAAAAAGTGATGATTAGAATTTTAATAAAACTGAAACATGAAAGTGAACTTATACATTTTCTTTATTGTTGAGAACTGACAACAAAGATATTAACACTATTCATTTATTAGATGGCTTGGTAAATTTTCTAGGAATTCTTTTAAAGATTAGCAACAATTTAAAACTTTTTCTAAAAATTTTCAGAATAACTTATGTTGTAGTTATTTCAATAATTTTGTAATTTTTTATCATTTTTTTTAATAAAAAGATTTTTCAAATTTATTTCTTTATAAAATGATAAATAATATATTGTACTTGGTTCAGATATTATTATAATCTTGTAAATAAACATTACTGAAGGAGTCATAAGTATATACAGTAATAGTAGTATCAAGGGAATAAGCATCCTTTTCATGCATCAGTTTTTTTTGGGAGCACAAAAGTGAAACATTGCCTATTTTTTCCTCTTTTATAATGTACTTCTGTTGTAATACTTAGTAAAAAAAACTGAAACAGATATATTCTGAACTACGAATTTAAAAAAGCCCTTTCCTACAGCTGTTAGTTTTGTGCTTGTCTGATCTGCTGTGCCATTAGATATGACTATTTCTTCCAGACATGGGTTATAGAAGATGCTAATCTTCACAAGTAGAGAGGGTTTAGCTATTTTGAAAGTCAACATTTTAAATCTTGATTGAAGTCACAAGATGAAATTAAATATTATTTTTAGGATTAAATATTCTAAAAATGAAAAGATTAACTCAGATTTTAAGTTGGTAACATCTGATTAGAATACATGACTAAATTTTTTATACATTAAATAAATGTTCATTCACTTTTGAACAGGTTGGATTAAGGGTATATGGTTTCAGGTCTTTCTTCAAGCATTCAATCTTGTGAGTGTGTGAGGGATTCTGCCTATCCCCTTATATGTCAGGGATTTATATAATTTTCTGTTATCCAATTGTCTTGCATGTGTATATCCTAAGTTCAGCTGGGTTCACTTCCTATTTTATCTTTATACATCCACTGACATCCTTCAAGGCTCAATTCTTCAATGGCTTATGGCAATAACATGTTCAAACAATGGTTCCAATATGATAACCAAAGTTAAGTAACATTGATCCTAGATGGATGACTGCTTGGAAATACCAGGTGCTGTAAGCTTGGATATACAGGTGGTATAATGGATAATGGCTTGGAATTGTTAATTGGAAAGCAAAGTTCCAATTTCAGTTGGGTTTGTTATATTCACTTAGGCATTCTGACAATCTAAAAATGTTTTATGGCTTTAACAAAGGGTTGATAAGCCATAGAAAACAATTCAATCAATCATAAAACCAATTCTTCACTTGGTGGCTTTGAGGTCACCTATGTCAACCCTAAGGGTTCTTAGGTTTCCTGATTTTTTGATGTGACAGTACAAAATTCTCGAGTGAACCCATTACACATTGGGGTCACCACAGATCAATTCTTCTTAGATCAAAGTTTCTGATAGGTATTAAAATAAGTTTGGTCAAAATGATAATTAATAGTCAGATGTAAGTCATGTTAGTTTGCAATCTGCTACAGGCAGAAACAGCAACTAGTGACGAGATCTGAAGGATATGGATGGCAAGGTGAAGATTCCAGACCCAGCACATTTTGTTTTTGCATTGTCATTTAAAGGAAAACTATAGTGGGCCTTAACTGTCTTGGATCATTGTCCAGTGACCATAAGCTTTTGTTGATGCAATGTTAGCTTCAGAAAAGAATTTTGGAACTACCATGGTCCATACATTATTCAGGTCATTTTTGGTTATTGTATTGGATTCACTTTACATCACAAGTTATTTTTTTAAATGGATTTTATTTCTTCTACAGCAACATTAAAAAAACAATTTAGAATTTTTCTAATGAATTTAAGTTCTTGATTTTTCAAGTTTGTTTTAAATGTTCTGACATTGTTGAAATTAAAAATTTTGGGTTAGAGACTATATCTCAAACTCCAAAGATTTCTAGTCTTTTAGTTAATTTGCAAGCATGACAAGATGGCTTCTGCCTTCTTAATGTTTGAGACTCATATCTATATTTCATACTTGATTTATATGACTAAGAGGCATTGTTGTCAAGTATAAACTCATGCAACAAAACTGTATATTTTTTAGGGTTTCATCTTGTCGGTTTATCCCCAGTAACCTCCTGCATCTTAGTGGCTTGGGATTAATTGATTAAAAAAAAAATCATAAAACAAATAAAAATTTCACATCATTTAAAATATATATCAACTTATTAAACATCAAATTTCCAGCTTTTTCTAATAACTTAATAATTATAATGTTATTAGAAAATTTATATCCTTCAAGTTTGACACTTAAGAATAGAGCCAAACATTTTTGCTAACTATTTGTATATATTCTAGTATTTAGTACTACATCCGTGTCCCATGTATAAATAAAAGACATGTCAAGTAGCCAGTCAGAGTAACAGCCTGAGTAAAGTCTGAGTCAAAATAGTAAGAGAAGTCATTAAGAAATCTTTTTGTCTTGTCAATCTCCTCTTGTATGAAAACTGCCTTCATACAAAGAAGCTGGACTATAAAAAAACGTTTTTGTAAAAATCACCTCAACAATTTCTTGATTATAAACATTGTGTTTACACTTTATCTGCATTCTTCTTTTCTTTTCCTTTTTCTTTGTGGATGAGTTCAATATTTTGACAAGGCCAAATTTTCAACCCCACAACCTTACACAGATAGGGTGGCCATTGAAAGACCGAAGGGTTTGAAAAAGTCATAACTTGTTCATTTTCAATATTTTTCTTTTTTTTTTCTTTTTTTTTGCAGGTTATAGGGCATCCCATAGAGATTAAAATGGCTATGTATGATGTCCAGCAACGAGTAAAACTCATTGAGTTTTTCTATTCCAATGAAAAATCAATTATTCAAACTCAGAAAATACTGGCAACATTTTAATGTCATCTCCTAGTGATAATATGATTTGAAACCTAATCACCCGGTTTGAAAGAACTGGATCAGTCAGCAATCTTTCAGGAAGAGTTCCTAAGTGCACTGTGCACACTGACACAGTGGAAGCTGTATGGCAGAGTGTCTTTGAGGATTCATCATCTTCTACTTGTCGTAACTCTACTCAACTAGGCATCACTAGAACATTGCTTCAAAAGATTCTGAAACTGCATTTAAAAATGTTTCCATACAGGATTCAAATGGTCCAAACTTTACTACTCCAAGATAATCATGTGTTTGTAAAAGTTATTTTTGTTTCACATCATTCAGTCTTTCAGTGTCCCCCATGTAAAACTTGGAGTGTTTAATGTGCAATCTTAAATATTGTATATGTCAATTTATAAATCATTATGTTTTATAGTTTTAAAGATTTTCATCTTAGTCTGAGGTCATTATACATGCAAATTATGTGAAAGAGTTAATCTAACTATATAAAAATAGTTTTTTCCCATCTTATTATTGCTGCTTGTTATTCTTGGGTAAATACAATTTTCAGTACTACTCTTGTTTTATTACTAGTTTTACTCCATATTTCTTAGTGTTACTTTTTATCACAACAATATGTTCAGTAATATTATTATTTTATTCTTAATTTTGCTCCATCTTCTTATTGCTTTTTGTAAGAAATTCTGTCATCCAGGTTTTGTTATATTAAAAATCTGAACATCCAAATTCCAAACAATAATACAATAAAAATAAATAAAACATGGGTATACCTGTTAAATAAATCATTTGCATCTACAAACATATGCACATGCTGATTTTCTAAGCATAGCTTAGATGTGGTACAAGAACGAAAGCATTGGGCATCCAGTGAGGATTGAACTCACTACTCAGTCATCATTGTTCTAGTGTGACAAGCTTGCTAACAATTACACCACATCAAAGTGCTCACAAACATATGTACATGAATTCAAAAGAGTAAAATAAAAATAAAAATAATTTTTAGTTAAAGTCTTTTGGTAGTTGATACACAGAAAATCTGTAGTTTAGAAAAGACTTTTAAATATTTTGTTCCAAATCTATGGTTGAAAAATACTTTTATTGTTAACAAAAATTCACTGACCATCTTTGTTGTTGTTGCTGGAAATGATTTGTTTGAAGTTGCTGACACATGTGGAATCTTTTTGGTATGTTTGTAATATTGTCTGTTACTGGGTAGAAAATAAAGTTTGGGTGTGTTTTAATATTGTATGTATGTGGATATGTAATTGTGTTGGAAATAGAGTTAATTTACTGTATTTTCATCCCAACATTCTGGGCCCATACAATCTTTAGTATTACTCTTATTTTATTACTAGTCTTACTCCATTTTTCTTAGTGTTACCTTTTAATCACAGCACACTAGGTCAATACTATGCTCAATAATACTATTATTTTATTATTAGTTATAACTAATCCATGTTATTAATTATTGTTATCACAATACTTAGAGTCAGTATCATCTTTAACTGCTGAAGTAAACGGCACAAAATCAGATTAATAATTGGTTCAACATGTCCAGTTTATTTGCATAAAGAATGAAAACAATTTAACAAAATTCCTATTGATCTTAAAGTTATTATATATTTAAATATTTGTATTCCAATGTTGGCTTTAACCTTAATACCTATAAATTAAGTCATATGTTTATGTAATGTCCTGAACTAATTTACTTCACAAAATGCATAAGCACATAAAAGATAAAACATGCACACAGCTGAATATTTATATGCATGTAAATGTCTCTATGATTATTTACACATGTTTATTAGCTTAATCTTTTATAGAATTACATAGGAGAAAGAAAACTGGCCTACTTTATAACTGAGATAGTTGTGCATTTCCTGCCATCACTAGTGGTGAACACAGGAGAAAAGCTTGTATTTCAAATTATTTTTTTATCAAATCTGCTAAATTCTTTACATTTACAAGATTGGCACAATACAATCATTTTCTTCTCATTCTCTTTCACTCCCAGTAACCATTATGTTTGAGTGGCATTATACCCTGCTTGGGGTGAATTGATTAAAAAAATTATGGCAACAGATAATTACATAGCATTTAAAATATATATCTGCTTATTAAACATCAAATTCCCAGCTTTTTCTAATAACTTAATAACTACCATGCTACAAGGCAGAAGGTGGTTTGAGTTTTCCTTCTCCTAGATTAGTGATGGTCTATGGAGGCTATGCACTGCCCAGGCTACATGTTCCTCTCACTCTCAGCCATATCGACAAGATCTAAAGGGATACAGGGATTACATCTGGGGTTAACTTGACTGCAGGAGTTGCTGGAAAGTTGCCAGTGTTGACAGCCAACTGCCTTCTGGGCTCCACACTGGGTTTTCTGTCTGCATTTACTTCTATAGCTTTTTTGCGTTTTGGATATGACTGCAAGTCAGAAGAGGTTTAAAATCAGGGTTTTCCTTCCCCTAGATGGACTGCCTTCCTGGGCTGTTGAGCTCCATCTACCCAGACTTCCCTACATATCTCCATAAAATATACCTCTTTTTCTGTAATGATCTACCTTGAGTGATTCTTGGGCCTTGTACAGAGTGAACATCATTTAAAAATATCTATTGGACTTAATTTCACCCTAGAACTCAAGTAGAATTCATATACACAATCCATTGCTAAAGATGCTGGAAAAATGTTACTTGTAAAAATTGTCATCTTGTCCTGCTTCAGAAAGTACCTGACTCCTTCTATCATGCTTTATCTTTACAATCAGAACAAAAATATTGCCATATCAGGGCTGGATCTGCTCAATTTTCACTTTCCAGCCTTGACAGAGTTCAAAATCATTTACGAAAATTTGGGGGGGATGATATTTTCCACCCAACAGCCCCTTCTCCACAGGCACAATATCACAAGTCTATTGCTATTCTATCAATTCTTCCATGACAAATCTTTACATGAACTCTTTAGTGCCACCAGCTCAGACCTTTGCAAACAAGATCCACCCTGCTACATTCCACTCCGAAAGCTTCTTTCCAAGAACCACTACTTCATGGAACAGACTCCCACTTGAATGCTTCCCTAAATACTAAAATCTTAGCCTTTTCAAGTCAATTATTATTTATCAAACATATCATCATAATCTTTATTTTCTACTTTCTCCTCTTATGTTCATATCACACACCTCAGTAACCATCTAATTTGAGCGGCTCTTAAGCCTTGTATTGTGTGAACTTTAGTAAAAACAAACAAAAAAATGTAATTTATTAGTTTGCATATCTCATTTAGTCAACTTACATACCTAAAATAAGTGAAATGTCTTAATAATTGGGATGGGTCGTAAAATCATTTAAGAGCTCAGAAATAAGCTCTGGGACAAAGTAAGATTTCCTAAAAAAAATAAACATACCTCCTTCCATCGCTCAGGTGTGACTTAGTCTGGTACAAGACCAGCAAGGGTTGTAAAATCATGTTATGTCACTTAGTGTGGAAGCCTTATTTGTAAATTGGCATGGGCTCAAATATCAGCCACAAGACCAGTGGGAAATTCACAACTCTCTCAAGCACCAAGCTGGACTTAATATAAACCATAAGCATAACCTTTTTAAGATGCTAAATTTATTTTTGATATAAACTCATATCAGTAACTCTTCCACTTGATATGTTTGAGATCTTCAAATGCAGCCTAAGGTAATTTATCCCCTGATAACATTGCAAATTAATGACTTTTTACCAAATAATTTTGTGCTGTTTTGAAAACAAATTTTCTTTGTAACCATGGTAATATGATGGAGAAAGAAATCTGTAATTTCTCCTCCACTTCAAGTTTAATACAATCTAAAGTAGGCCAGACGTGGGATGATGAACAAATTTAAACATTAATGCTTTTTCTCCATGACAGGAAAAGATGAGGATCAGTTTTCTATTGTTCATATTTAATAAATGGTTCTTGAGATATAGGTTTATATGTTTGAATTAAACTTTGAGTTTTGTTTTGCAATGGAATTATGAACATACCCTCCCACTTATATAGATAAATACTAGAATGAAAACAGCTGAATTAATGTGCATTATACAGGGTGTTCAAAAAGTTTTGCCCAATTTTTATTTTATTGTATTATTGCAGTTTGGTCTTTGAGGCTTCAGGAACATGGCTTTTAGAATCAGAATTGCTGCTGTCCAACATTACTATCAGTGTAGCTCAAATGTGGCTGAGGCAAGTTGTTGCCTCAGTGAAGAATTTCATATTCATGCAGTTCAGGGCAAGAACATCAAGTCACTCATTAACAAGTTTGAAACAATGGGCTCTGTAAACAATGCACCCAGATCTGGACGACCTCCAGTCTGCAGAAATCTGTTCAGCGCCTATTTCATGAACTTGAAATCAGTTTCCAAAGCATGCATAATTTGTTGCATAAAAGGAATTTAAAGCCCTACATTTTCCACCTGTTCCATGCTCTACATGATGGAGATGCTGATCGCAGACTTGAGTTTTCGGAGATTTTCCTTACCTTGATATGTGATGATGAAACTTTGCAGGACAAAATATGGTGGTCAGATGAAGCGTGCTTTAAATTAAGCAGCTACATTAACCAACATAATTGCTCATTTTGTAATAATGAAAATCCACATGTGGTTTTGGAGAAGGAAGTTAACCTTCCAGAAGTAACTGCCAGGACTGCAATTTCAAGCAATAGGATTATCGACTTATTCTTCTTTGATGTGCCAGTCACTGGAGAATGGTACCTCAACATGCTTCAAGCCTACTTTTTTCTTTAAATGCAACAACAAAAAGACATGTGCATCCAACAAGATGGGGCACCACCCCACTATGCACATTGTGTTTGTGAATGGCTTGACATCAATTTTAATGGCAGATGTATTGCTCGATTCAACCCTGATGGATTTCTTCTTGTGTGGTGTTCTTAAAGACATGGTACACAAAGAGAATAATCCCTAACCTTTGTTGAGTAATTAATGAAAAATTCACCACAGTTGACAGGGAACTGTGCCAAAAGATTTGTTGCAGTGTTGCTTTCTTGCTGAAATTTATAGAAAATACGTTTGATTCCTGTTAGAGAATGAATATATTCTACCAAATTTATCAAATATTTAGGCTGATAAATGTAATCAATACTGTTTATTTAAAAAACAAAGCATTTACTTAAATAAATTTTATCTATTAAAATAATGTATAAACAAAGAATATATTAAATAATTGTCAAACTTAATTCATTTCATAATATGTTATCAGTGTTTACATTAAGGTACATTTCATGAGCAGATATGACTATTTGGGAGAGATCATCAAAGGTTTGTTTAAAAACAGTAATTTGGACTTTACTAACCAGATGCTTCTCTACAGCTAAGTGGTATAGCACATCAGATCAATTGACAGTTCCGTATATATATATATATATATATATATATATATTTTTGTCATCCACAGACAGACTGTTTCGCTGTTTCGCAGCTCATCAGTGTGGCTAGACATCCGGTTGCCTCTAGCTAGGATCGAAACCCGACTGAATTGGCATCAGTCGGAACTTCTACCACTAAGCCATCAGCGCACGGCAGGGATGAAGGTGAATTTTAGCGTGTTTATTTTTAGATTTAGATAAACACACAGTGACTGACAGTGACTCAATTCTGCCAAAGAGTCATGCTATATTAGCTTCATATATATATATATATATATATATATAGAGAGAGAGAGAGAGAGAGATAGAGAGAGAGATAGAGAGAGAGAAAGAGATAGATAGATAGATAGATAGATAGATGTAAAATAAAAATGTAGGTATACAATTATGTAGAAGGCAGTGATTTTTTTAAGCTCTGAAAACACCATGACTACAATTTCTCATTGATGAAAGTTTTCCGTGTAAAAAAAATGTTTAACTGATATTGCTGGTATTTTGTAACAGTCACATAGAAACAGACAGACAAACAGATAGATATGAACAGACTGAGATAGATAGATGGGTAGGCAAAAAGAAAAAAGAAATAATTATTAAATTCAAAAGCCTACTGCATGGTTGAAATAGTTGCATATTTTCAGTGATTATTACTTTCAGTGTGGTATTGTTCATGTTAATGGTTAAAATTACTATTATTATTAATATTATATATTACAGACATTTATTCAGCTTGACTATGTTTGACACAAGAATATATGGGGAGATATAAGGATATTGCATCAATTTTTCAACTAGGAAAGGTTTATTTACTTTGGAGATAAGTATTAACCCCAACATCTAGCAACAATGAGAAATAGGTAAGTATTTACATAATTTACTTTCAGATTAATGATCTCAATTTTGTTATTATCATGTGGCTACCGTGCTCTCCAGCCTTCTTCAGGTGTCTCTTGATCTGGGTAACTTTTATGGAATTTTGAACTGAACCTTTTATTAAAGCTTCAGTGGAAACAGGGCATGCAATAACTGAACAGTGCTAAATATGAACAAGATATTCCTAGACATAGACATAGTGCAATGAGAACACTCTTCCTTGTAGATTAAATAAAGTGTTCAATTCTAAATTCCCTGAAGATCAACAAACACCTGAAGAAGGAAACAGAAACCCAATCCTAAATAGGAAATAAGGGATAAACCTCTACTCCTGTTCAAAGGACTGGGGAGGATCATGAACCAGATGATAGACAATATGTACCCCTTCTGAGGTGAAAAAAAAATAGTAAATAAAATTTCAGAGTTTACACCTCTTTCTATTCTTGTATATTAACTGAATTCATTTTCTATCCATATGTAGGCAGTTTGCTGCCAGTATAGGTTCTGGATTATTCTAATATCCTTGCCAAATATGTCAACATTACCTAGCAGATCCAACAGGTTCTTTATTTAGAAAAAACAGAAATGTCTGCTCAGGCATGCATATCCATTAAATATAATGTTTATGGTAATATATATATATATATCTATAATTTTTGTAATTGCTTGATCTTGGAATCTTGAAATTGTAATTCACATTGCTAGCAACCAAACATTCTCTCTTCTTACAATTGATGTGATGTTTAGTCCTTTCTTCTCACTTTCCTTTACTACCTTCCATATGAGTTCCCGCAGTTTCCTTTCTATATCTGCTATCAACACGGTGTCATCTGCATATCTTATGTCATTAAGATTGTCTCTAACAATAATAAATCCAGATAGGACTTCGAATTCCCTCAGGATTGCATGACTGTAAATGTTGAATAAGTGTGGTGAGAAGACACACCCTTTTCTTACACACCCTTTTCTTTTTGTGTATTTTTTTAATCATTTCACTCCAACCAAGTTGGTAAAGCCACCAAGGCACAATGGGTTACTGAGTGTTAGAGAATATGAGAAAGACACACTCCTCCCCCCTCTATTGGACACGACTAGAGGCTCAAACCTTGTTTCGTGTTTAGGAAGGGGTTCCCGGATCTCTCTCACTCTCTCTGGCCTCTGTACTGGTGCTGCTGTGTTTCTCTCGTGATGCGTGCTGTCTGTGGCATTGCCTGTTCATTCTGAGGGTACACGGTTGACAGTTCCCTGGTTGCTGTTTCCGACTGGTAGTTAGGAGCCCTAACTCTTGCGTAGCGTCTTGAGCGGCTGCTCTGATCAACAGTTGCATAATATCGAGGTGTTTTAGTGCCATGTCGCGCATGGATAGGTGTCCCTGCAGCCATCTCTGGTGGGCAACCCTGAGGCCACATTATGATTCAGGCTGTGTCAAACCCTCTCTGCCCGCGTCATGGGTGTTAACCGTCGGCTTCCTGTAACTCAGGCCTTCTCTTCTTCCAACACCAATTATCCACATGACTTACAAAAACCATAAATTTAAACCTGAACCAGCCCTCCAAAAATCACCCAAACCTTTAAATATCTCCTCCAACATCCGTGGCATTAGAACCAACTTCTGCAGTGTGGAATCTTTCCTCATCGCAAAGTGCCCGGATATACTGGCCCTGTGTGAGACCAATCTTGACTCCTCTATCCCTTCCTCTGATCTCTCGATCACTGGATACCTTCCTCTCCTCAGAAAAGACTCTCTAACCCACATGCATGGCCTTGGTGTCTATGTCAAGGACCATCTCCCTCTGGCTAGAGAGTGCTCTCTTGAATCGCCGGACCATTCATACTTATGTCTTCGGCTATCTCTTCTCAATGCTGTAAGCTATATTTTCTTCCTCTATCGCTCTCCATCCTCTCAGGACTGTGGTATACTCGATGTCATTTCTGACAGCATAGACAAGGCCCTCTCTCTCCATCTGTTCGCTCACATATTTGTGTTTGGCGATTTTAACGCCCATCACAACAAGTGGCTTAAGAATGCTACTACCGACCTCGCAGGCATTCATACTCTCAACTTTTCAGTCTCTCAATTCCTCACACAGATAATCGATTTCCCCACGCGTTTTGCTTACAACCGGGACTGTAAGGCCTCACTCCTCGACCTGTGTTTTATCTCCATCCCTGAGTCTTGTAATGCCACACAGCTCTGTCCTATCAGTAACTCCGATCATGCTGTAGTGTCTGTTAGTATCTCCTTCAGCCCCACCCACTGCAAGGAGCCTCCTACCACCAGAACCTCATTCTGCTACCAACGGGCTGACTGGGACTCGTTTCGTGATTTCCTCCGCGATGTCCCCTGGGATGCTATATTTAAGCTCCCCATTCAAGATTGTGCTTCAGAGGTCTCTTCCTGGGTTAAAGCTGGAATCGACGCTTTCATCCCCTCAAGGAAATTCAAGGTCAAACCGCGCTCCTCCCCTTGGTTCACAGCTGCTTTCTCAGCCGCCATTGCCCATAGGAACCACTTCTTCCACCGTTAAAGAGAGGGAACAATAAAAGAACAGGAATTAAGAAGACAGTAGATAACAATTGATATTACATTTAAATTTTTGAAGATCAAAGTTGACTGGGATGCAAGAAACTGAAAGAGAGTTCCACAAGCGAGAAGTGTAATAGAAGAAATTGTTAGCATAGTACTTAGAGTTACATCTAGCCATTCCAACTGTAAAATAATGAGAACTTGCTGCCAATTTTGAATGTGGGATGCCAAGTCAGGACCAATAACATTGCAGATTATTTTTGGATTTTATCATGAATCTCTAAATATATACCAAGAGCACCAGACTAGATGTGGCAGTAGTATTCAAAGCAAGGATGAATGGTACACTTATAAATATGTAAGATGGATTTTAGTAAGAAGAATTTTCTAGCACAACACTTTATATTTGTACTACTCAGTTATTGCTTGCCTTGTTTCCATTAATTCCAAGTACACACTGCCTGTCTCAGAAATTGAACTCATGATTACTATGTCACCAAATTCACAAATCAATGCTTTAATCCACTAGGCTATTGTCTTATTTACATTCAGACTAATGTCCTTATCTTTCATGATATTATCACAATGTTCTGGCTGCTGGGCCCTCTGTTCTTCTTCAGGTATATGTCAATCCAGCTAACCTACAGGGAATTTCTACCTGAACTTATTTAATTTACAGAGTAGATTGTTCTCAGTCTACTGCTTATGTCTAACTTATTGCTCACCCTGTTTCTACTGAGTATAAGTCTATACCACCTGGCCTGAGGACTGAACTCACAACTAATGTCATCAAATTCACATTTTAATCCACTAGGCCTTGTGGGACAATCCTGAACTTAAAACCTGGAGCCTTAAATCTAATGCTCTTTTCTTCTGCCTGCTACTGTCACACTTGACTGTATTCTTTATGACTTCTCTTTTCTTAGTGCTGCTGCTTCTACTGTTAAAGCTTTGCTGTCATTTCTCATCATTTATTAATAGCTCCTGTATCATATTTATGTCTAGGACTTTACATTGTTTCGTAAATGTGCATAGTTTATGAGTATGTAACATGACTGTGAAATAAACAAAATGTTAGTAGTATCAACAAGTATTATCAACAAATAGTTTACAATATGATTAGCAGTAGTATTCACATTGTGAGAAATACAACAAAATTGCGGGTGGAGACCATATATCATTGGTCAGTTTATGTACAAAAATTAATTTCATAGAGACACTTAATTTGCATATATGGCAATGCACATATAAAGCTTCAGTGGAAATGAACAATTACATCTTATATCCTGACACCCTCCACTTAAACTTAATTACCAACACACCCAATAATTCAAATCTAAAATTGAATTCCCATAAAGGCACTGACAAACATCTTCAGTTTAACTCCAGCCACAAGTTTAATCTTTTACTTTTTATTCAAATGGAATATATATAATGTATAACACTTTTCTGTACTTGTGGCCTAATGAAGTGGTTATTTTATGTGAATAATCCTATACAGTGTTTTTTATAAGAGCTTAAGTACTTTGTTTTTCATAATACATAGCGATTCACTTGAACAATGGATTCATATTTGTCACTAATTGTATTCAATTAAGAACTTCAATTCTTTTATTGTGGCTGCTATAACTATCCATTCAGCTTCACATATGAATAATGCAATAGTTCTTCAAGACATCAATTAACTATTTGGTGACAATTAAAATCTATAGTACAGAGTGTCCCAAAAGTCACCAAGGGCTATGAAAGTTTAATAATATTTTGGTTTATTACATTATTTAGTTTTCTTTCAGTTATTTTATAATGATCAATTTGGAAATTAATCATGTAAAAATACACAACTGAAAAATGAAGATAAATAGTGAAATCTTTCTACCAAAACCAAGGATCAATAATTCAAACTCAATGAGCATATTGTCACCATTACAGTGAGAGAGATTCTCCAAGTTTTGAGAGTAACATTTCAGTAAAGGACCTTACACAAATTGGCATACCATATTTAGTGAGGAATGGAGGAATATTTGAGCAAGTAAGGGAGAGTATAGAAGAAGATCCAAATCTTGAACTCAAAGATGATTTCAACAAGTTTGGATCTCTCAGATATCACTACAATAATTTTTAAATGCATGAACATGTTTCCATACAACAAAATGAGGAAACAACTCATACAACAAGAGCCACAATCCAGCTTCTTAGGCAAACTTTTGGGAAAGGAATAATTTCTCACATTTGCAGTATAAACTGACCACCATATTTCCCAGATCTGACAATATCTGAGTTCTTCTTATGCGTCTATCACAAAGAAAAGATTTATGTCAACAAGCCTCAGACTCTTCAACAACTGAATGGCAACATTCAGACAGACATCAAAGCACTAGAACCTAAAACACGGAGGGGGCTGTGATGGAAAATGCCTTAGAAAGAACATGTTCATGTGAAGCTGAAAATGGACGCCAATTAGTCTTTCTCTATTGTAAATACTAATGTAAATTTATTTCCCATACCTACTCTATATAATATTATGATATTGTGAATTAAAGTTTAAAAAAATAAAGGAGTTATTCAATTTTGAAATCCCTTAGTGACTTTTGGGACACCATGTACTTTATAATTACCCCAGTCTGCATCATACTAACTAACTAACCAAATCCAGACATTTTGAAAAGTAGTTTTTGATACTTTATACATTTTAAATAGCATCAGACATTTTCCCAAAGTTAAATAGGCAGCAGTAGGCTATATTAGATGTTGTAACATTTTCATTATAACACAGATCTGGTTGAATGACCATCATAATGTAGATTAAGCTTCTAATTATTTCTCTGTACAAGTTGTTATCAATTAATTGAGCACTGTCTTCCTCTGTCTTATTTATATCTGTTTCACTAGGAGTAGATCAGGGTTTACAATTTTGCATACCAAACATGGTGAACATTTCTATATATCTGGACTGCTTCATTCTAATTACAAGGGGTGCTGAAAATTTTCCACCTGACCCACTTCTCAAAGTCCAACAAAATAACAAAACATTTTTTTTTCCTTTTTTTAGGGAATGGCTCCATAATAGGGCTGATTACATTTCCCTACCCTTTCATGCATCACATACATACATACATACATACATATACTGTATACCAAGAAACCAAGTAATTTTTCCTAAGTCTCATTTTGAACTTAGGACACAAACATTTCTTCACATCACTGAGTGTATAATTCCAATTTGTTGCAATAATAATATCATCAGCCTAAATAATAGTATCTACTACATTTAGTATAAGCTACAAGGGTCAGAAAATAATTAGATACAATCTTGGTTAATCAAGTAGGAATACAATGAAGTATTTCGGTTTTGTTTCTGACCATATAACATTTTTTTGACAACACTGCACTCCATTAATCATCTGAGAGACTCCTTTTTCCATTCCATTAGCATGGCCAATGCTAATCTCCAGCAAAGTCACTCATTGTGCCTTCTTGGGTTAACATTCACAACTGACATGAAGAGGAAAGATTATATTGAACCCATTGCTAGGTCTGCTGCTAAGTTGGTTCACTGTGTCATGCTAGACATTGTTTCTATCCAGAATCTATTTTGCATATTTATAAGTCTACCATTTGTCTATGTTTCAAATGTTGCTGCTACATATGGTCCAGTGCTCCTGCTTTATATCTAGAGATCTTTGATATAACCCAAAGAAGAATCAGCAATATTATTGGTCTTGACCTGGCTTTTTGGCTTCAATCACCTTCCAACTGCTGTAAAGTTGCTTCCCTGTGTCATTTCTATAAATTCTTTCATGGCAATTGTTTGAATGAGCTCTTTGCAATGAGACCTAGACTTTATGAATTTAAGTGCAGTACTAGTTTGGTGGCAAGGTCTCATCAATTTACAATTGAATTGGCTAAATGTAACCATAAGTTCTATGCTAATAGTTTATTTTCTCACACATCTCACATGTGGAACTCTCTTCCAGCTTCTTGTTTCCCAGCCAACTTTGATGTTCAGAAATTTAAATACAATTTCAATCCTTATCTACTGTCTTCCTGATCGCTCTTCTATTGTTCTTGCTCCTTAATAATGTTCCTGCTTTCTAATTCTTTCACATCCAGTAATCCCTTGTGCCTTAGTGGCTTTACTGCCTTGCTAGGGGTGATCTGGATTAAAATAAATTTACTATTAACTGAAAAACTTTCATTCCACACACAGTTTTCAATCCATAAGAACATTCAAGCAAATGAATTTAGCACCAAATTGGTGAACAAACTATTGTCCTTATGAGCCCTGTAATCTATTAGTCGTTAGGATGCAACAGGCCTGTTGCATTCTAATGACTAATAGATTACAGGGCTCATAAGGACAGTCATAGTGATATGTCTAAGGCAAGATAGCTTGATTTCAGGCTGTTTTTTAAAATCAGTTTTCCTTCTCCTAGATTAGTTGCAACCTCAAAGCAAGAGAGCCTAGTCTGTTTTGCTACTTAACCCTTAGCTAAAGGAAGATGGATTTATACCTTTTCCACGCCCACTAGTGTGAAGTGAACAAAACAAAATCAAGCAGGAATTGAACTTGGAGCACCAAATTCCCTCTCTGTACCAATAACAAAAAATATAATGAACAGCTAATTGCATTGACAGTTGGATAGAGGCAATGCATCTTGCAGGGGAAAGATTTTATGGGTTTGGAAATAATCCTTTGTGACAAAACATACCTTATAATGTTCTTAGATGTTCTGTCTTCTGGTAAGGGGACTAGTTCATTATTGTTATTCTCGCTTAGAGAGTTCATTTCATCCTTCATTTGTTTTATTGATTTTTTTTAATCATTTCATCCCAAGCAAGGCATTAAAGCCACTAAGATACAGAGGGTTACTGAGAGACAAAGAAACTGAGAAAATGGAACTGAGGAGAAAGGACAATAAAAGGAACAGGATTCAAGGAGACAGAAGTTGGTGACTGACTGCATTTAATTTTTTGAAGACCGTAGTTGACAGGAAAGAAACTAGAAGAGAGTTCTGCAAGTGAAAATTGTGAGAGAAACTATTAGCATAGAACTTGGTTACAATGCATTGTTTTGCTCTGTCTTGGCTTTAATCTGTCCTGTGAGTATCCAACTTTTCAAGCTCTCTTTCCTCATTATGTGCCCTAAGATTTCAGTTGTCTCTTCCTGATGTTAAGTATAAGTTTCCTTTTTGTTTCCATTTTCTCTAAAACTTTGTTGTTCCTTACATATTCGGTTCATGGTATCCTTCCACTCCATACTGTAGAACCACACTTGCATTGCTTCAAGTATCTTCATCATCTGTGAGGAAATTGTCCAGCATTCACTGCCATGTAGGAGGACTGATATTGCGTTAAAGTTCAGTACTCTTTTCATTGTTTCTAACAAAGTTTTTCTGTTTCTTAATGTCCTACTTAGATTTTGGAATGCATGTTTGGCTATCCCAACATTCCTTCTTTTCACAGAGCCATTTTGTTATGGTGAATAGGGAAAAGTGTTTTCATGCATAAAAACATTAATAATTAATTTTTTAGGTTATCAATTATAAGTGATTCAAACTTATCAAACTCTTGATTTGTAAATTCTGTCCTGTGATCTTTTTAAAGGTTTCACTGATCAATTTGGTATGGTATTAGCAAAGTACCTTGACTGAAAATAAAATTGAAACTTCCTAAACCTTTGCTTCAATTTATTAAAAATTAAACATAAATGTAATGTAGCTAAATTAGAGTAAATGGTCACAAATACAGATCAATATATTCACAGCTTCCAAAATAAAAGGGCATCAAAAGTGCTGAGACCCTATAATTATATACTGTATGTCCTCATTATGTGGTAACACAGGGCTATACTATTGAATGCATCTGATCTTACAACTTTTGCACTTGATGCAATAATTGTAGATGAGCCAACCAAAACATCTGTGTGGACTTGTGGGCGATAGATTATTTTTTCTATCATACAACCCCTTTCCAACAGAATAAACATTGCAGGATCCTTGCTACTTTATTGATATTTCCATGGCAAGTGTTCTGGTGAGCTATATTCCTTGATTCCACCAGGCTTGTTAAATATAAGTTAAAGCTCTTATTGGAAATGTTGGCTTTTCACTGCAGACTAGGGTTTCTGGATATAACGCTTATTTTTTAATTAGAAATTAGAAAGTTTTAAGTACAAATAACATTAAAAGAGTTCGATAACTGAGATGAAAACCATTCTTCTTCTTCTTCTTTATGTGTGTGTCCCTGGCTCACTACAATTTCCTGTCCTTTGTAGCTCTTAATAAATTTTGTCTTTTTGTTATTTCTCCTAAACCCTGTTCTGCCATCCATTTATTCAAGCTCATTAAGTATGTTTTGCAATGTTTTCCTCTGTCTCTCTTGCCCTCAGTCTGTCATGTGAGTATCAAATTTTCCAGGCCCTCCTTCTTTATTACGTGCCCCAGAAATTTCAACTGTTTTCTTCCTGATGTTAAGTATAAGTTTCCTTTTTAGTTTACATTTTCTCTAAAACCTTGTTGTTGCTCACATGTTTGGCCCAGTATTCTCAACATCCTTCTGTAGAACCACATTTCTGTTACTTTATGTCTCTTCTTCATTTTTAAGGAGACTGTCCAACATTCATTACCATATAGGAGGGCCAACATCACATAACAGTTCAGTGCTCTTCTCTTTGTTTATAATCAAAAGCCACAAATGTTTGTTTGGCTCAACTGTGCAAACCCGTGTGGTGTGAATACAATCTTTCTGATGAAAGTCCCTTTAATACCATGTCACTCCCCAGGTTGTAAATGCAAGCAGCCATCACTTGCAACTTGTATGAAGGTCGAACCTGCTTTCATCAGTTAACACTACAATGCACAATTCAATTCCACACGTGACCCTCTTGTAGATTTCCATTCTAATCCACCAAAGAAACACATCTGCCACTTTTCTTCAGAACTCATATTGTTCTGCTACTGTCTGATAGCTATTTACATTATCATTAATGATAAGTCCTCATCTTTGGAATTCAAACAGAAATTACAATCTCATAAGTCAATAAAGTACTTTCTAGGGTTAAAATTATTATCAAAATATTGGGTTAACTTTCTCTTCTCTATTTAATATGCACCTTGTTTGGCTGGTCATGTGACCCTTAACAGCCAATCAGTAAAGCCAACTCTGTACAGAAGACAATTCTGGGGTAGATGCTGTGAGAAGATGTTTGTCTGACATGTAAGTGAAACAAAGTCTCTTACAACATGATGTGCTAGATTTGTGAGTAGACAGGCTTTTATAACATCCACTAGCTTTCCTTTTTAGGATTGGAGAGAAGGTCTGTAATCAAAGCCATTCAACACATTTCTGCACTTTGTTAGCATGTTCTCTTTATGGGAAATAAAACATTTATGTTCTTACATCTTTATTTATCTTATAGATGTTTGAGTAAATGGTCTATCTGTAAATGTTTGACTAAATATCATGCTACCTATATTTGGTATACCCAACAGAAACTTATAAATTTCAATCTGTCATTATGACATGAGTTGTTGCCCCACAATAAACCAATATAAGATTATGGTATTCATTCCAAAGGAAAATAGAAATGAGTGCTCAATTTTAGACAGATAATTAATGCTCTTTACAAAGTCAGTTGTCTTCTTTTTGCTTCAGCAGTTCATAGGTTTAGGCCCTTGTTTACTGAATCATATGCAACACATGATTGTTTCTTAATTTCAAGTTTTGCCATTTTCTTTGCATTCTCATTAAACTATGTTTTTATAACTTTCTTTGAAAAGCAACTAGTTCATTGGTCTTATTCTTGCTAAAAGAGGTGTGCAGGTGGTGTAATGGATAGTGGCTCAGAATAAGAAATCAGAGAGCTGAGTTTGAATTTCAGTCATGCTTGTCACATCCACTTATGTGCAAATACCCTTGAGAAATGTATGAATCTTTTCCTACCATCAATGGGTTAAATAGAAGGACTTGTATCTGAAAAAATCATTATAAGTCTCAAAACATTGTTAATGTCATATTCACTCATAAAAAGAATTATTCTTACAAACCTAAATATGTCTTAGCTTTAAATAACCCATAAATATAATAATAAAGGGTTGATAAGCTATAAAAAAAAGCAAATCAGTCAATCAATTAATCAATCTTGTTAAGAGAGGTCATTTCATCTTGTATCATCTCATGTCAATGACTTGAATCAATTCTACGTCATCAAAATCTTTGTTAAATAAGTTGTGTGATTATTACACTTGCCTGGCAATTTCTATTAAAAAATGCTAGATAGCATTGCTAAAGCACAAGAGTTTCATTCTCTTTTTTTTCTTTTGCCCACAGGATGGCGTAGAGATGACGTGTCTCTTTTTCCCTCAGGGGAGAGGTCTTTTAGTCATAAGCAAACCTCATGTGTACTATTTTGTGTTGTGTTAAAATGTGATATGAGGTCCACTAGGAACAAAACTTTCCTCAGATGGAAAATGAGACACATCACTAAGGCATTCTCCGGGCAAAAGAAAAAAAAAGAAGAGAATGTAATGTTTGCACCCTTTTCTTATATACTGCTTTGGCAATAGCATCTCGTGGTCATTAGCAGAAGTTCTTTATCAGAGAAATTGAGTAATCACACACACTATTACTATCAATAGACTGTTACTTATTATTATTTCTCTCAATGTTTTTTAAAGGAGTGGCAGCATTTTTTATACTCTTATAATATCAGTAATGTTTTCTCGAGACAGAATAAATGACTAACAAGAAAGTTATAAAGAGAACAGAAATTAGAAGAAGATTCTTACTTAAAACCAGAAAGAGACATTTGAAATTTCTGGGACATGTTATGAAGCAAAAGGGCTTGGAAAATTTAATACTCACAGGACATACTGGAAAAAAAGAACAGCAAGTAACCTACCCAAATAGTTTGGCTGAATGAAGGACTAGTGCATACTACACCCGAATACACTGACTGGGGTGATATGATTGGAGGTCCTGGGCAGTACTTTGTGACCCTTGCTAACTTATCAGCATTTTCTTTTTTTCTTCCTTCATTTATATACATTATAAATTAAATTAAGAATAACTATCAAAAGATGCAAAATTTTTGTGGATTTGTATGTCATTCTTGGGTCTTTTTTTTGTCTTAATCTGTGAATTTGTTTTTCTCATGCTAAATCTAAAAAAAAAACACTATACATTCACAATTTTTTATCCATAATGTTGAATGTATTAAAGTTATTCAACTTTTTAACAAAAATCTCAAGTTGATGTTAAAATTGCCACAAAACATTGGTGATTTATTTAAAATAGGATTATCTATTATGACAGGTCTCTAATTTGCATTTTGATACATTCTATTTATTTTCAATTTTTCTAGTTGAATTTTTCACTTATATTGCATATGATCCATTATTGTACATAATTAGGCTACAATAAAATTTGTATTTTATATGAATACTACCTTATGAAAATTGAGATGTAGTAGACTTGGGGGCCCATATCATAGATTTAATAGTGAGCATGAGACCCTTGACTTAGCCCTATGTCAATAGCTGGCAAACTGGTGACAAAGTACAGGGTGTGATGGGTAAATTATTGCCATTTTATATTTTAATTTCACGCATCTGCATTGTTTGTTTTTGATTTTGCTGACTGCACAGTATAGTAGGTTCAGTTGGGCTCTATCTGTGAGAAAAAGAACACCATGACACCAGAAATTTGGAAACAGCTTTCTGGACTGCTAGGCATTCACACCAGAAGCTCCAATATGAACATTTCAGAGTGTTTGGGCGTGAATCTGAGGACAGTGCAGAGGATTCGGAAAGAGTTTGATGTGTCTAATGGTGATTATGAAGATACGGCAGCTCGGAAAACTCACTCTGATTGTTCTGAAAAGAAAAGAACTCCCAAATTTGTTGTGAGGGCCTCAGACTTAACATGGAGGCCTACATCAAGTGCCTTGAGCAGGTAGTGCTGCCCTGGATCAAGAGGGTGGCTGCTGGAAACCCTATGTCTGGCAACAGGACCCTGCACCATGCTAAACAAGCAGGAGAACCTAGTCATGGTTGTCAGACAATTTCTGCTGTCACAGCATCCCTTACATCTGGCCACCTAACTCCCCAAACTGCAAGCCCTTGATTATTATGTGCGGGTGCAGTTGAGCGAGAGACCAACAAAACTCGTTGTAAGACCAAAGATGAACTGAAGGCAAGGATTATCGTAGCATTCACCAACTTAAACAAGGAGACTGTGCAGAAGAGTTTCAGGAGTTTCCAAAGTTGTCTGGAGGCCATGATTGAAGCCAATGGTGATTTTATTGAATATATTTACTCTTTAGTATTTCAAGATATTTTTGTGTAAGTTTGGTAAAATATATCTATTAAAATGAGATGACAGTGTTATTTTCATTTTTGCATAATTTAGATGACAATTTATCTATTGCACCTTGGTAAAGTGTCAAACATTGCTTTGAGCAACAATGGAGTGGAAGTTGAGGAGACCTATGTTTGTCCACAGCATATAAATAAGAATGGTTTCTCCTGCTGATTTCCTGAATGCTATATATAAGGAAATGATTTTTGGGTTTAATTTTGATTGTTCTTCAATATTTCCAATGTGGTTCTATTGTCTTTAGTATCACAAATGATTAAGGAAAGATTTCTGTAGTCTAGACTAATGTTACTCAGCCTTTTTTACTCCATGGCACACTTATAGAATAACTAAAACTCTGGGATGCCTTTTAAATTTTAATAAGAAAAAATTAGTCATGAAATTTGAAAATAGGAAAATAATAAAGAAGTCTCCTGAAATAAGCATTTATTTTCCAGACATTAATTTATATATTTAAATATGCTTATGTGAAACCTGTGCTTGATGTGCTTTGGCAATTTTTAAATATTAGGCCTTATATGTGATAAACATAATCTCAGTTCCTCATCAATGCATTTAATATTTGATCTATTTTTGCATTTAATGTTGGTAACTGCATTAAATCCTAATTCACAGAGTTATAATGTGGAAAATTGCACTAAAACATCCAATGTTTTACTAGCTATTGAAGGATATTCTTCTTGAATGGAAATCCCAGATTGATCAATGGACACCTATGCTTGATTTGTAAGCTACAATCAGCAGATATTGTGACTAGTTCCTCTTCTTCTGTTAACAATAAGCTAACATCATCAGTTAAAACATCAGTTGACTAAGACATGGAAGACATATACTTGGTGTCGCTACCTTTTTAAAAATAAAGTTTTTTAAATATAAAAATAATTCAGAAATTACTCTTCTGTTAACTTGGGGTGCACCTGGATATGTTTCATGGCACATTAGTATGCCCAGGTAACCAATTGAGAAATACTGGTCTAGACATTGAACCAGTTCTGTAAAAACTTTGGCTCTGTTTTTTTACTCTCCATTTTTCATCATCTGTATGACCTTTCACTGATAAAACAAATTCATGTTATTTTTGAATTCTCATATATTCCAAGAATTTAACTTCCCATAACTCATACTTGCTTCCATTACTGCCAAGTATTAAGCAGGATCTTGGCCTATAGCCTGTTAGATGAGTGATTCCAAATGTACTGTAAAATTTATATATTTTGGGGACAATTTGAAATTTGGAGGCAAAGAGCAATAACATTCCATAGCTGAAAAGTGAGTCATATTAATACTTAATTGATTAGTTCTAAAAATCTTAAAATCTATTCAGATATTGTTTGCTTCTTACAAATAAAGAAGAGACTTGAAGTAATAGAAATGTGGTTCTGCAGATGGATGCTGAGAATACCATGGACCAAACATGTGAATAATGATTTAGTTTTAAAGAAAATGTAAACAAAAAGGATTCTTATACTTAATATCAGGAAGAGAAAGTTGAAATTTCTAGAGAACATAATGAGGAAAGGGGGTTTTGAAAATTTGATACTCACAGGCCAGATTGAAGACAAGAGAGACAAAGGAAACAATGCACAACCTACCTAGAAAATTTGCGTAAATAGATGGCAAAACAGGGTTTAAGAGAGAAAATAAAAAGACAACATTTATTAAGAGCTACAAAGGACAGGAAATTGTGGAGAGCAATGATCGCCAATGTCCTGAAAGGACACAGCACATAGTAGAAGAAGATATAATAAACTTATATTTTGTTGTGTTGGAATTAAAAGCTTACTCTAGTCTCTCACCACTTTTGTTATAAAACTCACAACCTTCCTGTTCTTTTGATCTCCAAGTAAGAATTACTTTTAGAAAAGATCAGTAACAGTCGCTGTTCACTGCCACTACCATTTTTCCAGGGCAGGAAAGGAAGTTTTCTATACATTTTTGATGGCATACCACATGCAGCTGTAGGATTAGTGAGTGTTTCTAAGGCAAGTTAGCCTGATGGAGACAACCCTTTTTCAGGTTGTTTTTTCTTTAATTCAGAGCTTTCCTTCTCCTACACTGGTAGCCACTTAAGGCTAAAGAGCTCAGTCTACTCTGTGATTTAACCCATAGCTAAAGAGAAAAAGGATTGGATTCATGCCTCTCCCAAGGACATTTGTGTGAAAGTGAATGTGTCATGTCCATGAAGAAATACATAAATAAAAATTAATTATAGTATCAAAAATAATTATAAACCAATGAGAATCGACTCCGTTTTTCTCCTCTACACACACATACCTGTGACATTCTCACTATTGGACAGTCAGTCAACACAGACAGGCTGTCAACATGTGTGTCAATGAAAATTTTGGCTCCTTTTCTGTTTTCATGCCATAATAGTAACATTTATCTCTTAGCACACAACAAAACTCGAGATAGATACTTTTTGTATTTTCCGACTAAATTATCTGAGCACTCATTACACACTTCTCTACAAAAAAACTTACGAGAAAGACTGTATATACTTTACTTATTCTTTATCTTATCATTCTGTCTGATTCCGATCCATATTGGATCTAAATTTGATCACAAATTCACCATTTTACTCAGTATTACTGTCTCTTGTGTCTCCAACATTATATAACAAGCAGATAATAAATAATACTCATTTTGTTGTTTCCACATCTTGCTGTTACTCACTTTTATGTGTATTTTTGTATATAAATGATGGGGGTTTATAATTATTTACTCAGAGTTATAACTCCCCTACAAACATGACAAATTTAGTCAGAGATTGAACTCAGCTTGTCAATTGCATGTTTTATATTGATCTGGGGGATTTTCAGAATCGTATCTGTGAGCATATATATTTCTTCTTCAAAATTGACATTATCATTCATTTTTTCTAGAAAGCATCAAGGTGTCAATGGCATGGGATTTGTGAAAATATTCTTTGTCCTTTGTGTATCCCCAAAGAAAAAAATTCTTATGGGATTTCATCACTCATTTAATTCAACTCAAATAGTTTGACGAACTATAAGAATATAATAATTCTCCATTATCTGTTTTCTTGTGTATAATATGACTTGAGTATAATATGACCCCATCTTTCTGAAGCTAGAAACAGAATAAATTACATTCCTGAGTATAATATGGCTCCGTGGTACAGGCATCCCTATTTAAATCTGTTTTGAAAACTTGTACCATATTATGCATTAAAATATCAATTTTGTACATATATTACACTAAAATATTTAGTTTTTCATGATATTAATGAATAGAAAGTATGTGTATCTTCCAATTACTGTTTCAAAACTACTTTTTGAGGAAAGGTGCTAACTAGACATACCCAGTAATACATTTTAAGGTGTTAATTAATTTATCATACTTTTCTATTTGATATGACTTTATTATATTTCTATATATTAAATAAAATATGAAAATAAAAAATAACATTGTCTTTGATTGAGAATGAAGAAAGAAACAAATATTGCTGACATATCAAATACCTTTTGTAAACAATTGTTATCAACACCTGCCTACTTAGTATTTTATTATCTATTGTGCTGTGTGTATTTACAATCTTGCTGTTTCAAATAAGAGGCTTTTATAATGAGTAAAAGTTTCTGTAAATGTGTACATACATTTAATATGACCGACTTTTTGCCTTTAATTTTCGTTCAAGAGTTCTTGTATTATGCACAAGAAAATATGGTAACAGATTTATATTTTGTTGTTTTCATGGTAAGTGTTATAAAACAAACAACTTACCTCTCAAAAGATCTCCAAGTAAGAATTATGTTTAGAAAAGGTTGGTAATAGTGGCTGTCTACTGTCACTGCCACTTTTCCAGCAGTTAGAGAAGGAGGAAGAAAAATATATTCAGAATATATATTAGTGGCAACCCTGTTACACAATATCATCAATATTTATTAGAATGTAGTATTTCTTATTATAATAACTTTCGATATTCTCTTTAAGGTCCCAACTTTCAAACCTCCTTATGCTTAATGAAAAGTTCTGATCTAGAGAAGGGACAGGGTTAAATTTAGTTTCTCTCTCCTCACCAACAAATGACCATGTAGCATTACAAAACTTAATAATGTACTCTTGACTCTACTATAAATGCATCGTCCGACAGCCTGGCTAGAGGCATGAAATATGAGTTGCCTAACTTCTTCTATGTGCCTCATCTCTTCAAGACATAAGCGACCCTGGACCCCACAACTTCCTATCTTTTGCCACTCTTAGCAGCTTTCCCCCCTTTTCTAAAGCTCTCACCCCCATTCCACCATCTGTTCACACAAGCTAATCAGAAAAGTTGCTCACTGTCTTCCCCTATCTCTCTTGACCTCAATATACCCTGTTGGTGTCAATTTCTCAAAACAACAACACATTTATTCTAACCCTCATTTTCTCTCACTGTTTATGGCTGAGGCTACATCACTAATGCAATGTATGACCAAGTCAACTCACAAATAAGACCTTGTTTCACTTATTTTTTTCCATATCTCAAATTTGAGATATATATAGTATTATTATATCAGATGTATAGTAACATTTATGTACATGCGGGGTGGTAAAGTACATGTTACCTCCACCAAGTATGCTAATACCTACTTTGGTAACCAATATACTACAAATAGCTTCCCTTGTTAGACGTAAAAATTACATATTACTATTTTCACAACAGGTGTATTCTCCCATCTATAATCACTTATGAAAGGTTGGTGACCGATGGATTAAGATTGTTTCTCACACCTAAAAAAATGTCAGCTTATGGCCATATCATGTTGAGACACCAGTTTCCATCTGATTACTGAAGTTAAGCAATGCTGATCCTGGTCAGTGTCTAGAAGGGTGACCGCTTGGGGATACCAGCTGCTGTAAGCTTGGATGTGCACTTGGTGTAAATGGATAACAGCTTGGATAATATAATCCAAAAATGTTTAGGCTTTAAATAATCTACTAAAGGTTAATAAAACATAAAAAAACAACCAATGAAACAGCATGTGTTCTTTTGACGACTGCACTGAATCATTCATTTACTAAAATAACACAGAAATCTACATAATACCTTTGAAGTAAATTTGCTTTTATTCATTTAAGCAAATCCACTACAGTTGTTCTTTAAAGATATCTACTTATCATGAGTAGTTTTAGCCCAAAAAGTTTGTCTGTATTCAGAAGAGTACTTGAAAGATTTGGATTTATGCCTGTTGGGAATGATGAAAGGCGACATTTTTGCTTATTGTAACATCAATGTTTGACCAATGGATTAATGAAACATTACATTAACAGATAATTAAAATATATATATATATATATATATATATATATATATATATATATATATATATATATATATGATAAAATAGAGTTTTAAGGTATACTACATTTATGGCTCAATATCAGTGGGGAAAATAAGTATTTCATATATTAGTTTTGCTACAACCATACTCTTCCATAGACTTACTTGTCACCTTTCTGATCTTAGTTCTATTAAACAACATTTTTTAGAAAAACATAGCCATGTACATAATATTAGACACAATAACACTCACACAAACGCACAGTAAAAAGAACCTTCAGATATTGGAGACCATCTACATTAAAACAAAGCAAGCCACACTCAACCAAATTACATTTCAAACTAGTCACAACACATTACATTGCATCTAAGCATATGGTTCTGTTGTTATGACGTCATAGAACTGCTTCTTGAACTTACGAGCTGCATCTGCTATTCCCCGACCATTATCATTGCATAGCAATCATCTATGTCAACATAACAAAATATTATCTTTGATGGTGAATATCTTTGTGAAAATGTTCGTATAACCACTCTGAAGATGGCTTATGTGAGCCAAAAGCTTAGATTAAGGACTAACTTAATAAAAAATATCCAAATGTTGGACAAATTTTGTCTTTATTTTCACCTGAAATTAAAGCAAATATACGAACATTAGAATGGCTCATCATCAGACATAATAGACATTCATTGTCTGTTATATTTAACAATATATGTTTAAATAATAATCTGTTGCCCCAATACACTATATATATATATATATATATATATATATATATATATATATATATATATATATATATATAGTGCAGGAGACACAGTGGAATAATGGATAACGGCTTGGTTTGAGGAATCGGAGAGCCGAGTTCGAATTCCAGTCGAATCCATTACATTCACTTACGTGCTAATAACCTTGGGAAAGGTGTGAATCCTCTTCTTCTCCCTCCAGCTATGGGTAAATAGCAGAACAGACTGGGTTCTATAGCCTTGGATCGCAACTGGTCTAGGAGAAGGACAACTCTGAATTCAAAACCTGCAGAGGGTCATTTGGGGACCCTGTGGCATGTAGTGCACCAGGTCTCTGTCTTCGGCCCTTCAAAAAGTGTGGATGGTCCTGCACGAAGCCTTCACCACTATAATCAAATCTCATGTGTTGCTGTCAGGCTGTCGGTTTCCTAGGAACTGATCTGCTTGACCCTCATACGTTGAATTCCACAGGAGAGTCAAGTATATATATTAATATATATATATATATATATATATATATATATATATATATATACACACATCTCACAGAATGTCATAGAGAGATAAAAGAAAAATGAAATTTTTGTATTTTTATTTTGTTTGATTTTCATTGGTTAATCAGGCTTCATATGTATTTGACTTGTTAAACAACTTTAGAATGATTTATGGCATTCTGAATTCAAGCTGAGATGATGAAGCCTTTCAAAGCTCCAAGAACAGATTCCATGCCTAACTGAATAAAGCGTAAATATTGTTTTATGTATGTAAGTGCATCATAATTCTAGTTTGTCTATATGGGCTTCAAATGATAATGCATGTTCATAAATGAACACACACACGCACACACACACACACACACACACACACACATATATATATATATATATATAATCTGTGTAGAGTACAAAAATATATGATGCCTTTAAAAAGAGACATTTTAAAAGTATATATTAATATAGAAAAATATATTAAAACATATAGCAGTAAGATCAATGATAAAAAATATTATTGCTCACTTTAACACAAAGGGAAACAAAAAAGAGTTAACTGGTTATCACTTCTAGCTTTTTAAAGCTGAATCAAGGACAAAACAAATATGTGTACAACAACTAAAAAGAGGAAAAAACTACTACCTGTGAATAAGCAATATAAATCACAGAAATATTCCATTTAGAGCCAGCAACTATTTCATCTACTTACAAAGGGAAGGCTGCTTAGACTTAATATAAAGAGTCTCAGGCATTCTTATATGGTAATTGAAAGCAGTATGAAAGTTTGAATGTGTGTATTAATACTTCCAGTTCTGTGATTGCCAAATCCCTAATAAATAATCTGATTTTTTGCCTTGTCTATCACCAGATATTTTCAATGTTGACCTCAGTATCCACTTTAGTAGTTATATATGGTATATCTCTGATCTTGAGCACTTTTACCCATAAATATGGCATATCTTAAAACTATATTTTTATCATACACACACACACACACACACACACACACACACACACACACACACACACACACACACACACACACACACACACCTGCTTGGTCTCATGCCATCCTATATATGGCATATGGCATATCTTAAAACTATATTTTTATCATACACACACACACACACACGCACACACACACACACACACACACACACACCTGCTTGGTCTCATGCCATCCGCTGACCTGAGGTGGAACAAACGCAATAGCTTCATCTACTGCAAGGAAAGTTGGTTCTCTGTGTCATGTCAGAAAGTTTTTCTTGCCTGAGTCCATCCTTCAAATCAATAAATCAATAATTCAACCATTCATCCTTGCATGGAATACTGCAGCCATATATGGTCTGGTGCCCTCACTCTTCATCTTGAGGTCCTTGATGGATCCAGAGACAGACATGCAATGTGATGGGTCCTGATCTGGCATCTTGACTACAGTCACTTTCTCACAGACATGCCATGGCTTCCCCTGTCTTTTCTACAAGTATTTTCACGGCATCTCCTCCAACGAGCTACTTTCGCTGGTTCCGAAACTTCATGAATTTAAGTGTGCTACTAGGTTGGTATCTCAGTCGAAATGGTTAAATGTAGCTGTCTCTTCTACCCCAACAGCTTCTTATCTTGTACTTCCTGTCTGTGGAACTCCCTTCCTCTTACTTACTTCCCTGATAGCTACAATCTTTAAATATTCAAATGTAATGTCAATCAACATCTTCTTGATCTTGTTCCCTTCCTTCTCTTTATCCTTTCCTCAAACATGCCTCTTTACTCTAGTTCTCACTCTCTGTAACCCCTTGCATGCTAGTGGCACTCCTACTTTGCTTGGGGTGAAATGCTTAAAAAACAAAATGGGCCCTGCAGATGAAATACACACACACACACACACACACACACACACACACACACACACACATATATACATTTGTTTATTAGTGTGTGTGTGTGAAAGTGAAAGAGGGGCAAGGAAGAATTTATTAGTAGAAGTACCAAATAATTTGAATTTCTGTTAAGTCTGCCTTTGTTCAATTAGTGCAAATACTTTTGGAACAGGTATTTGTATCCACATCACCCCACTTTGTACCAGATATCTTGACAGAAAACATCTTGTCTGAGGAATGCAATGATCATTATCAAAGAACCGTGGCTAAGTGAGCACAAGAGCAAACCACTCTCCCATGGTTAGCACAGGCAGTCACACGAACATGCACACAATTAGATATGGGAGCATAGCTGAGTGATTAGAACATTTGCTTTTCAACCCAGTTTCAAATCTGGCAATAGTCAATTTATTGAGTAGGTAACTTAGTGACTTGGAGAGGTGATCCTATCATGTAGCATCATTGGGAAGAAGAATCTACAATGTTATTAGTCCACACCTGGCATATTGGCTTCAGTCAGTTTACCACCACTGTAATGTAGCTTCCATGTACCTTTTCTATAAATACTTTCATGGTAATTTTTCTGATGAACTTTCCTCTATGGTACCTAGACTTTATGAATTTAAGCACAGTACTAGATTGGCAACAAAGTCTCATCAATTTAGAGTTGAATTGGCTAGATGTAACCATAAGTTCTATGCCAATTGTTTCTTTTCTCACACTTTTCACTTGTGGAACCCTCTTCCAGCTCCATGCTTTCCAGCCAACTTTGATCTTCAAAAATTTAATTGCAATGTCAATCATTATCTACTGTCTTCCTGATTGCTCTTCTCTTGTTCTTAATCCTTAATAATGTTTCTGATTTCTAATTCTTTCAAATCCTGTAACCACTTGTGTCTTAGTGGCTTTACTCACTTAAATGGGGTGAATTCAATTAAAACAATGAGTATAAACTTAATTTTAGTGGATACTGATACCCATTTCTTAAACCAGTCTAGAAAACAGAAAAGTATAACTGGACCTCCCATCATGGATCAAACCCGTATTCTCTTTTATTGTGCAATACCTCCCTTTTAGCTATGGAGGTCTATGCAGCAAGGATGAGCTCAGTTATCTCTTTTATGAGATGCACATTTCTCATTGGAACTTTTGATGTCTATATCTGCCTACAGATACATAGACTTATATATCCAAAATATAAACAGTAATTTTTAAGTAATTGGTGATTTTAATTCAACATTTTCTATCTATCTATCTATCTATCTATCTATCTATCTATCTTTGTTCATATATATCTAAAACTAGACATCTTTCTGATTTATTCAACATGAAAACCTGTCAGCCAGATGTGAAATTTAAGAAAGCAATAATAAAAATAAAAAAGTCGATATATGCGCAGGAGCTCTGAGAATCATATCCAACTCACAAAACAAATTTCTCCCCACCCGAAAATCATATATAGAATACAATATAAATGTAGCCAATAATAAACATTATCACTAAAACAAAAGACATGGTGAAAATGCTGAGACATGGTCTACCCTATTTGCTTTTAAGAATGACACTCATGACACTGTTGTCAGTTGCACCGAGCAAGCAAGATGTCACCATCAATACCAGTGATCCCAGTCATTTGACCCAACACACACATATCAACTCCATCCATCAAGTTGCTTCCTTCGTCCACCAAGAGACATTCTGCCTTGATCCTCTATTTTAGCAATACAAAGAATTTATCTTAACATTTTTTGTATTCTTTTCTTTGTCCTTACTGGTAGTACTTGTTTCATTTTTTCTCTTGTGCTACCATATGTGCATTTATAACTGGTCTTCAGGAGGGGGATCTATCTATCTATCTATCTATCTATCTATCTATCTATCTATCTATCTATATAGAGTGTTTCAGAAAAATTGATATCATTTTTTAATGTAATAATTTGACCAGTTCTTGTTCAAATTATCTCAAGCTTTAACAGCATGTGTACAGCCAACTAAAAATTCTATGTTTAATGTTTTCTGTTTTTTCTTTTCAGGTAAAGAAATGCCATTCACTGGGAAATAAAAAAGCATTTTGTTTGCTAGAGTATGCTTGAACACAGTCGAACATAATTATGCAGTGTGAATTTGTGAGAGAATTCCCTAAAAATACATCTACTACAATGCAGATTTGGACATGGCACATAAAGTTCAAAGAAGAAGGTTGTTTGTGCAAGGCGAAAGAACTTGGTATATGCTGTTTTACAGGCAGTGTGCACATTGAAAATTTGTGTGAAATCGTTCATGAAATCCACATACCTTTGAATTTCTCATACAAATTTTGATGAATAAATCTTATTTTGCTCGACAATAAGCCTGTTTAGTTTCATTTGCCTATGTAGTTACTCAGATATGATATAGCATTTTTTTAAACAAAAATATATATATATATAAGGAAACCTCTGAATTCAAGTTGACTTTCCTGGGAAGCATGTTTAAATACATGTGTTTAAATCAGAGAATTTAAAACATAGGAACTGTTTGGTGTCTTTGTGGCACATAATACACCATTCCTCTGGTATCAGTTCTTCCAGAAAGTGTGTCTGGTTTTATACAAACCTCTGCCACTATAATAAGATTATCTGTATAGCTAGTCTATATATTCATATTGTTTAAAATATCAGATCATTGCAAAAGTTTGTGTCCGATTTTCATTGATAGTATAAAATGTATTCTACTTTATATTGGTGTTTGTATTGGTGCTGATTTTTGGTGTGTTCTAGATTTAAAGCTTTCATCATTCAATTGTGAGTCAGACTTTGTTGAATGTTAATGTTTTGTCCACAAATGAATGCCTTAAAGATGGAGGATGAAAAGTTGCATTTTTACCATATTATGCTCTATGAATTTCAGAAATGAGTAAGCATTCAGAAGGTTTATTTCGATGGTGCTCCAGAGCTTCAGATGGTCAAAAAGTGGTTTGGCAGACTCTGTTTGGGTGATTTTAACCTAAAAATAGGGTGACCTTCTGACATTAATGAAGATGCTCTTGTTGTGGAATCTATGCTGAGTAAGATGTATCAGAAGGTGATTTTTTGTGAAGGCCAAGAATGTGCGTGATCATAATGCATTTATCCACAACAAATAAATCAAACAAAAATATAAAGACAATTCAACTTCAAGAAATTACTGAAAACAATGTAATTAGAGATTTCAACAATAACGTGAATTTATATATATATATATTTGACATACACAAAGTGATAATAAGTTGCTTGTTAAATGTGGCAAGTGAGATAAGGTTACAAAGATTGTCCATGCAGAAATTTAGTGAGTAAAGGTTGATAGTTTAAGTTTGTTTGTGGAATTAAAATAGTTTGATATCTGCAAGGAAAATTGTCAATTGTGTCAGTTCAAGTGATAGTGTGTATGTGTGTGACAACTGTTAGTGAAAAGTTATAAAGAGTTGTTCGCATTTAACTGATAGGCTAAAGTTGATTGAATGTACAATTACTGTTTTGTAGTGATAATGTCACTTTTTTAGTAAATTGTAAGTTAAGTTTCTTCACGTGGCAATAGTTGTGTGAGTTGTGTTGAGTTGTTGAGAGATTGGTAGTGGTTATTGAGTCAGTGTGTTGGCACGCGTGGGGTCTGCTGGTATCTCTCAAAACTCAGTGTCTAACTGACTTGAATTAAGTCAAGCGATTCTTTTTACAGATTTTCGAGTTTTCAAATAGGCTCCAGGGAACTGTGTGTGAAAAAGGTTTGTCTCAACTCTGCTACATTTTAGTGTCCTTTTAACCAATGGGGGATTAAGCTTGGAAAAGTAAAGTGATGATTGGTTAAAGGTTTATTTGGGGAAGAGTGCATCTTCCTGTAGGGGGTGACAGGCAAATGTGGAGGATTCCATACTCTGCTTGACATCATGGTTGGTAAGAAATCAATATATCAACTGCCTTTTGCCATTTGAAGAGATGGACGAAAAAATTGTCCAATTTTGGCAAATCAAAAAGGTGTCATTTTCCACCATGACAACGCAAGACTGCATGTCGTAAAGTTTAAAGAGTTGAAATGAGATACCCAACTGCATGCAACATGTTATCCTACCTTGGCTCCTTCAGAATTTCATTTGTTCTGGTTTCTACAGATCAATTTAAATGACAAAGAATTTAACTGTGCACAGTCAGTTGCAAACTACCTCACAATCTTCTTCCAACCAAAAACATAAGCTTTCTATGAAAACAGCATCAGCAAGCTTGTAGAATGATGGGAAACAGTTGTTAAAAACAATGGAAACTATGTGCTTGACTAATAAATGTTTTTTATTTTTGTGAGTATGTAAAATTTTTCTTTTTAATTTTCTAATCAGGCATAAAGATTTGCAATGATCTAATATAATATATTTATGGAGAAAGAATACTCAGTATTGGAGATAGAGCATTTGTAGATATACACCATGTGGACATAGACATCAACACTGCATGGCAAGTGTCAGTTTCACACACCTAGCAATTTTCAAAGCCATGCATATATATAAATATCACAACACTCTTTGTTCACGCCACAATGCTCATTAGTTCTACAAATTTAGACCCCAAAATATGCTCCACACTCTTTCATCACATACTTCTAACAGCTTATTTTAAAAAATAGAGTTGTTACACTATTTCAAAATTTTACTAAACTCACCAATTGTACCCACCTACCCTGATGATGACCTAAGAAAGTCGAAAGCTTGGACCAAATTTCCTGCACTTTTCTTTCAAAATGAACTTTGGACAATCTCTGATGGAATTTCCTCCTTGTCTGAGAAGGATTATTTGTAACTTGGAAAAGTTGATCATCAAAATTAATCGGCACAAAATATCTGTCATTTTTAATAGTATTTGCCTTAAAGAGCATTTGGTGCCTAAATATAAAAAATATAAATATGTGCATATGTGTGTGTCTTTGTATATAGAATAAAGAATAAAGAAAAACTTAAAAGTTATTAACAAGATTGATGAGCAACAAGTATATTTTCAAGAGTTGTCTTCATCTGTCTTGTCATTGTTGGAAATATGATATACACACATTATACTTACAATGGATATATTGTGAATATTCGCATATTATATGCTTTCCAATGAATTACACATGTTCTTTGAAACCTGAAAAAAAAAAAGGAAGCCAAAAATGAGGTTTGGTATCAAATAGTTTTCTCTTAGTATAAATTGTCTCTAAACAAAAATGGTTGGTGTCGGCATATTGCTATCTGTCTTGTGGATGTCCAAGTTTTTGGAGGCTTGCCAGATATTTTCTTCAGAACGTTTCTACTCATGAATTCTAATAATCAGAAAACTTGGCAAGAGGAGTGTGGCATTCTAAAATTGATGTTTGCTGATGAAAGAAGGAATCATCTTTTTCATTAAAAGAGAATAGAAGTATTTGGGTTAATACAAAAACGTTTCTTCAAGTTCCAAAATATGTCAACTGTTATGGTAAGGGAATTAAATAGGTACTTGGTTAAATAGAGAAGTTAAATGACTTTCTGCTTATAGAAAAACTCTTTTAGAGGTTTCAAGTCTATCACTAAAAATATACTCATCACACACCAAAAAATATTTTATTACTTGTTTGAAAGCTTACACCAAAATGCCAAAAATTGTTACCTTTTCATGTTGCTGAAAAGAGCTTGCCAGTAAACAGTGACAGACAAATTAGTTTTAAAGCCATTGTTAGTGACTTCTACACATTAACTGCAAGAAGATGGAATTTATGGTTGTTAGCAAAAGGAACAGCCAATATTCAAATTACAAATTGGAGATACCAAGATCAAACAAGTACAACAATTTAAATACCTGGGAAGTGTTTTAACAGGGGATGGAAATTAGAACATTGAAATCTGAAGATGCACTGAAATAGGGAAAAATGCCTTCCAAATGTTAAGCAAAGTATTAAGAAACAGGAAAAGTTTGTTAGAAAAAAGAAAAGAGTACTGAATGGTTATGTAATATCAGTCCTCCTATATGGCAGTGAATGTTGGACAATCACTGCACAGAAGAAGAATTGAAGCAACAGAAATGTGGTTCTACAAAGGATGTTAAGAATACCATGGACTGAACATGTGAGCAAGACTAAGTTTTTGACAAAATGGAAACAAAAGAGACACTTATACTTAACACCAGAAAGAGACAATTGAAATTTCTAGGGTACATAATGAGGGCAGAGGTCTTGAAAAATTTGAAAACTCACAGGGTATATTGAAGTCAAGAAAAAGTCAAGAAAAAACAATGTATAACCCACTGAATGTACTTGAGTAAATGGATGGTGGAGCAGGGTTTAGGAGAGATAACCAAAAGACAAAATTTATTAAGATCTACAAAGGACAGGAAATTCTGGAGAACATTACTGTCAACATCCTGAAGAGGCTCAGCTCATAGCAAAAGGAGTTTGTGATTTCAGTCTTCATTTGTGGGCCCTCAGATGTGATCAGATGACAGACTAATCTTGACTTAGTAAATATTTAAAAATTCCTGTTAAAAAGTAAGCGTTAACAAATTTGTCCTGTAAACCATTGTCAGAATAGTGACTTTAATTCTCACTGAGTGTCCTTCTAGCTTAGTAAATATCTACTTTATTCTACAGAATTATGGAATTGTAAGGAATTAAACTAAGGAAGTATCCAGAATGTAAATCATCTTGTGATTTGAAGGCTTCTGTTTCAGGAACAATGCTTTAATCAATTAGGCCATCAATTCTGTGATCATCAGACTGAGTTATCATCTGTATTTTTTTATCAGTCATCCTCTTTTTCTAACTCCAGACTGTATTGACTTATACTGTCATGGGGCTTAGGGGGTAAAATGAACAGTTGATTTACCCATGCCAAGAAAATTAATGAAGAAGAAACACATGGGTAATTTTAATAAAACAAGATAAGGAATTTATTTACGGATTTACAGGCTTGAAGTTGGGTCATTAGCTCATCTCAGGAAAATAAATCAGAAATTGTTAAAGTCCATAGTTTTAATGTATTGTTATGAGGAGGAAGTGTTCATACAACAGATTAAATAATATGACACAAAACAATATTCAAAAATGTTTAAAACAAATGTAAGAGAGTTGTTACTCACAGGTGATATATGAATGCATACGTTCAAAAGCAGGTGAAGAGAGATAGTTTGAAATACTTAGTTTTCTTAGATTGTTGAAAGAAAATTATTTGAAGTGCATGTGCTTGGTTAAAAGGCTGATAATATAATTGGCGAATAATTTTGCATTGTTTGCGGTTAACAGAAATGAAACTTTTCACATGACTTCAGACACTCTTCTCTTATCAATCTAATTTTCTCCTCATTTTATATCAAAAAGAATTTTGCACAGGCTCACTACTTTCTTCTTGGCTTAATGGCTAATTTCTGTGCAGAAAAGGTTTATGTTAGTCCAAACCAATTTCACATAAGCTCACAAATTCATTTTTGTCTTTTTCCTCAGCTCATCAGTCAATGTCTGTGAAGGTAAAGTTTTCACTGGTCCAAAGAAAATTTCACATAGGCTTGCGAATTCCTTTTCATCCTTTTCCTCAGCTTATCTGAATTTGAAGGGAGTGAGTAAAGGGAGTTATTATTATTTTACACTCACTACAAACTACTTACTGGTAGTAGTCATAGTATTTTTATTATTATATGTATTCATGACTCATTTTTCTAAGAAGACTTGTCAAACATTTGTGTAAGAATCAAAAAAAAACTTAATCTCAAAACAGTTACTATTATTAGGTTGTTCGGAAAATATTGGCCAATTTTAGAATCAACTTTTATTCCTGAATATCTTTAAACAATGTTTAAATCAGTCAAAATAGGAATTCTGAAAATCTATCCATTGTGTTAGAGTTATTTATGCCTTTGTGATAAAATCCTAAAGGTTTGGATGTCAAGAAATCTTTGAATGCAGTTTCTGCATCTTCTTTGCAACGAAATGTCTTTTCGCTTGAAAATGTCATGATACTTGAAAAAGTGGTCAGTGGGCAAGGCATCAGGGGAATATGGTGGATGTGGCAAAGTCTTATACCTCAAGTCGGTGAGCTTCTGTAGTGTCATCCTAGCAACATGAAGCCAAGCATTCTCATGAAGCAGAATTGGACCTTGTCAATTATCCAGTGCTGATCACATTTTGCTTAATTGAATACGTATTTCATCCAGTTGGCAATAAATATTGGAAGTGATGCTCTGGTTAGATTCCAGAAGCTGTAATTGATAATGCCAATGGCAGATCACCAGACATTTACCATAATCTTCTGTTACTGCAGTTTTGGTTTGGGAATCGTCATCATGATCAAGCCATTGAGACAATCATTTATGGTTTTCATAAAGGATCCATTTTTTTATCACATGTCCCTATTTGATCAAGAAATGGATCATTTTAATTTTGAAGATGCAGCATTGAACACACTTAACACTTAACTCTTTGACTTTCACTGAGTTCATGTGAAACCCATATATGGAGTTTATTTACTTTGCTAATTTTCTTGAGATGGTCGGATATTGTTTAAATACTGGCACCCATTATATGAAATGTTTCTCCAGCACTTTGATATGGATTTTGCTTGACTAGTTTATGCAGATGTTGATTGTCAACTACTATGACCTTGGTCTTCAAAACTCGTATTCCCATTGCAGAACTTGAGAAACTAGTGCTGTAGTGCCCGATTACAAGTGAATCATTCATCTCATACTCTGATAATGTTGGCAGCAGTTTGAGAAGTGTTACGACCAATCGTGAACTCATGCAAAAAAAGTAAACACGTCTTTTCTTTTTCCATGTTCAAGATTAGCGATATATAATGTTTTAAATTAAATTCAGAAAGAGATTGACATAAAATTAACAAACAGGACACATTAGCCCTGCATTAGTCATAGGGAGCATTTAGTTAATAGTTGGTAACTTGTTTCTTTTGTTCCTTTCCACTACTGTCCTGACTCAGTGAGGGTGTGTAGCATGTGGTGTGGTGTAGTTGTACCTTAGTTGTCATGGGAGGCAGATGCCAGGGGACTATCAATATTTTGAAATCTGAGGTCACTAACACAGGGTTAATCATAAGGAGTTAGCAATATATTTTTGTGAAACTATTATAATAATATATTAGAGCGCAATTAAAAGGTTTATTCTAAAATTGGACATTATTTTTCAAGCAACCTAATACTAAAATATTACCCAGCATTCACTGCAATATAAGAGAACCAATATTATATAAAGAGTGCTTAATTATGTAATATTGATCCTCCTACATCATTATACAATCTCCTCACAGATGAAGAAGAGACTTCAAATGTGGTTTGACAGAAGGATACCGAGAAAAACATGAACAGAACATGGGAATAACAAGGAAGTTTTAAGGAAAATAGCAACAAAAATGATGCTTATGCTCAGAATAAGAAAGAAAGAATTGAAAATTCTATGATACATAATGAGGAAAGAAATAATGTTTATATTTGATTATATGTTAATATTTTAATAATGTTAATATTTAGTAATGTCAATGATTGAATTCAGAATCTGAAAATAAACTAATTACAAACAAATTCACTGGTTAAATATATGTAAAGAAATGAAGAAATTTTACTTAAGTCTTTGGCGTTCATCATTTTCAGATTTAGATTCAGATACTGGTTTGATTCTGTTATCTCCAATTTGTAATTTGCATGTTGGGCTGTCCCTTTTGCTAACAACTAGGCATTCTATTTTCTTGCAATTGATGTTTAGTACTTTCTTCTGGCTATCCTTCACTTCCTTCTGTAGGAGCTCTTTTAGTTTCCTTTCTCTATCTATGTCAACATTGTATTATCTGCATCTCTATCTATAAAAGGCAGGATGTGTGTGTGTGTGTGTGTGTGTGTGTGTGTGTGTAAAACGAATGCACGGCCGCAATTTTCAACAGATTTGCACCAAAATTTACATGCACATGCTCCAAGTTAGTGGAAAGGTCAAGGCTGACTTTGCATTTCCCAACTCCCATCGATAGTGGAAATAATCGATTTTTTCCTGCTTCTACAGCAGTTTTCATGTAGTTTGCAGCCATTTTCTACTGACCAGAGTGAGAGCCTATAGCTGGCTGCCACGAATAGGCAGGAAGAATCTATTGGCCAGCATGAGAGCCAACAGCTGACTGACATGAATGTTAACTAGCATGCAAAAAAAATTGATAGCTGTATTCGTCACAAGTGGGAAAAATTTAAATCTGCATGGCACTTTACTCCAATTGGCTCATTCACTTGCTTAAACTCAAGGTTGATTCTGATTCCGCAGAACTGGGTTGGGTGTGAAAAAGTATTTGTTGTTAACATTCATTTTTCATTCGATTTTTCCAGTGACAAGTCCTTTTTTAAAGCTGATCGTTTTGTGTTCATTTTGTTTACTTCTTTTTTCGTAACAGATTTAATGTTTAGTATAGAGCTTAGAAAAAATTCGCAGTGTGAGATAGGCAAGAAGTAAGGCATGTAGCAACATCAGCATGCCAAAGAGCACTCCTTTAAAGGCAAGGAAGGGCAAAAATATTTTAAGTCAAGTGATAGCGATTGCTGTATGAGTCGTACGATTTTTGAATCAAGCACGGGCAACGCCAGGCCATGCTGCTAGCATCTTATATCGTTAAGATAGTGGTCACCAGTAATGAATCCTGGTAGGATTTCTAATTCTCTCAGAATTGCCTTACTGTATAGGTTGAATAAGCCAGGTGAAAAGATATATCCATGTCTTATGCCCTTTGTATTTTTGTATATTTACTGAATTGATTTTCTATCTATATGCAGGTAATTTGCTGTCAGTATATGTTCTGAATTATTCTAATATCCTTCTCAAATATGTCAAGGCTATTAAGCAGCTCTTTGTGACCTATTTTATCAAACACTTGTGCATATTCTATAAAACATAAATATACATTGTTTTGCATTTGTATTGCTCTTTCTGATATCATTCTGAGCATAAATATTGCATTTCTTGTTCCAATGTCTTTAACAAACCCACACTGTTCTTGTCCTATTTCTGGTATAATTTTGTTGCACACTCTACTCATCATAATTCAGATAACAAGTTTTGTTATATGGCTCATTAGGCTGGTTGTCCAATGGAGTTCACATTCAATTTGAATTTGGCTTCTTAGGCAGTGTTATAAAAATGGTTCTATGTAGGTCCTCAGGTATGTCACCACTGTTATATGTTTCTTTTATTATGTTTGTAATCTTGTCTATGTCTGTCCACATCTCTATCACCATTTTGTCTCATCCTTTTGCTTTGTTTCTATTTAATTTCAGATTTTAATATTTCTGGTCCTTTGGTATTTCTGTCTATTGCTGGTTGACTTTTTTCGGCATGAAAGAGTTTGATGTATTCTTTCGTTCTCTGAAGTATTTTTTCTTTCTCTAATATCAATACCCTGGCCTGAGATTTTATGTATCATGTTGATAAGCATGTCCTGTTCTCTTATTTTTTAATGCATATCTGCTTTATCTGTGATACTCATTCTTTCTATTTCTGCACATTTTTCATTGAGCCATTTCTTTTTTTTCTGCCTGCATTTGCTCTTAATTTATTTGTGCAGTGTCCTCTATTCAACACAATGAGAGTTTTATACATATATAGGATTTATTATCAGAAATATTTGGTTGTTTGGAAGATATATGAAAGTTCTTGTAATGTGGGTGTTAAATGTTTCTGATATTTGTGTTTGTCTTGGTCAATGAATGAATTATTTTGCAGGTAATAAGTCTGTCATTAAAAGGTCATATTCAACATGAGAAAGTGATATTTGAGTCAAACTTATCTTTGGTCTTCAATCCTGGAGTTGCTAAAATCCATGTGCTCTCATGGTGAGAGGTTGTTGGAAATTTCCCACCAGTAGGGCAGTTTCCTTTTTACTAAGGAATCATGAAAAATTAGGTTTTTTTTTTATTTCTTGTGATCACGAGATAACTACACAATTTTTAATTCTCGTGATCGTGAGATCACTACAAACCCATATGTAAAGAAGAAACTAAACTTGGTAAATATTTACAGTAAAAAATCTTTCCCCAGTGAATAAATTTAATATATTTAAATGATTTAATGTTAGTTTCTGGTTAATGAATAATGTTCTGTTACTACAGCACAAATCTGTATTGTTTACTTCCCCATTGTCTTCTTTTTCAGTTTAGATTGGTCACTGTTTTTGACCACTTCCTGTTAGCCATTAGTTCTTACCAGAACCAGCACGTGGTTCTTATTTTTCTAATCATCCAACAATAGCATCAACAGTATGTGACATTTAAAAGCTTTTCCCTTTATATTAGTGTCTTGTAATGCCATGTTATTATTTGAACATTGTTTAAGGTAGCCCACTTTGTATATGTTTATTTTACATTTATATCTCTCTAGTATCCCTTTCCACACATGTTCACTTGTTACAGGATACTAGTATGTCTTGGTAAATATTAGTCACCATTATGTTGCGGGAATCAACACTCTGGATAGTAAACATTTACGTGCTCCTAGAAAGTTTTTCTTGTCTGATTCCATCCTTCACCTCTACAAATCTACCATTCATCCATGCATGGAATACTGTTTCCATATATGGTCTGGTGCCCCCACTGTTCATCTCAAGGTTCTCGACAAAATCCAAAAATAGATATGCAATGTTATCAGTCCTGACTTGGGGTCTCGACTCATGACACTTTCTCACCAAAATAATGTGGCTTCCCTCTGTCTTTTCTATAAATATTTTTATGGCATATGCTCTGACAAGCTATTTTCACTGGTGCCCCAACTGCATGAATTTAAGTGTGCTACTAGGTTGGCATCTCAGTCCCACTCTTTTACTGTCAAAACAGTTAAATGTAACTGCCTCTTCTACTCCAGCAGCTTCTTCTCTCACACTTCCCGACAGTGGAACTCCCTTCCTCTTACTTGCTTCTCTAATAACTATAATCTTCAAAAATTTAAATGTAATGTCAATCAACATCTTCTGATGTTTTGATCCCTGTTCTGTTTATCCTTCTCCATTCTTCTTTTTATCCTTTCCTCACCCCCTACCCAGTCTTTTCCTTTACTTTCACTCTCTGTAGCCTCTTGCATACTAGTGGTACTCTCACCTTGCTTAGGATGAAATGCTTAAAAAACAAATTAAAAAATTGGCAGAATCAATGTAAAATAAAGGAATACACAATAAATATAAAGCAAACAATAATGCATATATTACTAAAAATAAAAAATAGAAAAACATTAAAACAGTTATAATAAAAATGTTGTTGTTTTTGTATGTACAAAAAGAAGACAAGTGGGTGTGATAGATACATGTGTTTATATGTGTGTGTGAGAAAGTACAAAAGTCAAGTGTTAGAAAACGATAAAAATGAACATGCCCCAGTGGAAGAAAGCACTTTACCCATGTGTGACTACATCTGAAAAGCAGAGATAAAAAAAAGGCCTAAAAGAGAGGCAGAAAGAATATCATTGCCTATTTATAGGTTTAAAGAGTGCCCCCTAATGGGCACTTTTGGTATAGCCAAGTGGTGTAACCCACACACTGTTCCCAAATGTAACTTTTGTCCTTTCTGAGAACTAACACAGCAACATTGAAAGGTATTCCTGTAGTAAACGTTATACTTATTCATATAAATAAAGTATTCACTACCTTCCTTTATCCATTTAGAGAAATGGTCTTGCTTCTATGTTCATGCCTTCAGCTGCTTTTGTCATATTCCTTTTTAACCCTTTTGTTTGTTATTTAGACTAAACTAGTCTTATATGTGTATTTCTTTCTTTTTCTAGTTTTACCCTTTTGGCTTTTTATAAACCTGCTGATGAACAGGAATTTGTCTTCAGAGTCTTAATTGCCATAAGGTGTTTATTTGGCTGTTTTGAGATGCACATACCTATAAGATGGATGTGTGCTCAGGAGGCAGAACAATTGATGTTTGGAATTTATTCTTGGAGGTTGAAGCAGGAATAATGAGTCCACCACACATTACAGAACTATCATTGACCAACATGGTTTTGATGTCATCTCATCAATTTTTGTTAACTTACTTGGTAACCAAGACTTGCCTGGCAAATTGATCTCTTTAGTCACACAAAGGAAATGGTTTCTTTCTTTGCATAAATTTGATGTTTCATATATTACTTATCAAAAACTTGTTCCATTTTATTTACTATTTGTTTTGGTAGCCTTCACTCAATGTCAAGGCACTTCTTATTTATAGAATTTATATTATAACTATATGCAAATTCTAATTACCACTAAGCTTAATTAGTATCATTACTAGTAAGACAGAATGACTAACAGAGAGGAGTGCAGAAAAATAAAGGGAAATTGCTCAGTAAGTAGCAGTTAATGGAGCTGGAGTTATCTCTTTTAGACATTTTTGTCAATTTCTCAATTGATTAAAAATTATTTAGTAATTAGTGGTCCTGTTAGGCTGGAAATTTCTTTATTCTTCAGGTGAGAATTTTAAATAGTATTCTGCTGATGTGGTATTTTTTTTGTTTTTGTTTATCATGTTGAAACACTAGTTCTCATCCAAGATCTCTAAAGTTAAGCAATGTTGAGCCTGATCAGTATTCATATGGGTAACTGCTGGGAAAGACAAATTGCTGTAAGCTATACAACAAGTTCAGCAAGCCAGTGATGGATACAACCTTGGTACTTATGCTAACAGAAGATCTCAATATATGGAGGTATTTCTGGACTGACAGGTCACAGGACCTACCTGGAGTTGGGTGAGTGGTGAGTTTCTGCATTTAATTTTGTAATGCATGTCTGTGGTTAGAATGTTAAAGAAAGGTGTGACAAAGAATGTCATTAACCTGGTAAAAAGGGAGAGAAGCTCTCAGATACCCCTCTGTATCCTACACCTGAAAATTGAAGTTGTGTGATAGATTGTTACGGAAACAGAAATTAACCTCTGCTCCACCATGCTTGTTGATTTTTATTTGTTTTTTTTAAAATCATTTCATACCATGCATGGTAGAAATGCCACTACTACACGGGGTTTACAGGGGATGAAAGTGAAGGAAAAGACTGAGTAGAGGGAGGATTGAGGAAAAGACAACAAAGACAATAGACGATGGTGATTGATATTGCATTTAAATTTTTGAAGATTGTAGTTAGTCAGAGAAGCAAGTAATTGGAAGGAAGTTCCACAGGTGGGAAATGTAAGAAAAGAAACTGTTGGAGTATAAGTGGCAGTTGCATTTAGCTATTTCAACAGTAAGTAGGTGGGACCTAGGTGACATTTAAATTCATGTAGCCAAGGTACCAGGGAAAAAAGCTTGTCAAAGCAGTTGACATGAAAATATTTGTAGAAAATACAGAGAGAAGCTACTCTGCATTAGTGAGAAAGTAACTGAAGTCAAGATGCCAGGTCAGGATCGATTACATTGCAGATCCTTCTTTGGATTTTGTCAAGAACCTCAAAATAAATGGCAAGAACACATGACAGCAGTATTCAATGCATGGACAAATGGTAGATTTGTAAATGTGCAAGATAGACTCTGATGAGAAAAATTTTCTGGCATGACACAGTGACCCAACCTTCCTTGTAGTAGATACAGCTATTGTTTGAATGCAGTCACTCCACTTCAAGTTAGTTGAGAATCTGAGGCCAAGAAGCACAGTGTGTTGCTCTCCAGGAGTCTAGTGTTGTCAACACAAAATATATTTAGAATAATAAATGTACAAAAATGGAAATGGGCCTAAAACAAGGATGTATCTTCTTACTGGACTTATTCAACCGATACAATGAGGCACCACTGGGATTCATTATTGGTAGCCACAATCTTAACAACATAATATATGCAGATGACTCAGTGTTGATAGCAGACAGATAAAGAAGAACTCCTACAAGAACTCTTATAGAAGGTAATGAAGGAAAGCAAGAAGAAAGGACTAAACATCCATTGTAAGAAGATAAAATGTATGCTTGCCAGCAAAAGGAACTATAAATTAGAGATGCTAGAATCAAGCAAGTACAAAAATGTTAATATCTAATAAATATTTTAAGAGAGGATGGAAATTGCAGGGCTGGAACAGCAGGGGAAGGGTGCTCATCCATAATTTTTTGACAACTGTAGTATTTTTTACGGGGTTTGGTTTTAACAAAATATAATAAAGAAAGAAATACAAGAAAGAAAAAACTATCAAAGCAAGGAAGAATTCTTCTTTAAAGGTCTACGATGATGTTAATTTCTCTTTCCATTTTAATTTGGAATTGTGGTGAGTCCAATAAATAAAATAGAAAAATAAAAATGTAGAAACAAATAGAAAAGAATTCAAATTAAAGCAAAGCATTTTCTTTCCTTTAAAATCCTTATCTCTTTTTCTATCTTTCACTCTCGTTCTCTCTCAAATAAAAAGTGGAAGAAGACGAAAAGACTAATTCTGGCCAAAAAACACTGGATATTGATGGTCCAGCAGCTAAATAAACAAAAAAAAAAGAGAGTACCGAACTGTTATGTAATAATTGTCCTTCTATATGGCACTGAATGCTGGATAATTTTCTCAAAGATGAAGACTTGAGACAACAGAAATGTGATTCTGCAGAAGGATGTTGAGAATACTATAAACTGAACATGGAAGTTTTAGAGAAAATGGAAACAAAAAAGATACTTATATTTAACATCAGAAAGAGATAGCTGAAATTTATAGGGCATGTAATGAGGAAAGAGGACTTGGAAATTTTGATACTCAGAGGACAAATTAAACATAGGAACAGAGGAAAAATAGTGGGCTTGTGTAAATGGATGGTGGAACAGGGTTAAGGAGAGATGACAAAAAGATAACATTTATTAAGAGCTACAAAGGACAGGAAATTTCAGAGAGTTAGGATCACCAACATCCTAAAGGGGCATGGCATATAAAAGAAGAAGTATGGGCACATAATAAGAAAAGAGGGCTTGGAAAATTTGACACTCACAAGACATATTGAAGGTAACAGAGACAGAGGAATTAAGTGAGTAAGGTACCTAATAAGCTTGTGTAAATGGTTGGCAGACCAAGAATTAGGAAATATTTTTAATCGAATTTACCCTAAGAAAGACAGTGAAGCCACTAAGATACAAGTGGTTACTGCACGTGAAAGAATTAGAAAAAAAATATTATGAAGGAGTGAGAACATTAGAAGAGTAAACAAGAAGACAGTAGATGATGATTGATGTTGCATTTAAATTTTTGAAGATCAAAGTTGGCTGGAAAGCATGAAGCTGAAAGAGTGTTCCACAAGCAAGAAGTGCGAAAAAAGAAACTATTAGCATAGAACTTATGATTACATCTAGCCAATTCAACTGTAAATTGATGAGACCTTCTAGCCAATCTAGTACTGTGTTTAAAATCATAAAGTCTAGGTACTATAGTGAAGGGCTCATCCAAATAATTACCATGAAAATATTTATAGAAAAGGCACAGGGGAGCAACTTTGCAGCAATGGTAAAGTGACTGAAACTGAGATGCCAAGTCAGGATCAGTAATATTGCTGATTCTTCTTCATATTTTCTCAAGAATCTCTGAATAGATAGCAGGAGCACCGGACCATGGTAGCAATATTCTAAGAATGGGTGAATGGTAGACTTAGCAAAAAGGAAACCTTGCTAAGAGCTACAAAGGGTAGGAAGTTGTAGAGAGCTATGTTCACTCATGTCCTGAAGGGAAGTAGAAGAAGGAGAAGAATCTTTATGCTTCAAAAGGTAACCTGTTTCTTCCATTTTCTTATTTTATCCATTTCTGTAAAGATGACCAGAAAAACTCAGCTGATATCTGAGACATTTGATGATACTATTTGCTAACAAGGTAAGCAAATCAGTGTGCATGTGCCAGTCTTGTTTTGCATAGACTTCCCCAGCAATAATATTTGGTAGAATCAAGAATCTTCCCCAGAGATCCCCACCCCCATACACATGGTCCAGCTTCTTCCACTTATGTACTGCCTGATTTTTGGAAAGCTGAATGAGACTATAAAGTAAAAGGTAAGTGCAACCAGTTGTTGTTGAAACAATCTGTTGACAGAGATGATGTGAGTGCAGAATTCTCTTTACAGCTTACATATAAGTGGTAAAACATGTGTCAAGTACTTACTGGTATATATACAGGGTGACACAAAAGAAGGTATACAGTAATAAAAAATCAAAATGTATTGTATTGATTATACAAACATCAATAATAAACATATCAATCCCTCAAAGTGTTTGTCCTCATCATTCACACCTGCAAAACATTTATTATTATTATTTATTAAAAAAATTATAATAAATGTATTATAATAAAAATTATGAAAATAAAAATGGTTTTAATGAATTAAATGAATCCTAGAACCACTATTATAATACTGGTAATACTGGTATAATACTTACTGTATACCTACTTTTTTGAAGCCTCCTGTATACTGGTATATATATATATATATATATATATATATATATATATATATATATATATATATATGACAAACTGGAAAGGCTTTTTTGTGATGCATTTCATTCATTAGGATTTCATCAGACTGGGCTTTATTGACGTTGATGCGTCTACACATGTGCACAAAACAAGAGACGCAGGTAGTTTCAAAATTTTTGAAAGAATATTTTAAGAGAATAATTTTTTTTCTCAATCTAATCAAAATCATCAGTATTCTTTTACTTTTTCTCTCCATCACTTTTGTCCCTGGCTATCCCACACTGTGACAAAATAAAATCTACCAAGAATGGTGATATATATATTGTAAGAGCCTGGATGCAAATATATTGTGGCTGAACTAGCGCTCAAGGCACTTTCTAGGCATTTATGTCTCAGTGGATTATTTCCTCTTTTAATCAGAATAGCTTTCCTTATGTCAAAATTGTGGTCCATTTTGTTATGGTGAACAACCAATGCATTTTGTGTGTTGTTATTTAAAATGTCCCTTTTGTGTTCATATAGGCTCTTGTTTAAACTTCTTGAGGTTTCTCCAATGTATTCTTACTGGCAATTCCTGCATTTGATAGAGTAAATTCCTCCTTCAAGTTTTGGCTGGTGGTTTGTTTTTTATTAATTAAGTCTTTGATTGTTTTGGATATAGTTGTGACAATTTGTTGTACAATCTCCTGATGTGATGCGTTAATACGCACCGAAACACAACTGTAATTGTGTAACGATTTTGACATATTTTCGGTGTAATATCCTAAAATAAATAAATATGTAATATATATATATATATATATATATATATATATATATATATATGTGAAATGTGTATGTATCTAAATATAAATATAAATATACATATACATATATATATACATATTTATATATATATATATATATATATATATATATGCAATTTTTTATTTATATTATTTATATATTATATCTGCACGGTACTTATTGGTAAGCGCCCAATATCAATGATAGAGTTAACATATTTAGTTGGATTGATGTGACTTTGTGATCCTGGGTTTCATGCTATTGGTGATCGTCAGACAAACTGATAAGTTTTTAAATTTTGGATTTATATATGGTTGCATATATTGGTGTTTTTATGGAAGTGGGAGGAAAAATTGTCGTTGGAACGCCACTCATACTTAGGCAAACATACATACATGCATGTACACTTATTGATATAGGCAGACACACATACATGCACACTCATTCACCGGAGCTCACACAAACATAAACATATGTGTACAGTGAGGGACTGGGCATATATACGCATATATATGTCGTTGTGCACATACGTACGCATTTGGTCACTGTATTAAATGTTGGATTGTGTAGAGAATATTTTTTTGTTTGTTGCACTGTCAGCGCGCAGACCATGTTTCTATTTTTGTTCACTGAATAATATTTTCTTGCACACACGTATATATGTATGATGGGGTCTGTGTAAGACTAGGTAAAAATTATTATTTTAAAGCTGCATATGTAAATGGTAGAAATTTGAATTTGTAATCCTTATTAGTTTTTATGTCGTGGTATTAATTTTGCTGGAGGAAGGAGAAGTAAGTATAATTGTGGACTGATACAGTAATGGTAATTGTGGACTAATACGGCAATGGTAATTGTAATGTAGTAGTAATGGTGGGAGGTGGAGCAGGTGATGATAATGACAATTGTAGCATCAAATAGTTATTGTAAAGTGGTAGAAATGATCATAGTAATGGTGGTGGAATGATAATAACAATAATTGTAATTATTATGATGGTAGTTTGAACTAGAAAATAATTGATTGTGTTATGGTGTCAATGGTTTCTCTTTTCATGTTTATAGGGTCAATGGTGGTTTATGTAGTAGTGTTTGTTGGTATTTTTTTATCCATTTGGCATAAATTCTGATAATAGGTATTTATTTTCATGCCTCCATTTGGAAATTATTTCTGATCTTGTTTCATAAATTATTTTGTTGTGCATGAGAAATTATTGCTACCTTTTTGTGTAGGCAAAGTAGGCATTTCTTTGTAATGTTGTTTCAGGCAGGTGCTTTTTTCAATATTTTCCAGCTTATTCTTGGTGTAATATTTCTGTCTTTTAGATGCCATATGTATGTGGATAGTGTAGTGCTGTTTGAGTATTTTCTGTTGGAGAATGAAAATAACGTGAAACCCAGGGTCACAAGCTCACATCAGTCCAACTAAATATATGTATGTATATACATACACACACACACACACACACACAGATAGATAGATAGATAGATAGATAGATAGATAGATAGATAGATAGATACAGATATAGGTTTCAGTGAAGATTCCTGACAAGGCAGAGATTGAGAAAAAATGACAAAAAGACAGAAAGTCTGGTATTTTCAATTTTATCTTCTGGGCATACACGACTGACCAATCAGAATCAGTCTTCACAGAAGTGAAAACATCAGAATTTCTCCCACTAGATGTACCCAAATACTCATTATCATCCAATGCCTACACAGACATATTAGAATTTTTACAAACTTACATACATATAGAATTATCTACGATTATTATGCATATGATTCATGACTGACCAATGAAAATCAAACCATGCAAAATTGGAAATACCTGAATTTCTGTCTTTTTGTTACTCCTTTCTGGATCTCTGACAAAGCTTTAATAAAAGTGAAACATATTAGATTGATAAATGTTTGTTCTTTATCATCCTATCAGATTCTGATGTATATTTGATCTACATTTGATATTTAACTCTCTCACTCTCTTTCTCTCTCTCTCCCTCTCTCTCTCTCTCTCTCTATATATATATATATATATATATATATATATATACAAGTTTGATTAAAGGCCAACAAAAGTTCTTTGTTAAAGATATATTTATTATATTTTCAATTTTTTAAAACTATTTTCCTGGTTTCCAGTGATAATTCAAATATAAATCATCGAATGTCTCTGTACTTTCACTTTTCATAAGCCATTATAAAAGAGTTTTTGTTTTGTGATATATCAATTTGATCTTCTTTGAATATTGCATCTACAGGTCATGACATTTTTTTTATTAAAGTTTTCACACAGGAGTTCAATGTTGTTATGTAATTTTTATTTTTTCTTTACCATTGAAATATATTTAGTATGGTTTTTCCTAAAATTAAAAAATGTTATTGATGCTCCATTGTTTGTTTTTATGCTTCATGCTTCTAGTATATTTATTTTACAATTTATGTAATAAAATATTTTTTCTCTTATTGGTAAGGTTTCTTGAGTTTTCTTGTTCTATTAGTTGGTGTTATATGATTTAATTGAACTATTATTGAATAAATGGCAAGTTAATCAGCATGATAATATAATGGTTGTCTGACCAATGTATATGTTATCTGAATTATTAACATTAGAGAGACATTCTCCAAGTAGCCAAGCAAATTCATAGGCAACATTTTTTGTTGATGTTTTGAATTTTTGTTGTATAAATGATGGTGATCATTTTGGAGGTTTTTAGTCTTTGTAGCAATCTCTCTCTCTCTCCTCTCTCTCCTCTCTCTCTCCTCTCTCTCCTCTCTCTTGATATATATATATATATATATATATATATATATATATATATATATTATTATTATTCTTACTTAGATGTTATTTTCAGTGTATACTCATATTTGAGTGATGCTCTGTTTATTTATTAAACTGTATATTTATTTATTTTTGTCTACTGGCCTGAAAATCCAAGAAATCTTAGAGTAAAATATATATATGCACTGAAGTGCATATATATATATATATATATATATATATATATAATTAGAGAAGCACGGCCCGAGAGGGCTTCCCATACTTACTCCGTCAGTTTGTGTGTAGATAGTACCATTATGGCTATAAAAATAAATAATTCAATTCCACCTCCATCAATCCAATCCAATATTTTAAGGAAACTACTGCTTGCATGCACTACTAAAGTACCTTTTTATAGCCATAATGGTACTATCTACACACAAACTGACGGAGTAAGTATGGGAAGCCCTCTCGGGCCGTGCTTCTCTAATTATTATATGGCCTATATCGAAAACAAGATATATATATATATATATATATATATATATATATCACTTATTCATCATTATTGTTTACTTTTAGGAAGATACCTCATTATGGTGTAATGGTTAACAAGCTTGTTTTGCAAATCATTATTTCTCACTCATGAGTTCAATATCCACTGGGCGCCTTGTACCAAAACCAAGCTTAGCGCTTAGGTTTGAGGAATTGAATGTAGTTCCTCACACAGAATATAGAATTGAAGTTAATGTTCTTATTTGTTTGATTATTTTAATGCTTTTTTATTTATTTATGCATTTTAATCAATTTATCATTGGCTTGCTCTTCCCTGTCACAACTACATACAAGAAGGTGCTGAAAAGTTCACAAAAAACATCAGTTTGGTCAGATTTTGTAAAATGGGTTGGGCAGAGAACTTTTCAGCATCTCTTCATATTTTATGGCTGATAAGCTTTGACAAGGTATGAATCATCATTTCACCTAAAGAAGAATTAGAAGAACTAGTTTTGCTGAGACATGAAATTGTCATTTATCAGACAGAAGACAAATCTGGTGATGGGCCTGTGTCATCATGTCAATGCTAACCACAAAATTTACCATTGTTTTTATTTCAGTCTATATTATAAAAGAATAGCTGATTCTCTGTCTACACACTCTCTGCGCATTACTTTGCATGGGTTTATGTAATATATATGCGTATGCCTGTTTTGTGCATAAGTCACTTACATGTACTTTTGTTAATCAAAGTACACACAATCACACAAACCCACATACACATACATACACATAAACACAATTTGAATGAGTATGAAATAAGACATTGAAATAATACATTCACCTTTCACTCAGTCGAGACAACACCTATCCTGAGTTGAACAATCAAATCATAAATTTGGAGACAAGAAAAAATAATATTAATTTTTTAAATTTAAAAATCAAATAATTATAAGATTTTTAATGAACTTTTTGGAAAATTATTCAGCAATTAAGTTTTTGTTTTTTAATTATATAAATTGTTAGGATTGTTATTGAATTAATATGTACATACATATATGGAAACATTCATACAAACATAATTTGACTGAAATCGAAATGACCATTTGTGTTGAAATGTCTAATTTCTCTTTCTCTTTGACTAAGTTTGAAATAAAACATTGGAATAATATATTTCCCTATTACTCAGTTGGGACAATCCCTACCCAAGGCTGAGCAATAAAATCATAAATTTGGAGACAAAAAAAAATTAACAGCTTAATGTTCATCAAAATTTGCACATGTGTGTGCGTATGACTGAAATAAAATTAAAAAATAATCAGATAAGATCCAAAATGAAGTATTGGTGGGCTAGTGCTGAACAATACTCTCTATCCAGTCTTGATACAGTTTAAAAGCACTTACACGGCCTTGTGGTTGATAAATTAATCTCCTACGTGTAATCTTTATCTCACAGATGAAATACCCCCAGTCTTTCACTACTATATCACTATTACTATGGCAGATGTTAAATTCTTGAGTGCCACCAGCGGGAACCTTCACAGCTAGGACCTGCTATGCTGTGTTCATGGTGGTAAACCATCCTCGTTTCCTCTATGTTCCTTTGATACAAAGCAAATTTCACTCAGACAGCTTCTTTCCCAGAACTGTTACTTTGTGGAGGCAGGTTTATCCATTGTTTCAAGATTATGATTGGGTTTGCGGATACTTCTATAGTTTACTTCAACTCTATACCTAAAACCCTGAAATTTTATTTACTATTGATTTTCTCTTTTTGTATTCAATAGGAGTAGACAGATTTGCTTATCGTCCAGTTTAGACTCCTCCCGGTCTTTTGAATGGGAGTAGAGTTTTATCTCTTGTTTCTTATTTAGGATTGGGTTTTTGGTTCCTTTTTCCTACATTTTCCCAATTAATGACCCCTTGCATTTTGGTGGCATTCTCTACCTCGAATGGCTCTTGGGCCTTGTACATTGTAAAAACAAAAAAAGAAGAAGAATGCTTCCTTGACAACTACAGTTCAGGTCAACCAACATCAATCCTACTTGTCCTCATAATATTCTCTTTCTATTCCCTTACAATCTCACTCAGTAACACCCTACTTTGAGTGGCACTTGAGCCTTGTATTAGCTATCTTGGTATTTTATCAATAATTATGTGTTGATCTTTGGACTTATTTTTATAATTTCATCTGTATTTAAACTGAATATATTATCTAATAAATATGGTAGTTTCAATAGACAAACGATTAGGGATTTTTAGTTGTGTGTGTTGGCGCTGACAGACATGGGCAGAGACAAATATCAAATGAAACAGGTAAGCTATCTTATAAAAGAACTGCTTCTCTGTCCATTACATGCTGCATGTGACATAGTATGTGCTTATCGTATATAGTCATACAGGGCCAGTGCAAAGGTCTTGTGTGCCACCCTCCAGTCTATGATATGGGGGGGGGGCACTCTACCACATTTCTATTTTTAAAAGGTAGTATTTTATATAAAATACAAATTTTATTATAGCCTAATTATGTACAATAATGGTTCATATGCAATATAAGTGAACAATTCAACTAGAAAAATTTAAAATAAATACAAAAGTAGACACATTTCATCTTAAATAAATCAACAATGTTTTGTGGCAATTTTTAACATCAACTTGAGATTTTTCTTGTCAAAAAGTTGAATAATTTTAACACATTCAACATTAAGGATAAAAAATAGTGAATTTCATATAGTTTTTTTGAGACTTAGCATAAGCAAAACAAATTCACGGATTGGGATGAAAAAAAAGCCCCTTGAATGATATCAGAATCTACAAAAATGTTTCATCCTTTAATAGTCAGTTGTGCTTAGTTTAATTTGTAATGTATATAAATGTTGGTAGAAAAAAGCAAATGTGGATGTGTGGGTCACAATGCACTGCCTGGGGCCCCCAATCAGGCTTGGGCCCTCCCCAGTTGGATGATTGGGGTAGCATGTGTCAGTCCTGTAACCATGTATAAGCTGACTTCATGTATAGTGTGACCCCGTGAAGGAATCTATATTATAAAAGAAGTGTTAATTCTCTGTCCATTGCACATAGAGGAGGCTGCAAAGGTAGGTATACAGTAAGTATTTTATCAATATTGCCAGTATTATAATTGTGGTTCTAAGATTATTTTAATTTATTAAAATCATTTTTATTCTTTTTATTTTCATGATTTTTATTATGATACATTTATTATAACTTTTATTTTTAAATAAAAGATAACAAATGTTTTGTAGGTAAAGAGGAGTGTGCACATTTGAGAGATTGATATGTTTATTGTTGATTTGTTTATTATTGATATGTTATTATCTGTGTTTCATTACTGTATACCTGCTTTTGCACTTCCCTATATATATATATATATATATATATATATATATATATATATATATATATATATATATACACAGCCATTACTACATTCCTTTTTGGAGAATATCTACTTTTTGGGAGAATATCTACTGAATGAATGTGGTTTTTTAGCCCAGCAAGGGACCTACAGACTCTGGCACAAACAGGGCACTTAAGAGGTGCATCAGCAGATGTTACATTATCATGCAATTTAAAAAGTCACACGAAACTGCTTCTGGACCTGCATGTTTTACTGCAAATGTCCACAGCTATATAGCCAATTGCCACCTTCTGTCAGTGCACTCTCAAGTGACTCTTTAGACCAGCCATCGACAAACACACTCTACCACAATCTGTACATGTCAGATTGAGCTGCCTGCGGGTATCTTCAGGAAGTTCAATGGGGACGCCTTTACACACATCTCTTTTAAACCTTGTGTGCCTCCTCAAGAAATGTTGCATTTCTTCAGTGCATCCTTGATGCAGTCCTTAAAACACATCTTAGGTTTGATGGCATTTCTCTTTCCTGCTCACAGCTCACCATAAAACAATTACTTTGGAATACGGCTGTCATCTATTCTGAAGAGTTGGCCCACCCATTGAAATTGATGTTTTAGTATCAAAGACTCGAGACTATCACAGCCACTTCTCCCTGGCACCACTACATCACTAACAAACATTTGCCAGATAATGCCAAGGATACAACGTAAGCCGTACTGGTGGAATCTCTCAAGCCTTTTCATTTGTCTGCAGTAAACCACAGACACCTCACAAGCATAAAGAAGTGCTGTAAGCACACATGCATTATAGACCTTTAGATTTGTACTCACTGAAATTCCATGCTGAGACCACAGACGTTTATTCAGTTTTCTAAATGTGTCAGTAGATATTTGTATGCAGTTTGAAATTTCCACGTCAAGATCACAGATCATGATCAATGTGCTCCCAAGATACACAAATGTGCAAACAGCCTTTAACCTTTCACCATAGACAAAGATGCTTGATTCATGATATGGCTTCCCTGGAGCTGGTTGGTACATGACTACTGTCTTTTTCAAACTAATCCCAGTGCAGTGCATGCATTAGAAAAAGCATCCATGAGATGCTGCATATCTCCTTCTGAGTGAGCCACAAGAATGCAGTCATCAGCATATAGCAAATCCCTGATCAACGACAAGTGTGTGTATGTATATATATATATATATATATATATATATATATATATATATATATATATATATATATGTATGTATATATATATATATATATATATACACCATTAAATACTTGGCACATGTTTTACCACTTATGTGCAAGCTGTAAAGAGAATTCTACACTCACATCATCTCTGTCAACAGAGTGTTTCATTGTATTGCCTACATGTGACATAGTTTGTGCTTATCATATATACTTGTCTATCTGAATTTTGGGGCATGAATTTTAACCCCTCCAGAAAAAATTTACCTGATTTTTAACTTCTTCAAAAAAATTATCTTTGTATAGTGCTACTCCCTATTTTTTATGTAAAAAACTGATCATAAAATTTACACTATACTTGAGTATATATGGTATATAATTTATATGCCAATGTCTATGATGCATGCTGGTGACTTATGCGGCTTTTGCCATTTAATGTACACACAAGAACATGTATATGCACACATGGAATAATACATATTCCTCTCACAACCTGTACAACCCTTAAATTCAGCTAGGCAATTAATTCATTGGGAGCAACAAAAAAGTTAATTTTTAGATCCCAAAATAATTATTTACATTGTTCAAACTGTTGCCCTCATCTTTGTTGTCATATTCACAACACTTCTTCAGGTGATTGGAATTTTGAACAAAACCCTTTATTTTGTCCACCAGGGTAGATGGTTCTAGTTCCACGTACCGTGCTTCTTCCAGATATCCCAGTTTCAGTTATTTCCATTAGTAACTCAATTTTCCAAGTTTTTGTTCACCTCTGCTGTGCCCACAACTCTTTATCATATATATGACAACAAAGATGAGGACAACAGTCCAAGTATTGTAAATAATGAAAATAGTTACAATACCTCATCTCAGAAATATAGACAGATACCAAAAAATAATAAGATTTTATTGCATTTTTTGGAAATTATTAAAAAAAGTTTTAAATTTTGAAGAAATATTTTTGGTCTCTCGTTGAATTAAAATATTGTACACACATACTTGCATTTTGAATGAATTCAAACCCCTGGGTGACAGAAAAAGTGTATAAACCAAAATGTGTGGCCCTTTGAAGTCAGTGTTATGACTCCTGTTTTTGAACTGAATAAATTTTTAAAATTTTTAAAAAGTCACATAATTAAAAGATTTTAATGAACTTTTTTGAAAATTATTCAGTAATTAACAGAGTAATTTTTTAATTATATAAATATTTTTAGGACTATCATTAAATTAAATATATGGAAATGTACATACACCCACAATTTGAATGAAATTGAAATGAACATTTGTATCATTGGAAGGGGGACATCTAATTTCTCTTTCTGCTTGGCAACAACCCCTGGGTCATCCTACCAGTGCCCATGGCATTTTTTAATGTTACATAGAGTTTTTTCTTCTATCTGTCATGCTCCCATCCTCTTAGTCATAACATTTCTGCTGTCTAGAAACCTTTCTAGAACAGAAACTATAGTCTGGAAATTAAATAAAACAGTGATGGCACATACCCTGAATCCATCATAAAAGTTCAGGATATGGAATTAGTAGATACTAAACATTTTGAATACCATAGCATATGGATCAGTTACAAAAAATTTAGTATAATTGAACATAGAATATGCTGCACCAAAGGAAGTTTCACTCAACAGCACAAATTGTTACAAAACCAAAACATCAACCTGAAAATATTAGTCATGTTCTTAAATAGACTCGTCAAATCGAGACTTTCGTATGGATGATGATATTTAAACTGTCAATGGTTAAAGATGGCTATGAGCAAGTGAAACCTGAGGGTCTTGGCAAAGACCATCTTTCTTGAACATTGTGGACTGGTGTTACAGAATCACAAACAAAGAATTTTACCAAATAACAGAAACCACATCACTTGAGGACTTTCTGAAACAACTAAAATGGATATAACATGTAACTCAAAGAGAAAATAATAATATAATCAAGATGTTGACATTCCATGCTACTTCAAGCAAAAGGTTAGGAAAGGAACACCCCATCAATACTAGAAAGAGTGATAACTGTTAGTGTACTTGGAAAACCTTTTTTTTTTATTTGTTTTAATAGAAAGATTTTATAAATTTCAACTGAAAGCAGGCTGCTTGTTCAATAAATGTTAAATGTTTCCTTGTAGGGAAATGGTTAATATTACCATTATCATTACTAAGTCTCTTCTTCATAAGAATTCACACTGAGCACAAAGTCTACTGAGGTAAGTTACATACTAAACTTAGTTGGCATCCAGTCTGGGAGAAGGACAACTGATTTTATGTGGGACTGGCCACCTCACCCTATAAAAAGCTACTTGCAACAGAAACCACAGCAGCAATAACTAGTTTGTTGAAGGCTGTAGCCCTAGTATGGTGAGGCTGTAGCTGTATTCACACCAGGAAAGTCTAATGGCACTAGTGGTGAGGAGGAAGAAGAATTAGATATACATATTGGAATTAAGGTAGATAGCTGAAAGGTAAGTTAGCATGTATCTGATGAATAAGAAGTCATCACCACTATAACGATTTGACTTTTATTTTGTACTATTAAATTGTTTTGTTGGGGCACAGTGAAGTAATAGTTAGTGGCTCAGATTGAAGAATTGGGGAGCTGGGTTTGGAGTCCAATCATGTATGTTACATTCACTTACATGCAAATACCCTTGAGAAAGGTATGAATCCATCTCTTCTGCCTCTAGCTATGGTAAATAGCAAGACAGACTGAGTCCTATAGCTTAAGTGGCAATTAGTCTAAAAGAAAGACAACTCTGAATTCAAAACCTCCAGACATGGGTTAAATATCCTCATCAACCAGCAATTGCTCAAGTGTGTTAAGTACGGCTATACCAGTGAAGACATGGTCAATCAGAGAAGGGTTCTTCCAACAGGAGTGAGAAGGCTTTGAATTGGATTTATTTTTTAGTTTTATTATTTACAGTCAGACTAAAGTCTTTATCTTTTTTGTTATTATCACAATGTTTCAGTTGTTTTACCCTCCAGTTTTGCTCAGATATCTGTCAATCCAGTTAATCTTAGGGAGTTTTCAACTGAATCAAAATTCAAAATTCCCTGAATGTTACCTGAATCAACAGATACCTGGCAGGCATAATGGCAGAAATGTTGTGATAATAACAACAAAGATAAGGATATCAGTCTGATTGTAAATAATGTAAGGAATTATAACTCTTCATCCCAAAAATTTTGACATAAGGTAACCAGTTGATAATAACAACAAAATATAAGGATGTTAGTCTGTTTGTAAATAATGTAAGTAATGATAGCTTCTCATCCCAGAAATTCAGATACATACTATTTTTTTAAGAGTTTATATTTTTGGATCTCACTTGAAAAAGAGAAGCAATAGCAAAATGATGGTAAATTATTAAAAAAAATTAAATATATCTCATATGATAGCAAGTAACGCATTTAAGTATCAAAAAATATATAATTAACCAATATAATTCATTTAAAATTAAGTAACTATACAGATAATGAATAAATAATTTAAATATCCCTGCTTTTGCATGTTTTTCCTTTTTAATCATTTCACCCAACGAAAGGTGATGATGCCACTAAGACACAATGGGTTAATGAGTGAAAGAGAATGAGAAGACTTTAGTGAGGAGAAAGAAAAATAAAAGAGCTGAATTCAGGAAAACAGAAGATGGTGACTGATTTTCCATTTAAAGCTTGTAGATAGCATGGAAGTAAGAAACCAGAAGAGAGTTCCAGAGGCAAGAAAATAAACTATTTCAATATAACTTACAGTTATCTCTAGCTAATCCAACAGTAAAACAATGAAACCTAATCACCAATCTAGTATTACACATAAATTCATTTAGCCAATGTACAAAGGAGGAGAGCTCTTTAGAACTATTGCCATGAAAATACTTATAGAGAAATGTGAGGGAAGCCAGGTCATGTTAGTGGGAAAGTAACTGATGTCAAGATGCCAGGTCAAGATCGATAATATTACAGACCCTTATGTGCACATATATGTATGTATTTGTATGTCTTTTAAGATATGTTTCTTCATATATAGTGGCAAAAACATTAAATAATTTCATTTTAAAAATATTTGTAATCTAATTTCATTAAACAATATTTTATGTTCAACTCACGTAGATATAATTACAGCTGGCAATTATGAAATATATTTTCAAAGAAACACTATTTTTAACCTTCCCTTAAATTCTTTCCTGAATTTGCAAGCCAACATAGCCTCAATGACCTCTTCCCCACTTTATAGTTGTAAGATATTTGTTTTGTCTGATTAATTCAGAATTAAATTGAGAACATCTTTTGCTCAGAAAGTGTATCTGCTTTGAGAACTTTGAATGAAGGAAAATTGATATTCTTCATTTTGTTTGGCTAACTTTTAATTTCTTCATCTGCTATTTTTAGTTTTCCTTTGATGTCAACTTCCTTTCCATATTGAATACGGATACCGTTTAGGACGAATCCCTAATATGGTTTACAGATTTAAACAGGCAACTATGTATTTATGATGGGCCCTGTTTGACTCTATTTTTGGTTAGTAAAATATACATGCATACATCATACCAACAAAGTGAGACATTTATACATATATATAAAAGGATTTATTTATCAGAAGGGTTTGGTTGTACTTGTTTGGTAGATATATGAAAGTTCTTGTAATATGTTTGTTAAATGTTTCTGTTTTGTTTTTTGTTTGGCATGGTGAATGAATAAATTATTTGCAAATGATAAGTCTATCATTAAAGGTAATATTAAACATGAGAAAGTGATATTGGTGTAAAACTTATCTGGAGTGGCTCAAATACATGTGCTCTCTTGGTGAGAGGTAAATGTAAAAGAGGATTTTTTTTTTTTTTTTTTAAGCGTATCACCCCAAGCAAGGCTGGTGGCCACTATCACGCATGGGGTTACAGAAGGGTTGGAGGAAGAGTAGATAGGAGTGGTAAAGGAAGGGATGTGGAGAAAGAGAAGGACGGAGGGTCGATCAAGGCAAGGGGGTTACAGAAGATATAGAGCGAGAGCAGATAGGAATGAAAGATGAAAGGAAGTGGAGAAGGGAAGTGGATAGATCAAGGCAACTGGAGATGACGATTGACGCTACACTTAAACCGTTGGAGATTGTATTTGTCAGGGAAACAGTAATAGGGAAGGGAGTTTCATAGGCGAGATGTGCGAGACATGAAGCTATTGGAGTAGAAGAGACGTCTACATCTAACAGTTTCAACGGTGAAGGGGTGGGAACGGGATGCCAGCCTCGTAGGACGCTTAAATTCACGAGGCTTAGGGACAATCGAAAGCAACTCCTCGGAGCAATTACCGTGGAAGTACTTGTAGAAAAGGCAGAGCGATGCAACATCGCGTCTGTGAAAGAGCGACTGCAGACGAGATGACAGATCAGGGCCAATCACATTGCATATCCGTCTCTGGATCTTATCAAGAACCCTGAGGCAACACGCAGGGGCCCCAGACCATAAATGGCAGCAATACTGCATGCAAGGGCGAATGGTAGACTTATAGACTTGGAGGATCGATTCCGGGGAGAAGAATTTCCTGGCTCGGCACAGGGAACCAACTTTTCTTGCGGTGGATGATGCAACTGACTCGATGTATTTGTTCCATCTCAGATCAGCGGACAGCGTGAGACCGAGCAGCCGCAGAGAGGAGCTCTCGAGAAGTTGGTCCTCAGACATTCTAATGGGATGCAGGGATGGGTCCTTGTGGTGGTTAATGGAGAGCAGTTTTGTTTTAGAGGCGTTAAAGTTGACCATCCATTTCTCTCCCCAGTCCACAACCGATTGGAGGTCCTTTTCAATTTGAGCTGCCAGGTTAATTTTGTCCGCCTCACTAGATTTGTGCTTGAGGCAGGAGTAAATAGTAGTGTCGTCAGCGTAGATACCGACTTGGGAGTCTATGGCGTCAGGAAGGTCGTTTATAAATATGAGGAACAGAGTAGGGCCAAGGATGGAGCCTTGAGGAACACCAGCGTTAGTGAGATAGGAGTTGGAGAAGAATCCACTGAGAACAACCTTCAAATCCCGGTTTGATAGGAACGATTGAATTAGGTCAAACAATCGACCTGTGATACCATAACCCCGGAGCTTGCGAAGGAGGCCGGCATGCCAAACCCTATCGAATGCTTTGGAGATGTCAAGGACTACGGCACGGGCTTCGCCGTTATTATGGATAGCTTGGTAGACAAATTCTGTGATGGCCGTAAGCACATCGGCAGTAGACCGGGCAAAGCGGAAACCATACTGCTTGTCTGAGAGCAAATCGTGGGATATCAGGTGAGTAATCACTTCGGTGTTGATAATGGCCTTGAAGACTTTGCCGAAGAGGGGAAGGAGACTGATAGGACGGTAATTAGAAGGGTTGGAGTCAGGAAAACAGGACTCCTTGAGGCAGCGGTTGTACAATTTAGAGAGGGCAGGTGCCAGTTCAGGTACGCATTTCTTCAGGACAATGGCTGGTATTCCGTCGCCACCGGTAGCCTTGTGGAGATCTAAGTTAGAAATAATGCCCAGTACCGACGACGGGGTTATGTGCAAGCCGTCCAGTAGGGCCTCAGTTCTGGGAGGGAAGTCGGGCAAGGGTACCCCAGAAGAGTCAAGCATAGAATTGGAAGAAAACTTCCGAGCGAAGCATTCGGCCTTGTCGGCAGAGGTGGTCAGGACCTCAAACTGATTGAACAGTGGAGGAATGGAGGGTTTGTTACTATACAGAACGCTCTTGCAGAGGCGCCAATAGTCCTTGGAGCCAAATTTGCGGGATGCAATACGTTCCTTCATCCGAGCTGCAAATAGTGACTTGGCATCGTCGAGGGTACGCTTACACTCATTGTGTGCAGAGGTAAATAGACGTCTGTTGGAGTCGGACATGTCACTACGAAAACGGTGGAAGAAGTGGTTCCTATGTGCAATGGCGGCTGAGCAAGCAGCTGTGAACCAGGGGGAGGAGCGCGGTTTGACCTTGAATTTCCTGGAGGGGATGAAAGCTTCGATACCGGCTTTGATCCAGGAAGAGAACTCAGAAGCACAATCATGAGTGGAGAGCTTAAATACAGCATCCCAGGGGACATCGCGGAGGAAAGCCTGAAACGAGTCCCAGTCAGCCCGTTGGTAGCAGAAAGCGGTTCTGGTGGTAGGAGGCTCTTTGCAGGGGATGGGGCTGAAGGAGATACTAACAGACACGACAGCATGATCGGAGTTACCGATAGGACAGAGCTGCGTGGCACTACAAGACTCAGGGATGGAGGTAAAATACAGGTCGAGGAGTGAGGCCTTACAGTCATGATTGTAGGAAAAACGCGTGGGGAAATCGATTATCTGGGTGAGGGATTGAGAGATTGAAAAGTTGAGAGTATGTATGCCAGCGAGGTCAGTGGTAGAGTTCTTTAGCCACTGGTTGTGATGGGCGTTAAAATCACCAAACACAAATATGTGAGCGTACGGATGGACAGAGAGGGCCTTATCTATGCTGTCAGAGATGGCATCGAGTATCCCGCAGTCCTGAGAGGATGGAGAGCGGTAGAGGAAGAAAAGATAGCTTACAGCATTGAGAAGAGATAGCCGGAGACACAAGTAGGAATGATCCGGCGATTCGAGAGAGGTCTCTCTAGCCAGAGGGAGATGGTCCTTGACGTAGACACCCAGGCCATGCATGTGGGTTAGAGAGTCTTTTCTGAGGAAAGGGAGGTATCCAGGGATCGAGAGATCAGAGGAAGGGATAGAGGAGTCAAGATTGGTCTCACACAGGGCGAGTATATCCGGGCACTTAGCTATGAGGAAAGACTCAACGCTGCAGAAGTTGGTTCTAATGCTACGGATGTTAGAGAAGGAGATATTTAGAGGTTTGGGTGATTTTTGGAAGGCTGGTTTAGGTTTGTATTTCTGTTTTTTGTTATTCATGTTGGTAATTGGTTTTGGAAAAAGAGAAAGCCTGAGTTAAAGGAAGCCGACGGTTGACACCCATAACGCGGACAGAGAGGGGGTTTGGCACAGCAAGATTCACAATGTGGCCTCAGGGTTGCCCACCGGAGATGACTGCAGGGACACCTATCCATGTGCGACATGGCACTACAGACACCCCGATATTATGCAACTGTTGATCAGAGCGGCCGCTCAAGACGCTACGCAAGAGTTAGGGCTCCTAACTACCAGTCGGAAACAGCAACCAGGGAACTGTCAACCGTGTACCCTCAGAATGAACAGGCAATGCCACAGACTGCGCGAGAAACACAGCGGCACCAGTACAGAGGCCAGTGAGAGAGAGAAAGAGAGAGAGAGATCCGGGAACCCCTTCCTAAACACGAAACAAGGTTTGGGCCTCTACTCACGTCCAATAGAAGGGGGAGGAGTGTAGACCGGGTGGTAAATTTCCTGTCACTAGGTAGGTTTCCTTTTTTACTAAGGAATCATGGGAAAATTTTTATTTTATTTCTCATGATTGTGAGATCACAACATATTAACACCCTTTGCCTTGCATAGTTTCAAGCCTTCTTTGTCAATGTACCTATCACTCTTCTTTGACAGGCCTTGTATTTATATTTAAAAAAATAATAAATTAGCTCTTTAAAATAATTATACCATATGATCATTATAGTTAGGTGCAGTAAGTTTAGGTCATAACCATGGCATGCTATACTTTAATATAGAATGCTATGTTCATGACACAAACTGTTAGGTGTAGGGGGATAGACATAGTAGCAGCAGTATCTGACTAGCACCTTTAAAAACACATGCTTTCCAAAAGGAAAATTCCTTTTTCTTTTAATTTCACCTATGTGTAGGGTCAAACACCCTAATGAGAAGCTCTCCTCTCCAGTTTTATTCTTTTTGTTCAGAAATGTAGACATTTGAACACAGACTCTGTTGCTAACAAAAGGCATATCTCTTTCCCCAGTCAGACTTATTAGAATTATTTTCATCCTATTTTATGGGATAAATATTTCATGAGATTTCATCCTATCATATATTTGCTTTCATTCTGTATTGGTCTACTGAAAACATTTGGTGGTATAGATAATTTCTTTATAGGCTTACCATATGTCCTTTTTGTATCTTACTAGAGATAAATATAAGCTGTAGGAATTTGTTTTTTTTTCTCTGTGTGTGTAGGCTTGTTGGGTCATGAAAACATTTTATTATATCAGAAAACTAATCCTACAATAAAAACTGAAAACTGTCCTAGTTTGAGGCTTAGAAAATTATAGTAAGCATAATTATATAAGAATTGATTGGCCAAAAAGTAATATTCCGAACGGCTTTTGTTTTTCCTTCTATAAGGAAAAATAAGAAATGAATGAGGACAAGATGTCTAGACAAAATAAAAATTATAAATATTTTATATATTTATTCTCATTCCCAGAATCTCTCTTAAAAGAATAACAAAATTAATAATTTCATAACAAGTTAACTTTTTACATGATTTCAGCCAATCAAAATTAATTTGTCTGTTTCTTTGATTCTATGGGAACCATATTTACTTTTAAGCATTTTTGTTGTTACAAGCTGAATTTTTTTTTTCTTTTCAAGTATTTTCTAAACTTACCCTAGTCCACTACAAAGATAACTCATGAGAAATTATGACAGGAAAGGCCTTCTTTTATGTACTATGTCCCTTCAGGATGTGGGTAATCATGGCTCTCCACAACTTCTCAACTTTTGTTACTCTAAGTAACTTTGATCCTTTACCATACTTCTTTGTCCTTGTTCTGGTATCCATTTACACAAACTTGTAAGGTAGTTTACTCATTGTTTACCCACACTTCTCTTAATTTCTATATATCCTGTGAGTGTTAAATTCGTTAAACCCTCTTTCCTAATTATGTGTCTCAGAATTTTTAACTACTTCTAAATATAAGTATCTTTCTAGTTCCTATTTTCTTTAAACTGTTCTTGTTGCTGACATGTTAAGTCCGTAATATTCTCAGCATCCTTCTGTAGAAACATATCTCTGTTTCTTCAAGCCTCTTCTTCTTCTGTGAAGAGATTATCCAGCATTCATATAAGAGATTAGATATTACAAAATAGTTCAACTCTCCTTTCTTTTTATTACTTAAACATTACTTTTAGTGGATACCCATATTTGAGTAGATGCCCTGTTTATTTATTAAACAGTATATTTATTAATTTTTGTCTACCAGCTTGAATAAGAAAAATATGCACTCGCTGAAAGGCTTCAAACCTGTGTTCCCCATGGCAGAAGAAATCATCAATAGATCTGATAAGGTTTGAGGCTCTGAGAAATATTTGTGTTTATAAGGTACTATTCAACTTTTCTTGATCATCAATACATTTCTTGGCCAAGACAGTCAAGTATGTTGGATGTAACAATGGTTTCTCCTGTCAAAGGGGATGTAGGTTTGAATCTGCTGGTGAGTGCATAGTTTTCTTTCATAAGATTTCTCAAATATATAGTCCGGTAGATGAAAATAAATAAATATACTGTTTAATAAATAAATGGAACATCTACTCAAATATGGCTATCCAATAAAAATGACGTTTAAGTAATAAAATTTGTTGCATTAATAAATAAAAACTCATTACTTCTTTAGAAATTACTTCTTTTTTTTTTAAAATCAGGTTTTCTTTAAGACAAATAAAGCCTTCTCCAAAACCCTGGGGAGGGACTTGTTTTTAAAAAAATTAATTGACATACTGACCTCTTGCACCAATGGGATATATGCAGATCTAAGCCCCTATTGCTGACTTCAGTACTTTTATTCTTCTTGTGTATATAGATATTTAGTAACTTTAGTCTGGTAGAAAATGAAATGAGGTGGGCAATGGTATTGGAAGATTGTGTGAAGGAATTGAGTGTTTTGACAAACAGTATTCAAAATAGTGACTTTTCTTGAGGATCAAATACCAACATCTATTATTGGAGAGAAACAACTATTTTATTCACCAAGTAGGATTATGTCAGGATATTTAGAAAGTAATTATATATTTCAGTGCTACAGATTATGAGTCAACCACCCAAAGCAGAACCAAGGTTGAATGGAATGAAACTGTCTAGAATTAGTTTATCATTGTGGGAAAATGAAATAAAATTGATAAATAAAATAATAATAATGAAAATGATAAAAATGAAACACATTTTCCCATAATGCTAAGAATAAAGTAACTGAAAATATGAATACCTCACTTGGCTTTGTCAAACTCCATTAGATGGTGCTGTAGAAGTCTGTAAACAGAGAAATATTTCCTGCCTCACTCTCTTTCTTCCCCTTGCTCCAAGATGTAGTAATGCGAGGAAAAACAGACAGTCTTGCTGGGACACATTAATTTACTCAGCCCACTGACAAATGACTCTCTCTTTCAACTTTTCAACATATGCCATTCGCATGTGGCTTCCAAAACTACCACCTATGAAATAAGTTAAGCTTTTTCTTTGGTTGTTCCAACTCTGTGCAAGGCTGACTTAAGCGCAACTATTATAACAATGCTTATATTTACTTATCCTAACTTCTGGACCAAGCAAAAGAAAACAAACATACCATAACCTTGCTTAAATATTCCAGCAATAAAGTAAGTACAAACATTTCAATGGTTGTTCCAACTCTGTGCAAGGCTAAGTGGATATCAACTAGTAATACAATGTTTATACTTACTTACCCTAACTTCTGGATCAAAAAGAAAATAGACATACCCAAGAGATATTAAGAACTTTGTTTCCCTACAGTTTATATAAAAAGAGATTAAATGGTCTGTGGTAGAAACTTCAAGTTTTTGGATGCTTCTTCTTTAATTGTTAGCAAATGAATGTGTACCAACATAAAATACACACAAACCCTACAATCTTTTAAATTCCATATCATCTCTTTTAACTAATAATGCATTGTTTATAGTGTATTTTAGAGTTTAATTGGGAAAACTTCCAAAGAGGAATTTGGGTTCCCCAGGGACTTATGTTTGAGAACTGGACACAAAGTTTCACCATTTACAGCAGTCTTTTAATTTGGAATGCCAACTTTTCACTTTTGCATTTCATTGTTACAGGAGATGAAAAATGTGTTTTGTATGATAACAGAAAATGAAAACTATAGTGGTTATCACAATATACAAAAACTAGTGCCAACACAAGACCAGGAATCCTTATCCTGAAGTCATTGCTTTGTATCTGGTACAAAGTGAAAGGTTTCATCTATTATAAGGTACTGGAACATGGAAGGGCTATTGCTTGCTGCAGGTGTTTATTGCTAGCATTTTGATTGGGCTAGTGAAGCATTATGCCAGAAGTCTTTTGCTTTGGTAAATAGAAACGGTGATATTCTCCAGCATTAGAAAGCAAATGGACACTCTGAAAAACAAACCAAACAAAAAAAATAAGATCATTAAGATAAGAGATTCTTCTACATCCTACATACACACCAGATTAATAAACCATCATATTCTCATTTGTTTTAATCATTAGAACATTTCTTAAGTGGCAGAACATTCAGAAACAAAGAAGAGGTTGAAAATTATCTTCCAGACATTTTGGTGAGGGGGAAAAACTGGGCTGCATTCATTGAAACCACAGGTGATTATATTTTTTTAATCGATATTTAAATAAATTTAACTTATATGTAAAGGTAAAATATAATTACTTGCTTAGGGCTTACAGCCACATCATGTTGAAACACCTGCTCCCATACGATCACGGAAGTTAAGCAACATCAACCCTGATCAGTACCTAGATAGATGATTGTTTGAGAATACCAGATGCTATAAGCTTGGATGTATGGTTGGTGTAATGAATAATGGCTCAGAATTGTTAATCGGAGAACCGAGTTCTAGTTCTAGTCAAGTTCATTATATTCACTTATGCACAAATATCCTTGGGAAAGGTATGGATCAACCTCTTCTACCCCAGCTGTGGATTAAATAGTAACGTCTCTGAAAAAAATAATTATTTTCTCAAAATAACTGTTAATATAATATTCACTCACAAAAAAAGAACAATTCTTACAATCCCAAAAATATGTTTTGGCTTTAAATAACCTACAAAAGGTTGACAAGCAGTACAAAAAATAAAAAATTACTTTCTGAAAACATTGATAGTCTTTATATTTACTAAATTTAGTTTGACACAGGGCTAAGTGAAGGAAAATATGAAGTTGGAAGATTGTGTTGCACTGATCTCCCAAACAGAATATATTTACCTTGTAAATCAGTATTTAAAATGCGGGGTGTTGTTTTTTTTTTTAATGAAAGCTATTATCACAACTCCTGTATCCTATTAGGGTCATAAATTCCCCACATGTATTACAGTCATAGCAGCAATAGTTAGGTCTGATGGAGAATATCCATCTTCAAGCTAGTTTTGAATTCATAGTTCTTCTTCTGCTAGACTGATTACCACTCAAGGCTAGAGAACCCATTCTGCTCTGCTATTTATTAACCCTAGCAGAGGAAAGAAGAGATGGATCCATAGCTTTTTCAAATAAATTTGTGTGAAAGTGAATGCAACAGATTAGATTTGAACTTAGCTCATCAGTTTCAATTTCAATGCTGATATCATTTATATTAACCACATATCTGATTTTTTAAATACTTGAGTTCAAACACCAAATATTGGCATTAATAAGAAATATGGAATAAGTTTTTTATTTGTTTTTAATCATTTTACCCCAAGCTAAGCAATAATGCCACTAGGACACATGGGGTTACAGGGAGTGAAAGAGAAAGAGAAGACTTTGGTGAGGAGAAGTGAAGAGAAAGGACGATAAAAGAACAGGTTTCAAGAAGACAGAAGATTGGTGTTGCTTTTAAATTTTTGCAGATTGTAGGTGTCAGAGAAACAAGAAATTGGAAGGGAGTTTCACAGACAAGAAGTGGGAAAAACATATGTTCTGTTCTGCATGAGTATAGTTTCCTTCATTTATCTTCCTTAGTGACCCCTTGTTTTTAAGAAATGCTTTTTGACCCATCTCTGTCAGATGCAACAAGTGCAAGAGTAAGGATTACACTCTGCTCTCTACCCAGGACCAGTGTCAGCGCCATGAGCCATAAACACCAAACCCACAAGGGACTATGGCAGAGAGGAGAACACCCGCAACAGCAGCCAGAGTGGTTTCACGATGTACTTAGATTTGTGGTGGCGAAACTGGGAAAAGTGGTAAATAAGCAGAGCAATAAGTCTCTAGCATGCTCAGACTTCTTCAACATCTTTGACAATGATGGTCCCAGTTTTCCTTACTTCCTAAAGACTTGTGCTGGAGCATTACAGACTGCAGGAAGAAGAGCAAAGGGCTTCCAAGTAGAATCAATTGATGGATATGTCAACCTCTTGCTTCTGAGCCTCATCAAATGCAATGAAATACCTAATGATAGATCCAGTATTCCAACCCCCGAAGCGGCCTTTCACCATACTCACTTGAAAACAATAGCTCACCTCATCCCAACCTTACAGTCCAAAACATCAATAATGATTCTTCTTGGATGTGACATCCTTAGAATCCACAAGGTGTGTAGGCAGATCAATGGCTTCCAAAATGCTCCATACATCCAGAAACTCTACCTAGAATGGGTCATAGTAGGTAATGTCTGCTTAAGGATGGTTCACAAACCTCCCACAATAAACAAGCTTCACACCTACATCTCCGATGGAGGATGCCCTATCCTTTCCAATCCATATCCGAACACCTTCCAAATTAAAGACCAGGACTCTGCCAACCTTAGCACTTGGACTGTATATGCTTCCCAACTTAAGACAAGCACCTAGTTTAACGGCCCTGCGTTTCTTTTGCCAGAATATGAACGTCACATGTTGGGAGACCACCACGACCTAATCAAGCCTGACACAGACACAGAAAGCAAGTGTCTGCCCTGATCACGTCTTCTACAAGTATGCGGCTTGGATCTCAGTGTTTTGAGAGATTCTCCATTTGGTCATCAGCGACTAGGGCCATGGCCAATCTTGTACACATCACCCACGCCCTTCACCAGACACGAGTCACCCCAAATAGTGAGTTCACAGAGTGGCACTACTGTTGGAAGGCACATACTTTCGAGGAGCTTTCACAGCTAAGGATGCCACCATTTAAGCAGTACAGGAAGAAACCTATGCTGAAGAGCTATCACATATAAGGAACAACTAGGAGTTCCCAGAGAGCAACCCACTCAAGAAACTCAGTCCTTTCATTGACGGGCACAGCCTACTGTGAATTAGTGGCCATATCAGTAAAGCAGAAATTGGGACCAACGAAAAGCACTCTGTTATTATACCAGGCAAGCACCACATTGGACTGTTGCTTGTGAGATACTACCATGCACAAACAAAACATCCAGGATGCCTACTTATTGAAGGATCCATCCATGCAGCAGGATTTTGGCTAGTTGACAGTAAGAGGTGCGTGATTTGATCCACTCACAACTATGTCACATGCCGAAGAATACACGGCTGTACCTAAACACAGAAGATGGCTGACTTCCCTGTTGATCATCTTTGTGTTGGCCTCCTTTCACCAACATTGGCTTGGATGTATTTGGCCCCTGGTCTATTTCCTTGTGTTGGACAAGGGTTGGCCTCACCATCAACAAGCAGTGGGCAGTGATATTCACCTGCATGTGTTCTAGGGATGTTCACTTTGAAGTGATTCAATGACTGAATACCTCTCTAGCTTCATAAACACACTCAGGAACTTCTCCATTTGTGGACCTGCCAAACATATATGCTCCGACCGGGGGTACCAATTTTGTGAGCGTCTGCAAGGAATTGAATGTGGAATTGAATATCGACACTAAATCAATCAACAGATTCTTATCAGTGCAGGGCTGCATTTAGTCATTCAGCTTTCCCCATGATCTGCATATGGGAGGAAATGGGAAAGAATTATCAGCATCACCAAGAAAATATTGGACTCTATGTTTCTGCAGCATAAGGAAAGACTAACTCGGACCTCCAATCGATTGTAGACTGGGACAGGAATTGGCTGGTTAACTTTAATGCCTCAAAAACAAAACTGCTCTCTATTACTCACCACAGGGTACCATCCCTGCCTCCCATTAGAATGTCTGATGCCCAACTCCATGAGAGCACCTCTTTGTGACTGCTTGGTCTCACACTATCCACTGACCTGAGATGGGACAAATACATTGAATCAATAGCTTCATCCACTGCAAGGAATGTTGGTTCCCTGTGTCGTGCCAGAAAGTTTTTCTTGCTCGAGTCCATCCTTCAAATCTATAAATCAACCATTCACCCTGGCATGGAATATTGCTGCCCACACTGTTCACCTTAAGGTCCTCAACAAAATCCTGAGATAGATATGCAATGTGATTGGCCTGATCTGGCGAGATGCCTGATCTGGCGAGATGCCAGATCAGGGCCAATCACATTACATATTGTCTACAGTCACTCTTTCACAGATGTGCCGTTGCCTCCATCTGTCTTTTCTACAAATACTTTCACGGTAACTGCTCCGACAAGCTACTTTTGTTAGTTCCCAGACTGCATGAATTTAAACGTGCTACTAGACTGGCATCATGGCCCACCCTTTCACTGTCAAAATGCTATCCATCTCTTCTACCCCAATAGCTTCATGTCTTGCACCTCCCATCTGTAGAATTCCCTTCCTATTACTTGTTTCCCTGATAGCTATAGTCTTCAACTATTCAAATGTAATGTCAATCAACATCTCCAGATACCTTTATCTATCTTTCTGTAGCCCCTTGCAAGCTCGTGGCATCCTGCCTTGCTTGGGGTGAAATGCTTAAAAAAAAAAACCTGCTCATCAACTTCTTAGTAGAAGCTTCCGCCATCATCAATGTCAGACCTTTTGTTTCAGTGTCAACAGATCCAAGTGAACCTTGCATACTCTCATCTGCCACACTCATGATCAAGTAGGTTTGTCTTTTATGCATGAGTGCTGATTCAGAACTAAAGACATCCTAAAAGGTCAATAGAAATTCGTTCAACACCAGGCTGAAGTCTTTGAGGTAAGTGGAGGAGAGAATACATATGCTCACTTCAGAAACGTACTTTTTTTGACTCATCTCTGTCTGACCACTTCTGGCTCATACCTGCTTCTAGTGAAAAGGTTATAACTGATCCAGCATGTAATCCCTCTAATATCTGCAATATTCCAAGCATTGTTGTTTTACCTTTTCTTTGTGGATAATAAACCTGTATGAACCCTAATGTTGTTTCAGAGTTTTAATTGCCGAAAGGCATTTGGCTGACTGTTAAAGAAATGCGTTTCCCAAAAGAGATGCATATCCGGACACAGTACCAGAAATTATTAGAGTAGAATAGATGGTTGCATCTAGCTTGTTCAGCAGTAAAATGCTGAAACCTAATTACCAATCTAGTAATATGCTTAAATTCATGTAGAGAGCTCATTCAAACAACTGCCATGAAAATATTTATAGAAAAGAAGGAAACCAGAACATGTTGGTGAGAAAGTAACTGAATTTGAGATGTTATGTCAGGATCAATTAAATTACAGACCCTTCTTTGAATTTTGTCAAGAATCTCAAGATATATACTATGAGCACCAGACCAGATATGACAGCAAGATTCCACGTGCGGAAGAATGGTAAATTTTTTAATTTGCAAGGTGGGTTCTGAAGAGAAAAATTGTCTGGCACGACACAATGAACCAACTTTCCTAGCAGGAGACCTAGCAATTGATTCAATATAATCACTCTGATACATGTCAGTTGAAAATGTGAGTCCAAGAAGGCATGAAACTTGCTCTCCTGAAAGTTAGCATCAGCTATTTTGATGGCAGGCAGAAAAGATTCTTTATGGTGATTAAATGAAAGCAGTTTTGTTTTGGAGGTGTTAAAATTTTTAAGTGATTCTTTACCCCAGTTAACCACTGACTGGGGTTCCTTTTTGAATGCAGTTGCCAGATATCAGCCTTGATGTAAGCAAACAAGGAAATTGGTGTAGCACAGTCTATCATGTATAAGGACCTTCTTTGAAAATCAGCATTCCAAATTCTACTTGTACTCAACATTTAACCACGGGGATCACTCATAAATATACACATATCTAGGAAAGATGGTTGTCATGGTAGTCAATTCTTCCTGCCAGAATCTCTCTTATATATTTATAAATCTACCATTCATCCAATTTTTTTATATTGCTGTCACATCTGGTCTAGTACTCCTGTTATATATTTAAAGATTCTTGATAACTGCAATATTATTAATCCTGACCTGGCATCTCAGGTTTAGTCACTTTCCCACCACTGTAATATAGCTTCCCTACACCTTTTCTATAAAAATTTTAATAACTCCGAAATGAAACTGCTCTCATTTACCCACCATAGAGAAACCTCTCTGCCTCCTATTAGTATGGTTGATGCCCAACTTCACGAGAGCATCTCACTGCCCCTTCTTGGTCTCACATTTTCCACTGACCTGAGGTGGAAAAAACTACATTGAATCAATACCTGCATCTACTGCAAGGAAAGTTGGTTCTTTGTGTCATGCCAGAAGGTTTTTCTTGTCTGAGTCCATCCTTCACATCTACAAATCTACCATTTGTCCTTGCATTGAATACTGTTGACATATATGGTCTGGTGTTCCTGCTGTTCGTCTTGAGGTACTCAACAAAATCCAAAGACGGGTATGCAATGTGATCAGTCCTGACCTGACATCTCAACTTCAGTCATTTTGTCACAGATTTAATGTGGCTTCCCTCTGTCTTTTCTACAAATAGTTTCATGGCAACTGCTCTGATGAGCTATTTTCACTGGTGCCCCAACTTCACGAATTTATGCATGCTACTAGGTTTGCATCTCGGTCCCACCCTTTTACTCTCAAAAGTGTAACAGCTTCTTCTACTCCAACAGCTTCTTCTCTCACACTTTCTGACAGTGAAACTCCCTTCCTCTTACTTGCTTCCCTGATAACTATAATCTTCAAAAATTTAAATGTAATGTCAATCAACATCTTCTGATACCTTGATTTTGATCCCCATTCTTCTTTTTATCCCTTTTTCAATCCCCCCTCTTATCTCTTACTTTCACTCTCTGTAACCTCTTGTGTACAAGTGGCACTCCCACCTTGGTTGGAGTGAAATGCTTAAAAATATACTTTCATGGTAAATGTTCTGATGAAATTTCTGCTATAGCACCTAGAAAATTATGAATTTAAGTGCAGTACTAGATTGGCAGATCAGTCTCATCATTTTACAGTTGAAATGGCTAGATGTAACTGTAAGTTCTATGCTAACAGTTTCTTCTCTTGCACTTCTTGCATGTAGAATTCTCTTCCAGCTTCTTGTTTTCCATTCAACTTTGATCTTGACAAAATTAAATGCAATGTGAATCATTATCTTCTGTCTTCTTAATTCTTCTTATTTTATTGTTCTCTCTCCTTAATAGTGCTTTTTTTCTCATATTCTCTAACACTCAGTAACCAATTCCATCTTCATGGCCTTATCAGCTTGCTTCAAGTGAAATGATTAAAATAAATCTCATTCACCAAGCAGGTGTGTGTCAATATATACAAGTTTATGTATGGGAACACATACATACACAGAAACAAACTTAGGAATAGTTGATCTGCACATATGCTTTGTCGACATACATACACACATATAAGAATGGTTGATGTGTACATATGCTTTGTTGACACACATATGTGCATACATATTATCATGAACTAAGTTCACTTTCTGACCCAAATACCATTTAAGCCAAGAACGTCAGTTGTTTTTGTAATTCTATGCAATGTTTATACGCTTAACAATATTTGAAATTCAATTCTATTTTTGACTCTTCTACATCTTTGTTTATAAAAGACACTCATTTAATGTTTCTCCTTGAAATCCTGTTAGTAAACTTTCAGTTGATGGTTATTTTCATTTTTTCTTATTACTGCTCAACACGTATTAAATATTTGTCCTTAAATTAACTATTAGGAAACTATCAAGACTTATTATGTAAAAAATCCCTGTTTCTTGATTGATTGACTTGTTTTTTTACAGTTTTGCAGGTTATTTAAAGCAAGAAAATATTTTAAGATTGTAAGACATTTTTTTGTATATAATAATGATTTACTGATACAGGTCTTACTACTTAACTCATAGCTGGTGGGGGGAGAAGAGGTGGAGTCATACTTTTTCCAAGGGTATTTGCATGTAAGTGAATATAACAAACCTGACTGGAATTGGAACTAGTCTCTTTGATTTACAATTCTGAGAAGTTACACCATTACACCACCCATGCATCCAAGCTTACAACACCTGACATTTCCAAGCAGTTACCCATTTAGACTAGTTTCAAAATTGCTTAACTTCAGTGGTTATACAAAAATCAGTGTTTCAATGTGATATGGCTGTAAGCCTTCCTATTCCATTAACTGGAATTACTAGAATTTTCTTTTTGATAAATTCCATTCAATGCAAAGCCTGAGAGTCATGCAAGGTGGTGGATTACAATCAAGATATGTGATATGAATATGTTATATTCCATGCTTATAGGAATATATACTTGAAAAACATGGGGGATAAAATAAGTAAAGGTTTATTGTAAAAACCAATACAATAAGGATAAAGGTAACAGTTACGCACAAGGTCATCACAAATCAATCCAGTAGTGAGTGCTACTATTGGAAGGTCGGTAGTTCTCACATAAGTAGATCCCAGCTAGACAATATTTACCAGCCTCTTCACGAGGTAGGATGTAGCACAGGGCTGAATTTAATGTAGGGCAATCTGAGCCCGTGGGCTCCGCCAAAATTTCCCCATAACCCCCCATAAATGGTTTTGGGTCTGTTTACCTCCCCAGATGAGACTCTGCCCTTTTGGCATAGCCTCATCTGGGTTCCTCTCTGCCTGAAGGCAGAGAGTTTGACAATAGTTAAGATCTGACTAACAGATCCCATTTAGACTCTGTAGCCCGTTGACTTACAGATACTTATAGGTAGTTACTACCTATAGTGTAGCCACTCATGGGGGTGACAGGTTATTTCATTACATCAGAATAGAAAGAAGGTGGACAGTAGTGAAAATTATAAGGATAAGGAAAAAAGATAACAATTGATCCTTGACTTGAAGAGGTTAAGATTGAATTGTTTGAGGAAGCATACATGCAGGAGTCTATTTCACATAGTGGCAGGTCTTGGTGAAAATCTGTTTTTTAGTGGAACGTTCTCTTAAACTTTGGAACGTGTAGGAAATGAGGGTGATTCAATTCCATGCGAGTAGTAGGAGTGTCCAAACTGTAAGAGTCTGAACTGGTGGAACCAGGGCCAATACAAGGGTTTCATTTTTACTTTTGTTTATAAATACTTGTGCAAAATAAAATCCTTACATTTACCTTGATGAAGTCCATGAGAGAACAAAACATGTCAGCTAAGTTAAGTTTTCCTTTTTTCTTTATTCCTATATATATATATATATATATATATATATATATATATATATATATATATATATTGGATGTAACAACAAAATTATCCAAATCGCATAACAACAAAATTGTTCAATTGTTAGATTAAGTTTGAACCGTTGTATCTTAGAAATGATTAAAGATATCTTACTAGAATTCTCCAAGGCATTTATAACAATATTGAACTCTACTTTGAGCAATAAGAATGTATAATTATTCTCCAAGCTCAACGGTACAATTGTGATGAAATCAATCATAAACGAAAATGAAATGTTCATCCTTAATTAATCATACCTAAGGATCGGAAGATCATGAAGGATTGCAATAAAGTTCAAATATATATATTTTTTCCAGAATCATTTTCCAACTTATTCAAGATGATCTTTGCACTTTCTAACCTCTAACTCTCTGTCCTGAAGTAACAAGGTGCCCCACAGCGTTCATGCCCGATTTCATTTTCAAGTATTTTTTCACTGATCTTTGGACAGTTATAGCTGAAACTCCTCTCCCACATGCAAAACATCTGTCTCTCATTTCTCTCTACTTTTTTTAAACTTATTCACCATTCTCTTGATAGTTTGTGAATGAACTTTGAAGATGGAAACCAGAGTAGGAATGTTGGTACCATTACTAAATGTTAGTACCATATATATATATGGCCTGATGTGCTGTTAACTATTCAGCCAGGGAGAACTTCCAATTAGCAAAGTCCAAATTACGGCTTATAAACACACATCCTCAACAACTTTTATTGATATATCATTTCTGCTCTGAAATGTAACCTAATGTAAACAATAACTACATATTATATGAAAGGGATTAAATCTGACAAATATTTAATATATTTTCTGTTTATATGTTATTATTATGGATACAGATTATTTGAGTAAATGCTCTGTTAAACAGTATTAATTAAATTTACTTGCTTGAATGTTCAAGAAATTTCAAAGAAAATATGTGTTCTCTGACAGTAATTGAACCTGTATACCATACGGAAACCGTCATATACTTAGACATGCTGTTAACTATTTAGCCACAGAGAACGTCAAATTAGCAAAGTCAAATTACTGCTTTTAAACACACATTCTCAACAATTTTTCTCGATATATCATTTCTGCTCTGAAATGTAACCTATCATAAATAATGACAACATATTATATGAAATGGTTTAAATCCAGCAAATATTTAATGTCCTGAATGTAATTAATACTGTTTAATTAAAAACCGAGCATTCACCAATTTATTATAACCAGCATTAATTGTGCAATATTTTATATTTATTCACACATTCACACACACACACACAACACACACACATATATATATATATATATATATATATACTGGTAACATGTAACCAATTACAACCTGCCACATAGATGGGTGGTTGGCATTTAAACCAACTCTCCCACTAGTTTTTCTGTTGGTGAGGAGAGTGGCATGTGCCTTCACAAGATGAAAAACAAGACTTGTCAAAGGGTGGATGAATTTCTCATAGAAACAGATGGCCAATATATATATAAATATATATAAGGCTAGGTTGTGGCTTCAAACCTTGAATGCCAACCTTCCTAGAGATGATGTCTCAATAAAAACACCTGGAGTACTTGGACTATCATGAGTGCCTGAGTTGACCATAAGTAAGGTCATATGGCCTTGTAATATATATATATATATATATATATATATATATACAGTGGAACCTCAGTTCATGAATTTAATTTGTTCCTGAAGGCCAGTCGTAACCCAAAATGTTTGTAGATCAAAACTATTTTTCCAGTAGGAATCAATTTAGCGAAAAAAGTTACAGTACAATAAAATTGGAAAAGAAAACATGCCACAACACAAATATATACAACACGCCAGTTGACTCAGAAGCTATTCCATTTGGGTTAACTTCATTCAGCAATGTTGTTCGAGAACTGAAATTTCATCCGATACCTGAGGCATTTTCATCTCAAATTTTCAATTCAAAAACTGATTTGTTCAACAAGTAAAACTTTTGAGAACTGAGGTTGCACTGTATATATATATATATATATATATATATATATATATATATATATATATATATATATATATATTTCATCTTAGTATGAATATTTGTGTACTTCAGTATTATATATAAAATATTTTCATGTATAACTCCTTTTTGAAATTCACGTCTTTGGGTTTCTTTGGGTTATTCTAGTCTTTCTTTCTATCTTCTAATCATGTTAATATATAATGCCTATAGTGGACCTTGGAGAACAGAGAAAACCAACATATTTTCTCTCTCACTTCAAGCATGCCTTCAAACACAACACTTACATGAATACATCAAGAATTACATAGCCTAGTGATGAAAAATATTTATTTTAAATAACAAATATTCATTTTTTCAACATAAAATCCTCTGTCAGTGCACTTAATTCAGTGCTGAAAATTTTACTGAGATTGAACATTAAACCGTAAAAACTTTTGATCAAAATTCAGGCTATGAACTTATTGGTCTATTTTCATATATATTACAGAAAGAGTTTCTTATATTGTTTTATGATAATCTCCCTTCTTTGTTAGCCACATTAGTATATATATGTGGGGTTTCTTATGTAATTCAACATTTTATGTTAATCATGTTAAGTAGAGGTGGAATGAAAATAAAAAAAAATATTCAAATCATTCACAAAGAAAAAAATAAAGCAAAACTCGCCAGAATCCATCTTGCACCTTTATAAATCTGCTATTCATTGGTGTATGAAATATTGCTGCCATATCTGGTCTCATATATATCTTGAGATTCTTAACAAAATTCAAAGAAGGTTCTGTAATGTAATCAATCTTCACCTGGCATCTTGACTTCAGTTACTTTCCCACAGCCGTCATGTGTCTTCCTTCTGTCTTCCTTTTCTATAAATATTTTTATGGCAATTGTTCTAATGAGCTCTCCTCCTTCACAACTCAGCTGCATGTATTTAAGTGTACTACTTGATTAGCAACTAGGTTTGATCATTTTACTGTTGAAATAGTTAAATGTAACCATAAGTCCTGTTCCCATTGTTTCTTTTCTTGCATTTTTCACCTGTGGAACTCTCTTCTGGTTTCTTGCTTCCCTGCCACCTATGATCTTGAAAAATTTAAATGTAATGTCAATCAACATCTTCTGTCTTCCTGAATCCTGTTCTTTTATGTCCTTTCCCCTCACTAAAGTCTATTCATTCCTTTTCACTCTCTGTAACCCCTTGCATCTTAGTGGCATTATCACATTCTGTGGGGTGAAATGATTTAAAAAGAAGATAAAGATTAAAAGCAACATTTTTATATTTCAGGAATTGTTTCTTTTTTTCACTTTTAATCCAGTTTCTTATTATGAAGACAGTTTTCATATGACAGAAAAGAGACTAGACACAGGAATATGTCTTAATGATTCCTCTTACTACTTCAACTCAGACTTTTACTTAAACTGTTACTTGGACTGGATACTTCATATGTTGCCTTTTATTTATACATGGCATGTGGACTAAAGTGTGTTACTTTATTACTTTCTAATAACTTAATAACTATACATGCTTAAAAACTGAAACATTGCATATTAATAATTTGATAAATGTTTTAAATTCTGTGTAAATTATATATGTCTCTATAAATTATAAGCTAATTAAATTCTATTTTAAGGTGTTAAGCATTCAGTAGGGATATTGTATCATATTAATAATGTGCAATAAAAAGAGGTTTTGTATTTTGTTTGAAACTAATTAATAGAGTATATAAATTTAAATTAAAAGAACTCAAACAATGGAGAGAGAATGATTTATTTGGACTGCTTCGTTCTCCATGTGGATTTTCAGTGAAAGGTGGCTGCTCAACACTTCTGGGCAAGATTTTCTGTTAACAGGTAGAAGAGTGTCCAAGGGGTGCAACTCATGAAGATTGATAGAATATGTTCTAATAGTGAATCTAATTTTGAATCTAATTTGTTCATTTTATCAAATCTTAGTTTATATTATTTAATTTTTTTCTTCACAAACACTCCAATCATTTTTTCATTTTTATTCTTTTTTCATGCATGAAAAGAATTTCTGTTGATCTATGAGAATCTTTGTTTGTCCTTCAGCCAAGTCAAGGCTTTTGTTCTTAGGGTACAAGTTCAAATATTCAGCTAACAGTAACAAATTCAATGTCTTTTTTATTTTATTTGCCCACATAGTCAATGAGAATAAGCAAAACCACAGATAAGATATGCCCATTTCTCCTTAAGAACTGAATCAATGGTTGTAGGTCATATCCTGTCTCCAGGATTTCCTGCTTATAAAGACAAACACTTAAAATATTTCGCCATTTCAATGAATGTTAATCATATCAGTTTTTGGAGCCTATTATGTGATGTATTACACATTGCCCTAATGTCCTGACAAATTGCTTCAAAGAATGTGGGCAGAGATAAAATTGCATGTTTGACAAACTTTCATGTCATTGTCTATTCAAACCAACCAGATTAGAGAGAAAACAAGACCTACAAGACACTTGAAAAAGGACTAAAGAATGGACCCCGTTGAAAAGCTGTGGAAATAGGATGATATTTCTCTTGACACTGTCATTACTGCATAGTCCCTTAGCAATTTTTATTGTTTTTTAAATTTTAATAAAATCCAAACCGAATTTATACATTCTCAAAAATATACAAAAGCATTAAACACTATTTATTTTATTAGATGTTTCATTTACAAGAATAATTTTTTACACTATTTACATTGTTTGGACTGTTGTCGTCATCTTTATTGTCATATTCACAACACTTTGTACACTCCAGTCTTCTTCAGGTGATATTTATTGGAATTTCAAACCTGAAGAAGGCTGTAGTGTACAACAGCCAAAACATTATTAATATGACAATAAAGATGTGGACAACAGTCCAAACAATGTAAATAGTGTAAGTAGTTACAATACCTCATCTCAGAAATATAGACAGAAGTTGAAGAATAATTTTATATTTAGAAGTTTATAAAATATGTGAATTGACTACAATGCTATGTTTATTATTTCAGTCAGTCAGTTAGTTAATATGTGATACACAATTGGGTGATCATGTCTTTTTTGATTCATGACTGACGAGGAAATAAGATTTTCTCACAGTAGATTGCTATTTCTTTCAGTGATAAACTGGTTGCCAATCATGGTTATAGGAGCCAGTCTGGAGTGAGTAGAGATGGTTTCATACCTTTTCCAAAGGTATTTGCACATAAATGATTGTAATGAACCATAATGGAATTTGAACTCAGCTCTCTCCAACTTCTCTTTCCTGAGCTGTTATTTATTACACCTTACCACACATTTACCATTCTTCTTAATGTGCCATGTCCTCTCACGATGTAGGCAATCATGGACCTCCAAAATTTCCTATCTTTTGTAGCGCTTAATAAATTCTGCCCTTTTATTATTTCTCCTAAACCCTGTTCCACCATTCCTCTATTCAAGCTCACTATATTATGTGTTGTTTTCCTCTCTCCTTCTTGCTTTCAATCTGTTATGTGAGTATCAGATTTTCCAAGCCCTCTTTCCTCATTATGTGCCCTAGAAATTTTAACTATCTCTTCCTGAAGTTAAGTATATCCTTTTTGTTTCTATTTTCTCTAAAACTTTGTCATTGCTCACATGTTTGGCCCATAGTATCTTCAGCATCCTTCTGTAGAACCACATTTCTGTTGCTCTCTTCTTCCTCTTTGAGGAGATTGTTCAACATTCACTGCCATATAGGAGGACAGATATCACACAACAGTTCAGTACTCTTTTCTTTGTTTCGAACAAAGTTTTTCTGTTTCTTAATACTCTGCATAGCTTTTGGAATGCATCTTTCACTATCCCAATGCTCCTTCAGATTTCAGTATTTGACTTTCTGTCTTCTGTTAAATAGATATTTAAATTTTTGTACTTGTTTGATTTTGGTATCTCTGATTTGTAATTTGCATTTTGGGCTCATCCTTTTGCTAGCTAATATCTATGCATTCTGTCTTCTTGCAGTTGATGTTTAATGCTTTCTTCTTGCTTTCCTTCATTACCTTCTGTAGGAGTTTTTGTGGTTTTCTTTCTGTATCTTCTATCAACATTGTGTCAACTGCATGTTGTAAAGATTGTGGCCACCAATAATGAATCCTGGTAGGACTTTTAGTTCTCTCAGAATTGCTTCGCTGATGTTGAAGTCCTGAGAAAACACATCCTTGTCTTACATTCCTTTCTATTTTTGTATATCTGCTGAACTCATTTTCTGTCCATATGCAGGTGGTTTTCTGTCAGTATAGGTTCTTGATTATTCAAATATCCTTCCAAATATGTCTAGGTTGCTGAACAGTTCCAACTGATCTTTGTGGTGTACTTTAAAGAAATGACTATCAAAACAAATTGTTTATCCAGAAAATTATAAAAATGTCTGTTAATTATTGTAGAAGAGAAAATGGCTTATCGCTTGGAATAAAATGCACTTGTATATGTCTCATATGCAAAATACATGAAAGAAAATATGGCTGATCTAAAAGCTGCAATTTAAGAACAACTTGATCTAGGAGCTCAAAGATTTTGTGAGACAAATTTATTGCTTATACAAATTTCCAAACCTCAGCTGCTTCATAAAATGATCATGAGTAAGAGAACATGAGATGGACAGCAGACGTTGATGAGTTGAGTGGTCGTGCTTTGTGTGTGGAGTTTTGCTGTAGTATCTCATTGAAAAGAAGACTGGGTACAACTGGTACTCCAAACAGCAATACCTTTTTTTGCTACAATTATAGAATAAGAAAATTTAAATAAACTCATAAAAATGAGTAACTGTAATTTTAAATTTTGAAAAAAAGTGTATTTTCCAAGTATTTCTTTTACTTATTCTCACCATATAAATTCATTAAAATAGGTTTTGAGCATCTGGATTTATACCATGTTTTTTTTGCAAGTATTGAAAATTAAAATATTAAACACTATTTGTTTATTAGAATGTTTATTTACAAGAATAGTGTTTTGCACTTTTGTCAATTCTCAAGAAAAATGAGATTGCATAAATCCAGCTTTATATATTTGTGTCTTATTAAAACTCTAAAAATAGATTTTTTAAACAATCAAAATTGCCAAGGAAGTGTACAATAATAGCAATGTCAAGAGAAAAAAAACATCCTTTTAACACAGTGTTTTTATTTTTTCCAGGTTCAGATGTTAAACTTTGCTGAACATTTTTTCTGTTTATGTATATATTGTGAGAAAGAAAAGAAATCAACTAGAGAATGCTCAGATAAAACCATTGTTGCATTTTAACAAAAGATATTAGAAGAGATAACAGGAAGAGAAGGAATAGACAAAAGACAGACTTATTTTTTTAATCAATTTTTCCTTGTCATCTTCATCTCTGTCATTGCAATTTATATTAACAAAGCAAACTAAAGTTATGATTTTGTAAAAATTAATAAAAAGAAAATATTGCAAGTCCCTTACCCTCCACATCTGTGTGTTTTTCAGATAACAAAGATAACAAAAGTAGACACTGTGTTTTTATTTTTAATTTTTTATCTCCTTACAGCTTATTAGATGTATATACTTTAAAGTCATGGATATGTGTAGCCTGCACCCTTCCATATATAGTGGTTGAGGATGGACATCATGTTTGTCAGTGGATGTATACAAGGACTTCTGTTGCTTTGTTTTCCAGAATTGTTCCTGGAACAAAGAAAGTATTGAGAAAACTGAGGAAACAGATTTTTTTTTAAATTTTTGAACTGGTCAAATCAAACAAAATAGAATCTTTTTTTATGGAAATCTAAGAGAAAATGTATGAAAATCTAGAATTATGGGTCTGCTTCAAATCTCTGGCAACAAAAAAATGATCCCCTCCCTTGTTTTGTTTTCCAATCTATTTATTATGATTATCAAAACAGGTTATGTGTTTTAACTTTTCACTCAAGTTTTCCTCACTTTTAAAATGTAAATGTTGTATATAGCAGATTTTTATGCCTGTTGATAGCACTGTCTATTTAACTTGAGTAACAGGAATTGAACCTGGTACCTCTTGTCAGAAAATGGACACTTAATTATGCTTTCCTTTTTTTGGTTTTCATTAATATTTAGATAGCTTTCTTTCACTTGAGTTCCTTCAGCTACAAAGTTGTTTATCTTCTAAAGATGAATTCTGTCCATCCCAAACACTCCTTGGATAGAAATATATTATTTAATAGCAAATTGTTTTAATAAATCTTTGATAGTAAAGGATGTTATGACACAGTAAATTGAAATTTGTTAAGTTACACAGATTTGATTAAAATTTTGGGGTTGTGACCAAACTCATTAAAAAATTTTTTTTTTACTTAGTTTCATATTAAGCAAAATTAAGAAAATGTTTTTTCTTGCACTTTGGATGCTTGATGCAGACTTACTGAAAATATAATATCAAATTAGGCCAGTTTAAAAAGAAAAGAAGCAATTTTTGCCAAAATAGTTGCTTACATAACACCATAATGTCTGGCCAGTGACTCCCATGTGTAATCTTCATGTTAGGTTAATGTAGATTAAAAATAAGTATAATTATAATAAGAAAATTAAATGTTACAAAATGAAAAGTGTTAAGACATAGGGAGAAAGACTGATACTAACCCATGAGGCAAATTATAAAAAAAATGGTTTGCAATTTAGAAATACTGTGGACCGAATAAGTGAGTAATGATAAAGTTTTGGAGAAAATGGAAACAAAAAGGAAACTAATACTTAACATCAGGAAGAGACAGTTGAGGTTTCTAGCACATATAATGAGGACGGAGGGCTTGGAAAATCTGATACTTATGGAACAGACAGAGGGTAGCAGGGACAGAGGAAGACAATGCATGACATAATTAATGAGTTTGAATAAACGGATGGCGGAACAGGGCTTAGGAGAAATAGCAGAAAGACAAAGTTTATTAAGAGTTACAAGGGACTTGAAGTTGATCCAGAAGGGATACAGTACATAAAGAAGAATATACAGGGTCAGTGAGTATACAGTCCCAAATTGGATCAATTTTTCCCCAAATCAATTTTCACCCTAATTTTAAGTTGATTACTAAGAGCAATTAATCAAACAGTTTAGCATAAATTCTATATCAATTTTAGCAGGTACTACATCTGAACCCTCCTCATTGCTAGTACTACCCTCAAACTCCCCCGATTTGGAGGCCTCAGGCAGCGCTTTGTGACTCTCGCTATTTTATTAACGTTTGCTTTTTCTATCTACATTTATATATGTTACAAATTAAACTAAGCACAATAGACTATTTAAAGATGAAAATTGAGATGTAGTAGAGTGTGGGGCCATGTGTCATAGATTCGAGGGAGCCCTGTATCATAGATTCAGTGGGGGCCCCACAAGGCACTTGCACCAGACCTGCTATCTAGCATAAAGCCATCTATCCTCATTATGTTTCCTTGAAATCCCCGCTGGCTCTTTCTGTTTCTAAGTGTCCATAAGAGCGTTTCATAATATTTATACTAAACTATTTGATTAATTACTCTAACTAATCAACTGATGGAAAATTTTAAGATGAGCAATACCCCCATCATGTTGCTCATGTTTCAGTTGCATTCCCTCCATGCTAGCTTCATTTCACTCACTTTATCATGCTGTTTATCATACAACCAAGACAAGCAACAAAAACCTGATTTTATATTTTTATACTTGTATGCATTTTTTTAAACATGACTTGAAGTGAGACAGACATACTGTCAGAATATTGTTAAACATTGTTAAACACTATGTCAGAGCAAATACTAACTGAACAGTACTAAGAAGAAGAACAAGATGAGATATCCAAAGACATAAACAGTGGATCAAGAACAGTCTACTGCCATAGATTAAATAAAGGGTACAGTTTGGAATTCTCTGTAGGTTACTCAGATCGACATATACCTGATGAAAGCTGGTGTGCACAATAGCCAAAAACGTTGTGATAACAACAAAGATGAGGACAATAGTTAGCATGTAAAGTGTAAATAATGATAACTCCTTATCACAGAAATTCAGACAGAAACTATAACTTTTGTTTCTTTTCTTAAATTAAATTCGAAGATGAATCTGTAATGTCAATGGTCATGATCTGGCATCTCAGCATCACTCACTTTCTTACCACTATAATGTAGCTTCCCTGTGCCTTTCCTATAAACACTTTCATGGTAATTGTTCTGATGAACTTTTCTCTATGATGTATACTCAATGGCATCTTTTATTTCTGTTCCTTCTTTCACTTAATTCCTCTTCCCTTCGTTAGGTGACAGAGATGTCAGTTCTCTGGTAGATGCAGGGCACTTTTCGTTTTTCAAGTGTGTATTTCATATTTGTTTTTGTATCTGAATGAGTGTGTGTTAGAGTGAGTGTTTGGTCAAATGATTGTTCTTAATTACCTAGTCCTGCATTAATTTTATTCAGTTAACTGATTTTTCTGCTACAATTAAGGATTGTGGTTTTTTTTTTATTGCTAACACTATTTTCTTCAGTTGTATATAAATTTGTATAAATTTGTTTCTTGTATATAAATTGTATTCTTTGTAAATATTCATTGGGGTTTCATTTTTAAATGTTGTTATTTTTAGACAAATTATACATATGGGAAATAGGACTACATAGAGACTTTGAGGTATTATGGTGGCTGTAGTAAGAATGGTAAGTAAGAATGGGTTGTTTTACTGTAAGAAATACTGTGGTATGTTTGGGTCAATAATCATGGCTAGCTAAGTTTAAGTTAAGTCAGTTTGAAGACCAGCCTCTACCACCACCACCCTTTTAGACTTGTACCACATTTTTGTAATATAAAAGAATAAATATTACTTTCCTCTATAGTACTTAGACTTCAGGAATTTAAGTGCAGTACTAGATTGGCAGATCAGTCTCATCATTTTACAGTTGAAATGGCTAGATGTAACCATAAGTTTTATGTTAACAGTTTCTTTTCTTACACTTCTTGCTTGTGGAACTCAATTCTGGGTTTTTGTTTTCCAGTCAACTTTGATCTTCAAAAATTTAAATGCAATGTCAATCATTATTTTCTAAAATTCTTCTTTTATTGTTCTCTCTCCTTAATAATGTTGTCTTTCTCATATTCTCTAACACTAAGTAACCCCTAGCATCTTAGTGGCTTTATTGTCTTGATTAAAAAATCTTACTCACAAAGTATATATGTGTCAATATATACAAGTTTATGCATGTGACAACATACAAGCACACACACACACACACACACACACACACATACACACACACTTAAAAATAGTTGATGAGCAAATATGCTTTGTAGACATATACATGCATATATAAGAATGGTTGATGTGTACATATGCTTTGTTGACACACATATGTGCATACATTTTTCATGAACCAAGTTCACTTTCTGATCCAAATACCATTTAAGCTAAGAACTGTCGTCTTAATTCTTGTTCTTTTATTGTTCTCTTTCCTTGATATTTTTTTATCATATTCTCTAACACTTAGTAACCCCTTGCATCTTAGTGGCTTTATTGCCTTTCTTGGGGTGAAATCATTAAAAAAACTCTTCTGTAGTATTATTATCATCATTCTTAAAATATTAATATATCATTATTTTAATATTATTATTTTTATTCATTATTATATTATATTAATATATTGGTATAAATGTAGTATGGATGTAGTATATTTCAAAATTATGGAGAACCATTAAAAAGATGATTTGGTATTTTCAGTGATGGGCTGGGAATATCAAACAGTTGAGCAAATATCTTGTGTATATAAAACAACTATAACAAATTTTCCAAGAAGTTAAATTGCTTAAATAATATAGATCAGCCATTTTACAATTCATTCCAGAATGTTACATTCAAAATCAAGCAAGTATAGCAATTTAAATATCTGGGGACTGTTTTAACAGAATATGGAAAGAGTGACACTGAGATCTGAAAGTGCATTGGAACAGCAACAGATGTCTTTCAAAGGCATTAAGAAACAGGAAAATATCATCAGAAACAAAAAAAATGAGGAATATCGGTTCTTCTATATAGCAGTGATTGCTGGACAATCTCTCCACACCTGAGGATACCATGGACTGAACATGTGAGCAATGATGAAGTTTTAGAGAAAATGGATACAAAAAAGGATATTTATACTTAACATCAGAAAGAGATAGTTGAAATTTCTTGATCACATAATGAGGAAAGAGGGCTTGGGAAATTTTATACTCACAGGATGGATTGAAGGTACAAGGGACAGAAGAAAGCATTACATAACTTGCATAATGAACTTGTATAAATGGTTGACAAGAACAGGGATTAGGAGAGATAGCAAAAAGACAATCTTTATTAAGAGCTACAAAGGACAGGGAATTATAGAGAGCCATGATTGCCCACGTCCTGAAGGGACATGGCACAAAGAAGAAGAAACAATGACAAATTTTTAAATCTCAATGTATTTGTAAGTAAAACAGTAATTTATAAATGCAAATATATATTCTGTATCAATGTGATAAGTGATTTTATTATAACCAAGAGAAACTTCTTATTATTCATCTTCTTCTTTGTGTTATGACCCTTCAGGATGTGGGCAGTCATGTTTCTCCACAATTTCCTATCCTTTTAGCTCTTAGCAATATTTGTCTTTTTACTATTGTTCTCACTTCCTGTTCTGCTATCTATTTACACAAGCTTTTTAGGCAAGTTACTGTTTCCCTCTGCCTCTTTTGCCTTCATTATGCCCTGTAAGTATTAAATTCTCCAAGCCCAATATCCTCATTATGTATCTAACTGTCTCTTTCTGATTCTAAGTATTCTTTTTGTTTATATTTTCCTTAAAACTTCTTTATTACTCACATGGTTTCTCCAGAATATCGTCAGCATCTGTCTGTGAAACCACATCTCTTTTGCCTCAAGTTTCCACTTCATCCCTGAGGAAATTTTACAGCATTCCCTGCAATAAATGAGCATTGATATTACATAGTAGTTCAGTACACCTTTCTTTGTTTCAAACAAAATATTCGTGTTTCGTAACAATCAAAAGCATCTTTCACTACTCTAATGCACCTATAGAACAGCCAAGTCTATCATTTTGCATTTGCAGAAGTCAACTATTTTTATTTTAGCTTTTGAATAACTCATTTTCTAATTGTTAGTGTTAAATTTTATTATTATAAAGTCAAATAAGAACTTAAAATTAAATATGTCACATATGTTAAGCATATTGTTCAACCCCCAAACTTTGAGATTAGATTCAGAGCTATATTGGCAAGTTGATCCCTGTCAAAATATGGTACACTGTGAAATTCAGAGGTCATAAATGAATTGATATAATCTTTTAAGATTAGTTAGGCTAAAGATGTTTAATTAGCCAATGCATGGGAAAATATACATTTGTTAAATAAGTCACATTCAGCAAGATTACAGAAAATATATATATATATATATATATATATATATATTTAGTTTTAGATTTGGTAATAACTGAATTTTCATAGATGGCATTCATGTGTTTATATATATATATATATATATATATATATATATATATATATATATATATATATACTAGCAGCATGGCCCAGCGTTGCCCGTGCTTGATTCAAAAATCGTACGTTTAGGTAGTTTCCTCTTACTTTTCAACAAATATGTGTAAACTGATTTGCAGTACAAACGGTAGTTACGCTCACCAAGCGTTTCATGTGACAAAACATACTGTCTCCATTGAGATTGACTGGAAAGCCTCAAAGGGGCCTCTACCTCGGTTTCCTCTTCCCGCTTTCTCTTTGCTGCAGAGGCTTTTTTAGAACGCCTGCTAAGGTTGCCTCGTCTGGATGTTTTTGCAGCCTTTGCAGAGCTGCCGGCTTGGTCATTGCCACGGCACGCAGAAGAGTGCAAAGCAGAGGTTGAAGTAGACGCTATATGATCATCTGTAACCGGAGTTATTATGTGCTCCTCTGCAGTCGCCTGTTCTGCATGTGTAACGTTAACGGTGTTAGGGGTTTTCAGTTGCTGACGTGCGGATGTTCGTCATGTAGGAGCCATTTGACAAGTTGTAGAAATGTTGTGTAAGAATCCGAATAGAAGTTGATGCTGAAGCTGAAGCGGTGCAACCTCGTTGTATACGAAAACTAAAAATGCAGTGGAGCGGTATGGAAAAAGCTTCTCCTAGCTATGGGCCGTGCTTTCTGGCAGCACGAAAACGTCGCTGTAGGAAGAGGTTACGCAACCAAAACGTTGAAGCGTTGAAGGTTAAAAAGTAGTGAAACACTGAGGTGTACTTGGTCGCGTAGTAAAGGCAGAAGAGAAGTAACTTGCGACAGCAGTTAACTGTCTAATGGCAAAACTGAACTACGAAAAGGTAGAAATAGGTATGGAACGCTAAGATGGACTGGGCTGTGCAGTAGAGGCAGCACGGAGATAAAATGGGTAAGGCAAACGTTTAAGCAAATAGGTAACTTGCGGTAGCAGGAAGCTGTCAATTAATCCAAGGACCGATGCGTTAATGGCGATCAAATCAAGACATGAGTGCTGATGCAGCCGCGCTGAAGGTATTTAAAGGGAGCGTGACTTGTCCTTGATTGGTGTAGCCTGGACAATGGCCATGACTTTAGACCAATGAATGAGCTCACGAAAAATGGAAGTTGCTAGCGCGCATTCACACACGCGCGCATGATTTGGCAAGCGCAAGGCTTGGCCGTAAACGGGGTCAAGCTGCCTACTGCATATGCAGCTTGTCTCTAACGCACGTGATGCCAGCGATGAGAATGCAAGGAGCTGCAATGAAGCGTTTGCTCGTTTTGTTTGTGCGACAACGAAAAGCCACTAACCGTTTGCCGGCATTAGCTTTGAAATGGATTGGGAGGAAGCCCTGCTGTTTTAGCGCAAAAACTCCTCGTCAGGTCTGGGATGCGGCCTGGGCTAGAGGAAAAGGTTTAAAGAATTGGAAAATGGACTGCAGAGTACGGAACCATTTTACTCAGCACGTATGCGGGTTTTTTTTTTCAGTAAAGACGCGAATAAAGGAAGTGCTTATTTTGGTAAGATGCGACGATTAAAGCAAAAGTGTTGACAAAGTTGAATATGTCATTTGTGGCTCAAAGTCAGACCTGGTAGCAGGGATAAAAAAGCCGAATTTCAATGGCCCTGCACCCATTCCAGAATTTGTGGTCAAATGTTTTCTTCCACTCCACTGCACGCACTGATCTGTTTCTTCCCGCGCATAGCGTGTCCTTAAATTAATCTGCATTTAGGAAATACGCAACCAGAAAAACATTTTTAAGGGTTGACCGATTGTCGATTTGCACTCTGTTTGGGAGGCGCTCAGAGTTGAAACTTCGCATGGTGACTCCCAAAGGCCTCATCATAAATCCAGTCGGTTTTCGCTAAAAACCGACATGCGGTTCAGGCGCAATCTGGGCATATCGGTTTTTGGGTTTTATAGATTTTCTGTGCTGTTTAGGGGTCCGTGGTCATGAAACTTCTGGACAATACTTCTAATGGTAGACTCTAAGAGGGTGTCAAATTTGGTTGAAATGCGATCCTTCCTTCTGTAAGCAGATTTTTTCGATTATCGATTTTTTCGATTATCGATTTTTTTCGATTATCGATTTTTTTCGATTATCGATTTTTTCGGAACCTGAGTCTGAACTCAAAAATCGGGCTCCGTCATGTCCTTACGGCAGCCATTTGCAAACTTTTGGTGAAAACCGCATCGAAATCGGGTGAGAAATGCGGCCTGGGCAAGGTAACAACGCCTACGACAGACACACAGACAGACAACATGAGAAATATAGATAGTATATATATATATATATATATATATATATATATATATATATATATATGCATATATAATGGCTGGCTACTCTCATTTTTTGAGCATACCTGTCTGCTAGGACAATAAGCTAATCCTTTTCGCAGACGTCTGTGGTTTATACTGCAATTATGCTGAGTGAACCTTATTATTTCTGAACAACAGTGTATAATTTGTTATGATTAGCAGTATGCACAAACTTTCAGTCAAGATAACTTGTGACTTCACGCTAATACAATGATTAAACAGTTCCCTCTCTTCAATTTCACTCACAAGGCTTGGGTCAAGCTTTGGTATGATTTTCAGCCACTTTCCAAAGGTGTTGCTTGCTTTCCCAGGTTGATAGCATTAAAAAATCACCATGGTGAGATTTGAACCAGGGTCTTATGGTTGGAAACTAATGTTCTAACCACTTATATTTTTGGGGTGACATTTTTTTGTTATTTCTGTAAATTACTACTTCAGGTTTTAGGCTGTTATTATTTTGTTTAGTATTAATTAAATCTCTTACTATTTTTGAAGTAGTTGTATGGAAGAAGAGATCATATTTTTCATATATTGTGTAGTGTTGGGCTGAGGCTGTGTGTGTAGAGTGACTGTTCCTTGAACATACCATTGCACTCATAGTCTGTTTTTGTGTATCCGTGTGCATGCAAAATAGTCCATTGGTATCACTATGTATTTCTTGCAACATTTTTACAGTCTATTCTGTAAAATCTTGTTTCAGGTTTTAGGTTGTTATTAATTTGTTTTCTATTAATTACTATTTTTGTTGGTTGGTTGGTTTGTTGGTTATTTTTATTTAGTGGTATATCAACACCTCTATAGGTTATCTAATGCCAAAATCTAAATATTTTGTATGCAATATTTATTTATTTATTTTTTAGAGATAATAATAATAATTTTAGTGATACAAGCCTTACTAATTAACCCATATCTGGGGGAGAAGAGGTGAATTCATACCTTTCCCAAGGTTATTTTGTGTAAGGGAATATAATGAACCCAACAGGAATTGTAACTCGGCTCTCCAATTAACAATTCCAAGTCATTATCCATTACACCACCCTCACATCCAAGCAAGCTTACAGCAATTGGTATTCCCAAGTGGTTACCCATCTAGGTACTGACCAGGCTTGACGCTGCTTAACTTGGTTATTGTATGGAAACTGGTGTTTCAACATGATGTGGCTGTAAGCCCTATTGTTTTTAAATAGTTCTATGGAATCATATATCATATCTCCCATATATCTATGTATTGTATATGCAGGCAGCAAACATTTTTTTATACATGTTTCATTAAATGTGATGAACATTTTTTGTTCAGTTTTTCTGATGTAGTTATAGTTTTTCTTTTATGGGCATTAAGAGAGTATAGAAACTGTCCATGTGGATTTGAATTACTACTAGTATCATGTATAAGTAGCAATAATTCTAAGCCATGCCCAATACAACTTAGAACATAAACATAGAAAAATATACTAATAACCCCTTGAAAATGGCTAATGAATTGGCCAAAAGCACTTTGGGTAATAATACTTGTATACGATGCAGTAAATGCATGGTGGAATAATGGATAGTGGCTTGGATTGAGGAATTGGAGAGCCAAGTTCAAAATCCAGTCAAGTTGATTGCATTCACTTACATGCTGGTACCCTTTGGAAAGGTATGAATTCATCACTTGCCCTCTGCTATGGCTAAAATAGCATGACAGACTGGGCTCTGTAGACTTGGGTGGCAACCAGTATAGGAGAAGAAAAACTCTGAATTCAAACCACCTGTTCCCTTGTAGGTCTGGCTCTCTAACTTCTGGGAAGCAGGATGTGGTAACCCCAATATTCCCAATGTAAAAGTAACTGGCAAGCCATTACACTATTCTGCTTTGAATGTCACCATGAGCAACAATTGTGAAATGGAGGGGAGTGCTGACCACAGCAGCACAAAATTGCAATAGCTGAATAAATTATGATGAATGGACATGATACAACTTAGAACATCAACACAGAGAAATTTTTTAATAACAGAAAACAACTTGAAAATTGTTAATGAATTTGCTGAACAGTTATCATTAAAATCTATTTCTACTTTCTCTTAGTCCTCATAAAAGAAAAACGCTAAGAACAGAAAAACTGACTAAAAAACTTTACCTTTTCCATCACATTCAATAAAACATATATATATATATATATATATATATATATATATATATATATATATATATATATATATATATATATATAATTAATATCTCAAATCAGAATATGTTAATCATTTTGCAGTTGAAATGGCTAGATGTAACTGTAAGTTCTATGCTAACAGTTTCTTTTCTCACACTTCTCATTTGTAGAATGAATCTGAAGTTCCTGTTATATATTTAGTAATGTTATTGGTCCTGACTTAGCATCTTGGCTTCAATCACTTTCCCACACCATTTATGTAGCTTCCTTGTGCCTTTTCTATAAGTACTTTCATGGTAATTGTTCAGATGAACTTTCATTTATGATACCTAGACTTTATGAATGTAAACACAGTGCTAGATTGGCAACAAAATCTCATCATTTTACAGTTGAAATGTTTAGATGTAACCATAAGTTCTATGCTAAGAGTTTCTTCTCTTGAACTTCTCGTTTGTGGAACTCTCTTTCAGTTTCTTGCTTTCCAGTCAACTTTGATCTTCAAAAATTTAAATGCAATATCAATCATAAACTTCTATCATTTCAGTTCCTGTTCTTTTATTTTTCACATTCCTTAATAATGTTTTTCTTTTTCTTATACACTCATTAATCCCCTGTCTTAGTGGCTTTATTACTGTGCTTGTGATGAAATGATTAAAAGAAAAAAAACACATCAACCTGTCAGACTGATATAGAATCCATCTCTGTCTATGTCTAAGCATTTCATTTCCTTAGTCTAATTGTAGTTCTTTGTAATATATGGTAGCCTAATGTGGACATTACACCCTTGAGTCTCTGGCTTGACATTTTGGTGTCATATAACCAACTATTTGTTTAATGAGTCAGCAATGGCTACACTTGGGGCCTGCTGATAAATTTCTTCTGCATTTGTGCTAATCTCCAATTTCCTGCCGACATTTGTATAATTTTAATAAGACAAACAAATTGAGGCGACAATGTAATTAGTAAACAAAACAACAAAGTTCACTCTCTGTCTGAGTCAACGTTTAACTTAAATGTCAGCTTCAAAAACAGAAAATGAAAATATCTCACAGACTCTTTTTTATAGAATCTAAAAGATATTTCTGCTGATCTAGAATGATGGGGTTGTTGCAAATCCCTGGTGGCAAAAATTGAACCCTATTTTTCCTTCCAGTCTATTTATTAGAATTATCAAATTAGGTTAAATGTCTTAATATTTCTTTCAACTTTTCCTCACATTTAAAATGCAAATGTTGTATACATTTTACATGCAATTTTTATGTTCACTGATAGCACTGTCTGTTTAACTTTGACAATGGGAATCAAATCTATAAGAAATAAACCCTATTTCCAACACAATTATATACACACATACATACCATATTAAAACATGTCCAAACTTTATTTTCTATCCAATAACATACAATATTACAAACATGCCACACACTGTTTAAATCAGTGCCTATTGGTTAGAAATTAACATCACCATGTGAAATATTTGACCAATCAGAGAAAACTAAAAGACTATTTTACTAAAGTCTACTTGTGGGAGAAATTCCACATAAAAGTCTACAGATTTTGACTTTCAAAGAGCAGAGAGGTGGTTGTCTCCAAGCCGAAGAAAAGATGTGGCTACATAGCTTTTTTCTCCCCTCACCCAGGAAATGTTGAAAGAAACATATGTCAGCAATTTCAAAATCATCTCCAACAAAAGTGTGGGTGTCCAGTTGGCAACTTCAAGTGAATCATCTCCAACAACAAAGATGGTCAGTAAATCTTTGCTAATGATAATAGTCTTTTTGGGGTTTTTTGTGGACCAATTATTTAAAAACCTTTTCTAAACTACAGTGTTTTTCTGTGAACCAAAGACTGTATCTCAATTAAAGATTATTTTTAATCAGTTTTGATTCTTTTGAATTCATGTACATATGATTGTAAATACAAATGATTTCGGTAACAGGATAAGTCATATTTTCTTTATTTTTATTCTTTTATTGTTTGGAATATGGATGTTTGGATGTTTAATATAAAAATCCTGGACAACTGAATTTCTTACAAACCTGGTACCTCTTGTCAGAAATTCCATAAAGAATATATAGGAGAAATCTCTAAGAATTTAAATAAAAGATTACATCAACACAAAAGGGGCCTTTTACAAAACAACAGACTCAATGCATTAGCCACTCACTGTAATGAGTCTGACCATAATTTTGATTTAAAAAATGTTGATTGATGCTACCTTCAGCATCCCAGCTCCAGAGTTTCATAGATGGACCCTCTGAGAATCACTCTGTTCACTCATCATGGCTATCAGCAATTTTAAATTTTAAAATTTCAGCATTAAATCATCTTTAGTATATACTGTTGGTGCATAATTACATCTGACACTTGCATTTTTATATCTCCCCTCTCCTTTGTCCATATATATATATATATATATATATATATATATATATATATATATATAAGTCCATCAACAAAAAACATTATTTAAGTCTGATGAAATCTTTTTAGAAGATTTTGTGTTAGGCAGAATTTTTCCCACTTTGTTGTCATTTGTTGCCTAACATTGTTCTGATATATAGAAATTTATATATCATATTCTGCCAATAAATATGTATGAAATGTTGTAAGAACCTGAAGACAAATTTACCATGGATAATTCAGTATAGAAAGTGCACTGATTTCTGAAATATATATATATATATATATATATATATATATATATATATCTATATATATATAATTTTTTGAATATAGTGCTCAATGTCTTTCAGACAGAACCACATCCAGTGTTAATAAATAAAATATGGTTTTAAGGTACACTATATGTTGTAACCTAGGGAAGGTTACTGAATAGAATAATCACCACACAATGGTTGGTAAGGAACAATAATACTTAGGACAAGCGCAACACATATAAGATTCGCCAGCAGTGTGTAGAAGAAGTAGTCAACTGCTAGAAGTGAGTCAAGTGAATTCCACAATGAATCTAGACCAACATACAGTATTTACTATTGTATTTATGCCCGTACGAAGGTTCATGGTGAAGAAGTTGAATTTAATGTCTTTTGATGGAATGTCCGTATTTCTGGCAGGAACAGTTTTCATTGCATGCTGGTAGTATTTTTATTATTTTTATTTTTATTTAATTTATTTTAAACAAAATTATTATGCTGTTGTTTTATTTTATTTATAATTTTCATTTTACTATTATTTTATATTTTATTTTTATTTATTTACAATAATTATAATATCTCTACAGGAGTGATAAATCTGATTTATTGTACTGTCTGACTCCGATGAATTGTGTTATAGGAAATTCTGGAGTCCATTAAGGGAAAGTAACCAAGCGGTTCGGTGTTGATCTCAGTGTTCACTTTCATATTTATATTTATATATGCTTTATTTACCCATAAATATAGCATACATTATAACTATTTATCATATATATATATGTATATATATATATATATATATATATGTATATATATATATATATATATATATACATATATATATATACATATATATATATATATATATATATATATATATATATATATATATATATATATATACATATATATATATACATATATATATATATATATATATATATATATATATATACAGTAAGAGAGAGAGAGAGAGAGAGAGAGAGAGAGAGAGAGAGAGAGAGAGAGAGAGAGATTCAAACAAGTTTTATTAAGCTCAGCCAACAAGGTCTGTCTGTTTAATATTAATAGGTAGATAGATATTAACAGATATGGTACTTAGATAAATAGAGAGATCTATATTAACAGATATTGAAAGATAGATAGATAGATATTAACAGACATAGGCAGATATCAACATAGATATTAACAGACATAGATAGATAAATAAATAGATAGATAGATGTTAACAGACATAGATACATAGATATTAAAAGGCATAGATATTACGACAGATATATATTAATAGACATTGATAGATAGACAGATATTAACATAGTATTAACAGACATAGATAGATATTAGCAGATATATATTAACAGACATAAATAGATATTAACAGATATAGATACATAGATAAATTGATAGATATATATTAACAGATGTAAATAGATAGATAGATAGATAGATAGATAGATAGATAGAGATAAATTCTGCACACAGTTTAAATACATGGGAATCTGAATTCTTAGTTTATTTATTAATTTTTTGTTCATGCATAAATAATTTTGACATGGAAAACTTTCAAATTAGCAAATGTCACTTTTAATCTTTAGCTAATTTATATAATTTAAATAATTCCTAACATTTTTAATTAAAAAATATTTAATACTTTCTCTTAATAACATTTGAACTAAAAAAATCTAATTTTTAAAGTTTTGATGCTGTATCTAAGAAAGATGAACATTTTTCTCAGAATCTGATTTAAAAATTGCAAAATATATTTACTAAAATTCAGTCACTCATAAAATATTGATAAATCTGTTTCTAAAATAGGAAACTAGGAAATTATGTGAGGAGGTACCAGTATTAAGAATCAAAAGTTTGGAGTTGTACAATTGGCACTGCAACCAGAAATCTTTCTTTTTTTTTTTTTTTATATTTCTATATATTAAGCTCCCCAGATCATGAATATAAAAATAAGTTTTTTATTAAATTTTTATAAAATTTAATAGTGTTGGGTCCAGTTTGCAATGTAAATATATTGGAAATCAATCCTCCTTATGGAAGCCAAAAGAAAATATGCTAATACTATGTGCTTTCTTAAAATGTAAACAAATAAAAAGAAATATTTGAAATTTGAAATCTGGAATTCTTTTTTTCATTTTTATAGTAAAATTACCAGCAATACATTTTTTTCATAAAAGATTACCAACATTAAATGTTTTACTGAAATTCCAACATATATCACCTGAAGAAGGCTGGAGCGTATAATGGATGAAACATTGTGAAGATGGCCATAAAGATTAGGCCAACACTCCGATTGATGTAAATAGTATAAATAGTTACAATGCCTCATCTTAGAAATATAGACAGATGATAAGTAATTTCTTGTAATGACAAATGTATCTATTAATGATGTGTGGCAGTTACAAATAAATTAGGAGTATACATTAGTTTTTGTATGGCAGTGGCAATGTATACAGGGGAACAAATAAAAAATGTTGTCCTTCTTCATGACAGTGAAAGGCTACATACAACAAGAATAACACAGGAAAAATAAAGATAAAGATTTTTATGCATTGGGCTGAGTCATAAATAATTTCCGTTTTTGGAAACCACTTGTAATGACATCCTAACTAATAATCATACATGGCAGTTATGAATAAATTAGGACTATACTAACATATTCTAGTTTTTGCACAATAATGACAGCATATACAGTGGATCAAATAAAAAAAATATTTTCTCTTTCATGACAACGCAAGGTCATATAGAGCAAGAACAACATTTTGGAACTCAGTTGGTCAGAGTACCACAACCCTACCTGCCATATTCACCTGAGCTTGCACCAACTGATTATTACCATAAAAAAAAAAAATTGTTGTTTGGGAAAACTTTCTCTAACCAGAATCTTAATCTAATTCTTAAAACAGACTCAAGGATTCATTAAAACCTTTTTCATATTAAGACCTGCAGAATTTTACCCCAAAGTACCAAAGAGCTGATAAGTGGCAACAAGTCAATGAAAATAATGGTGAATATATAAGTGAATAAAATGAAATCTCACTTTACATTTTGAAGAATAAAGTTGATAAACAAAAATAGAAATTGTTTCTTTACTTCCATTTTTGTTTTAGGTTTAATGACACTGTATGATGACAGGTTACAGTGCAAATCATTTTATCACTGATTGAACATGTTTATTTTCTAGACAGTGGACACTGTTTCGAAGTAAAAAAACAGAAGAGAGTTGCTGCTTGACTTTTTCAGCCTTTCCATCAGTCTAATAACAAGCCACTTAATAGCATGACTTAACATTTGATGAAAAAATAAATAACATTTTAAATGCAACAACACTCTTAGGAAAACTAAAGAGACCTTCCAGAAGCTAAGCAAAATATTAAGAAACAGGAAAGCTTTATTAGAAACAATGAAAATAGTACAGAACTGTAATGTAATATCATTCCTTCTATATGGCAGTGAATGCTGGACAATCTTCTCTCAGATGAAGTGGAGATTTGAGACAACAGAAACACAGTTTAGGCTGGCACAAGGCCATATATGCAGACTGAATTCACTACATCAATGAACTGGTTTTAAAAAACAGTTTGTTAAACATTATGCAGCCTAAAGAGATATTTAAACATGTTTTCTTTCATGTGCTGTATCCCTTCAGAATGTTGGTGAGCATGGTTCTTCACGACTTCCTATCTTTTGTAGCTCTTAGCAATGCTTGTCTTTTTACTATTCATTTCACTCCCTGTTCTGCCATCCAGTTATACAAGGTTAATCACTGTTTCCTTCTGCACCTCTTGCGTTCAATATTTCTTGTGAGTGCCAAATTCTCCAAGCCCTCTTTTCTCATAATATATCTGAAAAAATTCAACCATCCCAATTTACCCTACTATTTAATCCATAAGTGGGGGATTCATGGATTCATACTTTACCAAAAGATATTTTTTAACCATATCACCCCAAGCAAGGCAATAAAGCCACTAAAACAAAAAGGATTACTGAGCGTGAAAGAATAAGAAAACATTATGAAGGAGCAAGAACAATAGAAAAGTAATCAAGAAGACAGTAGATAACAATTGACATTGCATTTAATTTTCCACTAGTAAGAAGTGTGAGAAAAGAAACTGTTAGCATAGAACTTACAGTTACATCTAATTCAACTTTAAATTATGAGACCTTGCCACCAATCTAGTACTGCACTTAAATTCATAAAATCTAGGTACCATAGCAATGAAATAGTTATAGAAAAAGCACAGGAAAGCTACAGAGGGGAAAGTGACTGAAGCTGAGAAGCAAGGTCAGGACCAATAATATTGCTGATTTTTCTTTGTATTTTATCAAGAATCTAAACTTGGTAAACTTAAACTTAATGTAAGAGAGATTCTGGAGAGAAAAATAGTAATGGATTCAATGTAGTCTTTCCATTTCATGTCAGCTGAGAATGTTAGCCAGAGAGGTTAGCATCAGCTATGCTGATGAAAGGCAGAAAGTGGGCTAGTGAATGTAATGAAATTTAACAGGGACATGAACACTATCCACTACACCAGTTGCATATCCTCAATGTATAATATGTTGAAAATGTTGCTTATCTTTAACGTTAGACTTGATAAACCCAATTATTCCAATTACAACAATGTTTAAATGAACACTGATATTGTAGCTGTTACAGTACAGGGCGAAAAAGAAGTATCGCCTACATTTTAAAGTTTGACAAAAAAACAAAGTAACTGCTATTATTTATTAAAGCATGTAGTACCTAATGACGGTTTCTCCAGCAAAGGAGGATGCCAGTTTGAATTCTGTTGGAGGGTTCTTTTTTCCTCTAATAGGATTTCTCAAATATTCAGGCCTGTAGACAAAATAAAATACTGTTTAAAAAATAAATGGAGAATCTACTCAAATATGGATATCTACTAAAAATAACATTTTAAAGTAATATATATATATATATATATTTTTCTGTTTATACATTATTTTTATAGATACAAATAATTAAGTAATTTATAATAAACAGTATTAACAACATTTACTGGCCTGAATGTCTGAGAAATTTCATAGTCCTATGTAACTAAATGGTATATCACGTCAGGCTGTTTGACTGTTCCATGTAGGGTACATGTCTGATTCTTGTCGGTGAACACATATTTTCTATGAAATGTCTCGGTCATTCAGGCTGGTAAATGTTGTTAACACTGTTTATTATAAACAGAGAATTTACTTAAATATTTGTATCTATAAAAATAACGTATAAACAGAAAATAAATTATTATAATTGTTGGAATTATTCCATTTCATATATATATATATATATATATATATATATATATATATATATATATGTAATAATGAAACCAGAATCCTTAGAAATCCATTTATGGACTATATATATATATATATATATATATATATATATATATATTAATTAATGCATGTTTCATTAAATAATATAGACAAGATTTGTCTATTTATTTTACGTAAGTTCCTTTCATATTGTCTGATAAGCTTAATCACATTATCGTTGAAAGACGAAAGGAATAAGCTATTATCAAAGATGACAATTTCAATATATCAAACAACACAAGGATGAAACAACAATGATAGTCCGCCCTTGCTGCATGAAAAATTTCAAAGCAATGACATACCTGTGTATATGAGACGCAGATGCGAAAATCGTGTCGCAGCTTGTGACGTCACACATGACCACACGAGAGTGAAAACATGAAGTATTAAGTATGGGAAGACGTTGCAATTGAATTTTTAAACTATGTTGGTTTTTTGCAAATCTCTAATGGGAAGAGAGGAAGAATCATTGCGAATAGTTAAGTTGGAAATACTAGATTTAGTGTAGTATATGATTAACCTAATTTACATGAGTTTGTCGTTGCTTTGAAATTTTTCATGCAGCAAGGGTGGACTATCATTGTTGTTTCATCCTTGTGTTGTTTGATATATTGAAATTGTCATCTTTGATAATGGCTTATGTAAGCCGAGAGCTTAGATTGGATTTAAACATGTATCAATATGGTGATTTCCTTTCGTCTTTCAATGATACTGTTATTAAGCAATATGAAAGGAACTTACTTAAAGTAAATAGACAAAACTTGTCTATATTATTTAATGAAACATGCATTAATGAAAAATTGCTGCCTAAATATACACAATATATATATATATATATATATATATATATATATATATAGAGAGAGAGAGAGAGAGAGAGAGATAGATAGATAAATAGATAGATAGATATATAAGATTTCCTATAATGATGGGACACATTTTAAATGCAAGTATCTTGGATTATAAAAATGTCATCAGTATCAAATATATTTATTACATAACTGATATACAAGAGTTCAACATGTTATATAAGATTTTGCTATTTCCTACAAGTCTCTAATATTTTTTTGCTGATGGTAGACCCTCATAATGGTGTGAAAACCAAAAGAAATTCCATACATCATGAAGCATACTACACCAGCCAAAGATCCATCATTGCAGCCCAAAGGAAATTCTAACAGCATTTTGGAAAGTGACAGGCACTATCCCAAAAGACTTTTGTGAGACAAGCAATGCCAACTGTGTTTGAAATGAATGACCAAGCATGAGCATGTTATCTTCATAGTGGTGACCATCTCAGGGATGTAATATTAAAATCTTAGATATCTTGAACTCTTGTATATCAGTTATGTAATAAATATATTTAGTAATCTATGTCCTATCCTGGTTATGACGATAAGCTATATCTGGCAAGAAGGCCTCTGATCAGGAGGTTTTGAGGAGTGTGGAACCTCCTCTTAAATGCTGTTGTTCACAGGTCCACCTTGACACAGGGTAGTAGCATCTGTTAGGGTCCTAACTATGAGCAAATAGTTAACTACCAAAGTGGGGTTAAAACATTAGGAAAGCATAAAAATACATTTTTATAGTAAAAATAACACCAATACATTTTCATAGTAAAAAAATGATCAGTAATACATTTTTGTAAATGAAATTACCAATGCTCCCAAGAAAATTAAACCATAAAACCCTGTATATATGAATTCAGATCTAATACAGATCAAATATGGAGTGGAATCTGAGAGAATTATTAAAGCTTCATCAAAGAATGAGATATCTCATTCTCTAATGAAGCTTTAATAAAATTTTAAACAGGTTAGATTTATAAATGTTTCCTATTTGTTCTTTATCCTATCATATATGTGTGTGTGTGAGAGATAGAGAGAGAGTGTGTGTATGTGGGTGTGTAAGTGTGTGTGAGTGTGTGTGTGAGTGTGTGTGTGTGTTAAAATGAATTCCTTCTACAAAAAATGGTGAGAACCTGTGATTATCATTTTACAAGCTGTTTATATCCAAGTTCTGAATTAAGGAATAAGATTTCAACTTCAATTCTTTCCTCTTCGACTCCATTCTCTACCTCTTTCCTTCCTCTTTGAATACTCACAACCATCTCTTTCCACACGCACATGCTGACATCGTTCTTTAAATAGTCATAGATTATATTGCATGTAAGTGAGTTAAAAAGAACTGACTGAGAAAATTTATCTTCAAAGAAAGTTTGGTGTAGATGTATAACAAGATGAACATGAAGTTGTGAGGAGAGAAGAGAATAGTTTAGAAGAAAAGCCTCTTGGCTTCTTGCTGCCAATGTTGATAAGAAATAAACTTTTCCAACAGGATATTATCTTTTTTTTCCCCCTTTCTTTTGTCTGAAGGTCAACATGTTCATGAAAACAAAGAGGCCACAGCAAACTCTTAGATGTTCTAACAGTAACAAGACAGTTAGGTTATTGTGGTTGAGAGAAAAAAAGCAAAACAGTTGAGAAGAATTGATTCAGGCCTACACTCAATTTAAACATTTTTTCTCTTTGCTGGATTTTGATAACCAGTTTAGGAGATGGATAACTCTGAATCATGCCACTTATATTGGGGTGACTTATCCTTATTTATTACATTTTCCATTAGTGAGGAAAAAGTTTCACTCAAACAGCTTCTCCCCAAGAACTGCTGTATTGTTGAATGGGCTCCCAAGAGGGTGCTTCCTTGATCATTACAATATTAACTTTCCCAAACCTAAAGCCAACTGTTTTCTATTTTATACATTCTTATCATATACACCTTTTCCTCCCCTACCACTGTATGCCATCATAACAACCTCATTTAGTAAACCTCTACCTTCAGTGACATGTGGTCGAGTGGTTAGAATGTTCGCATTCTGACCATGAGACATGAGTTTGAATTTCACGATGGCCAATTTGTCAGGCAGGAGGGGTCAATCGCAGTGTGCGGCACCTTTGGAAAGTGCCTGAAAACCATACCATGGGTTGACCAAAGCCTTGTGAGTGAAATTGGGTAGACAGAACCCTTGGGGGGTCATCGATAGCTGTGCTAGCATGAAATCATGAGTCATCGTGGCCAAGGGCTTGAGTATGCTGGCCTTGTTCAAAATGTTGATCACACTAGATAACATGCTCTTTCTCAGCAACTGTAACTAAGGTCTGCTCAGCATAGTTGCAGTATAAACCACAGGTGGGCTCTGTGGGTGTTGAATAAACACAAATGTGCCTGAGCAAGCGTCTGCAATAGGGATTGGCTAACCACCCTAGTAGACAGGTATCCTTGAATACGAGTAGCCAGCTATAGATATACATGCCTTAAGTGGCTCTTGGGCCTTGTATTGGATGAACAAGAGGGTAAAAAAATAAAAATGGAAATCTTTACCCAGGAAAGTCTTTTTTTGTTCCCATGTTTTATTCAACTCCATTAATCCTGCGTCTAATTTCTTTGCAAGTTTATTGTATTGTTTGTGTTACATCGTTCTTCAAAGGTTCATCTGTTTTAAGTTTTTCTCCAGCATTATTTGGCCTACTCTTCTTTTGTCAGCCTCACAGCACATTCCCAATACGTTCTTACATGCATACTGTATCATTTCCATATGCATCTTTGATGCTATGCTGCACTTATGCTGAAATAATTTCTCAGATATAAACATGAAGAATGAGCAGCATCAATTGTGCATTCTATATTTAACAATAACTTTCACCAAAAATTTGAATCCCAGTTGAGTCTGTTACATTTTATATATATTATCCTTAGGAAAGGTATGAATCCATCTCCTCTCCCCCTAGCAATGGATAAATAACAGGACAAACTGGTTCTTATGTCCTTGGGTGGCAACCAGTGTAGAAGAAGGACAATTCTGAATTCAAAACCTCCAGCTATGGATTAGATAGCCTCACCAACTCACAACTGGCCAAGCATGGTGTGTATGGCTACACCTCTGAAGATATAGTCAATCAGGGAGGGGTTTCTCCAAGGAATGAGAAGACCTAGGGTCTGGATTTTTTTCTACTGAGTTTTCATCCCTTGTAACCTTTACTAAAAGTAAAATTTTTGCTTTTCTACAAACAATGCCTAAAATGTATGAATGCACAGGTAATAAAAATCTGAATAAATGTCAGACACTTTTAAGATGTTCCTAATATAAGAGCATGAGGAACTTTTGTATCAGTTTTATGTAGTAGAAATGAAGAGCAGTGTATAGCATTGGGCAGATTAATTACTTCTCTAGTGACATTCTATAATATTAGTGCTTTGGTCACAACCCATCAAATATGATTGATGTGATGGTTGTGCAATGATTTGTGGCTTGGAAAGAAATTGTCAATCTGGATTCAAATTCCAGCCAAGTGTGTTGCATTCAATTTTGCCCAAATATCTTTGTGCAGCATTCACTGGTCAGTTGATCCAGCTCTGTCAAACAGACCTGCCACACCCAAATGAAAGCTGACCGAGCATAGCAGAAGTCATATTCATTCAGATATGCAAATCCATAGTAAGAGTTTCAGTGGGAATTAGAATTAACAAGCGATCTCCAGCCACATATATACACACTTTTTTAAGACAGTGAGATCCAGTTTGAATTCAGAGTTTCCCACTGCTAGACCAGTTGCCACCCAAGGTTATAGGACCTAGTCTATCCTGCTAGTTTACCCATAGCTGGAGGGAGAAGAGATATATTCATACCTTTTCTGAGGGTATTATCACATAATGAAGAGGAATTTGAACTTGGCTCTCTGATTCCTCAATCTAAGCCACTAACCATGACTCCACCATGACTCCACCAAATATCCTTGAGAGAAGTATAAATCTATCTTCTTTCTTCCCAGTTACGGGTTAACTTTGCAGAGCAGACTGAGCTCCCTAGCTTTGATTGGCAAACAGTCTAGAAAGATAACTGAATTCAAAATTGGTTAGGAATGAGGCTGACAACCCCACCCCATGAAGACATATTGCAGAAACCATAACAACAAAACCTGTTGTGAGGCAATTGTGATCCTATGCTTCAGTACACTTGCAGGTAGTTTAACCTACAAATTGGTGTGTCTACTTACATTTATATCTTGGTCAACCTATGAACTTTTGAGCTGACCCTCATATTCCATATTATAATATAATAATATAATATATTATTATATAATATATTTAATATTATAATATAATTATAGATATTGTGTTTCAATATTATAACATTGAGTATATACATACAGAATCAAAATTTATTTTTGATTAAGCTCTTTTTTTAAAAAGGTCTATGAAATATTTTAATCATTACCCACAATGACTTATTTTTTATATGCCGTACCCCTTAAATTTAGAATAGGCTGTGCCAGAGACAGTTTTACCCAACACCAGAAATTGTTCCAAGACCAAAACATTAACCTGAAAACTTGTTCTTAAATAGCCTCATCATATTGAGACTTTCATATTTCTTAAATAGTCTCATCATATCAAAACTTTCATATGGAAATATTTAAACTGTTAACTGTATACAACCACTTTCTAAGATCAATGGTTAAAAATGTCTTTTAGCAAGTGATGTCTTTGGATCTTGGCAATGACCATCCTTCTTTGAACCCTGCGGACTGGTGCTGAAGAGTCACAAAAAACTGTACCAAATAATAGAAAACATCACTTGAGAATTATATAATTATTATATTATAATATCAAATATATAATATAATATATTATTATTATATAATATTGAATATGTTATATAATATATAATATAATCAATATTGATTGCAATGATCATCTGTGTTTTTAAAGTGGAATGTGCACAGCCCAATTCAGTAACACATGATATCATATGATGACTTCATGCTTTGACATATTGAAATAAATGGAGGCAAACAAAACATTGACAATTTTCCACAAAAAGCAGACAACCAATGGCCCAGTCAGCCACCAGCTTCCTTTGTACAGGATTGGCTGAATTTGATTTGACATTTCATGGCAGGAAGCAATCAAAGATGCATACAGACTGTCACAGATCGCTTTGCTCTTAGTTGTCATTTACATTCATTTACATTCTTTAACCTCCTACAGATATTACTTTTTTTAATCATTTCACCCCAAACAAGGCAATAAAGCCACTAAGATTTAAGAGGTTACTAAGAGTGAAAGAACCTGAGAAAAAATATTAATCAATGAGAGAGGATAATAAATCATAAATGGAAAAGCATACAACTCAACAAACCCCATTATTTTAAAAGAATTTTGATTTTTTTGTGTGTGCATATGAACTTTTTAGTAAATATGGGTGTCTATACACAATGTTATCAGAAAATAAAATCGGTAACTATAGTAAATTTAAAATTTATTGGTAATTTTCTAACATTTCCTCAACAATTGTCTTCATAAGTAAGACTATAAAGCTAATACTTAAAAATTCCATAAAATATTAGAATGTTTTTAAATTTTTAAGATTACCGTCTAGTTAAAAAATTATATAAAAAAGTCATTTATATTGTATTCATCATGTAAATTTATTACAATTTTCTGCTCCTTACTTAAATTTCCCAAACATGAGCTTATTGGTAGATGTGACAATGCCTTAGAAAAACACCCACCTCCATGTTAAAAATGGGATATTTTAAAATAAAAATAATTTGTTTCAATTCAGATTAATTAAACTTCAAATCAGCTAATTTTTCTCAAATAATGTTTCAGGAAAGTACTTTTTATTTTTGAAAGATTTTTTAATAAAGAGAATTGTGTTGACAGATTTGTCAATGTGGGTAATTTTATTGATTTTTTTGATAATTAATTAAAAAAGCAAATCTTTCTGATCAATTTAAATTCAGTTTGAAAATACAGTAAATTATTTTGCTTACTGAAAATATTAAATTTAATCTACATATTTGTTTGGAATTCAAACTAAAATAAAAACTTCAAAAAATATTTTTCATTTTTAAAAATGCATTTTAAACCTTAGGTATGTTTTATTTTGATGGGGTGGGGTACTATAACTAATAACCCAGTAACATTTTTTACATTTTCATTCACCCACAGGATGGCAAAAAAGTGAATTAGCTCAATTTCCCCTTTACTTTCCCAGCCTTTTGCAACAAGAAGCTTCAAAAAGATTAAGAATATCATTCTCAGAAGAGAGAAGCCAAAGCTTGAACTGAAAATCAAAACCAAAGTGGGCAGAACAAGGAATGTCATTGATATTTGATTCCAAGTATTATGGAATCAAAATAACGATGATATACAGTAGAAGTGGATGATGGGATGTCCCATTCTGAACAAATTGTTCTGTTTCCCATGTCTATTATGTTGTCAACATAAGAACACATGGACAGCTACCGTCTACTGTGATTTGAACAATTTGATTACATCATTGACAAAATAGGAAATATCTCAGAACCATTTGAATTGTGTAATTACTCTGAAAACCTTTGGCTGGCAACACATTGATAAAACAGTCAATCACTGGAAAGCAGCTTCAATTTAGTTGCATAATAGATCAGAAGTGCATTTTCTCACATTAAAATTAGTTCATACCACATTCACAGATGGGGGCGGGGGGTTTTCTGGGTGAGGAGTCTTGGCAATTGGCTTTTTATGTGCTGACCATGTTTAGAAAATAAACCATTCCTATAACTCTAGATACATACATAAAACAATCTATACATTCAGTTGAAAGTAAAAATAAAATCATCCTTGATAATGGCTAAAAGTATAGCCGAAAACACTGACATGCAAAACATTTGGACAGTTTCTACATAATTTATGTCCAGAAAAGAAGAAAATTATAAGAACACAGGAAAAATTAAATAAAAATTTTAACTGCAGTACCTCGAGAGTCATTTTTAATGAAACATATATATATATATATATATATATATATATATATATATATATATAAAATATAAAAGTGAACATTGAAGTCAACACTCAGGCCTGATGATTGTGTCTAGCATGAAACAGCCTGTCGCCTCTGAGTGTTTACTTCAATGTTCACTTTTATATTTACATATGCTCTATCCCTGATATTGACCACTTTATCCCATAAATATAGCACACCTTAAAATTATATTTCTTTATTTATATATATATATATATATATATATATATATATCATGGATATGATCAGAATCAAAAATATCCATAACAATAATAATTCTGGAGCAGATATACGTAAAATAAACTGTCAGAACTGTCCTTTACAATATGCTGGGGAAACTTACAGAAATTTAAAAATCATATTTATGAACACAAAATGATCTCATACATAACAATTTATCAAATGAATTAGTCATACATAGAAATAAGGTCACCACAATTTCAAAAGAGTGCTATGCTTAGTAAAAAAGAAAATAGCTTACTTAAAAAGTTCTTTAGAGTGCAGCTATTGATTCTTCCCAAAATGTTAACTTATGCTCTGGATTTTTTCAGATATCTCATTTCTTAAAAGAAATAGCTCTTTCCCAAACTAATATTGATGACCATTATAATTTTGAAAAATTAAAAGAAAATGGTTAACTCAAGCCACCAATCTAGTACTTGGCTTAAATACATAAAATCTAGGTATTATAGAGGAAAGCTCATCAGAACAATTACCATGGAAATATTTATAGAAAGGCACAGGGAAGCTATGTTTCATTTAACCCTCTGTTAGTATCATGGGGTGTTTGAACATGCTACAAAATGTTTTCCTTTAATATTTAGCAAATGGCTAGTCAAATTTTCATGATTATTCAAGTAGCTTTCTGAATGGCTCTGTCAGGTAACTACAAGGAGTTTCTGCTTTTAGTCATAATACTAGTGTAAATTACAAACCGTTTTATTTATTTATTTAAGGGAGCAAAAATATCCCTTAGTACAAACAGAGTGTTTTTTTTTTTATTTTGAGACATAACTTTTCAATTTGTTTAATTATGCATTAGTAAGAAATAAAATAGTTTTAAGTATTTAGTTCTGTACATTGCTTGTGGGAAAATTAAATAAAATTGATAAATGAAATAATAATAATGAGTAATAAAATAAAGAAAAAATGCATTTTCCCATGATGCTAAGAGTAAAGGAACCAGAAATATGATTACCCAATTTGATTTTGTCAAGCATTGTTAGGTGGTACTGTTGAAGTCTATAAAAAGGCAAACATTTCCTGCCTCACTCTCTTTCTCCTCCTTGCTCCAAGATGTAATAGCATGTGGTAATTACATTCCCACTGTTAGTTTCTCTGGTCCAATGATGACTGAATTCCCTCCCACTTTCTAATGCATTGCAATTGTCTTCAAAAAACCTCAACCTATGAAGTAGGTCAAGCTTTCCCTTTAGTTGTTCCAACTCAGCACAAAGCTGACTTGAGTGCAACCATAGTAACGTAACAATGCTTGTACTGACTTACCCTAACTTCTGGACCAACGAAAAGAAAACAGACATCTAATAACTATGTTTAACCTTCAAATGATAAAGTAAGTAGAAGCTTTCCTTTGGTTGTTCCAACTTGGCATAAGGCTGACTTGAACTCAACCATGAATACAATTCTTATACTTACCTACCCTAACTTCTGGACCAAAAAGAAAATGGACATACTGAAGAGACATTGAGAATTTTGTTCCACTACAGTCACTATAAAAAGAATAAATATCCATAGTAGGAACTCAAGTTTTGTATGCTTCTATCTTCTTTGTTTACATATTGAACACACGCCTTCAACTAAAATACATATAAACATGTAACCTATTAACTTCCATAAGCTTGCAACTTTCCATCAATATCATACCCTTACTGTAAAGATATGTAAATGACTGCCTAATTATCATAGCTAAGGCATAGACTATATAAATGCCCAGGCAGTAAGGGTAGAGCAGCTCTAGGTATGTGAGATAAAAGACTACTGTTACACTAATAAAATATGAAGGAAGTCCTACTTCATATCGCTTACTTTACTCTTATGGCCACATACCATAAAAAGAAACATTTTTAAGATTGGCCTTTTAATTCAATTTAAAAAAAAACAACTTTTTCTTCTTTTGTTTTAAAATATAAAACCCAGAAAGAACATTCAAAACAGTATTAAACAAGAAAATGAAGAACTAAATCATGCATCTATAATATTCTAAATGGGATGTTTGAAAACCTCACATTATTAATGCAATAATGTCCCTTAATACTAACAGATGGTTAAAAAAATGAATGAAAAATATCTTTGCCTATTGGATATGAAAATGAGGCCTTTCTCTAAGTCAATATTTAGCCTTTACTGTCATAGACCAACTAGTATTTTCTGAATGTTTCCTGCTAAAATAAGGAAGCATTTTGCCTGTACATCTACTCTGCCATCAAATACAGGGTCTTATCTCAATGTTTTAACTAAGATTGGTAACTATCGGACTCTTCAAAGATAATTTATGCCTGTTGATGGCCGGCATGTCATTTACTGATTACTATCTATAGAATCTGAATGACGCATTCAGTCAGATACAAATTGCCACTGTGTGTACTTTCACTTCTTTATACCCAACATACATCACTAAGGGCTGACAACCAATCAAATTACAGTAGCTTTATAAGATACACTCCTTTTTCTCCACACAGTAACTGAAAAAATTACTTTGTATATTACATATGATAAGGCTTTCATAAAGCTAATATTTTTACATTTTACATTTGTTGAATATTCTTTGCTTGAAAAGTGGAACTTTTAACAAGAAAATGACTGAAAAATATCCCTGCCTATTTAAAGAGGGGATCCTTCCTTAAGCCAATATTTAGATGTTACCATCAGCTCTTCCGAAATCTCTCTTGTTGAAATGAAGAAGGAGTATTTTGTACTCTTGTGGCTTCTATTTCATTAACTATGGAAGATTTCACCTTTATCACAACAGAATTGTTTGTTACTTTTTTACTTTATGTTAATAACTTTCAAACAAAATGTCTATCATTAAGGAGGCCTTCTTTTATAAAAATCTAGAGCCTGTCTCTTCTTGGAATCACTAATTAACAGACAGAGATTTTTATGAACAATATGTGATGATATATGAGACAATGTTGAAAAGTTGCTGGTCTAACCTAGTTTCTGAAATTTGACCCAATAACCAAACATCAAATCTTATTTTGCAATTTCAACTTCATAAAGCTAAGATCTTTTCAACACACATTCTTAAAAGAAAAGCAAGAAAAAACCTCCCCATGTGTTAGATTTAAAGACTAAGCCTTTCCTTAAGTCAATATACAGCCTACAACTCTTTTTAAAAATCTCCTTTGTTGAAATGAAGAAAATTTTTTTTTCTCTGTCCTCTAGACCAGTGGTCTCCAACCTTTTTTATACCATGGACTGGCTTCATGCCGGACAATCTTTTTGTAGACCAGTAGTGGCACATATGTGTAATGTAAGTGCATTTCAATAAAGAGAGCAATAACAAAAAGAACAATTTATTAAAGGGAAGAAAACGTGTAAAATCTTTTAACTCTCATGTCTGGAATCTAGCCCGACCACACATTTGTGTGCTTCTTCTTTCTTTTATGTGCCATGTCCCTTCAGAACATAGACGATCATGGCTCTCCACTTCCTCCTATACCTTGTAATCCTCAGTAAGTTTTGTCTTTTTGCTACTTCTCCCAGACCCTATTCTGTCATCCACTTGCTTAAGCCTTCTAGGTATGTCATGTGTTGCTTTCCCTTGTCCCTCTTTCTCTCTATTCACCCTGTGAGTTTCAGATTTTCCAAGCCTTCCTTTCTCATTACATGTCCCAGAAATTTCAGCTGCCTCTTTCTGATGTTAAGTATAAGTTCCCTCTTTGTTTGCATCATCTCTAAAACCTCATCGTTGTTCACATGTTTGGTCCATGTTAGGCTTAGCATCCTTCTGTAGAACCATACTTCTGTTGCCTCTAGTCTCTTCTTCATCTTTGAGGAGAGAGTCCAACATTTGCTGCTTTAAAGGAGGACTGATATTATGAAGAAGTTCAGTACTCTTTTCTTTGTTAGCAATGAAACCCTCCTATCTTCTAATATTCTGCCTAGCTTTTGGAATGCATTTTTGGCCATCCCAATACATCTTCAGATCTCAGTGTCGCACTCACCATCATCTGTCAGAACACTTCCCAGATATTTAAATTTCTGTTCCTGCTTGATTTTAATGTCTTTGACCTGTAAATTGCATTTTAGGCTCATCTTTTTGTTGATGACCATGCATTCTGTCTTCTTGTAGTTTATGCTTAGTCCCTTCTTCTCCCTCTCCTTCCCTACCTTCTGTAGGAGGTTTTGTACTTTCTTTTCCATGTCTGCTATCAGCACTGTGTCATCTGCATATCTTATGTTGTTAAGATTGTGGCTGCCAATGATGAATCCTGGTAGGATTTCCAGATTAATTGTAAAATGTACTTACAGATATGATAGAAAGTAATGATTAGATGAATATTGAATATTTAAACAAATCTTTTTAAATTAAAGTCCAATATTCAATTTATCTATTATATAATTTTAAATTATATATATATATTATTTTTTGGCGGCCAAGTAGCAAATAATCCATGGGCAAGTACTGCTACCCTAAGCTATGAAATACTGCATGTCTGTCAACCTGGGATGGGCTACTTCTTTATGTGCCATGCCTCCTCAGGATGTAGGCAATCATGGCTCTCCACAATTTCCTGTCCTTTGTAACTCTAACTAAATTCTGTTGTTTTGTTATTTCTCCTAAACTCTGTTCTGCCATCCATTTACTCAAGCTTGTCAAGCATATTATGTATTGTTTCCCTCTTGCCCTCAATCTGTCCTGTGAGTATCAGATTTTCCAAGCCCTCCTTCCTCATTATACGCCCCAGAATTTTCAGTTGAAATTTCCTTTTTGTTTCCATTTTCTATAAAACCTCATCGGTGCTCACATGTTCAGTCCATGGTATCCTCAGACTACAGGTCTCTTAAAAAATGATTTGCTTTGTTAGATGACATATCAGAGGTAATTTATTTCACTTGACCAAAAAAAGAAATTATCAGTACATGCATTTCATTAGGAAATCTCTCATATTCTCTTGAATAAAAGGCAGGTCATCCACACTTAAAAGATTGGTGCAACATGATCTTCCTACTCTCACTTTTTGACTTATTGTTTGCTAAACTTACTAAAGTTTCATTAACATCTGTACATGCTATATCCACTGACCAACTTTTTGGCTGACATGGTTATATATTTATATATCTGCCATTGGTAAAAGAGAATAATTTTAAATAAAAAAAAAAATCTTACCTGTACAGGTGACATAATAGTTAGTAGCTCTGAACAAGAAATTGATGAACTAAGTTTGAATTTCAGTCAAATTTGTTAAATTCATTTTACTTTTGGGAAAGGGATGATTCTATCCCTTCTACCTCCAGCAAGGTGGACTGAAATCTTCAGCTATGGTTGGCAACCAGTCTAGGAGAAAGAAAACTCCAAACTCCTAAACATGGGTAAATAGAACTCATTAGCATGGATACACATGGTTGTATAAGAGAAGGAAACCAACAGAAAAGCAAAAGTAAGGGTGAATGGGCATGGAACCAATTACCCCACCCCATGGAACAGTTTGATTACAGAAACCCTGCCATGAGTTTTATGTTCCATATGGCACTAGGCTGATGGCTCATAGCTAATGTGCAAGTTTGACGACAACTCACACTAACATAATGGCTGAAGATTTCAGGCACATCAGCTCTGCTGAATTGGATAAAATACAAAATCTAAAAATTCCATTTTCACCCATTCTAAGCAGCTGGCTATGTATCTGTTTCAGCAGTGGAGGTTAAAAGGGTAATGACCAAAGAAGGCATTTTTGGGGGGCCTAACCAACCATGTTTCAGTAGATAAAAGTGCCCATCTCCCAAAATTAAAGCAACTATATGAAGCGTAGAATGGATCATGATCAAACATAATAGGCATTCATTGTCTGTTATATTTAACAATATATGTTTGAATATATATATATATATATATATATATATATATCATACTATTAGTAATACTCAGTTGGAAAAAACCTTGGATAGCACAACTTGTAAGTATATCAAGACAAATTGGTATCCGAGGAAAAAATTGGAAAAAAAGAAAAAACTAAAAATACCCGAACAGGGCGAAATAAATCATCCAGTTTCACCTAAACAGTAGGTTGTTCCTGGCTCTTTAGGATTTATGTTATATATATATATATATATATATATATATATATATATAATTTGTAAATTTGTATATACTCGCTGAAAGGCTTTCAAAAATTAATACCAACTCACTATCTATTCACACAATATATAATAAAAAATTATTTACAATAAACAATTCACTAAATAAGGAACTGTTCAGACTCCAAGTACATTTAAATTTTTTAAAGATTTCATTATTTCTTTAAATGACACATCTTTTCAGGATGTAGACAAGTATGACTCTCTGCAGATTCCTTTTCTTTGGAAAGATAATGGAGTGGTTTCCCATTACCTTCTCTTCAGTTTGGAATTTAGAATTTTCCATTTCTTAGACTGATTTCTACCCAAGGCTAGAGAACCTATTCTACCCCACTATTTGACACATATCTGGGGTGGGTGGGAGAAGAGACAGATTCATGCTTTCCCTAAAAGCATTAGTGTGAAAGTGAATGCAACAGACCATCTCGGAATTTGAATATGACTTGTCAATTCCACTTTTTATGCTGATATTTCTTAGACTAATTGCCACTCAGGGCTAGAGAACCCATACTACCCAGCTATCTGACATATATCGGGGGGGGGGAGAAGACAGATTCATGCCTTTCACAATGGTATTTGTGTGAAAGTGAATGCAACAGACCAGTTCGGAATGCTGATATCCTCTATACTACCTTCATATGCATTTAAACCTTAATCAGCAGGGAATAAAGTATTAAACGATTTTTGGCTTGACTGCTTTTTCCATGACAGACAGGCAAAAAAAAGGACATTTATTAATGAATGATAGTAAGATGTTTATTAAGCTTTTTAATACTCTATGTTTTGAGTTGTGTCAATGAAACTTTTTGATGCTATAATATAGAGACATGATAAAAACATTGCCTTTCCTAAAATGATTACATACTGCAATAAAATACTAATTTTATTACATATGTCAATAACAATGCTGGTTTCATTATGTATTGCAATAAAAATACTAGTTTCATTATGTATCGCAATAACAATACTAGTTTCATTATGTATTGCAATACCAATTTCATTACATATTGCAATAGCAATGCTAGTTCACATTACGTATTGCAATAACAATACTAGTTTCATTATCAAAGCTGTGACATTTTAGGATTTCTCCTTGAGAAAGTTAAACGGGAAGAAATATAAACATTATTTTCATGACAGAATAAAAAGTAGAAAATATTTTTTATATTGCTTGCTCATATTTCAGGAAATGAATGATAATTAAATTTTTGATTTCAATCAGGAAATCCCCATTTATAAAGCTCATCTCCAATTTATCCATAATTTAACAAACATACGTTTTTTCTATATTCAATGAAATAAATCTTTTTTGTTTGAACTTTCAGGTTCTGATGATTAAAACTTCGATGAATAGGAAGATATTTGAATTTATTATTTGGCATGATTACCATTTACCAGGTTGATAGTCTGATAGATAGACAATGACTTGAATAAAACAGTTAAATAAATGTAGGTATGTCCAATATTTCGCTAAAAAGTGGTATACCTTGACGACAAAAGGTCCCCAAATTGATAAAACGATTTTTAACGTTTAAATATTTATGTTGTTATTAAAGAGGAAAGACCAAAGTATTTTCTGAATATTTTTTCAGATTTTTTAATCCTTCCTATAAATGTTAAAAATTTTATTAAAAAATCTTGTTTTTTTTTTCGAGTCAAAAAATTTCGTAAAATCGAACTTATCGACATTTCTGTCGGAAAGATCATAGTTTGTTAGTTAAAAAATCATGAAAAATCAATTACACCTTTTTCTTTTGTTATCTTAGGAAATTTAGAATGATTAAAGTATACTTAATGTAATTTGAAAGAAACATTACTTACATTTTTAGCAGAAAATTTTTTAAGAGAGATATTTCCAACCAGGGTGGTCTATTTTGACAGGCGTTGATTGATGTACGTCAATATATTCACAACTTACGGCACGGAAATTTATTGGACGGTAGCGCAGAAGTGATATAATTCGTTCTAATTTTAAGTGAATCTGGTTAGTAGATTTTTTTTTAAAAAATTCACTTTCAAATTTTTTTTTTTTTTTTACCTTACGTTTGAGGAAGAATTCTGCACTGAAAATAACATTTAAATTATGAAAGAAAATCAAATTTTACAAGTAAAAATAAAAAAGTAAAAAAAATACATTTTTTTAAATTGAGGTTTATTATTTCAGTCATGAAATATTTTTCTGAGAATATAAAAATTACATGAAACACCATTAATTGAAACGGGTTAACTTAATGAAATGAGATTTTATTTCTTTTTTATTAAGGCAGATTTTTTTCTATTTATTAATAATTATATGGCAGTAATTTTAATATGAGTTTTATTTTATTTATTAATAAAATTAACATGCTATGTTGGTTTTGTTTTGACTCAACAAGTATTTTTTAGTTTGAGTAGTAGCGAGCTAACTCCAGAAAATTTAAACTCCAAAAATCGTTTTAATTGATAATTTGTCGTGTGGATAATAATTCCAAAGTAATGTACAATGAATTTATGCATTCGATTTCAAACTTGAAAATTTGGGTGGACTTCCAAGGGCGTTTTTTTTTTTTTTTGTAATTGTAAATAGTCGATATTTTCTTTTATCCCACTATTCGATTATATTTGAATAGAAAAAGAAAAAAATTGAAAATAATACGACGATATTCAGAAAACTTGACAAGCGTTGTTTTCTTGTTACTGAACGAATCAAAGCCATTTCTGAAGTAAAAAAAAAAACTTGCTTCTATCAAAGGAAACTACTCATGTGACATTATTTCAACAATGTGCATCCGTACTTTCGTTGTAGACGATTTTAAATACAATTTTGGAATATTAAAAATTATTTTTAAAATAATTATGGTTGTCAGATTTTAATAAGCTTTCAAATTTATGATCTTTAAAAAGTAGAGAACATAATATATCATTTCCATAAGGTTGCAGAAAGAACTTAATGTATAAATATATAACAACCTTTTGTCATATTGTGTACTTAAAATTGAAAAAAAAAGAAAATTAATGTAAAAATTCATTGTTCATCAAAAAAATTTTTTTCTTTCAGATAATAATTACCTTCGTATATATTATTCAGAAAAGCCATTAAAAACTTTCTTAATTAAATATTGTCTTAGTTTTATTGGGTTTTGTATTTTTACAATTGAGGTAAAAGTTTGGACAATTTCGGACAAAATTTAACAAAAATATCGATGATTTAGATTTTTCAGAGTTTTGTGCATTTAATTAAAAAAAAAAATTCAGGTTGCAAATAATTTTTTTTTGTGTTTTCATAAAATTAAGTTCGAGGGGGTTAACAGATATAAAAAAAAAAATATTTATACCATGACTTTCAAAGAGACAAACATTTCTAAAATAAGTTCATTCATTTCTGAATAAGTTCTGAAGTTTTCATTAAAATCCAACAAGTAGTTAATTTTTACAAGAATTTCGAAATTAATGTGTCTTTCAACTGACAAAAAAACAACTAAAAAAAACCGCTAAAATGGTCAAAATTGGACATACCTAAATAAATGGAATAAACTTAATTGACTAAAAAATAGTGATGCAATCGCCTCACAATATTTTGACAAGTACAAGTCAGGCTTCGTTGTACAATAAAATCACTAAAGAATTATTGTTGCTACCGTTAATTGTAATTAGGTTGATTGAATATAATTGCCTATTGAAGGCGAATCTTGCACAATAAAAGGTGAAGTTATCTTATCTTAAATTAATACTAATTTCATAGTCATTATCCTTAAGTTTTCTTTGAATTTGTTGCGGGGACAATAAGGATGTCGCCCCTGCAAGCTTTTAGAAGGAAGGTGTGAGAATAACCAAGACAGTGAGGGGACAAAGGCAGAGGTTTAAAAATAACAAACGTCGATTTTTATTTTTCCAATATGTACAAGAGTGTACTGTCTGGAGAAAAATGCTTGTATCGGGTCCGGTATGATTGGTTTCGCTCAGGAGAAGTTGATCGGTTGTATCGGCGGAACCGAGTGCAGAGTTGTCAGTGGCGGTAGCTGGCCGACTGCTGGATTGGAGAGTTGTCGGCAGCAGTAGCTGGTTGATTGATGAGGTTTGAGGATTTGTCGGGTTGGTTAGGGCGAGTCCCTAAACAGGGCCGAGTCAGTGTAGTGATACGACTTCCAGAGCGGATCAACCGCGGAAATGGAATGACACCGAAGAGTATCTCTTGACGAAGCACCTGAAGATCACAAAGGTAGTGGATACTACACTTTGATCCAGGCCCCCGGGCCGAGCAGCTTGGGCTGTGTCGGAAAAAAGGGGGCTAATAATATGTGAAACGATTTGTTCAAATACTCCCTGGCTAGAGGGAATAGAAAACAGTAGATATAAAATTACTCCTCATGTTGTTCGATGTTTGGGTAGCACTGCTTAATCCGATGCTCTCAAGGTACGGTTTTGGATTCAACCATATTGGGCCAGTCGTCCAGTTTCTCGCATGCTGCTGAGCTTAAATCTGCGAGATCAGGGGTTGTGAAGGTCAAGGTCGTTTTTCTAAGGAGCGGCCAATGGCGGCCGCGACAAATTCATTCTTACCCAACGTAATTATCATCACAACATGTGTTTATCAATTCCATTAAGTCCATACTGTTTTATATACTAGTCTCGGACAGAAATAGCTGGTTAGGCTTGGCATCAAGAAGATGGTACTCAACCTCTGGTCAGATTTGACACCAAAAAGATTGTGTTCCACCCCTTTTCATGTTTGGCATGAAGAAGATGATGTTCCACCTCTGGTCAGGTTTGACATCAAGAAGATGGTGTGCCACCTCTGGTCAGGTTTGACATCAAGAAGATGGTGTGCCACCTCTGGTCAGGTTTGACATCAAGAAGATGGTGTGCCACCTCTGGTCAGGTTTGACATAAAGAAGATGGTGTGCCACCTCTGGTCAGGTTTGACATCAAGAAGATGGTGTGCCACCTCTGGTCAGGTTTGACATCAAGAAGATGGTGTGCCACCTCTGGTCAGGTTTGACATAAAGAAGATGGTGTGCCACCTCTGGTCAGGTTTGACATCAAGAAGATGGTGTGCCACCTCTGGTCAGGTTTGACATCAAGAAGATGGTGTGCCACCTCCGACATTGATGGAGAAGATGGTGAACCTGCAGTCTACTTTTATTTTTGTGAGTTTGGATTTGGTATTTTTGTCCAGTTTAGTTGTGTTCATGTGTAGATAATAGAGTGTTTGGTAAAATACAAGGTAGTAAGGCAGTCACACCCAGAAGAGATGCATGTATCTATAACCTGGATTGAATCGTCCAGATGGACAACCATAAGGTACCCTTCATCATGGCATCGAGACGACCCACCGGAGACTACTGCTCGGTTCAGAACCCATTCACAAAATAGCAGTACAATTACCCCGATATTATACACTTGCTGATATAATAACCTTCTTCGAAGCTACTCAAAGGTTCAGATCTCCGACGATCAGACGTATGACACCAAAACCCAGAAAACGCTTACCCCCAGCACCCTTAATGAAGATACAGGTGTGATACCCCTGTGTGTATATGTCTCATCTACCCAGAAAGAGAAAACGGTAATTATTATAATTGGTTCAAGTTTTTCTCGCATCATTTTATGTTTCATTAATTAAAAAAGTTCCATTTTTCTTTATTATTCCTTCCTTGGACCAATACCAAGTCTTTGTGTCACAATTATCAAAAAGAAATGATAACTTAAGGAGACGGCATTTTGAGCGGCGTCTCAAATAGTTCGCTTGACTACCATTTATCGGGCATACTGTACTGGATGTAACTAGTATTGTTATTGCAATACGTAATTAATGCATAATGAGCCTGAATAAAACTGTTGACGAAATGAAATAAGCCTAACTGACTAAAATAGTGATGCAATCTCATCACAATATTTTCACAAGTACACCTCAGGCCTCGTTGCATAATCAAATCATCATAATTGAAGTATTGTTCTTACTTTATCTACCGTTAATTGTAATTAGGATGAATATTAATTGCGCATAGCAAAATAATAGGCGAGGTTATATTATTTAAAGTATTTGTGAATTTAATTATATATATATATATATATATATATATATATATATTCCATACCTTCATCTTGAATATGAAGAAAGAAGAAATGCGTTCACTATTTTGGCATGAGTTTAAGCTTGTTCATTATGCTTACCAATATTAACAGAGTATGTGGTGAAGGATCCACTTGTGATCAGACAGTGCGGTACTGTTATCTGAAGTTCCGCAGTGGGAATACGAGTCTTGTAAATGACGTCAATCTGCAAATGATAATCACCATCTGAAAACACTAATCGAATAAAATCTAATGTCAGTGTCAGAGAAATATATCAGATAACTGGTATCAACATTTTAACAGTATCGGACCATCACAAGAAAATTGGCAAAATGAAGAAACTCGATAAATGGGTTCCACATGAACTCAGTGAAAATTAAAGAGTTCGACGTTTCGAAGTGTGTTCGATATTGCATCTGCGAAATTCGAATAATCCATTTCTTGATCGACTAGTGATGAGAAACAGATCCTTTACGGCAATCGTAATCGATCAGCTCAATGACTTGGACGAAGGACACAACCACTTTCCAAAAGCAAAATTGCACCAAGAGAAGATTATGGTAACTGTCTGGTGGTTCGCCATTGGCGTTATCCATTACAGCTCTCTGAAATCTAACCAGAGCATCACTACCAAAGTTTACTGTCAGTAAATGGATGAAATGCAACTTCAGTTAAGCAAAATGTGACCGGCACTGATTAATCAACGAGGTCCAGTTTTGCTTTATGACAATGCTCAGCCACATGTTGCTAAGATGACACGGCAGAAGCTCACCGACTCTGGCTACAAGACTTTACTACATCCATCATATTCCTCTGATCTCTCGTCCACTGGCTACTACTTTTTCAAGCATGTTGACATTTTAATCCATAAGACATTCCGTTGCAAAGAAGATGCAGAAACTATATTCAAAGATTTCTTGGCATTTAAATAAATAAAAAATAAATAACAAGAAGTCCCAGATTTCACCATTCCTAAAAATAGATGAATAATAAAAATCGCCAGGCAATCAAAAGAATAATTCGACCAACCTATCAGAAAGCTTTCACAACCAGGATATAAGGCGGTAAGTCAATGAAAAGCGAGCCGCCTTTTCCAAGCGGTTCTATAGATGTATAAACAAATGGAAAATCAAGCAAAATGAGAATCTAGAAATTAATTTTGTCCATTCTGCGATGCTGCAGTAATCGAAACATACCCAAAGACGAAATATGACATTTGCACGACTAACTGGTTCAATCGTCACTTGCTGTATTTAAAACAAATTCCTTCACCATGTGGTCAAGAGGTGGCTACTAATTTTGGCTACATATATACATGCACATATTTGTACATATATATTTGACTTCCTCCGGACTCGTGTTCTCTCTCTCTCTCTCTCTCCCTCCCTCTCTCTCTCTCTCTCTTTCTCTCTCTCTCTCCTTATCTTTTGTATGCGCCAGGACTTTTACGCATGAACTCTTGAAACTCCAACTTTCACCTTATCTTTCTGTATTATTATATTGTGATATATAAGCATACTGAGCATTATCTTTAAATCGTTACATAAGGCCAATATACACCCAAATCAATTATGCCTTATACATGGAGGTAACGAACACTGTCAAAAGATAACCTAATAACTACCATAAATGATAACCTACTATTCTCCATAAGTGGTAATTTCCGATGTACCTGACACATATAAAAAAATACACAATGTCCAACAGTGAAACTAGATGCCTTACGGGAAACACCGTTTAATACAGGCTGTATCAGTCAAGTCATTTGCTTTCAATGAATCTAAAGTGCAGGCGTGGTTTTCCATCATGAGAGCCCAGTTCAGCATTCCAGACAAAAGTGTACGGCAAAAAATGTATCATATACTGGTGTCGCTTTCTCCAGATATAGTTGAAAAATTACAACCAGCCATGCTATAATGAAAAGACTACGAACAAGTAAAAGAAATCGTAGTAAGCCCACTCAAGAACTCTAAACCAGAGATGCTCGACAAATTGATGTCGTCTTCCAACATGACAGGACGTTTTTCATTATATCGAAATGAGTTTATATCACTAGCCACTTGCATTGGAATTGGTTCGGATATTGTTCAACGTAAGTTTATTCAGACACTGCCGCCTTCCATCAAGCCAGTGATAACTTGTTTGATAGAAGCCAGTAATCTCAAGCCGATCTAGAAACAGATCTATTTTTATAAAAATGGCGTATGATCTTCTGCTATCTATATATATAAAAGAAAGATTGTGTCTGTATGCATGTATATATGTTTGTTTATTTGGTTTGGTTTGGTTTACGGCATATCAACCTCTATGGGTTATTTAATGCCAACAAGATTTTTATTGTTGGTAATCTTTTTTCCAAAAATGCATTGCTGCTAATATTTTTTTTTAATGTATTGCTGGTAATATTTTTTCCTTCAAAAATTCATTGCTGGTAATAACCTTTTACAAAAAATTATTACTGGTATTAAAACTTATTTTTACACTTTCATAGTGTTTTGATCACAGTTTGGGGGTCAACTATTTGCCCATAGATGGGACCCAAACAGGTGCTACCACTCCGGGTCAGGGTGGACCTAGAAACACCAGCAATTAAGAGGTGGTTCCATGCTCCTCAAAAGCTGATCAGAGGCCTTGCTGTTGGATGTAGTTTATTGTCGTATCCAGGACACTATATGTTTGTTTGTACAACTACCTAGAGCACATCTTTTTAATAACCCCCTTTACTCACTCCTTTCAATTTCGGGCGAGCCGAGGAAAAAGACGGAAAGAAATTTGCTCGCCTTAGTTAAAAGAAAACTTTGAGTTCAAAGAAATTGACCGACAAGCTGAAGAAAAAGACAAAACAAATTTGGGAGCCTATGTGAACTTTTCTTTGGACCAATGAAAAGGTTGTATATATAAAAGAAAGATTGTGTCCGTATGTCTATATGTATGCATGTTTATTTGTACAACGACTTATAAAGAAAAATTAGTGGAGAACAGTAAATGATATATTGAAAAAATTAATTAAAAAATGATAAAAAATAAAACAAATTAATAAAGGATAAATCCTAATGAAAAAAGAAAAAAAAACATAAAGAAGAAGAAAAAAAAAAACAAACAATCGAACGACCAGTTACCGAAAATCAGCTCCGAATTGTAAAATACAAAACCCAATAAAATCAAATAAGAAAAGCTTTTAGTTGCTTTTATGAATAATATATCTTAAGATTAAGGATAATATTGTCTGAAGCCAAAAAAAACTTTCCGATGAAAAAGGAATTTTTACAAAAATTGTTTTCTTGTTTCACAATTAATTACACTAATTTATAAAGTTGTTAAATTTTAAAAAAATAATTTTCAATGTACTGTGATTAGGTAAAACTATTTTTACTAATCATAAATCTAAAAGCTTATTACAATCTGCAAACGACCAGTATTTTTTTAAAAATTACATTGTTTCTGGATGTGTATAGACCTGCCTTTTTTTAAAGCTAAATGCGAGTGCGAAATGATAATAACTCCCTTTACCCACTCCTTTCAAATTCGGGCGAGCTGAGGAAAAAGATGGAAAGAAATTCACGAGCCTGTATGAAATTTTCTTTGGGCCAATGAAAACTTTGAGTTCAAAGAGATTTATCGGCGAGATGAAGAAAAAGACAAAACAAATTCGCCAGCCTATGTGAAATTTTATTTGGACCAATGAAAACGTTGTTTTTACAGAAATTAGTCGTGGAGCCTAGAAAAAGAAAGAAAAGAAAATAGCGATCCTATGCGAAATCGTTTTTTATATAAAATAAGGAGAAAAATTAAATCAATATGAGAAGAGCGTCAAGTCAAGTTTCATTTCTGTTCATGCGTCCAGTATTCAGATTTTCACCAGTGTCAAATTACTCACTGATTATATTATCGGCCTTAACGAAGCCCTTGGCATTTCAAAGAATTTTATTTCAACTATCCAAGGAAGCTAAGTATTCCTTGTCATTACCATCCACCATTAATCTTCTTGGCGTGTGTAAACCAACTGTTCATGTTAACCCCGAAGTCCCACACGACTATAGAACAACATCAAACAAGACTGTTAACAACTCAAAAGAAAGAAATGTGAGGGGTTCTCCAAGAGGAGCGATGGAAGATACCAGAACACAGAGAGAAACATATTTGAAACTCCTAAGCAAAAACAGGAAAGATTTTGGTTAGTCAGAGCTAGGTCCGTTGCTCTCAGAGCAGTTGAGACTCGTGAGCAAGGGAACAAAAGACTAGAAGCTAATAGAGCTAGGTCTGCTGCTAGCAGGGCAGTTGAGACTCCTGAGCAAAGTGGTGAAATTTACAACAGGGTGTTAATATTTATAGAAAACTATGTCGTTTCTATTGGGGGGGAATGTATTACTGATATATAGGTTTTCCAAAACTCATCGAACTGGGACCGATGCCTTACCAACAGAGGTGTTGAGAGAAACATTCTATGACATTAATGCCCTGTGTGCATATGTTGATGAATATGAACGAAAGTTGCTTCTGTACCAAAGAGAGCTTATGACACTGTTGTTAACAATGTCAGCTTATCCAAAGGTAGAGTGTTCTTCCTAGATGCTCCTGGAGGGGCAAGAAATACATTTGTTACTGGACTGCTTTTAGCCAAAGTTCGACAACACAAGGACATAGCTTTGGCAGTGGTCTCATTTAGTATTGCTGCAACTTTGCTGCCTGGTGGCCGAACTGCACATTCATCTTTTAAGCTTCCATTGGACTTGACTTCATCCAATAATCCAATTTGCGGTATCAGCATAACCTTGAATTGGCCCAAGTGCTAAAAAGGTGCAGGTTCATTGTATGGGATGAATGCACCATGGTACACAGGGCAACTCTGGAAGCATTGGATCGAGCCATGAGAGACATTAGGGATTTTCAATCGCCTATGGGAGGGTATAACACTCCTGCTATCTGGAGACATTAGGCAAACACTGCCGATCATACGAAATGGAACTACAGCTGATGAAATCAGAGCATGTCTCAAATCTTCTCCGTTCTGGCGACATATTTGAACGTTGACTCTGAGCACTAACACGAGTGCACAATTATTTGGAGATCAGCTGTCAGCTCAGTTCTCCTACAACATTTTGAGACTTAGCAATGGCAACGTACATTTAGATGCCAATGGAGAGATGACCATTAGCCTGATCTGCAATGTTGTCAGTAATGCTGATAAGCTTAAAGCCAAGATTTTCCCAAACCTCCAACATAATTTCAAAAACTACAATTTGTTATGTGACAGGGCAATACTGACTCCAAAGAACAAAGCAGTTGACAGAATCAATGACCAACTGTTGCAGTCCCTCCCGGAAAAATCTCATATCTACAAGTCAATGGATAGCATTCCAGATCTGGAACAGGTGGTCAATTATTCAACGGAATTTCCGAATTCTCTAGAACCTCCAGGACTACCTTCACATAGACTGGAACTCGAGATGGTGGTACCTATAATGCTATTACGAAATCTGGACGCACTAAGACTTTGTAATCGCATCAGACTAGTGGTTAAGAAGTTGATGCCACATGAATTGGGGCATCAGTTATGGGTATGGAAAAGGTGAAGATGTCTATTCCTAGGATTTCCCTTATTCCATGAGGATTGGATATTCCATTCACGTTTAGGAGACTTCAGTTTCCAATACGAGTAAGTTTTGTCATGTTAGTTAACAAATCACAAGGACAGACTCTATCAGTTACTGGTCTACAGTAATAGTGTCTACCAAGAAGTATTGTAATGTAAAAACTGTTTAAAGATATTTTTATTTTGGAATAAATGAATTTGAAGTTATATTGTTGTTATAGATTTATCTTTAACTTTTTAAATCCCGGGCAACGCCGGGTAGCTCTGCTAGTATTTTAATAAGCAAGAGATTACAGAAGTCCGGCAAGGGAGAGGAACTCAGCACCGCAAAAGAAGTACAGATTTGTCAAGAACAAACGACTGTCCAGCCACCTTTCAACAAAGTCCAGAAGCCAAAATTTTGTTGGGCTCAGTGGTAATAAAATAAGCATATCCCATCTCGCCTCTCGCTTGTAACCATCCACTATAATGAAATAAACGTTTTCAGCGCTAAAGCTGAATTATTAAAATAAATCTATTTAGAGTTGTTGCTATATTACAGGCTCATTTATATTCCCTGGACGTGCAAAATTCTGCAAACCGTGGTGCAGGTTACCGGTAAAAAGAACCTTAAAATACAACCTAATCCCCAACCACCTTCACCTACTGAAACTGCGGAAAACTAATTCGGCGAGATGTGTTAGTCTTCACTTATCCGTTGCTCCTTGATAAGAGGCTCAAAAGATTAATTTCCTTGTTGACAGGAGATTTGATATCGATCATACCTAAGGAATATTTAGATGGTGTAGTTACCTACCCAACAATTGTATCCGCTAATGGACAAAATATTAAATTTTCAGGACAATCTACATTAAATTTGGCAGTGCATAACCTCAGACGCGAGTTCACCTGGACGTTTGTGATTACAGAAACTATAAAACCTCTCCTAGGTTATGGTTTCTTAAATCATTTTAGTTTCACGATCGACTGCACAAACATTAGCCCGAACGACACAACTAACAGACAGTCTAACGCAAAACCGACTCCTGAGATTAGGAATATCATAATGGAAAAAGATTACGCTGCAGACACGGAGAATTATGGTAAAAATACCCAAACATAATTTCGCCTCATCGCAACCTTAATGCGACAAAACCAAACGTTGTGGAAAAATTACATAAATTCAGTAAGTAAAATAATAATGAATAATAAAAAAAAAAGAAAAAGAAAAACATTTTCCCATGATGTTTGTAAATAAACAAACCGGGAATTTTTATTACCCTACTTGGTTTTGTCAAACGACCGATAAGTGGCGCGCTTTAAGTCTATAGAAAAACAAACATTTGTTTCCTCGTTCTTTTCTCCCTTTGACTCCAATATATACAGTACGTGGGAAAAGGACCTCCCCGCTTGTGCACATTCGTTTCCCCGGTCAACTGATGACTGAAATCTCTTTCCGCTTACCAATGCATGGCGTTCGCACGTATCTTCCAAAGCCTCCAATTGTGAAGTAAACAAACTTTTTCTTTCACAGCGCAAGATTGATTTGACCTCGACCATTATAAACATGCTTAAATCCTCCAACTATGAAGTAAGCACAAACTTTTCTTTGGTATTTCCAACTCAGCGCAAGGCAAACTTGGGCTCGACCATTATAACGATGCTTATCCTTACTTACCCGGACTCAAACGGAGATACTCACGAGGCATTGAGAAATTTGTTTCATTACAGTTTATATAAACAAGGAGAATAAATGTTACGTGGTAGAAACCGAAGTTTTTGTATGCTTCTTCTTTAACTGTTTGCATGTGAACACGCACAACATTTAAAATATGCACTAAACCTATAACCTTTAAATTCTATAACGTTTTTTAGAGGCATAGAAATTTAACACAGCGAAAGAATAATTAAGGAAACTCCAAAACGCAGGAATAATATCCCCTTCAAAATCGGAATGAGGTTCAGCCTTACACATGGCATCGAAGTCGGATGGTACATACAGACTGCAGGCAACAAAATGCAATAACAACAGTAGATCGGTACCAAGTGCTGAATATAAATACTTCATCCTCTAAACTACATGGTATGAAAATCTTTTCAAAAATTGATCTATCATCAGTCCGCCTTGACGATGGACGTAAAACAGCCATTATAATAGCGTTCGGCTTGTTCGAGTATAATTACATGCCTTTCGGACTACGGAACGCATCGAATACATTTCAGCGGATGATGAACGACATTTTTTGTGACGTCAGTTGTATATTCACATACATCGATGACATCCTCATCTTCTCGGGCGACGAAGAAACTCATTGCAGGTACAAAAATACTACGACGTTTTTCTTAAAAAATCAGTGAGTACGACATTTTTCTACAAAAATTCAGTGCGCACGACCTTAAAACTTCTATTTCGAAATGTCTATTCGGTGCTCACGAACTTGGATTTTGGGGATTCAGCATTACTAGCGATGGTATTAAACCCAGCGCTAAGAAACTTGCTGAGTTAAACGACTTTCCTCCGCTAACAGACGTTGCGTTGATTCCTTGCAATGGCCAATTAATATAGGAAGCTAGTTCCACGTTTTAGCAATATGATTTTCCCGCTTATTGAATGCATACGTATGAACCCAAAGTTAAAAGACTTTAAATTAAAAAAACAAGAGATACCTACCCCAACTCAAATGTTAATAACTATCAGCTTATGACAGATATTTGTCTATATTTCTGAGATAAGGAATTGTAACTATTTATACTATTTACATTGTTCGGACTGTTGTCCTCATCTTCATTGCCATATTCACGACGTTTCGACCGTTTTACGCTTCAACCTTTTTTAGTTGGTATATGCTGGAATTTCGAACTGTTCTAATTCCATTGCCATAATTTGTTAATTTTAGTTAATTCCCCTTGAAAACTCACTCTCCAAGTTTTTGTTCTCTCTATGTAGCCTACTCTTTGGGGCAAATCACTTTTGGATCAATCAACCAACGCTTTTATCCAGTAGGCCATGTGCCCTTGGGTACATCATTAAAAGCATAAGTGTTATGGGAACTTACCCATAATATTAATAGACTGTTCCGTACCTCATAAATACTGCGCCTAAAGAGGGAGCAGCAGACACAGAGTCAGTCCTTTTTGGACGACTCGGCTGGACGGTCGAACTCTCTGTCTCTGAGGCAGAGGGGAACTCTCTGCCTCTGGGCGGAAAGGAACCCGGACGAGGTTCCGCCGAAGGGCAGAGCCTCGTTCGGGGAGGTTGACCGGCCCGATCCCGTTTATACCCCACTTTAAACCCGGCCTTGTGCCACATCTGTCCCTCGTGGGGAGGACACTAAATACGACACTGAGTCAGTGTCGGAACAGTCGTTCAGACTGTTCTTTGCTGTCGAACTCTCTGCCTCGGCGGAGAGGAACTCGGACGAGGCTTTGCCGCAGGGCAAAGTTTCGTCCGGGGAGGTCGACAGTCCCTGAAAAATTACATAAATTCAGTAAGTAAAATAATAATGAATAATAAAAAATGGGTATATTTTTGCCCGAGCCTACGGGCTCGGTAAGCCCACACTAAACCGGCCTTGTGCCACATCCGACACACGTGGGAGTGTTGTTAAATATCGACACTGAGTCAGTGTCGGAACAGTCGTTCAGACTGTTCTTTGCTGTCGAACTCTCCGCCTCGGCGGGGAGGAACTCGGACGGCGCTTTGCCGCAGGGCAAAGTGCCGTACGGGGAGGTAGACAGTCCCTGAACCCGTGTATACGGGATCTAATGGGTATATTTTTGCCCAAGCCTACGGGCTCGGTAAGCCCACACTAAACCGGCCTTGTGCCACATTCGACACACGTGGGAGTGTTGTTAAATATCGACACTGAGTCAGTGTCGGAACAGTCGTTTAGACTGTTCTTTGCTGTCGAACTCTCTGCCTCGGCGGAGAGGAACTCGGACGGGGCTTTGCCGCAGGGCAAAGTGCCGTCCGGGGAGGTAGACAGTCCCTGAACCCGTGTATACAGGTTCTAATGGGCATATTTTTGGCCGAGCCTACGGGCTCGGTAAGCCCACGTTAAACCGGCCTTGTGCCACATTCGACCCGTGTGTGTGTCGGGTGGTGGGTGTTAAATATCGACACAGAGTCAGTGTCAGTTACCCAGTGACTGGAACAGTCGTTTAGACTGTTCTTTGCTGTCGAACTCTCTGCCTCGGCGGAGAGGAACTCGGACGAGGTCTTTGTCGCAGGGCAAAGTTTCGTCCGGGGAGGTAGACAGTCCCTGAACCTGTTTATACGGGTTCTAAATGGGCATATTTTTGGCCGAGACTACGGGCTCGGAGAACCCACATTAAGCTGGCCTTGTGCCACATGCGACCCACGTGGGAGGGTTGTTAAATATCGACACAGAGTCAGTGAGTGAGTCAGGCAGTCAGCCAGTCAGTAGTGTGAGTCAGTCAGAGACAGAGTCGCGTCAGACGTTTACTGTAAGACATTGGAATAGTGATACTGGTCGAGACAACATAGTTCTCTCTAACCTAACCTGATTGTTATTACTAACTTTTCTACTTCTGTGTGCATATTTCTGTTTGTAATATATCTGTGTTATTCCATACCTGTGTTCGAGTTATTCTTCATTGGTTCTACCTTGGACCATCACCGTGGTGCAAGGAACCTGGACCGTAACAATAAGTAACCTTGTAACTCCATGGTAGAAATGCATAGATGTTCGGAGTTTCTATTTCGACTAATTTTAACACTGTTTAAATATATTAATTCGGGAATAAAAAGTTGATTTTAAATTCGAATATTATTTTCCGAACAACCTCATAACTCCAGTGTTTCAATAGAACAACAAGAAGATAAAAGATAAACTAGGAAAAAAACAATAATAAATAATGTCCCAAATTCTTAAACTTTTTAATTTGAATTGAATGCAAACGAAAGAATGATAAGCATTTTCTAAGAATGGATCTTGTATGGCTGATGATTCTGATAAGAACTAAAATGGAAGGTGGATGAAGAGAATAAACATATCTCCCATTGTTCAATCTTGCCAGGAGTCAACTGTTTTGGGCGCATGGCCGGATTTAAGCCTTAAGAGGCTAACAGAATTTAGGAGCCCCTTCATTACGTATGTCCCCCCACGTGTTCATAAAAGAAGATATATTTTTATACAATAATTTTGATGTAAATAATAAAACACTTCAACTATGATTTCGAAACTGTAGCGTTGCTATATAACTCATCCAATTTATTTCATTAGCAACTTCACAATATTTTTATCATAACTTTACATCTTTCAAGAGGTCCCATCGAATTTAAAAGACCCACCCCAACTAGAGGAGCCCAAATACATTAAATTGTTTCTAATTAGTTCAAAGGATCCCCATTAAATTTTAAAATAAACAAATATCCTCTGTTCTTATATCTTTATTTTTTTTTAGTTTTATCAGAATGGCCAATTTCTATAGGAAGCTCGTTCCACGTTTTAGCGATATGATTTTCCCGTTATGCGTGTGAACCCAAAATTGAAAGACTTAACAAAAAGAGATGGGATCTTTTGAAACTATAAAAAAGACTTTATGAA
>OZ038486.1:118184067-118201567 GCA_964036315.1 Acanthosepion esculentum | reverse complement strand
TTGGGGAGTTTTATTCAACTGAATGCGGAGAAAACTTCTACTTTAGTCATATCTAGAAAAGTTTTTAGCGGAAGCCATTTTAAAATATTTTTCTTTAATTCTTACAAAATTTTAATAACTTAATTTTTTGTAAATTCTGGTAACTCCCTCGAACATGCATTCTATGAGACTATATTTAGCTATCATTTATTAAGAAGCTCTAAAAGATTTGTAAAAGGAATTCTAAACTAGACTTGTTCTTCCATGAACAATAACATAATGTAAATAAAATCATCACATCTCATACTTTCAGTCTTGTGCCATAATATCAATCCTCCTATATGGCAGTAAGTGGTGAACAATTTCCTCACGAGGAAGAGGAAATGTGAGGTAATGAAGATATGGTTCTACAGAAAGATACTGAGAATACCATGAACAGAACATGTAAGTAATGGGAAAATCTTAAGGAAAATGGGATCATTTCACCCCAAGCAAAGCAACGAAGCTACTAAGCCTCAAGGGGTTACTGAGCGTGAAAGAAAAAGAAAACAGTATAAAGGTGCAAGAACAATCAAAGAACAGGAATTAAGAAGACAGAAGATAATGATTGATATTGCATTTAAATTTTTGAAGATCAAACTTGCCGGAAGAGAGTTCCATCAAACGAGCAATTCGAGAGAAGAAAGTGTTAGCGTAGAACTTGCGGTTACATTTATCCATTTCAACAGTAAAATGAGACCTTGCCTCCAATCTAGTACTGCGCTTGAATTCATAGAGTTTAGGTACCATAGAGATAATTTCATCAGAACAATTACCATAAAAGTATTTATAGAAAAAGCACAGAGGAAGTGATTGAAGCAGAGATGCCAGGTCCGGACCAATGACATTGCAGATTCTTCTTTGGATTTTACCAAGATAGATTCTGGTGAGAAAAATTGTCTAGCACGACACAGTAAACAAACTTTTTTTAAAAAATCATATCACCCTATGCAAGGCAGTAAAGCCACTAAGACATAGAGGTTACTGAGTCTGAAATAATAAGAAAAAACAGAAAATATTAAGGAGCGAAAGCAATAGAAGAGTAATCCAGAAGATATTAAATAACGATTGACATTGTATTTAAATTTTTGAAGATCAAAGTTAACCGGAAAGCAAGAAGCCGGAACGGAGTTTCGCAAGCGAGAAGAGTGAGAAAACAAAACTGTTAGTATAGAACTTACGGTTGCATCTAACCAATTCAACTGTGAATTAATGAAACCTTACCGCCAATCTAGTACTGCACTTAAATTTCTAAAGTCTAGGTACCATAGCGAAGAGTTAATTCAAACAACTACCATGAAAATATTTACAGAAAAGGCACAGGGAAGCTACATTACGGCTGTGGGGAAAATGAGCGAAGCCGAGACGCCAGGTCCAATAATATTGCTGATTCTTCTTTGGATTTTTTATCAAGAATCTTTAAATATACAGCAGGAGTACTGGAATATATGTAGTAACATTATTCAAAGCATGGACAAATAGGAGACATACATATGTAATATAGTTTCTGGAGAGAAAAATTGTCTAAAACGACATTGTGAACCAAGTTTCTTAGCATCTGACCCAGCAATGGACTCAATATAATCTTTCCACTTCATGTCAGCCGAGACTCGTTGGGCCTTCAGAAGGCCCAACGAGTCACTCCCATGGCGGTTATCATCAGCCATGCTGGTGGGAGGCAGGAAAGGGTAATTCAGGTAATATCAATAATCAGTATTGCACTCTGTAGTGCACATTAATGGTTAGAAGAATAAGCAGTACTTTCATATAGATGTCATGCATGTCGTCAAACCCATTCAGAAATATCTAAACTGTCAGTTGTATACAACCGCTTCCTAAGATCAATGGTGAAAAAGGTCTTTGAGCGAATAAAGCCTGTCTTGGCAAAAACTATCCTGCTTTGAACATTGATGTCTGGTGCTACAGAATCACAAAGAACTGTAGCAAATAACCGAAACCACATCACTTGAGGACTATAAACAGCAGTAACAATTAAAACGGACAGTACATGTAACTCAAAGAGAAAATAATGACATAATCAATATGTTAACATCCCACACCACTTCAAATAGAAAGTAGGAACCCCCCATCAATACTGGAAAGAGCGATAAAAACTATTGGACTTGAGAAACCTGTTTTCCTAAAAAAAATTGTTTGAAGAGAAAGACTTTATAAATTTCAACCGGAAGCAGTACTGGCTGTTCGGTTAATGAATACCAAATGTTTTCTTTTTGGGAAACGGATAATATTACCATTAGAAAAATTAACTTTGAATAAAATCTTTCATGCAGAAAACTCTGGTTTATGAGGCATATATAGATGCTGATTATATATACTGAGCTATACCATTGTTCATCCAGTACAAGGCCCAAGAGCCACTCAAAGTACAGGATTACTGAATGAGAGTGTTGTAAGGGCTTACAAGGAATCAGTAAGAGGTGTACATTATGAGGATGCAATAGACAAAAGTTGACCCTAGACTTGAATAGATTAAGATTGAAGCAATCGGGAAAGCATCCTATTGGGAGTCTGTTGCACAACTTAACAGTTTCCGGGAAGAATCTACATGAGTTTAACTTAATTCTTATCATTAGAATGCGAAGAGAATGTGGACGAACCGACTCTGTATACGTGGCATGGTGGGTCCTAGATGTAATGGTCTCGACTGGAGGTGTGTGTTATCCCACTTGGCTCTGCTAAAAGCACTCGCTAGGGGGCGCTCTTTAAGCCTATAAATAGGCAATGATATTCTCACTCATCCTCTTTTTGGTCTTTTCAACTCTTGCTTTCAGATGGAGTCGCACGTGGGTAAAGTGCCCCCACTGTGTCACGTTCATTTCCTTTTCATGGCTTTCCGTTTCTTGATTTTTGTACCCTCCCACATACGCACATACACACACGTGTCTATCACACATGCTTGTTACACACATACACAAACATTCTTATATAACTCGTTTTAATGTTTTTTCCGTTCGTTAAAACTGTCTACATATGTAATTCCTTTTGTTAATACATGCTTTGTCGTTTGTTTTATATTTATTGTTTTGTGTTACTCATTTTTATCTGGACTCACATTGAGTCTGCCAAAATTGTTTGCGGAATAACTGTCCCAGAAGCCCGTAATTATTTACTATCGAAAGTGTTGATACACGCGGCACAATGGTGACTCAAACAAACTAGCATTCCACAAGAGTGGAGCCAAGGAATGTAGCTCGTCGGAACATCTGCCATGGAAATATCAATAGAGTAGAGAGGAGCTAGCAACGTTTCGTGAAAAATGATTCATCACCCACCAGGCCACGTAAACGTTTTGGGAAAATATCGAGCCTGGAAAATTATGGTAGAAGTCCATTCAACATATGACAACAATACTCCACTTTTGGTCTGATCTGACTCTTGTGAACATAGAGAATGCTGGTAGAACATATAAATACTGACTCTTCTGCTCAATAATATATTTAAAGTTTTTCGTTTTCATTAAGCTCTCTAAGAAGGCGTGTGCGTATCGCTTTCAATTCATATATCTAGTGTCTCTATTATCAAATCGTACTGTAACCTTAGATCTTAAATATGTAGATAGGCTTGTCTGTCATTCCACGAGAAAATGCTGAATTTAGGAAACCTTTTGTTCGTTTATAAAGTATCTATTCTACAGCTTATACTTGAAAGCTTGGAAGTCAAAATTACTTTTTTACTCTCCTTAATCGCATTAAATACCAGAATCTTGTCAACGCGCTTATTAGACAAAAAAGGATAGCAGTAAAAATAAAAGAATATTCAATATAATTTTATAAAAAATAATATGGCAAATACCTCTCCTATTTGCGGAGATTAGAATATGTTGATTGCATCTCCTGCAGAGGAGTATGACCTTTTTCTTTGAGGTGTCACCTTCCGGCTAATGCTAGTAGATTTTGGTATAAACCTGACCAATGCTTACCTTATTGACAAACCGAACCTATGTATTGTTTTCACTCTAATGCACATCAGATATGATTACATTTTTAACGATTACAAACCGACCAATGTCTACCGTTTTTTTATTCTCGGGCAAATCAATATCCCCCTCTTTTTACTTTAGTGTAACTCATAGAAAGTGCCCAGAAGAACTGCTGTAGAGGACCGGGGGGGGTGAATATGAGGATGAAAATCTCTGGGCTAAGATTTCCTGCTGGCCAGTCCCGCTACATAGGAATGTTGGACTATAATGGAGTCCAAAGAAGATAAATAAACAAACAAGACCGATATACATGTACAAAACAATTATATATATTATTAACAAACATTAATATACATAGACATGAAAAAGTTACAAAGGGTGTTTGAATGGAAAATTATGTGTGTTTGTTGAATGTCCGTACGGATGTGTATTTTGCTTTTAGCGTGTTCCCAGAATATGGGAAACGCTGTTTGTATGAGAGTTCACATCTTGGAAAGTAAAATGAGAGTTTTTTATATCTCGCCTCACGCGCGAGGTTTCGGCCCGCGGCCTAAGTCGAGATAGTTGGCCGCACGTGTGCGTAAGTAGAGAAAAGAGAAAGAGAGAAGGGTGAACAAGTATTTATACACGTGGGAGAGAGACCCCTGTTGAAGGGTTAGGAAATGAGGAGGAGATAACCCGATACTGCATTCATTAATTCTATCAGTTATAAAGTTCACGGCTAATACCCGCCATGCTGCATACATTCTAGCGAAACACCCTCATTCCTTTTGTATTCCTTTGGTGAAATGAAAGTTCCATCAGTGCAGCTTCTTCCTGCGAACCATTGCTCTGTGGAATCGACTCCCAGGAGGATGTTTTCCCGATCACTAGAATTTTAACCTGCTCAAATCTAGGGTTAACTGTTATCTTCCCCACATATCCACTTAAACTGTACCTCTTACTTTGTAACCCTTTACCTTGAGTGTTTCCCGGGCTTTGTACAGAGTGAAACTTACTGTGACCCCCCCCAAAATAACCCAGACCGGTCTACCTTTATGATTAATACAACTCAACCAATGTCTACTTTTTTTTTTATTCTTGAGCAAACTGGATTTATGTCTACCTTTTGAACTCTAATGCAAATCGTACCAATGTCTCCTCTTTTTATTCTAGTGTCTATGTCTACATTTTTTATTAATACAAACCTGACCAATGTCTACCTTTTAGACTAGTGAAAACCGGACTAATCTCTACCTTTTTAAGGATACATTGTGATATTTTGTTCTATAAAACAAACATTTTATATTAAATAATCAAATGACTGAAATGTCGCTAAACACACTAACATATAACAAATACATGTCAATGAAATCCACACATATACACACTTTATAAAAATATCTACATGTGGATGAAGAAAAATATCTTTTGCCGAGTTTGCGCAGTTTTTGTAAGCTGTTGAAAAAAAAAATTCTGAAAGTGAAAAAGACGGGATATTAGGAAGTTGTGTGCCAGCAACAGATGACTGCTATTGAACAGAAAATCGACAATAGATACCAGCTGAGGGAGAGATCTGCATGTTTGAATTGTTCATAGAGAAACAAACTAAAAACTTTATATGTGCGGAGAGGATTCTAGAGCAAGCTCTGTGCCATGAAAAATAACTTGATTAGAAATATTTTTTTTGTGCCGAGTTCTGATTGGGCTGCTCAATGGTGTGCCAGGATCGGCTTTGATCAATAAAACTCCTTGGGGGGTAGATACTTTGCCTTGATTGTGGGTAGGGAAAGTTGATTTGTAGGGTAATCAAATTTTAGGCAAAAACGAAGACTAACGTATAAGCATTAAAATAAATTTCACCCGAATTTCGTGCCAACTGTATACGTCTATATGCAATCGAGGCAGACACTGAGCTTGAAAAACCGGGTTTCGATAGACGGAATTATTAATTGACCTGGAAAAAAAGGATTGAAAAACTGGTGAACGGTAAATAATAATAATAATAATAATCATAATAATAATAACGACGTATATAGGTGACATATAATCTTATAAGAATCAACATTTTTTTTACTATAGCTAAATAAGATACCGGTTAAGTGAGTTTAATTTTGCTTACAGAGGTTAATTTTGCCATTAGAAGTTATCTTATGAAATATGCCAAAGGCCATAGCGACTTGATGGCGTCTTATTTGGGACGGTTTCCATTCAGAAGAGATATTTGTGTTGTTGAGAAGTATTTTGCAAGTGAGAAGTCGGACTCTAAGTAAGATAATAAATAATACCGTAAACGTAGCGAGGATTGATATTGATAAAATAAAATGAGATAAAAAAAAACAATTTTTAATTCATCTTCCTTCTATATTTACAGCGGTGAAGGAAGATGAAAAAAATATCTCGGTGAATTGAAAAAAATAATTGTAGTTATTTAATCTTTCACTTTCCGGTTATTCTCTCTTCTTTCTGTCAGTCTTATAGCATTTCTCTTTTTCTTCCACGTTCCCTTAGCAACAGCAAACGACACCCCTAAAAGTTTCGCTACTGCACGAAGGATGAAGCCAGAGCTTGTGGTATGGATTGTGTGTGTGTGTGTGTGTGTGTGTGTGTGTGTGTGTGTGTGTGTGTGTGTGTTTTATAACATGCACACTAACTTTCTCGGAATTCGGAAAACCCAAATAAGTCAGCTGGAGAGTCATTGGGGTTGGGGTAAAGGTACGAAGGGTACGGGATAGTTATAATAGCCAAAAAAAAACTGTTCTGAGGTGTGTGTATGGGGGGGGTTGCAAGGTTAACATAAATTTCTTCATAAAATATCACTTTTTTTTTCTCTTTCCGACTTAATATTTCAAAAACATTTCCAAGGATCCACGTTTTCAGGCAGGAAAACCAAAGAATACCTAACACCTAGTGACCGAGTTTCTATCTTCCCAGACAACACTAGGGTACACCTTCTTGCTTGCGATAATAACCGATGAAAATCGTTAATTTCTAGATATAATGTCTTGTTTTTCTATTCTGTGCTATATCCATACATGACATAAGACGCTCATTATTTCCACAACTTCCTGTCTTTTGCAGTTCTTCGTTATTTTTACTATCCTTCCCATTTCCTGATTTGACGTCAATTTACGCAAGCTCGTTAGGTAAGTTTATCGCTGTTTTCCTCTATGCAGCTTGCTGTCAATGTCCTGTGAGTGTCAAGAGATAAGTTAATTCTCCATTAATCATGTTTTCACTTATGCCGTTTGCCTCGTATATAAGACGGCGTGGGTCAGTTCCTAGTTGTACGCCATATTGGATTGTTGTGCATTCGCACTCTTTTGTTTGTATTGTGTTTATGGAAACTTATTGCCTCATCATTATAGCTCCCAAGTGTAGTGTAACCTCTTCTGATGGTGGTGCTTCGAAGAAAAGAAAAGCCATCACCATAGAAGTGAAATTAGATATTGTAAAACGGTCTGAAAAGGTAGAAACAGCGACAAACATTGGACAGTTGTTTGGCTTAAGTTGTTCGACTGTCGCTTAAAACATGTACATATGTGTATATATATTGAGTTTCCCTGTAAGAGATAAGGACATTTTCTCTATTAATCATATTTCAACTTGGTGGAGATGTGCGAAGATGTTAGAAAGGTATCAGAAGTTTTGATTGGTCAGAAGGCTTAAAATAGGGTGTGTTCAATACTCTTCCATCCACAACAATTAATACAAGACAGAAAATAATGATTCAAAGCATAACAATTGAATTAATTAAGTGTTTTAGTGTACATGCATATAAGCTGAAGGTTTGATAGAGTTATGTCTCTTAGATTTGGAAATATTTGTACCGGAGCTCATAAAGGTTGAATTAATTATTAAACTGTACTTTAGAAGATTGAGTTCGTGTTGAATGTTAGGAATATGTTGAACAAAAGAGTTCAGAAGAGTTAAGAGTTGTACTTGTGTGAATGTTGCAATGTTCTTTAACGTCTGACCGCATGGTTAAGACGGGAGTCCTTGAATGTTACATTTTGGCAGCAAGGAATAAGACACGAGAAAGAAAGATAGCGAGAACCACTCGTGTTTTGTTTATATAAGATGATGTATCACGTGATGGCTCAAAGCGTATTGGGCGCGAAAACAGATTTGTCGCGTGAAGGCGATTGGTCGGAACTGACCAGTCAGCGAGCTAGTTTTGAGGAGATTGACCAATGAATGCTTGTCATACGATTTCCATGTATGTATGTTTGATTGTCATGATAATTACAACAAGGAAGAGTACATTTCCGCGCGGGGGTGACTGGCAGATAAGTGGTGTGGGTCAGTTCCTGGTTGTACGTCATATTGGATTGTTGTGCATTCACCCTCTTTCGTTTGTGTTCTGTTTGCACTGGTAATAGATATAGAAGCAGCTTAAAACAATTATTTTCATTATATGTATTATTTTCATTTCATTGTGTTTTTTGTTCTAATTATGTTAACATATGTCATAGAAATCTGTTGTTGAATCTTAGATTATTACTTTACTATTGCGTTAGTATAGGTGAGTGACGTAAGTCCTTATTCACAGAAAATCGCGTGTTCGTTCAGACTTACACGGAAAATCACGTAACGACGCATCGTAGAAACGGAACTGTCGTAAGTCGAGGACCCCCGCCTTGTATATTGTCTTTTTTGCTTTCATTCTACTTAAAACTTCTTCGTTGTTTGCACGCTATGTCTATAGTATTCTCAGAGTCCATTTGTAGAAGCTCATCTATTTTGACATAAGTCTTCTCTTTATCTGCGAGGAGTGGATGTACTTGTGGTGTAATGGGTAGCGGCTCGGGAATGAGAAATCGGATAGACGAATTCGAATTCCAGTCGAGTTCGGTATGTTCACTTACGCGCAAATACCCTTGAGAAAGGTATAAATCTATCTCCCCAACTATGGATTAAATAGTATGACTTATCTGGAAAAATCATTGTTATCTTAAAAAAATAGTTGATGCAGTAGTCACTCGATAAAAATGTTTCGGCTTTAAATAACCCACAAATGGTTGATAAGCCGTAAGAAACAAATCAACCAACATCTGCGAGGAGATTGTCCAGGACTGAAAGTTCAGTAGAATTTTCTTTGTTTCTAACAAAATTTTCATGTTTCATGTTTCTTAATAATTTGGTTACTTTTTGAAAGGCATCTTTCGCTATCCCAATAATATTACATATACAATAATATTGCAACATATACAATAATATTGTAATACTTTCCGTCTTCTACACTCCATCCTATTTTTGTATATTTATTGAATTAATTTTCTATCTGTATGCCGGTGGGTTGCTACTAGAATGGGTCCTAATCCATCCAAAAATATGTCAAGGTCCCCTAGCAGCTGTGTTGCGCATGATAAAATACGACCGTTCGTCATGTAACGTATCGGATTGATATACACTACACTACAGCTTCCGATCTAAAAAAAATGTCTATGTCACAGTCTCTGATATTTTGTGGTAGCGAATAAATCTAAGCTTTTGAAGACGTTGATAATCGTTAAGATTATCCACGTTTGCAAATGCAAACAATAACGAACCGTAAAAACAAATTTTCTAAACCAGAAAGCGTAAAATATATCAGTTTACAACAATTGACATGACAACCAAAAAAAACTGTTCATGGAATATGACAGGAAGTGTGACAGCATATCAACCATAGAATGATTAAAAGAAAAATTCTCTTTGATTTATTTATAAACTGATTTAAATATTGAAATTCTGTATTATTACTTCTATCTGTCATTATGTTCGTGATCTATGTAATTCTGTTTATCTATCTATCTATCTATCTATCTATCTATCTATCTATCTATCTATCTATCTACATATGTGTGTGTATGTGTGTGTTTGTGTGTATGTGTGTGTGTGTGTGTGAGTGTTTCACTGAATAAATATAGGCATATTATATCTATTTATTTTAATAATCCTTTCTAGTTCTCTAATTAACCTTTTTAAGATGAAATTCATCAAAGAAGACGTCGTAGTTTTTCCTTACCCAAGTACTTTCTATCCCCTCCGCGATCATCCTCAGGGTTGAATTGCTTTATGATCTCTTACATTTTATGTTGTTGTAAATTAACCACTTTTCATTATCTGACACGATTTCCTTCACACCAAAACATTGTCGCTATTTTTAGAGAATTTGTAATTTTTACTCCAATGTTCCTCAATTTGTTGCGGTTTATAACAGAAGTTTTCACTACTTAGATTGAAGCACAAAGAAAAAGAGGTTTATTGTTTCTAGAGAAGTGCGCAGTCCCTTAACACCCAGGACTATCAGAGTTTGGCATGAAAAACATATACTATATATTATTATACTATATATTAGGTTCTCCCACTGATTGCCAAAATTATGAGCATACTATAATGAAAAATGAAACAAAATTAATAAAAACAAACTTTTATCGTCAAAATCTTTACGTTATTATTAAGAGGAAAGATCAAAATGATTTTTTAAGTTATATTTTTTATCCTTTTTAGAACGTTCGAAATTTGCGTTTAAAATCTTTTTGGGGTGGGGGAAAATAGCATAGAAAATTTTAGTGTCTTTTTTGCGCTTAAAAAAATATTGATTTGGTAATTTTTGCAAAAATCAAATAGTTGTCGGATTTTAATGAAACTTTCAGGACTTATTAAAAAATGAATGAAATTATTTTAGAAATGTTTTCTTTTTAGAAAATCTTGGTAAAAATATTTTTACGTCTGTTTTCCCCAATTTATTTAAATTTATGAAATTTCGAGAAATTAAGTTTTGACACGCTTAATGTTTATATTCGTTAAAAGCAGAAATCCTTGGAGAATTTAAATAATAATTATGTTTTGCGTATGTAAAACGACCTCAGTTACCGAAAATCTGCTTTGAATCGTAAAATAAAAATGCAATAAAACTAACACATTATTTAATTAGAAAAGCTTTTAATTGCTTTTATGAATGTGATATATTATGGACAATATTAAGGAATTTTTTTCGATGTCTAATAAATTTTTACAAGAATTAATTTTCATTTTTTTTAAATCTATTTTAATTATAATAATTTATAAAATTTGAAATGTTTTTAAAAATTGTGTCTTAATTTGTTCTGGTTAGTTGATATTGTTATTAAATAAAAACTACACTCATTAATCAAAAAATGGAAAAGCTTATTACAATTTAGCGACCACCAATATTTTTAAGTGTTTAGAATTTCTTTTTGTATGTATATAAACGTGCCGATTTTTGTAAATACGGACGTCCATACACGACATTATGAAAAAATAAGAGCGATAACTATAGTAAATTTAAAGCCAAAGTACCTAAAATTCAATAAAACATACAATTAAAGAAAAGAAAATTAGGAAAATATTCTCTGTAATCTACGGATAATTATTTTCCTACATTTTTCAGACTACTGGATAGTTAAAAATTATATAAAAAAGCGCTCTCGTTATATTCCTCAAGTAATTTTTACAGATATATCCACCGTAGTCAAGCTGTCAAGCTTAAATAAACGCATAACGCCGTATTAAAAATGCATTCCTGCGATATTTCAAACTTGAAGTAATTGTTTCAAATCAGATTTATTAAACTTTAAATCATCTAATATTCCTCAAATAAAGATTCCGAAAAGTATATTTATTTTTGAAAGATTTTTTTTAATAAAGAGAATTACATCGTGATGACTAAAATGAAATGGTGCCAAAATCAACAATTTCAAAACGGAAATTTTTTTTCCAATAAATTTACATTAGTTTTGAAATACAGGAAAAGTATTTTCCTTATTGGAAATATTAAATTTAATCTACTGGCTTGAAATTAAAACTAAAATAAAAGTTTTAAGAAAGATTTTTCATTTTCTTTGATTCATTTTAAACTTTAAGTATCGCGTTTCTTTGGAGGTACCCACTATATATGTCGATGTGTGAAGTAATTGCGTCGGTGAGACGAACATCAGAATTTCTATTTAAAATACGTTTTGCGTTACACTCGCTGTACAAAACTACCCTCAGTCTAGCACTTACCACTGAGAGTTTATTGTGCAAATAGTTCTTTATTAATTGTCCCATTGAACAGTGGAGTGATACTGTTAAGGACACTGTTAGTTAACATATTGTCGGCTATTGAAAATTTAGCCAATAATAAAGTTTTAAGGAAAGTGAAAACAAGTAAAACATAAGTAAGGAAGTAAACTTGGAAAATTTGACACTCACAGGACATGTGGGACAGAAGGGAAAGAGCGATTCATCTACCTGATGAGCTTGTGTAGATGGATGGCAGAACTGGGAGTGGGAGGAATAGTAAAAAGAAAAAAATATTGTTAATAGGAAGTTGTGGAAAGCCATGATCACGCACGTCCTGAAGGGACACAGCATATAGAAGAAGAAGAAGAAGAAGAAGGAGGAGGAGAAGAAGAAGAAGAAGAAGGAGGAGGAGAAGAAGAAGAAGAAGAAGAAGAAGATTCATCTTCAACTGTATTCTTAGAACGATATGATCATTTACGAAATGTCACAAAGAGTTTGTGCATTCAGGAGTCACCAATTCAGTATTGAGAAGTTAAAGGAGTTAATATGTATGTTATGCGCTTTTACATTCTTTCTATTATGAGTTCTTTAGGATTATGTTTTGCCTTTGGGAAATTACATAATCACATAGTGAAGAAACAAACAAAAGGCCGATATACATTTAAGGCAAGTGAAGTATTTAATAACGAAAACAACAAAAATAATGAGAAAGTGAACATGCAGAATGGGAACACATGAAAAGTACAATGTGGTGTGAACAGATTCATGGAAAAAATATACACTCTAATAACAGTAGTGGCTTGTGTTAACTGGGAGAACGGCAAAACATAATTGTTTCAAATCCATAAAATGGGGTTGTAGTAGTAGTAGTAGTAGTAGTAGTAGTAGTAGTAGTAGTAGTAGTATCCGGAGTAGGAAGTGCCTCTTACACTCTTCCTCTTACAGTAAACAGACCTTTGCAGCTAAAATCCCACTATGTCATATAAAAAGGGAGAGCCATTCTCATTCCCTTTGCATTCCATTTGGAAGACAGAAGTTCATTCAGACAGCTTCTTCCCAAGAGCCCCTATTTTGTGGAACAGACTCCTGAGATTATGCTTCTCCGACCACCACAATTTTAACCACTTCAAGTTTAGGGTCAACCTACGTATGCTCATAATCTACAATTCTTACTTCCAGAAAATAACCCTATTCACTAACCCTCCACCTTAAATGGATCTTTGGATTTCTGTTGGGTGAACAACAGCGTGAAAGTGTAAAGTTTAGTAAATGCCTTTTAATACCTTTTGTCTGCAGGTCATTTTATGTACAAGACTTTGTGAAACATCAACAAATATGATCAGAAAAATAAGTTTTTAACAGCTTGTAATCCAAACATAGATTATAAGAAAAACTGTTTTAGATTAACTGCTTATAAACTGATTTAACTGTTAAATTCCTATACTATTACTTCTATCTATAAATTCGGGATTGCCTAGTGGTTCTGGATGAGGATCAATTGGCCCAGCGTCCTCAGTATAACAATAAACTACATCCAGCAGCAAGACCTCTGACTGGAAGGTTTGGAGGAGCGTAGAACCACCTCTTAATTGCTGTTGTTTCCATCCTGATCCGGATAGTTAGGGTCCCAGCTATGGGCAAATAGTGAGCCCCCAAAACAGCATCAAAAACTAAAAGTATAGGTTTTTAAAAATTATCAACAACAGATTTTTGTAAAAGAAAACAAAAAAATCAGCAATGGATTTTTATAAATAGAAAAAATTACTCAAGCTGCCAAGAAAATTAGATTTCGGTATTAAATGACCCATAACAAGTTGATATAAACAAATAATCAGTTGGCCCCAAGTTTTTTGGTTTGTTTTGTTTTACGGCATATCAACCTCAATGGGTTATTTAATGCCGACAAGATTTTTATTGCTGGTAATATTTTTTTTTTAAATTATTGCTGGTAATAATAAAACAAATGTATTGTTTGTTAATAATTTTTCCTCAAAAAAATTATTGCTGGTACTAAATTTCTTTTACACTGTCATAGTCTTTTGGTCCCAATTTGGTCTGCCCAATAGCTGGGACCCTAAAAGGTGCTATCACCCCAGGTCAGGGTGGACCTAGGAACACTAGCAATTAAGAGATGGTTCCACGCTCCTCAAAACCACCTGATCACAGGCCTTTCTGTTGGACGTAGTTTATCGTCTTACCCAGGACGCAGATGTAGTTTATCGTTATACCCAGGACGGATAACAAGTTGTTCTGAATTTCGAATGAAGTGGTCTGTTTATTTAACACCAAAAAATATTTTCAACAAAACAATTCAGAACAAAAAGCAAAATATAAAACAGGTTAAAATATTTTAACCTGTCAGCCGACCCTCGCAGAAGCGTACAGAAGGGGGCAGATGGTGTGACGGCCTCGAGAATCTATATCGGGCGGGTATCCAATCAAAGAGTAAAATAAAAATTTAGTTTATGTTTAATTTGAATAAAGTATTTATTTAATGTTTCATCTGTTTTTATATAGTTAAAATGTCTTTTTTTTTTCTCTCACATTTCTCAGTACTTGGCTCTATAGAGTCTTCGCGGCATACAATCAAGGAGTTGACCCCGGCCATCATCAAACCTCATCAAACCTCTACACCTCACTGGACCCTTGTATATATAGAGGGAGTAGAAAAACAACAAACGCTGGTTGCTTGTTTACATCGAAAACACTAAAGATCGCTTTACATTTGAAGATTATAATTTTTGACGTTCAGCGTATCTAGATGCATAAACTAGCCAACTTCATTTCACTTTCTATCGTTTTGTTCTTATTTCTCTCTTTATCGCTATTGCATTTAAATACTCGGCATTGTATCAGCATCGACTTTGTGAGGAAAAGAGATATATTGTATGATGCTGGGTATAAAAAAGTCTGTAAAAATCTTTTCTATGAACGAAACGCGTTACTTCGGAGTATTTTATCATTTGATTACCTATCAGTCAGATATATATCATGTAGAAATATTGCTAAAAAACAATGAATGTATTTTCTTTAATTTATAAAGATATTTTGTTTCACGATATAGTTGTTCGGACTGTTTCCACAAGTCTAAGGAACTTGGTCATTCTAATTCAATAGATTATAAAAATAGTATGTTTCATTAATATTTGAATGCGGAAGGTGATATATTTACAAAATATATTTATTACATTGTTCTTCATAACAACATTAAAATTAGGATTTTATACTTTGCATATAAGACAACTCCTGGTTTGAGGAGGATTTTTAAAAGTTTAATTTCCAACTAATATACCGGTGGCGACCTTAGAAGCCATTTATCTTCTTTTTCATGGGACGAGTTTACTGATTTCATAAAGGGCACTTGAATGTCACGTGACAGCCCGTTGGTGAGAATACTCAGTTGTTGCTTCTTAGTTCATCAGAGAGGCGGACGCGAGATGCAGTATTGTTCCGGCAGACCACAGCGAATGGCGCAGTTCCCATGCATCCTAAATAGGAACCTAAAACCCACAACAGGCAGCACAGTGTTCCTTTTATTCGTCCCTTTTACTTACTGCCTGCCTTTTGTTGTATGCTTTTTAATTTATCTGTGTAGGGGCAGTTTGTCTCTTATACATATTTACGTATTGCATCTTATTTTGACGTATTTGTGTACTTCAGTGTTTCATATAAAATGTTTTCACGTATAACTCATTTTGGGAATAAATTTCTTTGTGTTCAGTTAGCATATCACGGATATATTAATCCCTATACTAAACACTTAATATATCTCGGCGTATGATCAATTATAACAAATTAAGTATAAGAGAAAAAGAAACTGGACATAGAATAGGCTGTGCCAGAGGTAGTTTCACCCAACACCGCAAATTGTTACGAAACCAAAACATCAACATGAAAACTCGAGTCAAGTTCTTAAACAGACTCGTCAAACTGAGATTTTCATATGAATGCCATACATTGTGCCAACCCGTGCAGAAATAATTAAACTGTCTGCTAAGATCAATAGTAAAAAATGGTCTTTGAGTGAGTGAAGCTGGAGGGTCTTGGCAAAGATCGCCGTTCTTTGAACATTGTGGACTGACGCTACAGAATCACAAACAAAGAACTGTACCAAATAAGAGAAACAGCATCACTTGAGGACTACCAACAGCAGCAACAACTAAAATGGATAACACATGCAACTCAAAGAGAAAATAGTTACATAATCCATATGCTAACATTCCACACTACTCCAAATAAAAGGTTAGGAAAGAAAGAGCGATAACAGCTACTGAACTTGAGAAAGCCGTTTTCCTGAAAAATTGTTTTAAGAAAATTTTTATAAATTTCGACCGGAAGCAGTACTGGCAGCTCGGTCAATGAATGCCAAATGCTTCCTTATAGGGAAATGGCTAATATTACCATTACCATTACCATTACTATAGTAAACCTTGGAGAGTGAAGAAAGCCAACATATTTCCCTTCTCTTTCTAAGAATACCGTTAACCGCATGTACAGTTTTCGCTATGCATCCCCTTCTTTAGATCCTCTTTGCCCTGATATAAATTAACTCTTAACCACATATTTACGTTTGTATATTTTTAAAACTAAACTCAAACGTATATTCGCTTTGACCAATCTTGGGTTGAACACTTTCTAATTAGCCGTTAAACAAAGATAAACCCTGTACGCGCCATGGTGTTAACCTCAGTCATAAACACTTTTCACAGCAATTATAACTTGTATTTATATAGCGATAAAACATTTATCTCGTATTCGTTATTTTAATAGTACTCTCTTCTCTTTTTCTCACCAACTACACCCAACGACCACAAATTGGTGACACTGATTACAAGTTTTGGGGCATTTTATTCCAGTTTCACTATTTAACCAGTTAATAGCAAATATTTGTAAAATATCCTCATCAGATCGATACTTTCATATGGACGTCATGCATAGCACCAAACTAGTTCAGAAAAACCTAAACTATCATCTGTATAGAACTACCTTCTCAGATCAATAATTAGAAATGGCTTCCAACGAAAGATCACTCTATGTTTGACATTAGTCAAAGGAACATTCCTACACACACAGACCAGATTCTGGACATCTATAAAACACAAGGTATTAGGCAAATTTGAAACTGTCTTGATGGCTTCTGTCTGAATTCCTACGATGAGGAATGTCGTCTGCGTAGCTTCTTCTTCTTCTATGTGCCGTATCCCTTCAGGACATTGGCGATCATGGATGTCCACAATTCCATATCCTTTGTAGTTGTTAGTAAATGTTGTCGTTTTGCTATCTCTCCTAAATCCTCTTCTGTCATCTATTTACACAAGTTCGTTCGGCAGGTTATGCATTGTTTTCTTCTGTTCCTCTTGCCTTCAATAGGTCATGTGAGTGTCAAATTTTACAAGCCCCCTTTCCTCATTATGTGCTGTAGAAATTTCAACTGTCCCTTTCTGTTGTTAAGTTTAAGTGCTCTTTTCGTTTCCATTTTCTCAAAAACTTCGTCGTTGCTGATATGTACGGTCTGTGGCATTCCCAGTATCCTTCTGTAGAATCACATTT
>OZ038486.1:118081567-118181567 GCA_964036315.1 Acanthosepion esculentum | reverse complement strand
TCGATCACCGAATTTATGGAGCGTCGAATCTGGCTAGTAATACAATTTAAGGAAGTAAAGCCTGACTCCCCGCAAAAAAATGAGATCTTTCGAATGTAAAGAGGTGGTAAATATTTCTGCGTACAATGACTGACATCTACTCAACGGCAAGGTGATAATAATGAGATAATAATTGCAACATTTAGTAGCAGTTGCAACCGTTGATGTACCAAAGCACTTTGAATTCAACTGTTTTTCAGCTGCGTTATTTTTACTGAACCGAACCATTTAACATATTGTTCGTTCGAGGACGATTCAAGTATATAATATATATATATATATATATATATATATATATATATATATATATATACAGAGAGAGAGAGAGAGAGAGAGAGAGAGAGAGAGAGAGAGAGAGAGAGAGAGAGATTAAAAATCCAAAACTACCTCATTCAGAAAATAGCTATTTCGATGCACAACATCTCTGAATTGATAAGGTCCACAGGTAAATCTGTGGATCGAAATAACTATTTTCCGAGTTAGGTAGTTAGTAGTTTTGGATTTTTAATCTATGTATTTTATATGCTCTGTTATAATAAAGATATTGAGTTCTTTTTGTGGATCAGTTTTAATATTTCATATTATTAGGATTCCTTGGATTATATAGCTTTGGATTATTACCTATATATATAGGATTATGGCTGCATTTACAATAAGAGCGTCCAAAAGAGTTGCAGGAGATTCTGAAGTCATCTGAAAGTTGTGGTTGAAGCCAATGGTGATTTTATTGAATAAATTTACTCTTTAGTATTTCAAGATATTTTTGTGTAATCTTGGCAGATCTTCCAGAAAAGGTTCGAATCCTAACGGAGGGCAAATTTTCATTCTGCGTAAACTTAATAATCTTATTAAAGAAAAAACAACTTTTTCTCCTGCTAAGGTGGGGCAAGTTCGAGTGCGTCTTACGGAAGGATTCGGCTTTACTCGATCGGTGAGACACTTTGTGGCCAAGTTAGTGTCAAGATAGTTTATCCTGCTAAGGAAGGCGCAGGTTTGAATCCTGACGTAGGGCGCATTTTTCCTTTAATAAGAGTTCCTGAATATCCAGGCCGATAGACAAAAATAAATGCATATACTGATTAGATCTGACGTGCTTTAATCTCTCAGGTACAGAGAACCTAACGATCAAGCAAAACCCGACAGACCTCTCCCGATTCACGAAATATATATCTCTGCTTAGTTTCATATCCTAAACGTAAACAAAGACAATTTTTAGGAATGGATTTTTCAGTTATTAGTCCGGCATATTCTAATTTACTGCTTAAACGTTATTTTAATGGATATCCATATTTGAGTAGATGCTCTGTTTTTATTTATCTATTAAGCAGTATATTTATTTCTATCTACCGGCCTGAATATTGGAGAAATCTTGTTAGAAAAATATGCGCCCTCTGGCATGTTTCCCTAAGGGAAACCGTCATTAGATCTGACGTGCGTTAACCTCTTCAGCCACGAAGAACGTCCTGGTCGTTAAACAAAGACAATTTTTAGGAATGTTTTTTTCAGTTATTAATCCGACATTATTAAGCAGTATATTTATTTATTTCAATCTACCGGCCTGGATAATCAATAAATCTTAGCAAAAATTCAGGCCGGTAGATGGAAGTAAATAGATATAGTTTAATAAATAAAGGGAGCGTCTGCTAAAAATATGAGTATCCACTAAAAATAACATTTAAGTGATAAAAATTTTCCTGCACACATGTCAGATTTGCCACATTTTCTCACAGATCAGCTACATTCTTTCAATTTTCTGAAGCTTCTGTATATTCGTGTGTTTGCACACCGTAAGAGTTTGGGTTGGAAATATTCGAAATTTGCCATAGAATAATGTCGCTGAAATATCTTGGAGTATTATTTTCTTCTTCAAATATACATTACAGTTTGTAGTGACTGCCATGTCAATAAGAAGGCACATTTCATTTTCGTGGTCTCTGATCACAATGTCTGGGCGATTAGCTTAGTTTGTTATGTCTGTGTGTAAAGTTCCATAAAATTATTACAGGACCTATCTCCGTAACCGGGTCTGGGTGGTATCCGTACCAATTTCTTGCAGTTTTGTTTGCGTAAAAGTTGCATATTTTCCAGCGCAGATATTGGCTATCATGTCGAGTTTTATATTCAGTTGGTGCTAACACAGCGAAACCTGATAAAAGATGGTCAATTGTTTCTGGATATTTATCACGGAATATGCATTTCGGGTTAACACAGGTTTGCAGTATATGTGCTTGGTAATATCTAGTTGGTACTGTGCAGATTATTATTATTATTATTATTATTATTATTATTATTATTATTATTCCCGTATTTTCTACTGCTGTAATAGCTTTTTATTCTTCTCCCTTTATAAATATCCAGAATGTCGTTTGTAAAAGAATCCTACCACCTGCATATACTTATATTGTCGCCATCTGCACGCATTCACTTATTAAGAAAAGAAAAGAAAATAAAGGAACTTCTTTAGAGTTAACATAAGAGTAGCCGAGTTTCTTAAACCTCCCAATTTATTCTAAAACTAACTGGGTCTGAGGAGACAGAATTTAAATCATTTCCAGACTTGATCTTTGATTTTGTTTTCCCGCTTAAATTTCAACTAATATGAACCTGCATGTATGCGTCGAAGACTTGAGTAACTATACAGTACGTAAGGGTGGATAGCTAATCACTGTTGCAGACACCATCACAGGCACATTTGTGGTTCTTCAAGGCCAACAATGTCAACCTTTTGTCCATACTGCAACGAAGCCGAGCAGAACTTAGTTACAGTTACTGCCGTTTAAAATCTCAGCTACGATGACTTGTGACTTTGTGGTGACGCAACCGCCGACGGCTTCTGAACAGTTTCATCTGCCCAATTCAATTCACAAAGCTTAGGTCAACTCGGGTGATGATTTGCAGACACTTCCAAACGATGCCGCACGCTAGGATCGTCCCCCACCTAACGTTGATATATCGATCATAAATGGATTTGAAACCGGGCCTTATGGTCACACACACACACACACACACACACACACACACACACACACACACACACACACACACACACACATATATATATATTTATATATATATATATGTATATATACAAGGTGTCCCCCAAAATTGACATAATTTAAAATGTGAATATCTGAGCAACTACATGTCACAGGCAAACGAAATAAAATAGGCTTCATGTTGAACAATAAAATGTTTATTTATCCGAATTCGAACAAGATATTCAAAGGGATGCAGATTTTATAACAGATTTCGCAAAGTTTCACAAATGTTCAATATGCGCATCACCTGTGACACGACACACGTCAAGTCGGTAGTCCAGCTTTTGCCAAACACGCTGTAGCATGTCTTGCATAACATTCTCCAGGGCCTCAGTGCGGACTTATCTCAATAAGAATCTACCAGGAAGATGGATCGGCCGTTCCAGTGATAATGATAATGTGCTATTGAAATAGCCAACACGTTCATCTGACTTGACACCTTGTGTTTTTTATGGGGTTATATGAAAGGTTGGGTCTATATCCCCCTCCTCTTCCTACAAGCCGAGAGGAACTTAAGCATGTCAGTGATTCTCCACTGACATGTAGATACTCAGATAGTAACATTTTAAATTATGTCAATTTGGGGGGTGGGTACCTTGTATAAACAGTCTGTCTGTTGATAACAATATATATACGCCCCCGAAAAAATAAATTTCAGTCGAGCACTTTAGAGAGCAAAGGGCTAATTTGCAAACAGTGACTGCTGCTGCTGATAATGCAAAGCTCTTCTATGAATCGAGCACTCTGAGTCAGTGGCGGGTTTATTCAAAATAAATACGTAAAAATTCACCTCCCTCTCTGTCGAGAGCCGATAGCTTAGGGGAAAATCTCCAACTGATGCCAAATCAGACGGGTTTCGATCCTGGCTTGAGACAATCGGATGTCTAGACACACTGACGAGCTGTGATACAGCGAAACAGTCTGTGGATGACAATATATATATATATATAATATGTGTGCGTGTGTGTATGTGTATGTGTATGTGTGTGTGTTTGTGTGTGTTTGAATATCAGTTGAAAACCTGAACAACATGCACTAATTTGATAGATATAAGCAGACTGACATAGATAGATAGATAGATAGATAGATAGATAGATAGAAGCAGACTGACATAGATAGAAGCAGACTGACATAGATAGATAGATAGATAGATAGATAGATAGATAGATAGATAGATAGAAGCAGACTGACATAGATAGAAGCAGACTGACATAGATAGATAGATAGATAGATAGATAGATAGATAGATAGATAGATAGATAGAAGCAGACTGACATAGATAGAATATATTGAGATAGATAGATAGATAGATAGATAGATAGATAGATAGACAGACAGACACACATATTCATACATGCAATATGAACGATACATAGCCATACAAACTAAAGCAATCAGTGACGCATGAGTATATACAGATGTGAAGCCGTGAATTTGTGTACATGCCCAAATGCATTTTTACATATACACGAGACGATACAAACAGAAATACAGAGATGGAAACGCACAAACACACACGAAAAACATATAGACAAATTTCAGGGTGTTCCCCGCCAAATGTATGCACGCTTTCTTAACATCAACTATGTTTTTTACTGGTAAAGCTAATTTAACGCATTTAAAATAAACAAATATCACAATAAATTTTAGAAAGAAAAATATAAAATGCTTGTTAAAATGTTTTTTCTCCACAGCAATTCTCTCACTGTTGTAAGCTGACATTGCTACAGAAATATGTATTTTGAACACATTTTAATATTAAAATATTACATTAAACAGATTGTTCATTGAAAATGGATTGTTGACTTAAAATGTGTCTTGCAAGTGACAAACAGGATGGGAGTTTCATGTTATTTTAACATACATTGGTATATATAAAAAGTGATGGACTTTTTTATTTATATATTTTATATTTCTACACATCGATTCAAATCCTGCCGAAAAGCGCGTATTTTTCTTTAATAAGATTTCTCGGAGAGCCGTCTTCGAATTCTAGTTGGGTTCGTTATAGTCACTTACTTTGAGAAAAGTATGAAGACACTTTTTCTCCTCCCAACACTGGGTTAAATAGTAAGAATTGTATCAGAAATCATTATTATCGTCCCAAAATTCTTATAATCCAAAAATATGTTTCGACTTTAAATAAACTTAAAAAGGTTGATAAGCTGTCAAAAAACGAAACGAAACGAAACAGAACAAATCAATCAATGAATCAGAATAATAAAAAAAGAAACCACAAACATTTGAAAGATATCAAGAAGAAATTGAATTTATAAAAATATTTTAAAGTTGTTAGTGTTGTGAATATAAACAGAAATGATTTGAATTGAATGATTTATTTTTTACGGCTTGTCAACCTTTTTGCTGGTTATTTAAAGCGAGAAAATATTTTTAGATTGTAAAAGTTTTGGCGGGGATAACAATAATTTTCTGATAGAGGTTCTACTAAATAACCCATAGCTGGAGAGGAGGCAGAAGAGTTGGATTCATAACTTTCTCAAGGGCATTTTCTCATTAAGTGAATATAACTAACCTGACTGGAATTGAAACTTATCTCTCCGATTTCCAATTACGAGCCGTTATCCAATATACCACCAGAACATCCAAACAACTTACAGCACCTGGTACTCCGGTTCGGTCATCCATCTAAGTGCTGACAAGGTTCGACGTTGCTTAACTTCGGTAATCATACGAGAACCGGAGAAAAAGATATGGAATAGTAAGAACATTGTTTAAAGACATGGAAACAATCAAACGTACCAACTTTAAAGTTTAAAGCAAACATCACAAAAAGAAACACGTAAGTTAAGCGAAGAAGTACATGGAAACTGATTTCTCAATAGTATGGGGTAATGGATAGCGGCTCGGATTGAGGAATCGGAGAGGCGAGTTCGAATTCCAGTCGAATCCATTACATTCACTTACAGGCTAATACCCTTGGGAAAGGTATGAATCCTCTTCTTCTCCCCAGCTATGAGTAAATAGCAGGACAGACCGGATTCTATAGTCTTGGATGACAACTGGTCTACCGCAGAAAGAAATGGCAACCTACTGCCGGAAAAAAATCTGCCTCGTCAGTCATGAAATCGAAAGATACATGATCGCCTAAGCGTGTATTACGCATGGCACATAACTGATTGATTGTAGGAAGTAAAATTATAGATTTCTTGAAAGATGATGGCGTTGTCAGAGAATCATTGTAAGTTCTTAGAGATGACGCTAATTCTCAAACTACAAGCTGTAAGCTAAAGAATATATTAATGCAAGATAGTACTCCTTATTATTATTATTATTCTGTGCTACATGACCCTTCAGGACGTTGACGATCAAAGCTCGCCACAATTTGCCTGTCCTTTGTAACTCTTAATAAATTTGGTGTTTTTGTTATAGGAATGATAACAAAAACACAAAATTTATTAAGAGTTACAAAGAACAGGAAATTGTGGCGAGCTTCGAATTAGTGTGGAACCTCAACATCTTGATTATGTCATTATTTTCTCATCAAGTTACATGTGCTATCCATTTTAGTTGTTATTACTCTTGAAAGTCCTCGAGTAATGGGTTCCTGTTATTTGGTACAGTTCTTTGTGTTTCTGTAACGCCACTTGTACCCCAACAGTTTATTTTCTTGTACTTCCCGCCTGTAGAAATTCCTTCCGTTTACTAGATTCCCTGATAAATACAAAAATTTAAATGCAACGTCTATCGCCATCTTCCGTCTTCTTGAATCCCGTTTATCTTTTGTCCATTCCTCAATCTTCCCTATACCCAGTCTTTTCTCTCACTTTCACTCTCTGAAATCCCATGCTTATTAGTGTCATTCCCACGTTGCTTCGAGTGAAATGATTTAAAAAAAGATTCTAAGAAGCATGGTCCTCGATAAGACCTACATGTTTCGTTCGTTCGCAGACATCTTAAAATCGATCTGCGAATGCTGTTGTATACACAGCTGGCAATTTAGACATTTCTGAACGAGTTCGTCGCTATGGCTGACATCTCTATGAAATTTTAGATCTGATGAAACTATTTAAGAACATGACTCGAGTTATTAGGTTAATGTTTTTGTTTTGTAGTATCTTATATTGTCGGTTTTGTGATGTCAACGAACACTCGTTGCCACTTTTGTAATGCCAACGAATACTCGTTTTCGTAGTAGAGAGTTTGTAATCGCATGTACAACTATAGTACGCCGTCGAACAATACTGGTGTCAGACGCCTTCGAATAACTCTCGCACTAATAGCACTTTCTCGATAATACTCGCTCGAATAGTAACCACCGAATGGTAATCCGTGTTGTGATCAGTATAGCGAATAGCGTAAAGAAAAGAGAATCGCGAACCGTATAGTAATAGCGGATAGAGTGGAAATAGTGATCCGAATAGTATTAGAGGATAGAATAGAAATAACGATCGTTAGTCGTTAGCTACTTCCTACATATATGCGTTTCCTTTATGGTCCTGTGGTCTACTTAATTCAATAATTGGATCGACTGTGTTTTCTCACTGGCGATCTATGTTCAAATTCAAGTGTCGGCAGCGACACTTTATTCCTATATAACAGTTGGACAAAACTTTCCCTAGCACAGCCTATTCTATGTTCAATTTTCTTCAAGTAATGGAATCGCCTTCAGCCTCTCCAGATAGTAATCCAAATTTTGAAGTTCATTATTAAAATAGACGCATATGAGAATGGAAAACAATATTCAATCAAAAGTCTTTGAGAAGCAATAAAAAACTATTGAAAAATAATTTTATTGAATTTTAGGTACTTTGGCTTTATAGTCTAACTTATGAAAACGTTAACAAAATCAATGGATGAAGACCTGATGAAGATTCTAGAATGTCAAGGAGTATATTAACATATAAAATAATAATATATTCGGATAGATGCGATACGTGAAGGATATTTCAAGGAATGTATAGTTTTACTTCCAACAATACGAAGCTAAAGATATCTTTCTGTAGCTTATGTCCTTTGGATTTATTTTTATAAATATGAATTGTAAAAAAATCATATTTTCCTAAATTTGTTTGTAGAATGAAACTTACTTCCTCCAAAAGTTATAAATATTTTCAATAAGGATGATATTGTAGTGGACCGGGGTGTGAATATAAGAATGAGATGAGATATCTCTCGGCTAAGATTTCTTGCTAGCCGGTCCAGCTACATAGGAATGTTGGACTTTAATGGAGTCCAAAAAAGATAAAAGAAACAAACAAGACCGATATACATGTATGCAAACAAATATATATTAATAACAAATTACAATGACATGAAGACATGAAAAGTTACATAGAGTTTGTATGGAGAAGTTATGTGTGCGTGTTGAGTGTCCGTACGTACGCGTATTGTCCTGAGCGTGTTCCCAGAATATGGGAAACGCTGTATCTGTGAGATGTCACATATTGGCCTAAGTGAAAAAGAGAAAGTTTTTTTCTCGCCTCAGTGCGAGGTTGCGGCCCAAGGCCTGGGTCGAAAAGAGAGAGCGAGAGAGAAGGGTCAGCCAGTATTTATAGTCAGGGGATAGAGACCCCTGTTGAAGGATTAAGGAAATGAGGAGGAGCTAACTGCGACAATATATATATATATATATATATATATATATATATATATATATATATATATATATATATATATATATATATATATATATTATAAGCCGCTGCGCAACCGATAAATCGTTAACTTTATCGATTACGACAGCCTCACCACACGAGGTGTTGGTGTTTTATTTTCCATAGCGTCTAGGATTTTACAGGGTAGAATTGTTGGCCACACGTCCTACGGGTTTTGAATTCAGAGTTGTCCTTGTTGTCAAACAAGGCTAGAGAACCCAGTTTGCTCTGTTATTAACCCCTAGCTGGAGTGGTTTGAAGCAGAAGAGATAGATACATACTTTTATCAAGGGTATTTGTGCGAATGCAAACGCAACGTCTTCGGTTGGAATTTGAACTCGACAATCCCACTTTCCGCATCGATAACGCGCACACCCAACCGATACATTGCTCACGTACGTAAATATATCTTGAAGATTTATTTATTTTTATCAGTTTTATTGTGAAAAACATTGACTAGCATAATACAATTTTCGATTGTATGTATATATACGCATAGGATAGAGTGTTTTTCCTGGTGAATTATTGCGTGTTATTTTAATAATAATAATAATAATAATAATAATAATAATAATAACAGAATATTAAAAAAAAACAATCCCTTGCTTCGCCTTGTGAACATGATTTTTTATGCGACCACAAAACATTTCCCTTTTTGTGGCTATAATTTAATTTTATCATCACCACCAATGTTTTTTCATACTTTCTCTAAATGTTACACAGAATAACCACGAAATTAACCCTGACAGTGTAACCAGTTCATTTTTGTCTGTAAGCAATGTGTAAATAACACCTTGCACTCATCGCAATGACGTGTTTTGTTCGGTTATTCAATGTCATTGTTGAATGAAGACTATACATATTTATTATTATAGGTTATCCCACTTGGCGTTGCCAAAGCGCTCGCTAGGGAGCGCTCTTAAATCCTATAAAAAGGCAATCAAATTCTCCCTCTAGCTCTTTTTACAACACTTGCTTCCACATGTAGTCGACGTCGATAAAGAACGCTGCCGACCAGGTGTGTTCACTTTCTTGGTCCTCTGTTAACTTTTGAACACTCTCACACACGCACAAACACACACGTTTCTATTGCACAATTATATCCCCTCAAGCAATGTGTTAATGCCTCTAAAACGTAAAGGGTACTGCGAGTGGAAGAGAATTAGAAGACTTTAGTAAAGAGAAGGGACAATAAAAGAACAGGATTCAGGAAGACAGAAAATGGGGATTAACATTGCATTTAAATATTTTAAACTGGAATAGAGTTACAGAGGTGAGAAATGTGCGTGTGTTAGCGGGTAAATCTGATGCTAATTTTTAAAAGATTTTATATTCTTTTATCTGATCCTCTCATTAAATAAATATCTATTGATATATTATTCTCATGTAAACATATTTTAACTTGATTTTAAATAAACATTTTTTGCTTGTACTGTAACTACTTATATCATTATTTGTAATCATATAAGTAGGTACCTCCAAAGAAAGGTGATACCTAAAGTTTAAAATGCATTTTTAAAAATGAAAAAAAATTAAAGCTTTTATTTTAGTTTTAATTTCAAACTAAAAGATTAAATTTAATATTTCCAATAAGCAAAATATTTTGCTGCATTTCAAATTGTGTTTAAATTGATTTTAATTTTTTTATTATTAAAACGCTAAAATCATTCATACAGACAAATCTATCAACACAACGTAATTCTCTTTATTAAAAAATCATTCAAAAATAAAATATACTTTTCTGAAACTTTATTTGAGGAACATTAGCTGATTTAAAGTTTAATTAATTGGATTTGAAACAAATATTACTAACTTTTAGTTTAAAATATCGTAGAAAAGTATTTTTAACGCAGAGGTGGATGTTTTTATGAGGTGTTGACAACACTCTCGATAGACTTAGGTTTGAGGGATTTTTTCTAAGGGGAACATATCTGTAACAATTTCTTGACGAATATAATGTGAACGCCTTATAATATCATTTTTTCACTACCCAGTAAATGTGCGTAATTACAAAAATACGCACATAAAATAAATCAAAAATTCTTTCTGAAATATTGGGGGTTGCTGAATTGTAGTGAGCTTTTCCATTTATAATTAGTAAATACAGTCTTAAATTAATATCAATATCACTTTACCGTTACAAATTAATATAGAATTTTAAAAGATTTAAATCTTTATAAATTATTCTAATTAAAAATTAAATAAATGAAAACAATTCTTGTAAAAATTCATTATTCGTCAACTTTTTTTCTTAAGACAACAATGTTCATAATATATATTTATACATAAGAATAATTAAAAGCTTTTCTAATTAAATAATGCCTTAAATGTCTTTTGCCAAAGAAAAGTTTGATGATTTAAATTCTCCAAGGACTTGTCCCGATAACTAATGTAAACATTAAGCTCCACAAATATGACTTTCTCAAAATTTCTAAATATTAAATAAGTGGTGGTGGTGATGTGGTGTGTGTGTGGGGGGTAACAGACGTAAGAAAAAAGAAAGATTAAAAAAAATAATTTAATTCATTTGTGAATAAGTCTTAAACGTTTCATTAAAATCACACAATTATTTAATTTTTGCAAGAATTTCAAAATCAGTGTATTTTTCACCGTAAAAAGTTGCTAAAATTCCCCAGACTAATTTATGGCACAACGTTGACACGGGAGAAATAAGATATTCAATCAAAATTTCGAAGTTTCTAAAAATGATTAAAAAATATAATTTAGTAAGGAAAAAATCCTTTGGTCTTTCCTCTTAATAATAGCATAAAGATTTTAATGATAAAACTTTCCTTTTATTAAGTATGGGTAATTTTTTCATCATGTATGCTATTTTTTAGCGAATCTTTGGAGGTACATACAAATGTATAAAAGTTATGGACGTTTTAGAAGCTAATATTTCGAAAAAGTTAAATATGAAGTTTTTTTAAAATTTATTTTTTAAATTAATAGCGGTAATAAATTTAAACAAATCATACAGCTCATATCAATCACATTATTATTTATTGTGGCTAAGAAGACAAATTTAATCTTCCGTTTTATTTTCCGTTCCCGAAAACAAAATGAGTCACCTATACAACCATCGATGGAAATAAAATCATTACAGTCTACGCATCGTTATTTAAATGTCTATTTATTCTAGTAGCATAGAATTCGGGAACTGATTTCTTCAAAGGCGTTTTGAGCTCCTGATTGATTGATGAAAACCATCTTTTGTGGGAAATTGTCGAGAGATTTGGTAACTAAAGAGGATAAAGTAGAGTAGAGTTTCATCCAATTTCTGTAATTAAATTTATGAATGTAAGCGCAGTATTAAATTGGCGGCAAGATCTCATCAATTTACAGCTGAAATGGCTAGAAGTAACTGTAAATTTTATGCTAACAGTTTCCTCTATCGCACTCATCGCTTGTGGAACTCCCTTCCAGCTTCTTGCTTCCCAGTCAACTTTGATCTTCAAAAATTTAAATATCAGTCGTTATCGTCTAATTTTTTAATTCTTATTCTTTTATTGTTCTCTCTCTTTAATAGTAGTTTTTGTCATATTCTCTAACACCCAGTGACCTATTGCGTCCTAGTGGCTTTATTGCTTTGCTTGGGGTGAAATGATTTTTTTTTAAAGTGCCATTTGTGATACATCCGGACAGGTATTTTCAGCTTCTCCTTGGTTTATGAAGATCATCTATTGCAGAAAATTGTCAAGATGCTTAAAGAAGTAGATTAAAAGGAGTAAGCCGTGTGAGTTTTGTAGCTAAATACATCCAATTTCTGCAGTGTCATTTGCGAGACATTCGGCAGGTGTTTTGAACTTCTCTTTGGTTGTTGAAGGTCGTCTCTCGCAGAAAATTGTCAAGATGCTCGAAAACGTCGTCGTAAATTGAAAGGAGTCAACCGTGTGAGTTTTGTAGCCAACTTCATCCAATTTCTGTTGTGTCATTTGCGAGACATTCGGCAGGTGTTTTGAACTTCTCTTTGGTTGTTGAAGGTCGTCTCTCGCAGAAAATTGTCAAGATGCTCGAAAACGTCGTCGTAAATTGAAAGGAGTCAACCGTGTGAGTTTTGTAGCCAACTTCATCCAATTTCTGTTGTGTCATTTGCGAGACACGCGGGTAGGCGTTGAGAGTTGTTGCGCAAAAGAAGCGCAGATCAGACGTCATCATGGCAAATATTTTTATTTTCATTCTGACTTGCAGCACCCAGGTCTCGTGCTTTTTTAAAAAAAATTTCCAATTTAATGTAAATGTCGAACAACTGTTGTATGGTCAGCGTTTACTTCTGTAATCTTTTGAGTGGTTTTGCGTGAGTTAACCTTATTGGGTTGACGAAATATATATTGGCCGGCTTGGTATTATCTAGAGACGGTACAGATAATTTATAATAGTTAATAATAGCAAGGAAGAAGTCAGGAAAACATAAATTAAGTTTTTGTTTTTTTAGAAAGAGAATAGGTTAACGAAGTGTAAAAATGCGTTGAATACCTTCTCTCCAACCCTGAAAATGAAAGGCAGTGGGTGTTAAAAAAAACTGTGTATAGTCCTGCACCCCACGTTGAGAAAAAATCCATGTGTTAGGAAAGAGTCTTCTTTTCATAGTGTGCATCCGGAGGCAATCAAAAAGATGATTGGCTCTTGAGGGTCACATGACCGGCCAAACGTGGTGCATACTAACTGGAGAAAATGAGGAATGGTCAACTCAGTGTGCAAAAGGTGAATTTTTAACTAATCACTGTTAGCTTGTACCAGTTAAAAATCTATTGATTTTGTATCCCACCCCCAATACTGATACAAGTCTTTGCAATACGTCATAGTCAGTCATCACAAAGATGTCAGTTTGTCTATGCAAATATACACCAAGCATCTCCTTTTCCTCAAAGTGAAGCAGCTAGAGATTAAAGGACCGTAGGAACTACATGTCAGCTTCAATAGTCAATAGATTTTACTTCTTTTTCTCCTGTAAATTTTAAATAATAATGTTTATTATAATAGGCAAACTTTTTCAGTTTCTGAAACATGTCCATTAGTGCGGACATCTTAAATGATAAGACTGTTTTCTATGAAAGTTGCCTTCACAAAAATCAATTTAAAAACATTTTACATACAAAACCATTTCGTAAAAATATAAAATTGCAGTTTCAATTTTATGACAATTGCAGGAACCTCTAGACAAGATAATAAAGGAAAGTGGGAAGGACGGTATGCCCACTAATTGTAAGAAGATGGAATGTATGGTCATTAGCAAAAGGGACAGCTCAAGATACAAGCTACAAATTGGTGATGTTAAAATCAAGCAAGTACACAAATTTAACTATCTGGGAAGGGTTTTAAAAGGCAACAGAAAGTGTAACACAGGAATTTGAAGGTACATTGGAATAGAGAACTTTAACTCCTAAAAACTAAATAAAGTATTAAGAAACGGGAATATTTTGTTAGAGACAAAGAAAAGAATGCTGAACTGCTATGTACTATCAATGTCAGTGAATGCTGGACAATCTCCTCATATGGACAACAGAGATATAGTTCTACAGAAGGATGCTGAGAAACATCTCTGTTGTCTATATGAGGAGACTGTCCAGTATTCACTGATATATATATTCTCAGCATCCTTCTACAGAAGGATGCTGAGAATATCGTGGACAGAACATGTGAAGAAGTTTTAAGGAAAATGGGAACAAAAAGTGCACTTGAATTTAGAATCAGAAACAGATGAAATTTCTGGGGCACCTAATGAAGAAAGAGGGCTTGAAGAATTTGATACTTAACAGGACATATTGAAGGAAAAACGGGTAAAGGTAAACAACAAATAACCTATCAAGCGGGCTTGTGTAAATGTATGGTTGGATGGACTGCCAGGGATAGTAAGGGGTCAAAATATTGTTTAGAATTATGAGGAATAGAAAGTTGTGGAGAGTCATGATCACGCATGCCCTGAAGAGATATGGTATATAACAGACGATTGAAAGTTTATTTACTATATGTAACTGTTGTGGTGTACTACCTACAATGAGTCGATGGTGGACTCCTCCACTAAGTATAAGACTGATTGTAGAGGGGAACTGAGGGAGAACAGTGCACCGTCACACACTCTCAAGTCGAGTACTACTCTTCTGTTATAATACTACTAATCTGCGACACTTCCTTTATTTCTCTGTGACCATTCATTTAGTCACAACAGTAACTATGGTTAGTCGCCAATGCCAATATCAATATTTAAGCCCACATAACAGATATAATTCTCGATGATGATTTCCAATGCAGGTAGCGTATCCTAATGGATGATCTTTTTTTTCCACAGGTGCTTGGTATTCATGGTAGGCGAACTCTTCAAACTTTAAAGATGTTATTCCTCATCTCATATCACCTGTTATTTTTGGCCTTAAACCAGATTAAATTTTATATTTCTTCTTATTACTTAAACGTCATTTTTAGTGGATACTCTTAGATATTTACCCTGTCTCTCCACTGAGACTGGATGTGACACAAGGTCGGGTTTACGTATACCCGGACCAGAAATTACCCGTTGGCTGCACTGGCATCGGTATTACTACCGACTCCCCTCCTCTAGTTCAATGAGGGCAGATACAGCCCGGAACGGGCACCTCTCAGTATTTTGTTTTTCTCTGCCGCGTCTCTGCCCGCGGACAAAGACACAACTCAGTTTCACTTTGTCCATGGCAGAGACGCAACTGAGAGATGATAAACCCTACACGGCATGTGCCAGGTAAGTATAGTGAATATTAGTTTTTGAGTAGATGGTCCGTTTATTTATTAAACAATGTATTTATTTTCATCTACAAGCCTGAGAAAAACATGTGCTCACCGGCAGGATGCGAACCCGCGTTCCCCTAGGGGAAACTGTCATTAGATCTGACGTCCTTTGACCTCTCGACTATAAAGTGCGTCAATGACCAAGCAATGTTGAATAGTTCCTTTAAACCCGGATTTTTCTCTGACTCTGGAAACAGACATATCTACTCAGTTTTGTATCCTAACGTAAACAAAGCAATTTTTGAAGAAAGGTGTAGATTTTTTATTTATCAGTCTGACAGATTTTTATTACTTAAACGTTATTTTTAGTGGATACTCATATTCGAGTAAATAAATATACTGTTTAATAAACAAATGGAACGCCTACTCAAATACGAGTAACCATAAAAATAAAGTTAAAGTAATAAAAATCTATAGGATTAATAAATAAAAAATCTATCCCTTTCTTCACAAATTTCTTCTGTGTAATCTGTCCCTTTAGGACAGAGGCACTCATGGCTCTCTACAACTTTCCATCCTTTGTAGTTCTTAGGAATGTTTGTCTTTTTACTATCTCTCCCAGTCCCTGTTCTGCCATATTTTTACACAAGCTTAGGTAGATTACTTGCGTGAGTGTCAAATTCTCCAAGCCCTCTTTCCTTATTATGTATCCTAGAAATTTCAGCTATCTCTTTCTGATTCTAAGTATAACTATTCTTTTAGTTTCCATTTTGTTTAAAACTTCCTTGTTAACCACATGCTCCATCAGTGGTTTTACCAGCATCCTTCTGTAGAACCCCATCTCTGTTGCATCAAGTCTGTTTATCTGTGAGGAAAATCCCAGAATCCACTGCCATATAGGACGATTGATGTTGCATAGCAGTTCAGCACTCATTTCTTTGTTTCTAACATCATTTCCCCATTTTTAATACTTTGCTTAACTTTTGAAAGGCAAGCAGTTTTGTACTATATTTCAAGAAAACCGTCAATTTATTTTTTTAATAAATTTATTATACCTTTTTCTATAAAAGAAAATATTTAACCACACCCTGACATAAAATATTTCTCCAGATGTGCATAATGAAGTTAATTCTTACATTTATGGATCAAAGCCTTCCTGCACAGACATTCAGTGCCCCTGTGGATGACACGCAAATATATTTCAATATTTATTTCTCTTTAAATCTGTCTTGAAAGTAAATGCTCCAGCCTTGACTGACTGCTCATATAACAAGACATGTTTCTCGGTAGGTGTTATATGGGAGTGGGCATGTCCAGTTGTCCTTTGGGCTTCTAACTCTCCAGCTGCAACATCACAAATGTTTGAGACAACCTGCACTGTTGACATCCGCTTCGTAGACTGTTATGCTTTCCAGTTGGTTACCACAGGTGTTCATTAATCAAACAGCTTTTGAGGGTCATTAAATGATTTGCTACACTTCACTGGTTGCATTTTTCAGACAGATGTTATGAAAGATTCTCAGCCCCGTATTATCAAAAAAAGTCACGAGCCTCTGCTTGAAACGAATTCTGGTGTACTGAAATCCAGTTTTATAACAGAAGCAGATGAGAATTTTAACACTTTCACCGCTGCATTGTTAGAGCATTGTTGCCTGGCTGTACTGGCACATTTTTGGAAAATAGAAAATTGCTATTAAAGGAAATAAATGACAATAAAGAAGCTGGTAATGATTTCTCATGAGTGTCGCCATTTTGGTTTCGATTGGATACGTTGTAACACAAATTTAGTTAATGCACATACATGGTTCTAGATCTTTAAAAGCTATTACTAATTTGCATGCGTGGTCAAAAACCTGAATAAAAGGTGAGCCGCACAGACGAGCAGGGGATCATCTACAGGACTTTGAATTGTTCAGGACCGGACTCGTTGAGATTATCTACTACAAATTATTTTGGCAGATTGAATTTCTTCCATCTGTCATGGACAAAATATTTGATTCTCAAATAATTCCAGAGTTCTTTGTGGTACCGCTACAGATGAACCAGTTATACAATGGATTCAAAGCGTCAAGATATTTATGCGACCTTCACAAGATAACGAAGGTCGAGCGTATACTGCCATTGCATTTGCAAGACGGCGTACTCATCATATACCAGCAACTAGACAGGGAGAAGGCAAGTTTGCAGCACATCAAATGAGATCTCATAGCTGCCTATGCTCCGGACTCGTTTGTCGCATACTTTCACTGCTGCATTCTTATAACATTGTTGACTGGCTGTGCTGGCCCATTTTGGAAAAAAAATAAGGGATTGTCATTTAGACTGTGAAGACGTTAACAGTGATTTCTCATCGGTGTTACAATTTTGGTTTTGATTGGATACTCTGGTGTACAGATTAAGCGAAACAATACCATATAATCATTTTTTTTCCAAAATAGAACATGCCAGTCTAACAGAATAAAGGGAGAGAACCGACAAGATTGGAATCTATTCTACCCCGACTCAGTCAACGTCTATGTGGAAAGGATGGAAAATTCAAAGTGTTATGACTGAAAATCTTCGAATGGCTTTGTATTGACCCCTAATATTGATACGGAAAGGGCTTCACTGGTAAAGAAATAATAACAAGATGGGGACAATAGTCCAAGTGTAAATAATGATAACTCCTCATGCCAGAAATTCAGACAGAAAAAATCACATTGTGTCAAAATTTACAATTTACTTAAGCATTTACTTTTTGACAAGTATATACAGATTCTTATACTATATAGAATACATTGGAATTTCAAATACATGGGGTGGTTAGAATAAAAAGTGGTAGCAGGAATATTTTTAAATAATTTTGTAAAAAATTTCAGCTTTGTCATAGAATTTACACTTTTACTACTGCATTGTTATAGCATTGTTGCCTGGTTGTGCTGGCCCATTCTGGGAAAAATAAGAAATTGCCATTTACTAGCAATCAACGGCTAACAGTGATTTCTCGTGGATGTCATCATTTTGGTTTCGATTGGATACTCAGTAAAACAAACTAAGATAAACAACACAATATAATAAACTGATCTTCAAATGACTTCGTATCGACCCTTGATATTGAGAAGGAAAAAGCTGTGGTTAAATAGGAGTAAAAAAACTTAACTTATCCGTGGCTAAGAGGCCACGGTGTCTTGCCTGCCCGGTCAGAGCCGCCAATTGTAATTTAGTTAAAACACATGCATGGTTCTAGCTCTTTTAAAACCAATGCTAATTTGCACGGGTGGCCAAAAACCTGAATAAAAGATCAGCCACACGGATGAGCAGACAATATTACATATACAGGTAAATTGTCGCCATTTTATACTTTTTAATTTTGTGCATGCGCGTTGTTTTTTTTATTTTGCCGACTGACCAGCATAGTAGGGTCAGTTGGGCACCCTCTGAGAAAAAGAGCACCATGATGCATTTCACTCCGTCAGAAATTTGGAAACGGCATGCTGTACTGCTTGACATTCACGCCAGAAGCTCCAATACGAACATTTCAGAGTGTTTGGGTGTCAATCTGAGGACAGTGCAGAGGAATCGGAAAGAGTTGAATGAGTTTAATAGTGATTACAAAGGTATGGCAGCTTGGAAAAATCACTCTGATCATTCTGATAAGAAAAAAAACTCAAGAATTTGTTGGTGAAGGCCTCAGACTCAATACGGAGGCCTACATTAAGTGCTTTGAGGAGGTAGTGTTGTCCTGAGTCAAGAGGGTGGCTGCTGAAGACCCTATGTCTGGCAACAGGTCTCTGCACCATGCACAAAAGCAGGAGAACTCAGTCATGACTGTCAGACAACTTTTACGACCACATTACCCCTTATATCTGTCCACCTAACTCTCCAGACTGCAACTCCCTTGATTATTATGTGCGGTGCACAGTTGAGCGAGAGAGCACCAAAACTCCTTTTAACATCAAAGATGAACTGAAGGTAAGGATTATGACAGCAACTTAAACAAGGAAACCGTACAGAAGAGTTGCCGGAGATTCTGAAGTCGTCTGGAGGCCGTGGTTGAAGCTAATGGCGCTTTTATTGAATAAATTTACTCTTCTATTTGAAGATATTTTTGTGTAATTTTGGTAAATATGTCTGTTAAAATGAAATGTCAGTGTTATTTAAATTTTTGCTTAATTTAGATAACAGTTTATCCAACGTACCCTGTACGTATATCGCTGTGTGAGTATAAATTTTATCCAAATAAAATTACATATATATATATATATATATATATATATATATATATATATATATATATATATATATATATATATATGAAGAAATATAGTCTTAAAGTGTGCTATATTTATGGGATAAAGTGCTCTATCTCTGATATATATATATATACAAACAGGATGAATGCCGAATGAATAACATTATAAAAAAATACATAGCACCAGTTGATAATAGCAAAAAAATTAGATTAATTATTTATTATAAAAAATTTAAAACTTGTAACCTTATAGTTAAAAATAATAATTCACCTCCTACAACAAAATTAAATAGAGCAAATATTATTTACGAATTCAAATGTCCATTAAGGAATTGTATTCCTCAAGAATCAACTTTCGTAAATAATTATATAGGCCACACTACAAATCGTTTAACACGCAGATTAACCCTACACCTTTCTGACAATAGCTCAATTAGATCTCATTTAAATATTCATGGAGACCTACCGGACACTATTCGGAATATACTTGTCGACAACACTAATATAATAGCATCATCCACTTGCAAAAAAAGGCTAAAAATAATGGAAGCCTTACTTATAAAATTAAACAAACCAACCCTTAATAATATTAACTTTGAACATGGACATAATATCTTGACCGTGTTTTGAAACAAAAAAAATGAATCACTTTATAAAACACACACAAACTATTTCTAATTCTAACAGTTGAAATACAATCCTTGATAATGGCTAAAAGTATAGGCGAAAGCGCTCGGAAAAGAACATTCGGACAATTTTTATATAATTTATCCTCTGAAAAGAAAAACTTTATTAGATCGCACGAGAAATTATATAAAAAACTAAATAAAAGCACCTTGTCAGTCGTTTTTAATGAAATGTGCTTGAAAGAAGGATTGCTGCCTAAATACACAAATATATATATATGTATATATATGTATATATATATAGTATACGCACACAAACATACACACATATACATGCACATATACATATATATATATATATATATATATATATATATATATATATATATATATATATATATATATATATATATGTGCATGTGTGTGTATATGTGTGTGTGTAAATTTTATCCATACATACGCTTGAACGAGCGCGATGTGTGTGTGTATGTGTGCGTATGTATATATGTGTGTGTGTGTATGTATATATGTGTGTATGTATATATGTCTGTGTATGTATATATGTCTGTGTATGCATGTATATATGTATGTGTTTGTATATATGTGTGCATTTATATGTATTTATATATTCGTGTGTGTGCATAAATTTGATCCGAATAAAAGTATCGCTGCAAAGAAATTTCCCTGCAGTAATTTGTAAAAAAAGCAGCTGTTTTGTGTTGACATTCCAGTTTTTGCTAACAATGGCATACATTGTTGTTTCAGGTGTAGAAAAATGTCACGTTTCATGGATGAGATTTCTTCTCTTCTTCCAGAATACTTGCTGCAGACACTTGGACATTGCCAACAAACAGAAGCAATTAGCACTCTGAAAAAAATAGACAATTGGCGCCAGACTATCTCTTCTAAAATTCTCTGACAATTTCTCTGTATTCAAGACTGCAATTTTAGTACAATTTTTCCTGGTAAAAAAAAAAAAAAATTAATTCATAACTTGAATCAAAATGTATAGAATAAATTAACACTATTACTTGGATATTTGAACCCTTACATAATGCCGTTAATGTTTTTGTTAGAATTACCACTAAAAGTTGCTATATAATATTACTTATGCTTTATTTTGATAAATGAATTTAATAAGCTATAAAGAATGAAGCCAATGGGTGTCCTTGGCACTGGCTTTGTTTTTTATCTATAGTGCCATGTGACGCACTTAAATGGGTGTTGCTATGGTAAAAATACTCTGTTGGAATCTCAGACATAATTCAAATCAAAAACAATACAGTGCAATAAAGTGAGCACATCCTCTGGTCAATTGAGCGAGAGAGAAACTGAGTTTCACACATCATTGTCACTATTTTTATTGCCTTAGAAATACAAAAAATAAACTTGACACACGTGAATACGGTAAAAGACAAACATAGAGGAGGCACATGAAAGTATTTCAATTTCGCAAATTCTTTGTGAAATAAATTAATTACAGGATTCGTGGATAAATATTTCATTTTTTGAACATCACAATATTAAAAGTTTAAACTCTGCGGTGGTCAGGAGGGTGGTTTGAAACACTATTGACGCTATAAGCTGAACCACCCGTATAAATTGATAACCAGGAATAGATTTGGTTCGCCTATCGCTAAGCCTCACTCCTCCCCAGTCTTTTGAACAAGAGTAGAGGTTTATCCTTTGTTACCTGTTTAGGATTGGGTTTCCGGTTCTTTCAAAAGTCTTTTTCATTCTCTTTCACTCCCAATCCCTCCTTGCATCTTAGTAGCTTTATCGCCTTGCTTGGGGTGAATTGATTAAAAAAACATAACTTAAACTAAAAGAAATTAATGTGTTTAATTAATTGATTTATTTGGACCAATTTGCCCAAAATAAAAAAGAAAGAAGATAAAAACAAAATAAGCGTATCCCATGCCCAATGCTGCAAGATAGAAACTAAGTCCTGTATATTTTTATTGCCTTAAAAACTTCAGAATGAATTCTCATGCATTGGAGGCAAGATACAACATAAGATGCACATGAAAGCATTTAAATTCTGCAACGTCTGTATTAAATTTATTACATTACTTCTAGATAAATAAACATTTTGTTTTTTGAACTTCTCGAACTTATAAGTTCGAATGAGTTTTATTTTTCAAACGTTTTAAAATAATAAGACAAATTAATAGACTTAATTAATTAATGAATTGATTTCTTTTAATCAATTTCTTTGTTGTATTTTGTCACATTATTTCAACTGATATACACTTCCGCCTTCTTCAGGAATCTGTTACATTCATTAACCTTCTGTGAATGTTAAACAAAACTCCTTATTTAATTTATCCGGATATTCTTTTCTCATTTGATAACTGTCATGTCCCATATTTTTTTCAGAGAAATAAATCAGATTCAAAGGGAATTGAAACAACCAATAAGCAGGTGTACAGGTTTGAAAGAAAATGGCAAACTGACTCTTCTGTTAAGAAGCATTTTAGAAATTTAGATTGTTTGTGGTGTTATTCCAGTGGTTGGTGTTGATCGTTGCTGCCTTGTTTTGACGGTGAAGACGTTTACTACTAATTCTCTTTTGAGTAAAGGGAAGGTGATGTTGCAGCCAAGGTCAAATGAGGCTTTGCTGTTGTATCAAAATGAGGACATAGACAACAATGTGTAACATTTTGGATACAATTTAATAACAACAATGGTAACAATTAGATGAAAAAGCAAAGGTGTTCTTAGAAGGGTTAAAAAGAGTATGCAAAATATATGCCATCTCTTTTTGGTAGATGACTCCTGCTGATAATGAGAAGAGTATTATAAACTGAAAATGGGCATAGCCCCAAATTAGGCGCAAAATAGGATTTTGGGTAACAACTTCAGACGCCAAATAGAACACGGAGCGAATGGACATGTTTTAGAATACTCCAGGTAGATGCCAAGAAGAATACGGAGCAAAGAGCCACACTCAAGAAACAGGCATGCTGGCCACAAGCTAACCCGAATAATGTAAGGATAAGCAGTTAATACAAGTAGAATATGAACTCCATTCAGATAAGTGTAATGTATTGTATTTCTTATATAAAATATGCTTTACAATGTTAATTGTCTAACTTTATTCATCAAGCCATGACTCAGTTTAGGCGGGGGTTCGTTAAATATCTGTTGCGGAAACAAAGAATGAATAAACTGGAAGGCAGAACTTGTCGCTGTTGTTGTTTCTGCTGAAAGGGTTAATTTCTTCTTCGCCTCAGCAAACGTAAATTCGAGGAAAAAAGGAATACGTCGTATTTTGGGTAAATAAATGTATAATTTATTTACATATATACAAAGCCAGCATACTACTCATCGCTGTTGTAAAAGGCGACAGAGTGGCAAAGAAAGAAAACATGTTGGCCATGGCTGTCGGCTGATGTTTTGTAAAGACGGTGGCGCCGAAGGATGACAGTTGAAAATTATTGGGTTCAGTTCAGTCTCATTCTGCCTGCGGCGTTCTTGACCAATCTCTGCGTGTTGACATCTCAGCCGGGTCTGTCTCTCTCTCTCTCTCTCTCTCTCTCTCTCTCTCTCTCTCTCTCTCTCTCTTTCTCTCTCTCTCTCTCTCTCTCTCTCTCTCTCTCTCTCTCTCTCTCTCTCTCTCTCTCTCTCTCAAATCAAGGAATTTATATCCGTCGTATCGACTGCAAATCACAGTCTGTGGTCTTTTAGCGTGAGTTATTTCTACTGGTCTATATATAAAGTTCATTTTATCATTTAATACCGAAAACATGCGTCGAGCCACGATGCTCAGAGATGCGTTTTCGCATGTACAGATGTGTGAGTGTGTGCATAATGCGTAGGCATGTGAGATATAAATATATTGTATGTGTGTGAGTATATGTGTATGTAGTTAAGGATAAATATACTCACTGTGAATACTTCTATGTGTGCTCATTGTGAGCACTTCTGTATGTGCTCGCCGTGATTATTTTTGTGTGTGCCCCCCGTGAGTACTTTTTTGTGTGCCCACTGTGAGTACTTCTGTGTGTTCCCACCATGAATACTTCTCTGTGTGTCCAACGTGACTACTTCTGTATATACCCAACGTGAGTACTTTTGTGTGTGCCCACCATGAGTATATCTGGGTGTGCTTCCTGTGAGTCCCTGAAATGGCTTTAAATGCATTCTTATATAGGCTGAAAATAGTCTCCAAATGAAAACAAAAATATTTTTTAGTCATGCTCCCATTGGTTAGGAAGGTTCATGTGGTGTGCTTTTTGCTACGTCTGCATGGTGATGACAGCAAGTCTGCTTTTTTTAGACTTGATAAAAGTGAGAATTTGAAAACATTTTTATTTATCTATGTGTATTTTCAAAGTCCCAACAGTGGTCTTACCAGGATTTAGGCAATAATTCTCAATGAGTGGAAAGTGGGAGTAGACTTGTCCATTTGTCTTTTTGGTTTTCTACTCTCCAGCTCTTGAAATGCAATATCATTGTTGCCATCTGGGTTGGAGCTATCTAATCCTCATCTTCCAGCCTTGACAGAGTTAAAAAGTGTCTCTGTAGCCTTGTAGGCAATAATTTATTTTCCACCTTGCAACTCCTTTCGCACAGACAGAACATAGCAAGCCTCTCACTAATCATGATTTCCTTGGCAAATGTTCTGACAAGTTATATTCCTTTGTTAAGACCTTCACAGCTAAGACCTGCCATACCATATACAGTAGGACAAACCATCCCCATTGCTGATGTATTCCACTAGAATGAAGGAACAGACATGCAACCAACTCCCAAGAGGATGATTCTTCGATCACTACAATCTTAGCCTGTTCATTATCTTCCCCACTTATCCCCATAAACTGTGTCTCCTATTTGATAACTCTCTACCTCAAGTGGCTTGTACAGTGTGAACATTACTGTAAAAAAGACTCCTGAGAGGATGTTTTCCCAATCACTACAATCTTAAGTCAAGTATTATGCATTATCTTTCTGATATATCTTCACAAATTGCTCTTCTTATCTCCAACTCTTATGTTCAATGACCTCATTCAGTAATCCTCTACCTTGAGTGGTTCTTGGGGTTTGTATTGGTTAAATAATCAGTAAAAAAATCACAAATGTTTGAGACAACCTGCATTGTTGACATTTGCCTCGTAGACTGTTATGCTTTCCAGCAGGTTACCACAGGTGTTCATTAACTAAACAGCTTTTGAAGATCCTTAAATGATTTGCTACACTTTACTGGTTGCATTTTTTCAGATGTTATGAATGCTTTTCATTCTCCTGTTATCAAAAAGTCACCAACTTTTGCATGAAACAAATTCTCTTCATGTAGGAAAAGCCACTTTTTACAGAAACAGGAAGCACATCAGAACAATTACCACAAAAATATTTATAGACGAGGCGCAGGGAAACTATGTTACAGCAATGTGAAAGTGACTGAAGATTAAATACCAAGTTAGGACTAATAACATTACCAATTCCTCTTTGGGTTTTGTTAGGAATCTCCAAATATAAAAGGAAGCACCAGAGTAGATGTGGCAGCAATAGTCGATGCATGGACAAATGGTAGACTTATAAATGTGTAAGATAGATTCTGGTGAGAAAAATTGCCGAGCGCAACATAATGAACCAACATTCCCAGCAGCAAACTTTTTTGAATTAATTCCATATAATCATTCCACTTCATGTTAATAGAAAATGTAAAACCAAAAAGCAGTGAGTTGCTATCTGGGAGGTTAGCATCAGTCAGGGAAGGCAAAAAATAGGTGTTAAAATTAACAAACAACTTCTTGCCTCCAGTTAACAAAAGATTGAAGATCATTTTCGAAACCAACTACCAATTTGATTTTATCAAATCTATCAGACTTACTGTTAAGACAGGAGTAAATAATTGTGTTATCAGCATAAATACCTAGTTGAAAACTGATGACATCAGTAAGGTTGTTGATGAAAATAAGGAACAGGGTAGGTTCAAGTATAGAGCCCTGGGGAATGCTCACATGAATGCAAAATAATCTAGAAGAGTAGGCCAAGCATAGATATTAGCACCATATAGAAAACACTAATTCAGAAAAAAAATGCAAGCTTCAAAAACTGCATGGAAAAAAGTCATTGGTAAAGATAATCTGTTTCCTGAAAGTCATGAGTTCAATCTATGGTTCAGTGAAGAAACAGAATTGATAAGTTTTTGAATTTCCTATGAAGGATGCTGCATGCAATAAACACTTGAAGAAGTGATGAGTTTATATCAGCAAAAACATAATAAAAAACATTTAATGTCCAAACATTGTAATAATACTTTTGGGAAATGGGTGGGGCTGAAAATTTTTCAGCACCTCCTCATATCATAGTCTGAGAAATTAAAAAAAATAATCAATAAATTTTAAGTTGGCCAGGAAGTCCTGACTCACTTAGGAAGTGGAAAGAAAACAATAAAATTTTATGGATCAACACCAACATTTATTCTTCAAAATAAAGTCCATCATTCTCAACGATCTACTAGCCATCAGTCAGCATCCGAATCTGTCCCAGATACCAGTCCACTGGCTTTGAATCAAAAAACTGTAAACAAGCTTCCTTCACTTCATCAAAAGTGTTGTTGCAGAGGAAGTGTGCCATTGAGGGGAAGAGGTCATAGTTGGAGCAGCATTGGGACTGAATGGTGGATGTGGAAGAATCTCAACACTGTCCATCTGTTTGAACTTCTCCTTAGTTTATCTGGCAGTGTGTGGCCTCACATTGTCTTGCTGAAACAAAGCCCAATCTTCATTGACCAAAACAGGATACTCCTTCTTTACTTTGTTGTATGTGCGGTCTAGCTGCTGGAAATAAAGTTTAGTGTTGATGGTGTGACTGTGTGGAACAAGCTTGAAATGCAGTACTCCTTGGAAATTCTATAAGATTTGTTGTTTTCTTTCTGCTTCTGAAGTGAGTCAGAACTTTCTGGCCAACCTAGTGTATATATTCAAATTTTAAAGTACAATTTTCTAATAAAATACTTCAATCTTTCAAGAAATTTCATATTTGGATATATATTTAAATAATTGTAAAAAAAAACCTATGAAATACAAACTCCTTTTATAACAGAAGTTCATATATATATATATATATATATATATATATATTTACATTACATGAATTATTCATACAGAATTGTAAAAAATGTAAAAAACAAATATATTTTCATACCTGATGATGTCTGTATGCACAGATGAAAGCTTGTAAAATATTAAAAAAAGACCTTATGCAACTGGAATTTATAAACAGGGATCATAACATTCATCTACAGGTTTGGGGTTAATGTCATTTATTAAATTTGTTTGCAAAGATGTATTCTCGCCATTTATAGCATTAACTTCAATATCTGTTTTTTGTATGAATGATTCATGTAATGTAAATTGAACTGCACCACATACTTGATATATATATTTATATATTTTAATCATTTCATCTCAAACAAGGCAACAATGCCACTAAGATGCAAGTGGTTACTTAGAGTGAAAGAAAATGAGAAGACTTTATGTAAAGGAACCAGAAACCCAAACATAAACAGAAAACAGGGGATAAACCTCTACTCCTGTTCAAAAGAACATGATGACTGATGCAAAACTAACAGGTCTTGACCTTTCAAAATGATCAATTCTATTATTGCTACTTGATAAACAGCTATTTGTTTGCTTATGCTGCAGTCAAACTGGTTAGATAAGTCTTGAGGTTTTTTTTATATGAATATGTTCAATTTTACAATTATAGAGCAAATTTTTTTTCTAAGAGAGACATTTAAAAGCTTACTCTCCGCAATTTTATATGCATAAAATGCAGATACGATAGAAAATAGAAAATGTTGAAGTAAATAAAACGAACCAGATTCAATGCTGTTTCTGGCAAGTCTTTTTAACTAATTTTCTTATACAAACTTTTGCTTCAATCCAGTTTAGAGATTTTCATATTTCTATTTCACTTTAATTTTTTTTTACTATCTCTGGTCCTTTCATATTTTTTCTTTATATCAAGTTTTCTTCTTTTATTGTGAAAGAGTTCTCTGATGTATTTATTTCTTCTTTGAATTTTTTTTTCTTTCTCTAAAATTGGCATTCTCTTGATGAGCCCATCATTTGTCCTGTTATTTCTCTTAACCTTTTATTCATATTATCTATGTTTCTCATTCTTTCTATTTCTGAAAACTTTTCATTGAACTATTCCTTTTTTGCCTGCTTGCATTTGTTTTAAGCTTCTCTGTGTAACATACTATATTCCAGAGGTGGCAAAATTGCATCTCATGAGCCATATGCGGCTCTTTAACATGTGGCTCATGGAAATATGTTGGCTCACTCCTTTTTTCATCACACTTAATATAAAAAGTAAATAAGAAAAATTTCAAGATTTATAATTATCTATTGGCTATGAATTGAGACCCCATTGAATGTAAGTTTAATATTCATAGTAAAAATATTTAAGAATTTAAATCATGATTTTAATGCTAGATCTGAGTGAGGCATTGTTCTTTAGTGCTAAGAGAAGGAATGATGGGAGGCAGATGGAAAAAAGAAATTTCGGGTCAGCAATGGTCACAGAGGAATGTCATGTGTAAGTGGTTTAAGGGGTCCGTACTCACATCATGTACATTAATGCTGTGTAAAAGAAGACTTTGAACTGTGCAGACCTAGCTGGTACACTTCAGATAAAAGTTTTATTTAAAAGTGTCTGAAAATTTTGTGAAGGAAGATAGCCTCAGAAAATGTGAAGATGAAAACCGTTAAAGGAGGTAAACCTTATTTGCCATGTGTCACTTGTGTAAATTTTGTTCATGTCTTGCAGCTCTCAAACATCTAAGCTTTATCATATGCGGCTCTTATGTTAAGCAAGTCACCTCTACTATATTCTGTACCACACATTGGCATTGTTTGCTAACTCCTCCTTTCAATGTAAATTTCAATATAGATCTTTAAAGTAGTTTTTCATAAAGTTCACTCGATGCAAGGACCAAGAGCCAGGGTTATTGAATGAGTTGTTCGATATGAAAGTAAGAAGAGGAAGTAAAAAGTGAAGATTATGAGGATATGGATGATAGAGAGTGATTGACCCAAGACTTAAAGAGGTTAAGATTGTAGTGTTCGGGAAGTAGAAACCAAACTTATCTTTACCTTTTTACTCAAGTATAAATCTGATCTATGTTTATCAATTAACTCAAATATAAATCAGACCCATGTTTACATGTTGACTCAAGTATAAACCAAATTCATCTTTACCTTTTGACTTACAGCCATGAAGAATCCCAAGGGGAGAAATGAAAAGCCACACTAACTACATAACAATCAATAAGAGATTCAAGAATTCAGTTTTACATTTCAAAAATATCCAACTACCAACTGTAGGTGTGACACCCTGTCAGTGATATGTAATCTTAGAATAAAACTATAGAAATTAGAGGAAGCCAAAGCAGCACCCAGATTGCAATACAACAGATTCCTGAATGACTCAAATTGCAAAGTCTTGTGGGCATACAAGGAGTTGGCCCCAGGTATCACCAAACCTCTGCACATCACTGGCTGTGATATATGCCCTCATTCATAAAGGGAACATTGTCATTGAAAGAGCTGGTGACTATGTTGAGAAGTAGGGATGTAAACCTGTGATGTATAGCTATATCTTGATGTATGATATTGTTGTAACCTAGGAAAGGTTACTGAATAAAATAATCACATGAAGGTTGGTAATGAATGATAATACTTAGGACAAAAACAACACATATAAGATTCACCAGATGCATTTAGAAGAAGTAGTCAACTGCTAAAAGTGAGTCAAGTGAATTCCATAATGAATCTCCAGACATTTAAGTAAATGGGGACATACCTATTATCATCTTTAGGTATGCTACAACAGATATTTTTAATTGTGCTCCTTATTTCTTATATAATAAAACAAATTGCATTACTTTTTGATTCACCCTCACATATATATGATGTTAAACTCAGAATAGGGAAGATAAGTCTGAACACTTTCTCTTATTTTATTCCTGGGTTGTAATGAAAATATTACTAAGTTTGTGAGACAGGGGAAGTTAGGAAGGGGATGGCCTTTTTCATCTAATGTAGAGTTTGATGCAGATTGAACTGAAGAGCTTTGCCTTATCTGACAAGGATGAGATTAATTCAGAGACATTTATAATTGTACTGACACTTTGCCTCTTGTCATAATTTGGTTAGAGATTTTCCAGAACTCTTGGGATCCAATTTGTTTTCAACTTTGTCCTGTACTACTTGTGCATAGCCTAACTATGCATTTTGTAGAACTTGCAGCGATTAGAAGCAGTTCTGATTGCAGTAACTGTCCTACTACATTGCACCCTGTGATAGATATTATATTAGTGTTTACGGTGAACTATGGCTGCAGCACATTCAGGGGTGAACCATAGTTGGCTGTTTAGTCTGTGCTGGAATCTTTTCTGGGCTGTAAAACTCTCCATTCTAGTAAGGATCCATTCTGATATGAGAGCAGCAGTTTTGGGGGCATTATGTTTGAAGAAGGCTGAGAGAGGAGCTTCCTCCATGTAAGATATGAAGCTGTCCCCGTCTGCTTTTGTGTAATGAAGAATCATTCTATGGAACAGTCTATCAGGGGATTCCTTCAGGTTGGCATGAACTTTGAATAGTGAATGATCTGAAGTAACCTCAGGTACTGAGACAAGCTTGCTCATATGTGAGGACTAAAAGACCCACTAAGAGAAGTGAGGGTGACATAGGTTGCTCAGGGGTGCATCAGCATCTCCTACCTTCATGTTCATTATATGAACACAAAAGGGATCTTTTACAAAAAAACACAATCAATGTGTGTGATCATAATTTTTATTTAAAAAATACTCTTTTAATTAAAAGAGAAAGCAATTTACTAAGATGAAAGTTTATAGAAATTGCTTTAATTGCTACATCATCCACAGTAAATTTAAGTCCCGGTTCTTACAAATATGCATGAAGAAATATTTTCAAATGTCTCTATGTTGTCTGCCAATTCAGATATATTTATCTAGTATAAAACATTTTTTAAGTTTATGTTTTATATTTCTCACTGATTCTGGATTCAAGTTCACCTTCTGCTATTCTCCTGATTTTATTCAAGACAAATCTTTACAGATCTTCTTCCTTTATGTGCTTTGTGTTGTATTCATATGCAAATCTCCACCATATATAAATAGCAGTTGATACAGCTGGAAGCTAAACTAATCTTAACCTTTGGCTAGGATTGGTATTCATTGCATATTAGCCCAAGCTCCAGGGGGCTTTCCCCACAGCCAGTACATTTCCCTTTATTGCACAGGCATCCCCAAAAGGTGAAGTGCCGAGGGGGCTTCGAAATTTTGTGCCGTTAGACCCACTTTAAAGTTTGACCTTTTCTAAGCATTCCTTCCTCATTATGTGTCCAAGAAATTCGAAGTGTCTTTTTCTTATTCTAAGTATAAAGGCCCTTTTAGTTTCCATTTTCCTTAAGACTTCCTCATTGCTTACATATTCTGTTCATGGTAATCTCAGCATCCTTCTGTAGAGCCACATTTCCGTTGACTCCAGTTTTCACTTCATCTGTGAGGAAATTATCCAGCATTCACTGTCATATAGGAGGATTTTTATCACATGGCCCTTTAGCACTCATTTCTCCATTTCTAATGAAGTTTTTCTGTTTTTTAATCCTTTAATACTATTGAAAGGCACCTTTTACTAATCTAATGCGTATTCAGATTTCAGTGTCACATTTCCCATGAACTGGAAGCAACAGAAATGTGATTCTACAGAAGGATGCATTTACTATTATATAGGAGGATTGATATTATATAGCAGTTCAGCACTCTTTTTTTTGTTTCTATTGAAATTTTCCTGTTTCTTAATACAATGCTTAACTTCTTGGAAGTTATCTTTTACTATTCCAATGTATGTTTGGATTTTGGTATTATATTTTTGATTTTCTGTTGAAACTCATCCCAGATATTTATTTACTTCTGTACTTATTTAATATCTGCAGTTCACAGTTTGCATCTTAGACTTTTTCTCTTGGTACCAACCATACATTCTATCTTCTTATTCAATCCTTTCTTCTCACTTTCCTTTATTACCTTGTCTAGGAGGTCCTACCATTTTCCTTCTGTGTCTGCCATCAACAGTGTCATCTGTTTATCTTATATTGTAAGTAATAAATCCTGGAAGCTCCTCACCTATGAAGAAGATGACTTCCAAAAGCTAAGCAAAGTATTAAGAAACAAAGAAAAGAAATTGAAATGTTATGTAATATTAGTGCTCCCATATGGTAGCAAATGCTGAACAAATCTCCTCAGAGATGAAGAAGAGACTTGAAGCCATAGAAATGTGGTTCTACAAAAGGATGCTGAGAATATAATGGACCAAACATGTGAGCAACAATAAAATTCTAGAGCAGTGATTCTCAACCACTTAAGCATGCTGCGAAATATTGTCATGGCATACGTGTATGTGTGGAATTAGTAATGGTACAGTGTTAGTATTTGAATAAATCAATAAGTATTAAACTTTTTTTTCAAATAATTCTTTTCACTATTCTTCAGTTATGTTATTTTAAATACTTTTTTAAAATAAATCCTTTTATTTTTTTAATTTAAATTTTTAAAATTTTCCTTTATTTGAACAAATGAATATTAAGCTTTTTTCATATAATTTTATTCAACATTCTTTGTTTAATTCAAAATTTTTACAAAGTTATATTGAATGCATAACCTACCTGGCAAGATTGAGTGAATTGATGGCAGAGAAGGGTTTGGTGAGATAGCAAAAAGACAAAAGTTATTAAAAGCTATAAAAAACATGAAATTGTGGAAAGTCATGATTGCCAATGTCCTGAAGGATAATCCATTTTTATGTTAGCTATTGGTGGACATTTTCAGAGAAGATTCTTTTGAGTTCATGATTTGAATAAAATCAGCAGTGGACCAAAAATGTCCGCCAATCAAGATGAGAGAGAGAGAGAGAGGTTGGTGGACAATTTTTTGGATCACCAACGTCCTGAAGGGACATAGCATATAGAAGAAGGGTCTTCTGATCTATTACAATAGCCCTCTTTGTAGAGTTTGAATAAATGCATTCAGAATAAACCCAAACAAATCCTTGTTCCAGAATTTAAATTGCTATTTCTTCCCCTTCTTGTCAACTTGCATGGTTCACTGTGCCTTGTGATAAATGTTAAAATTAAACACACTGGCAAGAGAAGTATTTATGTTGAATTGGGCTGTTTGTGACCAATCTGTGGTTTCAAAGAGAGAAACAATGAAGGGAAATAATTCAGTAACCTTCAAATTTCAATCAATTTGAAAAGAAAGAGAATTGCTGCTATTTTGCTGCCTCACAGGAAGAATTTAAAGTGTTTGTTAGGATAATGTCATTTCTTTTACATACATGCATCTACATGTATGCAGACATATACACACTGCTTATATACCTATATTCAGATACATATATATATATATATATATGTATGTATATATATATATATATATATATATATACATACATACATATACATATACACACACTTTCATATATATATATACATATACACACACATTCATAATATATATATATATAGAGAGAGATAGATAGATAGATAGATGTAGAAATACACAGATATAGATATAGAGATAAAATCTTATATTCATACACACACAGAGACATAGAGAGACACTGATATGTCCCGGATAGGGATATATTTGTTCGAAATAGCTAAGTGGTTTTGGCTACTGTAACTGGGTAGTACAATCTAGCAGGTAGCCGTAATGGACTGGTACTCGTTGTAGTCATAGGCAATATGCTTAGGCTTATGCAATGGGCGTAGGCGATGTACCTCCACATCAGTCTGTATTTATGGCTGACACCAGCCAATCATATTACTGTGAGGGGGAACCCAGGTGTATGCATATTCATTACATAACCTCCGCCTGAGCTAAATTTTCCCGTGAAATTTAGCTTCAATATTTTCTCTTCTTAGGGTCTGGAATTAATCGATTGATTTTTTCCCCAAGTCTTTTTCGTATCAATCCTCCTTGCAGTGGTGGCGTTTGACACACTAGTGCCTCTGGCCTTGAGGTCGGGGATACCTCCATTGGCGAATGTTGACTTACTGGAATGGGAATTTCAAATGCGTCATACAGGACTTCCATTGGAATCTCTTCGATATTTTCCGTGACCTCTGTGGTGTGTCTGGGTCTCAGTTGATTCCAATGTCTTTTGCACCGAAATTTTTCCCCTTTTATGTCATATATGACCTGTCCAATTCTTTTGGTTATCATTCCTTCTTCCCAATACATTTTTAGGTAAAGTCGGCTAAATAGACATCGAACAGAGAAGCGCTCCCTGGTAAACAGCTCCTGAAGGTAATCACGGATGCCTCACAAATGCCCGCGTATGTAGTCACAGTCCGCTTGTCCGGCAATGTGATGCTAGCGATATGCCGACTAGACGCCCTACGAGCTTCCTCTGCATATTCGTAGCCTCGCAAATCTCAACGCAAGGCACCCCCAGACCGCCATCAGAGGGATGAAGGTAACAGATCTCGTGACTAACCATGGCGGCCTTGCCTCCCCACAAGAAGGAGAACAAGAGCCTTACAAACTCCAATAAAGTGTCAGACGGGAGTGGAAGCACGGCGAGTCGGTAAAGGAAAATCGAGGCACATACTTTCGCCCTCCCCTTCAAGGAAAGATTCCTCAGAGTCCACAGCCTTCTCTCTCACCTCCGACCAATTCATTTCCAACAGGAGGTCGGGACCGAACCAGACGCCGAGAATCTTGACCGGCTCGTCCGTCCAGAGGAAAGGTCCGGGAAAGGAAACTCCCTTCCACGAACCCAACCGCAAGCCAACAGATTTATCGCTGTTGATCTTGGCCCCTGTCACCATTTCATACCCTTTGATTTCTTTGCTGACTTCGTTAATCTCGACACCAGAACCGAAACATCATCAGCATAGGTGGAGTACCTGGCCGAGGTGGTAGCACCAAGTAATGAAATTCCGCAAAGGACCGGATTCGTCTTCAACTTACGCAGGAAAGGTTCCAACGCAAGAACGTACAGCAGAGGAGGCAGCGGACATCCTTGGCGAATGGAGCGAGACAAAATGAAAGGTTTCGCTCTTATTCCATTCATTTCTACCAACGCACCAGCGGACGCATACATTAGTCGGATCCAAGTGCGAATATCAGGCCCAAAATCGGCTGCCGAAAGAACAGTTTCCAGAAACCGATGGTCAACCCTTTCGAAAGGCTTGGACTAATGTAAATTGATCAGCGCGGCATCACTGATGATCAAGCGTACCAAATGAAGGTTGTCTTGAATAGTCCTGTCCTTCACAGCACAAGTCTGCTCAGGACCAATCAGATTAGAAAGGACAGCCTTCAAACGGCCGGCTAAGACCTTGGCTAAAATCTTTAACTGTATTTAACATCGTCAAAGGCCGATAATTATCTACCCATCCCCACGGTCTTTTTTCTTGCGAAGCAACTTGATCACACACCTGGTGAAGTGTTGAGGTATAGACCCCAGCTTCATCCATTTGTTAAAAATCAGTGTCAGAAAGGGGACAAAGACGGGCGACTGTCTCAAGTACATTTCATAGGAAGACCATCTAATCCCGGAGTCTTGTCCAGGCCAACCTGCTTTAGCGCATCCCAGATCTCAGATAGGACCCTCGCACCCAGCTGCTTCAGCCGCCTCAAGACGGGGAAAGTCGGCTAAATAGGCATCAAACTGAGCAGCGCTCAGACCGGTCTCCCTGGTAAAAAGCTCTTGAAAGTAGTCACGGAAAGCCTCACAAATTCCCGCGTCTGTAGTCACAGTCCGCTTGTCCGGCAATGTGATGCACGCGATATGCCGACTAGCACGCAATGAAGCGGCCATATTCGTAGCCTCGCAAGACATCTTTTTTAGCCTAGCCCTAACTACCAGAGCTTGATCCTTCTTGACAAGCAAGGAGGCCAGTTCCGCTTTAGCTACGGCTACGTCCCCACTAATACGGGATTTTATAGCCCGATCAACTTTTCCCACGCAAGACGTTTGCGCTGCTAACCCTACTAGATTGAGTCGTCGACTAAAATCAGCAGCAAAAGACCTAAGTTTTGATTTCAACAAATCCCACCACTTATTCCCAACCACAGCCCCGACAATTCCCGCTGTAGCATTAGTAAAAGCTGGTCCCGGAAATCTTGCTCACTAAATAATGATGCGTTCAATTTCCAGTATCCAGCCATTTTAACCTTAGGCCTATCTAAGTTTACCCGCACCCGGACATGCCTATGATCCGAGTAAACTATATAATGGAAACTTGGACGTTCCAAGAGCCCTACTTCGACTCTCTTAACTAGAACTCGGTCGATGTAGCCTGCGCTCATCACCGTATTCGAGCTGCCGACCCTCGTCCAAGTCCATACTACCTCCTGGCCGTGCTCATTTCGATACTTATCGACGAAATCAAACCTGTCGATAAAGTCCCAAAACGGTTTCATATTCGGATTGTTAGTACCCGGTTTTTGCCCTATACGATCTATATCGGGATCAAGGACGGCATTCCAATCTCCCGCTAGAACTACCGAACGATGTTATCAAAAACGGCTCGATCCGCCGAAGAAAATCAGGTCGCTGCGTAGAGTCATTGGGCGCATAAACCCCAATGAAACGAAGAGCCTTATCCCTTATGGTAATATCCAGCACGCAAAGCCTACCCGCCGGATCCGCGAAGACAAGAGCACACGCCGCATCCAGAGACTTGCTTACCAGCCAGGAAACATCCCTCGAGCGTCCATCAAAATATACTGAATAGAGGACGAACCTCTTAGACAGAACGTTCTCATGGTCATGTTTGAACATGGTCGGGGTAAGGATACTGTCAGCCTCCCTCATAGACCCATGGCCTATCTCGGTCTTGATGGTACCGTCTTGAGAGATTCCGCCGATATCCCAGGGAAATTTAAGCGCTCTATAGAGGGAGGGGTGAACTAAAAAGGGGACCCACCCTGCACAAAATTGTTTTAAATGCTTGAGCTGCTTATTTTGAACAATAGCTATGGGCAAAACAACCTGTATGATCCGATTGCCTCGTCTAACTTCGCCCATGCTTGTTTGGCACCAGTCCCAGTTCAGATGACCGTGAGAACCCTTTGGGCATGCGGGAAATTGTAAGGATTCTTCACATCTAAATCGGCATACTGCCTGATCGAAAGCAGGTACTTCAGGTCCTTAATGCGGTTCCCATAGTCTTTTGCTCGCTCGGCTTGTGCGGGGGAGATATGACACACATCCTCCCCCGAGTTGTATATATACCGTTGCGATTTTTTGCGCTTGTCTTTAAGCGCCTGGGTGAAGCATCTTTGCCTTTTGGAAGAAGGAGAGGGCATTTCAAGATCTTTAATCGGGGAAGGACTAGGAGTGTGAAGAGGGGTGTATGTGGATCTTTGTTTAACAGGGAAATGAGTGGGAGAGGTATAGGATGATCTTTTTTAACGGGGGGAGGACTGGAAGTATGAAGAGGGGTGTAGCCGGATTTTTGTCGGTAAGGGCTGGGATTTCTGCTGAGGGGAACTGGTTTAGGTGTTGCCAGAGGGGAAGGTTGTTTCTTGGGAAACGGTGTGGATGGAACAGCGGACGTTGAAGGAGTAGGAGATTTGGGCAGAGTCTGTTTTTGAAGGTTCAATTTTTTTTAATTCCTGAATCTTTTCAGTTTTTTCATAGCCTGGGTCATACTTTTTTTGTTATTCTTTGAAAAGTTGTTTTGAGGTCGGGGTATCGGCCTTAACTTTGCCAGAGGGAGTGGGACTGTGTGTGTCTTTCGCCCTTGGGGCTTCATGGGACTAAAGACCCGCTGTCTGGCGCTTCCCTCTGGCCTTACCAGCAACCAGCCCTTCTCCACACTAGCAGCGGGCGAAGGCTCTTTGGGGAATGTAGCCTTAGATGTTGCGCCGACCAGAGGTTTAACCGCACCGGTCCCAGAAGCTGGCATGCCCATTACAGGCGAGGCGGTAGGTAAAGACGCGGTCAGAGGGGGGGTCTTGGTCTACTGGAGCTTGACTTCCAGAGGTCTTCTTCTCTGGGCAGGAAGAGGAGAGATAACCAGTCTCTCCGCACTTCCAACATACTGGTTTGCGGCCGGTCACAATGACCGGCAGCCTCAAGCTCCCTACTTCCAGATAGTTGGGGATGAAGAGGAAGGCTTTTCGGTCTAACAATATTTCGGAACTCCACCCGCCGTTCAGGCTATCGCAGGAAGCGCCTAGTATCTCGCCATACTGCGATAGGAAAGCAGCCAAGTGTTCCCCGATAACCTGAGGAGGGACCTCGTATATAGATTGTTCTTCTCTTCATACTCTGTGCGTACTATTAGGTCTTTGGTTTAAAATTCACGACTTGAAGCAGCAACAGTGTTTCGGCGTGGGTAGCAATGCGTCCCACATGAAATAGCCAGCTCCTTTAACGATTCTGAGGGGCTTGAACCCCAAGGACTCTAGTGATTTTATCACTGTGTCTTTCGTCGAGCGACAAATTTTGCGCGAACGCTTGTCCACGATGAAAACCGACTCTATTCTTTTTTCAATCCTCCTTAATTCTTGGGGGTCTTCTAAGAGTCCACCTTCTAAGATAAGGTGTGCGTAACTCTTAGCTCGCTCCAAGAACTCCGCAGTATTGATAATGCAATTAGGGGGGAGCGATTCCCCGGCGTCGACATTATCTTTTTCCTTATTCTGGCCATTATTGGCCTCCATATTTTTGGATTTTACATTTTGGCCCTTTTTGGCCTCTGTACTATAAGTTGTCTGGTTCGGTTAGTTTATTTCTTCGTTATTTCGGGATGTACTCGGCAAAACTGGGTACTCGTCTGTGTTTGATTGAAAATAAATGTTTTTTTATGGACCTTCTATAGTCGGCCAACATTGTTTTCTTTTTCTTAATGAAAAAGGACGAAATTTTCGGGGTATTTTTCCCACTTTTTAAAAAAAATACAAGACGGGAATGGAAGGGGGTAGAATAAGGGACGCCTATAGGCGTAAAAGAAATAAAACAACAGCAAAAAATGGTTAATAAACAAAGTTCGCCAGGAAGCGAAAACAAAATTAAGACGATAGTAACAAAATACAATTAAATACGGTAAATAAATAAACAATACAGTAAAAAAAAAAATAACGTGATCAATTGGTCACAAACAAACAAAATTAAAACAGTTCAAATGAAAAACACAAAAACAAACGTTATGGGAACGAAGACACGAATAAATTACACGAAATAAGGTAAACTATAACAAAAACACTAAATATTAACGTAAAAAGGACAGGCTACAAACACAGATACGAAACAATACATATTAACTAAACAAAGAAATCCAATATGGCCGCTAAAAAATAAATATTTGCCAATAAACGAATACAGAAAATGAACAAGTTAGAATAAATAAACACAAACAGTTAGGATAAATATAAACACAGAAAAATTAAACAATTAAAACACAGAACACTTGACAGGTATTGAAAAGGGAAAAAAATGATTGAGGAGGCTAACGCAGCTCTGAAATTACTGCCACCAGCGGTCTACATACTGGATCCTCAAATAGCCGAACGGAATAAACACTGTACAGGGAGTGTCCTCGTTTTTGTTCACCCATCCCTGTATAGAGCCCTTAAACTAACCTACCCTGGGGACATTGGTGGCCTGTCTCATGACGATACCGTCGAAATTAAGATGGCCACAGAATCAATGGGACCGGCTGTCGGTGTCCACACTACGGTCATGTTCTTTTCTGGTGGACAACCCTAATTGGTTTGATAATGTCACTCTGGTTGGCAAGTGTGAATGCCCGAGGCCTGAGGTCGGAGTCTCGAAGGGTGAGGCTCTCTCGTGACCTTCAGCGCTTAGGGGTGAATATATGTTGTGTGCAAGAGACCCGATTTGAAGAAGGGTGAGACGGGACAGAGGATGAGAGGCGCGGTGCCCCCAGCGACTTTTGGTTTTTCGCCCGCTTAGCGTCCAATTTTTCCTCAGTTTCTTGAAATCCAAAATTTTGTCCCAACTTGGCTCATTCAACTTCTGGATATTAGATTCTGCGTTTTCATATGACGCCGGGGCGTCGCCCTTAGAGCTGGTAGAGGGAATGAGGCTGTAGGTGTTTTTATCCCTGGGGTCATGCTGGGACAGAGGCCCCGCTGTTCGATTCTTCCCTCTGCCCCTACTCACGACACACGATTCACCCCCTTCCTTCTCCTTATCCCCACTTGTGGCAGGCGTCGGTTTGGGAGGGAATGTGGGCGAAGACCCAAACGAGGGATTTTCCTCACCGGTCCGTGTCGTAGGTAGGCCCATTACAGGCGCCGCGGATTTAACAGTCTCGGCCAGAGGGGGATTTTGGTCGCCAGCGGCCGAAACTCCAGGGGAATTCTCTGGGCAGGAGGAGGAGAGGTGACCAGTCTCTCCACGCCTCCAGCAAGTACGTTTTCTACCAGTCACGATGACCGGCATTTTCCGGCCGCAAAAATCCAAACAGTTGGGGATGGAGACGAAGGCCAAACGATTGAGCATTATGTCAAAAGTCCATTCCCCGTTCAGGTTGTCGGAAAGAGCCCCTAAAATTTGGCCGTACTGCATAAAAAATACAGCCAGGTGTTTTCCCGTTACCTGAGGAGGGACCTCGCCAACCCTCATATTCTGTCCTTAGAATTAAGTCTTTAGTTATCAACACTTTCTTTGCCATTTCTAGGCAATCTTCGGTTGTGGGCAGCAGTACGTCCCACATGAAAAATCCGGAACCTTTAATTACTCTTTGGGGTTTAATCCCCAGGGTCAAAAGTGATTTGATCACTGTGTCTTTCGTGAAGTGACAAATTTTGCGTGTACCCTTGTCCACCACGAAGACTGACACCATTCTCTTTTCGAATACCTTTAGTTCTTGGATGTCTTCAAGGAGCCCGTAATTCTCTTACAAGATGAGCATAGCCCTAAGCCTTTTCCAAGAACTCTGCAATATTCACGATACAACTCAGCGGTGACTTCCAGCAAGAGGGCAATTCCCTGGCTGTTCCCGGCTTAGCTTGTGCCTCCTTTGGCACCTTGTCATCAATACTTCTGCTTGAGACCAACATGGTCTCCTCTATTCCTTTGCTAGTAGCATCCTCTAAATCCTTCACTAAATGTACGTTATTGGTAACATTTCCCCATTTTTTGGCTTTATTTTATCCAGGGTGTCAGTCTTAGCGACACCCCCAAAAAGGTCCTTTTTTTACCATTGACTGACTCACCTCGTCGGCCATTTTTAAAAAGGGGAAAAAAACTTCACCCAGTGGGTCTAATGGAATTTGGTTCAAAAAGGAAAGGAGTTGGGATAGGGAGAGAAAAAGGAAATAATAGAAAAAACACAAAAGCACAAAAAATAAATTCTTCTGAAAATAGAAGTAGTTAAAGAAAGAAAGAAAAACAGAAAGCCTGGATACACCAGTAAATAAACAATAAACTATATATAAATACTAATTTAAAAAGAAGAAATTATACCAAAAACAAAAGCAATAAACTTTAAAATAAAGGCTGGTAAAAAAAACAAAAAAAACTGGGAAAACTAAAACTTAACCCAAATTAGAAATAAATAAAAAAAACTAGCTCAAATAAGTAACTAAAAGAAAGAATATAAAATAAATAGTCTGGTAAAACTTAAAAAATTCAAAATTCAAAATGGCACCCAAAAGCTGCTGAAAAGAAAGAATAAAAAAAAAATGAAAGAAGTTAGACAAGAAAGAGAAGAAAAAATTCAAAAAACAATAAAAGAAACTCCTCTTTTTTATGTCAACAATTAACTTAAAATGTAAAATGCAGAAAAAAAAGAAAAGAAATACAAAAGTCTGGTTTGAAACAAGTCAAACCAAATTAAAAAAATAAAGGTTTGCGGCCAAAGTCGCTAAAGAAAGAAAAAATAAATAAATCAAATACAAAAGTTTGGTTTGAAACTAATCAAACCAAAATAAAAATAATGGTTTGCAGCCGAAGTTGCTAAAGAATGAAAATTAATTCGAAAATAAAAAACGGGGGAGGGTATAAACTAAAAAGATGGAAAAATCAAAAACCTTTCTTTCTTTTTCTCTTTTCTTTTCTTAAAAAATACTTATTTTTCAAAACAAGAACTGAAAAGAAATAAACAGAAAGAAAAAAAAGGCAGTAGTTCGGTAAGACTTTGTCAAACCGGATTAAAAATAAAATTGTTGGCCAAAGCCAAGAAACAATAATTCAAACAAAAGAAATGAAAGAAAGAAAAATAAATCTTAACGAATAACTTAACGAAATAACTCTGTGGGCCGAAGAAAGTTTGTCAATCCAAAAACACAATAGATTCCAAATAAATTGTCACTTCTGGTCAGAAACTCGTCTGACAATCAAAAAGTAGGCAATAAGTGTAGGCAATGTAGCTCCACATCAGTCTGTACTTATGGCGGACACCAGCCAATCATATTACTGTGAGGGGGAACCCAGGTGTATGCATATTCATTATATCACACACACTCACACACACACACACACACACACACACATATATATATATATATATATATATATATATATGATATACATACTCAGACTAATAGTGTGTAGTTGAAGGTCAAAATTTTTAAAATTACAATGTTATATGTTTCAGCCTTTGAATGGACTTCTTCATTCATACTTCTTAAATTTGAAGTAGTCATTTTAAAGGAAAAAATCTCACACACACATATATATATATATATATATATATATATATATATATATATATATATATATATATATATATGGGGGTGAGTGTATCTGTCGGTGTGGGTATGTCAAATTTCAAATATAACTATATAAAAATATATATATGAATAAAAGCAAAAGAAAAACTTGTCTTAGGTGATATGTTTGGACTTTATCAAGACATATGCAAGGATTTTATTTTGCAACAAGTATTTATAAACAGATGTAGAAATGCTGTTAGTTTTTCATAAATTTTTAAATTTAAGAAACTTCATAAATATAGCTAATTGAAAGTCAAGATAAATTTTAAGTGACGTAATTCAATGTCTAATAAATGTTCTATATAAATATATAATTTACACACATACACCTATATTTAATACATATAATCCTACGCACATACATGCACATGCACACATGTGCGAACACACACACACACATATATATAAAATTAGACATTGAGGTCAACATCTGGTGGCTAAGTGAAAGTCAAGGTAAATTATGGAAGATGCTAAATGATGTAATTTAATGTTTACAAAATGTCTTATACATATATATACATATATATATATATATATATATATATATATATATATATATATACATATTTAATACATATAATTCCCCACACACATACATGCACATGAAACAGACTGTCACTGCTGGATGTTGACCTGAATGTCCACTTTTATATTTGCACCCACTCTCTCTCTGATATTAAGCACTTTAACCCATAAATATAGTATTTTTAAAAATCATTTCACCCCAATGTGACTAGTACACGGGGGGGGGGTACAGGGAATGAAAGTGAAAGAAAAGACCAAGAATAGGGAGGATTGAAGAAAGGACAAAAGATGAATGAGGTTCAAGAAGACAGAAGATGATGATTGATTTTGCATTTAAATCTTTGAATATTGTAATTATCGGGGAAGTAAGTAAACAGAAGGGATTTCCTTAGGTGGGAAGTGCAGGAAAAGAAACTGTTGGAGTAAAAGTCACAGTTTCATTTAGTTATTTAAATAGTAAATGGGTGGGACTTCGATGCCAGTCTAATAGCAAGCTTAAATTCATTTAGTCAGGGCACCAGGAAGAAAATCTCATCAGAACAACTTGCCATGAAAATATTTGTAGAAAATGCAGAGAGAAGCCATGCTGCATTAGTAAGAAAGTGACTGAAGCCGAGATGCCAGGTCAGGATCGATTACATTGCAGATCCTTCCTTGGATTTCGTCAAGAAACTTGAGATGAATAGCAGGAGCACCAGACCAGATAAATTTTCATCTAAATTACACAAGAATGAAAATAACACTGACATCCCATTTTAACAGATATATTTACCAAAATTACACAAAAAAATCTAGAAATACTAAAGAGTAAATTGATTCAATAAAATCACCATTGGCTTCCACCATGGCCTACAGATGACTTTGGAATCTCTTGCTACTCTTCTGTATGGTCTCCTTGTTTAAGTTGGTCTCACTCATCTGTACACATAATAATCAAGGGGTTGCAGTCTGGAGAGTTAAGTAGCCACCGTCTTGACCCAGGACAGCACTACCTCCTCAAGGCACTTGATGTAGGCCTCTGTGTTGAGTCTGAGGCCCTCACCAATAAATTCAGTTTTTTCTTGTCAGAATGCTTTTTCTGAGTTGTCGCCCCTTTGTCACTCATTCAACTTTTTCAAATCCTCTGCATAGTCCTCAGATTGACACCCAAATACTCTGAAATGTTTGTATTAGAGCTTCCAGTGTGAATGTCAATCAGTACAGCATGACGTTTCCAAATTTTTTGTCAGAGTGAATTGTGTCATGGTGCTCTTTCTCTCACACCTGACCCTACTATACAGGCAGTCGACAAAATCAAAAACAAACAATGCGCACATGCAAAATTAAAAATAAAATATGGCAACAATTTACACATTGCACCCTTTATATATATATATATATATATATATATATATATATATATATATATATATTGTGTATTTAGGCAGCAATCCTTCACTTATGCATATTTCATTAAAAACGATTGACAAGGTACTATGGTAAAGCTTTTTATTTAATTTTTCTTGTGTTTGAACAAGTCCTTTCTTGTTTGGACAAAGTATATGTAGAAATTGTCCAAATGTTCTATAGTTTCGAGCGCTTTCAGCTATACTTTTAGCCATTATCAAGGATGATTTTATTTTTTCAGTTTAATTGAGTGTGTGCGTTATGTGTATGTTTTTAGTGTGTTATAGAGATGTTTTATTTCCTAAACACGGTTAGCACATTTTAGCCTTGTTCGTAGTTAATATTGTTAAGATTTGGCCTTTTCTTTTTTTTATTAGGGCTTCCATTATTTTTAATCTTTTTTTACAGGTGGATGAGGTTATAATGTTTGTGTTTTCTACTAGAATGTTTTGAATGGAGTCTGGTAAATTTGTGTGTATAAAGAAATACACTACCATAATTGACCCAAATAAAAAATTAAATTAATTATCTACTATAAAAAATTGAAGACAGCTAACCTTATCCACAAAAATAACAACGCACCAGCTAAGTCAAAATTCACTGAACAGACATTATTCATGAGTTCAAATGCCCCTTAAGGAACTGTGTTCCCAATGAAAACAAACTCATAAATAATTACATTGGTCACACAACTACATACCTATCTAGTTGCCTTATGTTACGCCTATCTAACCATAGTTCTATTAGAACTCATTTAATGAAACATGCACATATGTATATATATGTTAAGACATGTCTCAATGAATAATTTAGACAACTTTTGTCTACTTATTTTCAGTAGGATCATCTCATAACTATGGATGAGCTTCTTAATATCCTTATTAAAGGAAGAGAGAAAATTACCATGTTGATACATATTCATTTATTCTGAGTACTTTCAATATTAGCACAATGTCATCATCAGGGTGTTGTTTTTTTTCTAAAACAAAATTATGTTCATCTGAAAGTTAAATCTTTGTCTGATTAAATTATTTTCATAATATCACTTTATATAAAGGTGAGGATAATTCACTCAGACAAAGATACATTGAAAGTGTCATGATCTATGAAGCCCCTGTGGTTAATATATATGACCAAGCTAATTCTGTCTATCATATATTTTTTGCAAATTGGTGTTGAAAAAATGTGTGATGCAAAAAACTTATAAACATTAAAAAAAAAAGCTGAGTTGAAATTAATAAAATATAATTTAAAAAATGATACAGTTAAGATGAAAAAATTTCCTCCTCTCAAGATTCCTGTATCTTGCGTTAACTGTAATGAATGGGATCTTTTTTCCAATATCTGGTTTTAGGTTGGTTTATTTTGCCTGATATGTCATCCAACCAAAGTCAAAAATCATATATTTTTTTTTTTTTAAGCTTATCACCCCAAGCAAGGCTGGAGGCCACTAGCACGCAAGGGGTTACAGAAGGTTTGGAGGAAGAGCAGATAGGAGTGGTAAAGGAGAGGATGTGGAGAAAGATAGTGGATTGATCAAGGCAAGGGGGTTACAGAAGATTTGGAGCGAGAGCAGATAGGAATGAAAGGTGAAAGGATGTGGAGAAGGGAAGTGGATAGATCAAGGCAACTGGAGATGTTGATTGATGTTACACTTAAATAGTTGGAGATTGTATTTGTCAGGGAAACAGGAATAAGGAAGGGAGTTCCACAGGCAAGAAGCTATTGGAGTAGAAGAGACGTCTACATCTAAAAGTTTCAACGGTGAAGGGATATATCAAATTACTGTTAAATCTGAATAAATATTTGACAGTACCACACACAATTAGTATAAATAACAAAGGAAAACACTCTTCTTCCCGGGGTGAGATAAATTAAAAATTAAAAACATACATGCTGCTTATAAACCATTGCTAGTGAGTATTTCTTACATTTTGCTAATAAATAATTGAGAAGAAAGAACTATCAGATGTAAGAAGACAAAATTTGTGTCAAAATCAAATAAAAACAGAATTTGGTGTTTTAACCAGGAATAGACAATGTAACACCAGAATCTGAATGTGTTCTGTAAAAGGACAATATAATTAAAGGCAAAAGAAAAAATTATCTTAGTTGACATGTTTTGTCCTCCGATGGACTTTGTCAGGGCAAATGTAAAGGTTTTTATTTTGCAACAAGTATTTATAAACAAAAGTAAAAATTCTGTTAGTTTTTCATAATGTTTTAAATTTAAGAAAGTTCATAAATGTATATCTGGCTAACCGAAAGTCAAGGTAAATTATGGCGGATGCTAGGTGATATAATTTAATGTCTAATAAATGTCTTATATATATATGTCATCTACACACATTCACATACATTTAATACAGATAATCTCACACACACACACACACACACACACACACATACACACATGAACACATCTACAGACTGTGAACATTGCAGTTAAGCATGAAACAGACTGTTGTCGCTGGGCATTGACCTCAATGTCCATTTTATATCTGCATACACTCCCTAATATTGAGTACTTTAACCCATAAATATAGCTTTTTTTGTTTGTTTAATCATTTCACCCCAAACCAGGTGGAAATGCCACTAGTACGCAGAGGGTTACAGAGAGTTAAAGTGAAAGAGAAAACTGAGAATGAATTCACTTTCATCATATATTTAGTTTTATTATAATTTTAATCATTGCTTTTTAAAACTATAAACATTGCCAAGGAGTGAAGGTAGTTAAAATAATAATAGTGGTGTCAATGGGAAAAAACGTCCTTTTTGACACTCCATTTTTTTTATTGACATGAAGGTCCAAGTTTGCAGAAAAATGAAGTTATTGCTTTCTTCAAATGTTTTTAATTTGTTAGCATATATAGTTTTGTCCTAAATGTACCATGGAATTTCTACAGCTCCTAAGAGACTATGATATCCAATTTAGTTTCTGTTGTTTAAAAACTCTTTGAAAAAACTTCATAATGGTAAAATAATGGTAATATTAGCTGTTTCCATACAGAAAACATTCAACATTCATTTACTGAAGAGTTAGTGTTATTGTCAGTTGAAATTTATAAAATCTTTCCTATAAAAGATTTTTTCAGGAAAATAGGTTTTTCAAGTCCATTAACTCTTATCACACTTTCTAGTACTGATGGAGGAGGGGGTTCCTTCCTAACCTTTTGTTTTTGGTGATGTGGAATATCAACATCTAGAATATCATTATTTTCTCTTTTATTTATATGTGTTACCCATTTTAGTTTTTGCTGCTATTGGAAGTCTTTAAGTGATGTGATTTTTACTATTTGATAAAGCTCTTTGTGATTATCTAGTTTGATGAAATATTTTACTCTTTAAGAGTCTCAAATCCAATAATGGTTATCATTCTTTCCCGTATTGATGAGAGTTTCTTTCCTAACCTCTTGTTTTTGGTGACGTGGAACATTAATATCTTGATTATGTCATTATTTTCATTTTAGTTGTTTCTGCTGTTGGAAGTCTTCAAGTCATATGGTTTTTGTTATTTCATAAAATATTTTGCAATTCTGTTGCACCAGTCTATAAGATCTGAAGAAGGATTTTTTTAAAACCCAGATAATTAATTTGCTTGAAGCCATTTTTAATCAGTCTTCTGAGAAAATGATTTTATGTAACTGATAGTTAGTTTAGATATTTCTGAATGAGTTGGATGCCATGCCTGACATCTATGTGAGAGTTTAGATCTGACAAAGCTATTTAAGAATATGACTGAAGATTTTGGGTTAATATTTTGGTATTGTGGTTGGAAGAAGTGTATTAACTTGAAAGGGTCAATATCAATGAGAAGAGAAACAACTACAGTCAAGTTAGGCTGTGAACTTTTCATAGCAAAAGAAACATTTGAAATGATCCAGTTTTAAAATAGATTCTTTAATTCCTGTTATGTCTTTCCATTTGGTAAACTTTGAAGCTGTCAAAGAGAAACAGTTTTATTTAGCAAAAGAAAAAACTTGTATCCAAGATGACAGCATCAGCAGCAGTAGTAGTAGTGGTAGTAATATTAATAATAGTAGCTATGTGCTTGAAAGAATGTGGTGATGGTGGTAGTGGTGGTGGCTGGCTCTTATATCACTGCCTGTTGCCCAGATGTGACAACAGACAACAGCTGTTTGTTTGGCCAGTCTCTCTTGGCATCATTTATATTTGATAGCCCATTTTAAGAACACAAGAATTTGGGTGATCTCATCTGGCTGGAATTTCTTTTTTACCCTCACCACCACCTCATCTTGTGCCCAATCTTACACAGTCCCCACCATCATTAGGCCCTTGCAGCAGCCTGTGGATATCATGATTATTCTTCTGACAGAATCACACACACACAGACATACACACACACACACACACACACACACACACACACACACACACACACACACACACACACACACACACATATATAGATAGATAGATAGATAGATAGATAGATAGATAGATAGATAGATAGATAGATAGATAAGGAACAAACCTGAAATCCAGAGAAGAAAGAGACTAAAATTGTTGTATGAATGATGTGAATTAGGCACAGAAACATGGTGGAAATATTAGGTCATTGTTTAAGTAGGATATAAATAAATATTATATATTTCTAAGTTATTCAATATATATACATATATATATATATATATATATATATATATATATATATATATATATATATATATATATATATTTGCTATTAATGCTCTATTTCATGTTATTGACCACCATAATTACAAACATTGCTTGTCTTAAATGCATCATCTTCTAGAAATGTATATATCTAGAAGATGATGCTTTTAAGACAATTTCTGGTCAACTATTTTTTCTTCAGAAATCAAAATTTTTGTTATTATATATATATAGTATATAATATTGTGTTATTATACACACACACACACACACATATGAATTTGTATTAAATACAAATGTGACACTATTTAGCTACAGTGGTTAATTGATTAATTAATTAATCACAGAAATTAATAAGGGGAATTACTTAAAGCAATAAATAGATCGAAAGACATACTGAGCTACATTATTTGTTTCTTTTTACAAACAAAGAATGGGTAAAAGATTTTTTTTTATTTGTTTTCATTTGCGATGTGGGAAAGCGGAAAGTCATAGGAAGACGGATCTCAGGTCTGTCAACATTAATTAATATCCTGATAATAACAATGGTTTTGACCACACACATAGCTGACACTCGAAATTTCGAATGTCGGTCAACTGTGTGTGGAAAAAGAGGGTCAATGGAATTCACTTAACAAGAAAGATGGAATTAATCGAATTAAGCAATTAACTGTGTATACAACGAAGGATTTCTGTCACCAGAAGTCGACATCTGGTTACGATAAAGGGATTTGGTCTCAAATGAGAATGGCCAAAACAAGTTAACGCATTGACTTCGATCATTAAAGAGTCAGCAATGAGGACGCTGAAATAGGCCAGGTGTGTCTAAAGTAAAATAAAAGAATTTAACGATCCCACTCTGTGAGGTCTAAAAGTATTTTGGCCGATAATGAAAAATAATTTTTTTTTAATTATGGCAATGTGGGATTCATAAAGATTTTGAATGACCACGGGAAAGAATTCAGAGGAGATAATTCCTTTTCTTTCTTTTCTTTTCCCTTGGAGTGTCAATGTAAGCTAATACCAGCCTAGACACACCCACACCAGAGTAGCATGAAGTGGTAGGCAGAGGTGAGAAATATGGTAAAGAAAGAGAAACTTGTTGACGCCCACGAGTAGGTTGGTGTGAGGTACCAATGTGAGGAAGGATAAGCCTAAGGGGATAATTCTCCTCCGACCTCTCCTCACAGAAGGTGAAGATATGAGAAGGAAGGGAATTGTTGTTGACGCCCCTCGAAGGGTTTGATATGAGGTACCGGTATGAAGAGGAAGAGTCCTAGGAGGGTAATTCTCCTCCGATCTCTCCTCACGGAAAGGGGTGAACCTCTCTAAACAAAGAGTGATAGATTTCCAAAAATGGAAAGTGATAAATTTTCCTGTCTGAAAACAAAGAAAATCCTTATTGGGGATTTGAAATTATCGAAGAACCCAGACCGCGTCCGGCCCCCACACCGGGTTTTGGTCGATGTCCATATAAACAAACGTTCCCAGGTGTTTGAGGGTTCTTCAGACACAGTTCGACAGTTGCGGTTGGAGTTGCAGCTACGAGTTGAGAGTTTGAGAATAAGCCTTGCAGAGGTAACTGCATGAATTCCATGCCTTTCGACTTCTAGCCAAGAACAGTTCAGTGAAGTCCGACTTAGATTTTTCCACCAAAGCCAGTTAACAAACATCAATTGAAGATACCAAGGCCAGTTTTGGCAAACATCGATTGAAGATACCAAGGCCAGTTTTAACAAACATTGATTGAAGATACCAAAAGCTGTTTACTGAAACACAACTTAAGATACTAAAACTTGCTAAGAAACGCAGAAGTGTCACAATCCATAGACGTGGGCTGGGAGAGAGAGACGTACTACTGTGTCCAACAAACAGATAGAAAGTAAATTGTTATTCCTCAACAACATTCAAACTCCTTAAATTGTTCATTTATTTTTTTTTCTTCTACATTCATTTGTGCAGCATCACCTTTGACCCGGATTCGGCTTGCACTACGGCCCGATGCCTGATTGATCTCGACAACCTAAGATCAAATCACAAAGTGGGTAGGTTGGACCGAGATCAAAGTAGTTGCTTCAGTAACCAGACATTGGAGGCGAGCTGGGGACGACAAAGCTAATGCTGTATCTAACCAGACATCATCTGCGACCGAGACAAGAGTTAGAATCTCACATCAGATGCCGTGGTAACCAGCAGGGTTAGAGAGTCATGTCTGTTGTCATGATCAGGACTTCAGCGAGTGTCCCAGAGATAGACTGACTCACATACAGTGATGTGATTGCAGAATGACACCACCCACTCGGGGTCAGCGTCTCAAGTGGTGCCGCTACCAGGAAAAGACCCTGGATCAGCAGCTGACATATGTAGGACGTCACACAAATCAAATATAGATTGGAATCCAATAGAATGATAAGATAAAGAACAAATAGAAAATGTCTAACATATTTCACTTTTATCATTCTCTGATAAAGTGAAACATGTTAGATTGATAAATGTTTCCTATTTGTTCTTTATCTTTCCAGATTATATCCGCCTGATGATTGTTATTCCATGATCTTCTGAGTAATTGATTTTGATTTTTAATAATATTATTACAATATATTATACAATTATGTATACAGGATGTGATGGATAAGTTGTTTAATTTTGTACATGCATGTTGTTTGTTTTTGATTTTGTCAACTGTACAGCACAGCAGGGTCAGTTGGGCACCGTCTGTGAGCAAAAGAGCACCATAACACAATTCACACCACCAAAAATTTGGAAGCAGCATGCTGTACTGCTTGGCATTCACACCAGAAGCTCCAATACAAACATTTCAGAGTTTTTGGGTGTCAATCTGAGGACAGTGCAGAGGATTCAGAAAGAGTTGAATGAGTCTAATGGTGATTACAAAGTTGTTTGGAGTGATCACTAGTGATGGCAAAATTATGCCCCCATTCATCTTCCCACAGAGCCTCAGACTCAACATGGAAGCCTACATCAAGTTCCTTGAAGAGGTAGTGCTACCCTAGATCAAGATAGTGGTTGCTGGATGACTCTGTGTCTGACAACAGGACTCTGCACTATGCCACCCATCAGTCATGGCTATCAGATAATTTCTGCAAACTCATCAACCCTTACATCTGGCTACCTAACTTCCCAGACTGCAATCCCTTTAATTATTATGCATGGGGCACAGTTGAATGAGAGACAAACAAAACTCCTTATAACACCAAAGATAAACTAAAGGCAAGGATTATGGCTGCATTTACAATAAGAGCGTCCAAAAGAGTTGCAGGAGATTCTGAAGTCATCTGAAAGTTGTGGTTGAAGCCAATGGTGATTTTATTGAATAAATTTACTCTTTAGTATTTCAAGATATTTTTGTGTAATCTTGGCAGATGTATCTGTTAAAATGAAATGTCAATGTTATTTTCCTTATTGTGCAATTTAGATGACAATTTATCCATCACAACCTCTGTATATATATATATATATATATATATATATATATATATATATATATATATAAGTAATTTTATTTTAAAACCTTTGAGGTCTGAACTGAAAAAAAAGGAAAGCCACATTAAATAAATTATTCATTTTGATATTATCATTGTTTGTTTGTTATTGTTAGTCCTATTTATACATAATGATTAAATTTCAATGGCCTGAACCATTTTGCAAGTTATACCTCCTGATCCTATAAATTGATGATATCAATAACTGACAATGTGTAGAGCAAAGACAAAAACAAACACAAAGAGAATCAAACACCAAATGACAAAAAATGGTTTCTGAGTTGGAGAATTGCACATTCTTCCAATTAATAAATTAATGCTTTGAAAATAAATATTTAACATTTTTCAAGCAACAGGTCACATTCCCACCAACAATAAAAACATGCTTTGTGATCCCTTTGAAGGGTATTTAAGCAAAGTTTCTAGACTGTCAACCCAGTAAGGAGAGACAGCAAGAGTTCATGATGCTCAGATTAAGAGAAATTCCCTTACACATACACCCATTACCAAGTTACGTGAAACTTACACCTTCCTCCTCACTTTTTCTCTTGTCTCTTCTTTCTCACACATACACCCAAAGAAATCAGATTTCTTTTCATCTTGACAATTACAAACAAGGACTGTAAGAACTTTAACACTGATATATACTAAGAAAAATTTAGTTGTAAAAACATGAAAATAAAAATATCTTATATTTTTATATTTAAACACCTTTTTCTTTCTTGTGGGATGATTCAAATCTGCAGCAAATGCTTCATCATTATGTATGCTTGCTATTTTTTTCAAGAAAGTATATAAAGTTTCAATACTCAGATAATTGTGCCATCTAGAATACAACATTTAATCCAGAGTTTTAAGAAGTTTTAAAAGAAATTAAAAGATAATTTCATATGAAATGTTAGATGCCCTGATGCCAGTAGTCAGGATTTCAAATGTTGATTTCAAGGTAAGTTGACTTTGCCATAATTTTTCCCCATTTCTCTCATTTCATTTCATGCAGAACTAAGCTAAACTTTCATGCAGATGATGAAAAATTCCTTGGGAAACTGGCTAAAGACATTTTCCATGTCAAGATTAATGGTTAAAAATGGTCTTTGAGTGAGTGAAGCCCATGCATTTTTGCAATGATCACAATTCTTCAAATCTCACTGGCACTACAGAATCACAAAGAATTTTGCCAAATTACAGAAACCACATCATTTGAAGACTTTCAACAGTGGCAACAGCTAAAATGGATAGCACATGTAACTCAAAGAGAAAATAATGACACAATCAAGATGATGACATTCCCTATTACTTCAAACAAAAGGTTAGGAAGGAAACCCCCAGCAATACTTAAAAGTGCATTAACAACTACTGGACTCAAGAAACCTATTTTTTTGAAAAATTGTTTTAAGAGAAAGATTTTATAAATTTCAATCAACAACATTACAAGCTATTCAGTCAATAAATGCCAAATGTTTCCTTATAAGGAAACAGCTAATATTACCATTACCATTAGGTTGAATGGTAAGTAATTTCTACTTGTAATGACAAATGTATTGTCTAACTACTACTCATACATGGCAGATAAAAATAAATTTGGCATATACTGACATAGCTTAGTTTTTGCATGACAGTAGCAATGTACATGGTGGATCAAAAAATAAATTTATTCTCACCACTAATGGAGGTTTGGTTTGGTTTGTTTTACAGCATATCAACCTCAATGGGTTATTTAATGCTGACAAAATTCTTATTTCTGGTAATATTTTTTCTTCAAAAATGTATTGCTGGTAATATCTTATTTTTCAAAAATGTATTGCTGGTAATAAATTTTTTTTTACAAAGTATTTCTGGTATTAAAACCTATTTTTACACTTACATAGTGTTTTGACCCCAGTTTGGGAGCTAACTATCTACCCATAGTTGGGACCCTAACAGGTGCTACCACCCTGGGTCAGAGTGGACCTGAAAAAAACAGCAATTAAGAGGTGGTTCCACGCTCCTAAAAACCTCCTGATCAGAGGCCTTGCTATTGGACGTAGTTTATCGTCTTACTCAGAATGCGGATGTAGTTTATTGTCCTACCCAGGACGGACTAATGGAGGGATGGAAAGGGCATTTATGTCACATAATGTTATGGGAGTTTTGAGTAGAATCTCTTTTATCTTAATTTTACTTGCTTGCTATCACAACTCAGATCATCACCCTGCAACTATTAGGAAACAGGATGGATTGGCAGGACTCAAATTTGAATACTTCAATTAATAATAATAAAAATTCAAGACAATGACATAATTAAGATGTTGACAATCCATACCACTTCAAATTAAAGCTTAAGAAGGAAGCCCTCATCGATGCTGTAAAGAGTAATAACAGCTACTGTACTTGAGTAACCTATTTTCCTGAAAAATTGTTCTAAGAGAAAGATTTTATAAATTTCAACTGAATGCAGTACGAGCTGGTCAGTCAATGAATGCCAAATATTTCCTTCTAGGGTAACAGGATGATATTACCATTTCAAAGGAAAAAATGCATAATAGGATTTTTTACATATTGCCATTCAATTACACACACACACACACACACACACACACACACACACACACACACACACACACACACACACACATATATATATATATGCCTCTAAAAATAACATGTTAGCGATACAAAAATCCATTTCTTGAAATTTCCTGAAAATGGTAAGTGTGGTGGAGCTAACAGATGTAAAAAAAATGTTTTTACCAAAATTTTGTAAAAAGCGTTTCGAAAATAATTTCATCCATTTGTGAATAAATCCGGAAAGTTTAATTAAAATCCGACAATTATATATATATATATATATATATATATATATATATATATACATATATATATATATAATCAGTACCACAAGATAAGTAGGACTAAAATTCAATCTGGTCTGATCATCCCTCAATTTGAAACTAGAGTAGCTTCGGTTTTATTTTATATTCTGCACTTTTCTTATAAGGCTCTACATCATATTGAGCACTTTTTATTACCAGCTGCACTATAGTTGGATCTAACCAGGTACCATTGTTTTTCAATATATATATATATATATATATATATATATATATATATATATATATGTGAGTGTGCGTCCGTGTGTGTGTGTGTGTGTGCGCGTGCATGTGATCCTACACTCCCCTCCCACACACATATATATGTATCTCTGACAAAATTAAGTACATGTTGGTTTGATGACCACATCATCAAGACGTCTTACACTTCATTTGTTGGATACAAATTCTATTGTACAACATCTAAAAAGACATTGCTGTCCACCTTCACAATATAGGAAAATAACCTGTTGACAACACTAATATACCACACCATAAAAATAAAAAAAAAATTCTAATGGTTCTCTATATTAAAAGTAACTTACCAACACTCAACAAAATTTATTACAAGTGTAGCAGCAACATGTTGAAGTACATATAACCAACATTTAATGCCATTTTGCATGCTACCAATTTCTGGTCAGCTCCCCTATAGTAGTAGGACACTTGTTTTGCAAAAAATTACACAGCAACAGCAGATAAATTTTAAATTAAAAAAAATTTTAACAGAGTGCATTCACACATTTATTTTTTAAATCACCATCACAACAAAATGCAGATTTTATCACAGTTTGTCTTTGTAATTTACCTCTGAAAATGATTGAAAGTATGTGGGTAGGAAAAAAACCTATGGCACCTTCCTAGATGAATTTCATCTTAACATCAAGAAACTGATTAGAGAACTGTAAAGGATCAGTATAAAAATAAATACATATAATATATCTATATTATTCAATGAAAGATGTTTGAATGAAGATATGCTGCCTATATATATATATATATATATATATATATATAATCCTACAGATAGACACAAGCACACACAGATATTTCTCACTTGTGGAACTCTCTTCCAGCTCCATGCTTTCCGGTCAACTTTAAATTCCATGTCAATAACTATCTACTGTTCTCATGAGTACTCTTCTTTTGTTCTTTGTTCTTGCTCCTTAGTAATGTTTCTGTTTTCTAATATTTCCATATCTAGTAACCCTTTGTGTCTTAGTGGCTTTACTGTCTTGCATGGGATGAACACAATGTTTTACAAAAATCACACACACACACACACACAATAGCTTATATATATATATATATATATATATATATTAGCTAATACTAATGAACTTAACCAAATAGCAGAAACTATGTTACTTGAGGACAACCAACAGCAGCAACAGATAAATGGATATCACATGCAACATGAAGAGAAAATAAGGACATAATCAAGATGTTGACATTCCATACTACTTGCCCTCTCAATACTGGAAAGAGTGATAATAGCTACAAGACTTGAGAAACTTATTTTCCTGAAAAATTGTTTTAAGAGAACGATTTTATAAACTTCAATTGAAAGCAGCACTGGCTGCTTGGTTAATGAATACTGAATGTTAACTCATAAGGAAACAGATACCATGTCAGATGGGCTCTAAAGTTCAAATCTTGTCAGAGTTTGCTTTATTTCCAATCTTTGTGGCTTAGAGTATTTAAAATAACTTCAAGCAAAAAGAAGATGAAAGATAAATCTGGAAAAGTTAGTAATGAATAATGTAGGAAATTCTTAAACTGTTTTCTTGCTTGAATTGAATGCACGTGAAGGAATTTGAAGCTTATTCTAAAAATGGATTCTGCATTTCCAGATAATTAAGATAAGAACTAAAAATGGAAAGTGGATGAGGAGAAGAAACATGTTTTGCATTGTTCAATCTTGCCAGGTGTCATTAAACTGTCTTGGGTGCATGGTTGGTTTTAGGCCTTAAGTGGCCTCTGGGCTAATAGAATTTGGGAGCCCCTTCATTGTGTATGTTTGCCTCCTTACAAAATATATCTTTTTTTTTGTAGATGACAGAGGTCTTTCATAAAAAAAAGATATGTTTTAACTTTTTTGATGTAAAACATGAAACACTTCAACTACAATTTTGAAACTCATCCCATTTATTTCATCAGCAACTTCATGATATTTTTATCTGAACTTTACATCTTTCAAAAGGCCCCATCCAATTTAAAAGACCCACTCCAACTAGAGGGGCCCAAATACTTTAAATTGTTTTCAAATTAGTTCAAATAAGTTTGAAAACAAAACTCCTCTGTTCTTATATTTTTAATTTTTTTTTTTAGTTTTATCAGAGATTGAAGACTCGAGTGCTCTTGTGCAGCAACCCATATAAATCTGTCATTGCTTGGCTGAGGAAGAAATTCATTGCAATCTGATTCTTTTTAGCAGCAGTTTTGTATGATTAATCTAATTATCCAGCTGAAATTATATGATTCCTGTCTGAATTTCTGGGAGAGGGAGTTTTCATTATTCACACTATTTACATGCAAACTATTGTCCTCATCTTTGTTGTTGCTATTATCACAATGCTTCGGCCATTTTGTCCTCCAGCCTTGTGGTGAATTCCAAACTGAATCCATTATTTAACCTCTGGGAATAGACTGTTTTCATTCCACTGCCCATGTCTAGGGATATCTCATCTAGTTCTTATTTTTAGTACTGCTCAATTGTTGCTTGTCCTATTTCCATTGAAATGTTGAATTTGATGACATAGTAAGTATGAGTTTAATTCTTGGGTCAGGTTGTGTGTTTATAAGCCTAAGTCCATGAGTAACCTGCATATTGGAAATAATGAATAATCTTTTATCAAGGCCTGAACTCCCATGCCTTTTAATAAGGAGTATCTTTATATTGTTAGGTTTGATTTTCTACAAAAGACTGATAACCTGGTATAGATAAACAAGTGCTCCATGAAAATGGACACAAGTTCAAGACTTGCTAAGAGCTTATGCTTTATTTGCAATCTGCACTGTTTATTGTCAGTCATAGAATTAGGATATAAATAGTTATGATGAAAAACGACCAAAAATAAAAGAAAAGCAATAATAAAAAAAACAATAGTTTGTATACAGATCTCAAATAAAATGCCATACGTGATACTCACTTTGGCAATTATGTCTCTTTTGATTCATGACTGACGAGACAGTAGATTCTCCTGCAGTAGGTTATTGTTTCTTTCTATGGTAGACTAGTTGCCAACTGAGGCTATAGCACCTAGTCTATCCTGTTATTCAACCCATAGCTGGGAGGAGAAGTGATGGATCCATACATTTCCCAAGGGTATTTCAGCATAAGTGAATTTAACAAACCTGACTGGAATTTAAATTCAGCTCTCTGATTTTTCATTCCAAGCCATTATTCATTGCACCACACTTCACATACAGATCTAGGTTATTAAAAATCCCTCTACAATAGATGTCCTTGTGCTTAATATATATATGATGAACTCTGCTGTCATTTTATACATATGAGGGCCTAACAGTTCAGATTTTAGAAATGAACTGACAGACTAACCACATATAGGATTTGATTCTAGGAGTGAAGGCTTGTGTAGGACCAGTCACACTTTTTGAAAGAGCTTCTAACAGAGAAATGATTGCAAGGGTACCACAAAGTCTACAATGGTTGGAGCCATAGTTATCATTCTCCTAAACTGATTACTAACCAGGGTGACAGAACCCAGTCTATTCTGTTATTTAAAGCATAGCTAGTGGGAATTCATACCTTTCCCAAGGCTATTTGTGCAAAAGTGAACATAATGACCTAGATTGGAATTTGAACTCAGTATGCCAATCCCACTTTTTGTACCAATAACCACTATACAACATACATCTTCATTAGTTTAAATATATATATATATATATATATATATATATATATATATATAAAATTAGACACTGAGGTCAACACCAAGTAGTGACAGTCTGTTACATGCATTGTAGAACAGTACCCACTATTATATTTACATATGCTCTGCCCCTGATATTGAGAACTTTTATCCATAAATATGGCATTATGGCATGCCTTAAAACTATACTTTGAAACTACTTATATATATATATATATATATATATATATATATATATATAGATATATATATATATATATTTTATATATATATATATATATATATATATATATATATATATAAAATATATCTATCTATCTATCTATCTATATATATATATATATATATATATATAAAAATGAAGAAATATAGTCTTAAAGTGTGCTGTATTTATGGGATAAAGTGCTCAATATCAGAGATAGAGCATGTGTAAATATAAAAGTGAACATAGAAATCAAAACTTACAGGTGACAGTCTGTTTCATGCTAGATGCAATTGTCAGGTCTGACGATTGCATCTTGGATGAAACACTCTCGCCTCTAAGCGTTGACTTCTCTATTCATTTTTATATATATATATATATATATATATATATATCTGGAGAGAGAGAGGGGGGAGGGAGGGAGGAGTGAGAGAATGTTTACTAAGCTGATCTTAGACTGCTGCAAGTCTCTAATACTGGAGGACCAAATGAAGGTTTGATTCCCTATACTCAGGAATGGTATGCAAACTAGCCTAACACAATTTTATGATGGGAGAGCATTCAGTGACGATGTCTTACTGTACTGACAATGATCTGTAAGATTAACTTGCTTATTTTTGCTTTTAAGTAAGCACATTTATTCATCAAAGTGGTGATATTCATTGGCATAAAGTCACTTTCTCACCAATGTTATGCAGCTTCCCTCTGCCTGTTCTACAAATATTTTCCCGGTAACTGCTTGAATGAGCTTTTTTACCTGGTTCCTTGACTACATAAATTTAAGCATGCTACTAGATTGGCAACTGGGTCTCACTATTTCAAAGTTGAACTAACAAGATGCAAACATAATATCTACTGTAACAGTTTTTTTTCTCACACTTCCCCTGTGGAACTCCTCTACAATTTCTTGCTTGCCTGATAACTACAATCTTTAAAATTTAAATGCAAAGTCAATCACCATCTGTCTTCTTGAAACCTGTTCCTTTTTTCCCTTTCTTCAATTCTCCCCATTTTCAATCTTCTTATTCTCATTCACTTTCACTCCCTGTAACCCCTGTGCTCTAATAGCATTGTTGCCTTCCTTGGGGTGAAATGATTAAAAAATAAATAAATAGTGGATGCACAGTCATGATTGAACTCATTACATTAGCTAGTGTCATTTGCACGACAAGCTTGCTGTTATTTATTTACCTTTCCTTTAATAGTGTAACAGGAGAGAGCTATGGAAGAAAGATTTATTCTCCCATTTCTATCTCCCCCATTATGGGCATTATTATATCTGTGATATAATAACATTGTAGTTCATGGACAGAATGAAATGGCTGAAAGGAAAAAGAATGACAAACATGCTTTGTTCTCAGAGAGACTTTTATACTACTAAGACATACACAAAACTATATATACATATATACACATGTCCCACATGAAGAATAATATATCATATCACATCAAATCAAAGTGTAAGCAGAAACAAAAATGAAGGGTCTTACATATAATATGGAGATACTCCAGTGTCTAGAGAAGCCATGTTTAGTACTCCAGATTCAAATGTCCCAGGTGAGGACATATTCCATGAATGGAATGGTTTTCCCAAATTGATTACTGAAAGCTGGAGTTTCTTACTATAAATGGGAAAATATATTCCCTTGGGGAAATGGCATCATGGACTTATAAGCCGCAGGCAAGGCAGATTTACCCTATGCCTGGGCCACAGGGGTATGATGTCCACCGCGTTGGTCCATTCGATGTTTGATCCCTGCAGCTGACTGTTGAATGAATCACTTTGACCCAAGCTTTGCCTTGTTCCATGTTGTGTTTGATTTAGATCACAAGTCTGGCAAGGATCAAATTATCAACAGGAATTGTTGAATTGGTTTGGTCTGGACAGAGTGAAGTCACAAGTAAAAAATTAAATGCTATAAAAAAATGTTTTATATGACATTTCTTGTACAGAGCTGGTAATTGTGCTAAGTTATTGACCCTTCCCTCTTCGAATATTTTGTGACACTTTGTTCATTGTGACTAAGTCTAGACAAGGCTTCTGGAATACAACGCAAAGTCAGAGGTCTTCTTCAGGCAGGAAGTCACGGGAAATCAGGTGAAGTGGTTGTCTTTTGTCTGGTGTCTGGCGGCTACTCTCTTGTTGGTTGCTTTTTACTTTCTGTTCATATGGACCTCTGTCCAAAACTGGCATGAAGTCTGACAAGGCCTGGGGTTTCAGCAAATCCCCTAATCCCTACAAAGAGTCCATTGTCATCTAACTCCAATTTTGGGGAGATCCCTCCTCCTAAGAGTAGTGGTAGCAGAATGTCAATCCACCTTAACTCCTTCCTTCTCATATTGCTCCCTCATACCAATACCAACAAAGGCAATTCCTCTGTCCACTTGATATTTCACCTAAGCCCTTTACTTTGACAAATTCAGTTTTTAGAATGCGTAGGCAAACAGGTGGGGCTTATTCATAATCTTTAATTTTAATGACTGCTCAAAATTTTTGTCAACAGGATTCCTTGACCAAAACTCCATTCCCTCAGTTGGACATTCAGCAGGTGTCCCCATGACAGCTTTCTTAGAAGTTCGACCCGTGACACTTAGGGCTCGGCTCTTATTTAAAGAAATTTAATTTCTTTAGCAATTTACCCTTTCCCCCTCTTTTTGACAAGGGTTTATGGTTTTCTGGGAACAAAAGTTATAGAATTGATTGATATAAATCAATTCTATAACTTTTGTTCCCAGAAAACCATAAAAACATTATCAGTTCACTTCTCCTTGGCAAAAACCCTCAGCCTAGCTTCACACATAAAATCTAGAAATTTACCAAATGGCTTACCAGTACACAAGAAATCAGAGGCCATCATTTTCTTTATCTTTTTACCAACTTCCATTCTTGGATTATGGTCTGCAGGATTCCTCAAAATAATAGTGTTTTACTTCAAGTTAACTCTATTCCCTTTTTTATGGTTTATTCATAGAAGAGAACAAACTTTCTGAATTTCAATAAAATCCTGCCTCGCCTCTTGCTATGTTTATCAGGCTATCTCTTAACTCTTCCAGTGTCTCATAGTGTCATATCTCTATCGAGGTATAGCTATCGAGGTATCCTTTAACCATTCCAGTGCCTAATAGTGTCACAGGTGGGCCTGAGTTAAAGAAAGCAACCTTATGGTTCAGCTGTCGAAAACGAGCTGAAATTTGACTGCCACTAATGTCATTGTATAGAGTGGAGTAGACATCACTAAGTGGCTGTCATGTGACCCATGTAACTCATCTCCACCAAAGGGAAATAAGTGCCTTCTGTGTCCCTGCAATAGTTTAGTTTAGCTACTCAATTTATTTTCTATTCATATACAGGTGGTTTGCTCCCAGTATAAGTTCTGGATTATTCTAAAAATCTTTTCCAAATAGATTGAGTTTCCCAAGCAGCTTCTTAACAGCTACAGTAACCTATGCAGTTAGAGGACAGACCAACACAGTCTTCCTACTTTTAATCCTCTTATGTGAAACTAAGATTAGTAAATATCTATATAAGGGGAAAAAGAGCGCTATAGTCACTGATGTAGTTGCATATTCCCATAAAAGATAGATGTGGTGAGAAACTCATTCTTCACTCTGCAGCATCTTTACCACAGGTACAACATTGAAAATCTATCAGTACTCTATTGCTATTTCCATGGCAAATGTTCAGATGAGTTCCGTTTGTCAGTTTCACCAGTCCAGACCTTTGCAGCTCAGACATTTATACAGGGCTTTGAGAGAAGGCTTATTCTCCATTCAGCAGTTTATTTCCCTCAGACTCCACATTTCAAGTCCATCACTACTCTATCACTATTTCCATGGCAACTGTTTAGCTCCACCAGTTCAGATATTTACATCTTTGAAACACATGCTACTTCCACAGAATTGAATCACCCTCATTTCCAAAAGTTGAGAGAAAGTTCCACTCAGATAGGTTTTCTCAAGAACTGATGTTTTGTAAACAGAATCTCACATAGATGCTTTCCTTGAACACTACAATCCTAACTTTTCAAGTTCAAGTGAATAATTGTCTATCTTCCTTATCCTCATAATAACCTTATTTATCTGACCTTATCCTCATAATAACCTTATTTATCTGACCTCATTCATCATAATGCTTTTAACAGTAACTCTCTAACTTGAGTGACGCTCAAGCCTTGGTGAAATTTAATATATTAAAAAGATACAATCCATGATTCAGAAATACTGATTTTCAAAACAGGGAGGTAGGATTGTATCTTGGAAGGTTGGTGTGATATATAATTTTCCCATCTTCCATGTTCAACCATCTGGCCTTGTGCCGGACTATGTTAAACTTAGCAAATATTCACAGTAACTCTTTATTCTATTTCTACTGAAAAACTATTTAAAATAAATTTTGTTTTAAATTCTTTCACCAGTCAGCTCTCCAATTATCATCAGGTGACAGGGTGCACAATTCTGTTTATATGAAAGGGGCTTAAAATGCAAAAGATAACCTGAAAGCCCCAACATGTCATCTCTGGGGAGTCAAAACTCTGCAAGCTAAGATTACCATAAAATAAAATAGGGCTAATTGATGTTCAAAAAGGTCATGGCATTTAAAGATCCTGTGAAAAAAAGGTTGTTAATTCTATTGAAAACAAACATTATTTTTGACAGCATGCAATTGTTGGCCCCATTTTTGCATTCCTCTTGTTCAAAAATGGAAGCATTGAAGCAAATTTGTTGTTGAGCTGCCCTCACAGGAATTTCTTCAAACCAAAACATCTTTGTTCATTTTGTGGGATGTTTATTTGACTCAGCCAACTTGCACAGATGGTTACTAATAAACTCACTGTAAAAACCTTACAAAGCTAGAATCTTCTTCTTCTTCTTCTTCTTCTTCTTCTTCTTCTTCTTCTTCTTCTTCTTCTTCTTCTTCTTCTTCTTCTTCTCCTCCTCCTTCTTCTTCTTCTTCTTCTTCTTCCTCCTCCTCCTCCTCCTCCTCCTCCTTGAGAACATGGCCGACCATGACTTCTACATGTTCCTATACTTTGTAGCTCTTAGTAATATTTGTGCTTTTAATATCCTTCCATTAGGTAGATTTCTCACTGTTTACCTCTGTCTCGCTTGTCTCCAGTATGTAATGTGAGTGTTAAATTTCCCAAGCCTTCTTTCCTCATTATGTGTCCCAGAAATTTTAACTGTCTCTTTCCAATTCTCTGGAATACTAACCTTTATTTTACAGAAAGTAGGTTTTGTGCATTTTGGTGTTTAAACTTAAATCCTTACTTACTGGAAGAGAGTTCCACAAGTGAGAAGTGTGAGAGAAGAAACTTATGGTTACATCTAGCTATTTCAACTATAAAACCATGAGATCTAGATGTCAATTTAGCACTGTGTTTAAATTCATGAAATTTAGGTACTATAGAGGAAAGTAATATTTATTTTGATAATACAAAAATGTGGCACAAGGCCAAAGGGGGTATAGGTGAAGGCTGATCTTCAAACTCTCTTATCTCAAACTTAGCTAGCCACAATTACTGACCCAAACATACCACAGTATTCCTAACAACAAAGCAACCCATTCTTACTTACCATTCTTACTACAGTCACCATAATGCCTCAGAGTCTCTATGGAGCCCTAACTAGTTTCCATATGTACAATTTATCTGTGGGTGGGAAACAAAAAAATCATTTGCCATAGAGGAAAGTTTATCATAACAATTATCATTAAAATATTTATAGAAAAAGCACAGGGAAGCTATGTTATGGCTTGGGAAAATGACTGAAGACTAGATGCCAAGTCAGGACCAATAACATTGCAGATTCTTTTTTGACACTCAGCAAGAATCTCTTGATATATAGCAGGAGCATCAGACCAGATGTGGCAGCAGTATTTAAAGCATGGATGAATTGGTGAACTGATATTGCATAACAGTTCAGCACTCTTTTCTTTGTTCCTAACAAAATTTTCCTGTTTCTTAATACTTTGTTTAAATTTCGGAAGGCATCTTTTGCTATTCCAGTGTGCATTGGATTTTGGTTTCACATTTTCCATCCTCTGTTGAAACATTTTCTTGGTATTTAATTTTTTGTACTTTCTTGATTTCAGTTTTTTTCAATTTGTAGTCCGCATCTTGGACTGTTTCTTTTGCTAACAACCATAATGTGGTAATAAATTAAACACATCCCACCTCCCCTCTTGCTTGTAAACATCCATTACAATAAATATAACATTTTCAGCGCTAAGGCTGAATTAAGTCTAATAAAAATTTGTAAGCTTCTACTAGGTGGTGTTACTATATTACACATACATTCTGTCTTCTTACAATTGATGTTTTGTCTTTTCTTTACCCTTTCCTCCACTACATTCTGTAGGAGTTCCTGTAGTTTTCTTTCTATATCTGCTATCAACATTGTGTCATCAGCATATCTTATATTGTGGCTCCCAATAATGTATCCTGGCCAGACTTCTAATTCTTTAAGGACTGTCTAACTGTAAAGGTTGAATAATTTTGTTTTATGTTCTTTTCTATTTTTTCATATTTCTTCTTTATTTGCTGTGTCCCCTCAGGACATAAGCAATCATGTCTTTCCAAAATTTCCTGTCTTTTGTAGCTCTCAGTAAATTTTGTCTTTTCATTATTTCTCCTAAAGCCTGTTCTGCCATCCATTTACTCAAGCTCATCATCATTATATGTTAGGCATTCTTTACCTCAGTCCTGTGAGTATCAAATTTTCAAAGCCCTCCTTTCTCATTATGTGCCCCAGAAATTTCAACGATCTCTTCCTGATGTTAAGTTTCCTTTTTGTTTCCATTTTCTCTAAAACCTTGTTGCTGCTCACATGTTCAGTCAATGGTATCCTCAGAATCCTTCTGTTGAGCCACATTTCTGTTGCCTCAAGTCTCTTCCTCAACTTTGAGGAAATTGTCCAGCATTCACTGCCATATAGGAGGACAGATATAATGTAACAGTTCAGTATTCTTTTCTTTGTTTCTAACAAAGTTTTCTTGTTTCTTCTGAATTTATTTCCTATTTCTATGATGGCCCACTATTAACTCTAATCAATTAATTAAATGAAAATAACATACTTAATTTGAATTAGTAAGAAGAAGTTACTTTTTACTAAATGATATTATCTTGTCCAATAGATTTATGGGAGGTGCTGAAAAGTTCTTATGTCAACCAAGAAAGGATTAAAAAAAAGAATTCTATTTCTGTGTCATTTGGTCAGATTTTAAGAAATTGAGTGGACCAAGAATATTTCAAACCCCCTCATATCTAATTTATAGTAATTAAAACAAAATATTACTAAAACAAATTTTAGTGATAACAGTCATATTTAATTTATACAAAGAGGTGTAGAATAATTCTTGGGCTGTCCAAAAATGGTTTCCAAAAGAATTCCAATGTATGGTCATATTTTAGGAATTGGGTCAGGCCAAGATCTTTTTCAGCACCCTCTCATATCTGTATAAAGCAAAACCAGGCTGATGTAGGCAGTGTTTGTAATTTTCTTTTATGTGCCATGTCCATTTGAGATGTAGTTGATTATGACTCTCCACAACTTCCTGGTTTTTGTTACGTTAAGTAACTTCTAACCCTTTGCCATCCCACTTTGTCTTTGGCTTGTCATCTATTCACTCAAACTTGTTCAACTAGGTCACTTGTTTCTCTTGATTGTCTTACTTGCAGTATGTCCTGTGAGTGTTGAATTCTCTAGGCTCTCTTTCCTTGATTGTCCCAGAAATTTCAACAGTCTCTTTCTGATTGTAAGTATAAGATACCTTGTAGTTCATATTTTCTTTAAATTCTCTCACTTTTCCACCTGAGTTTGCCATTAACACACTGTCACCTGCATATCTTAAATTGCTATGATTATGTCTTTAGTATATACACAAATGTATTACTTTAGTAATGTACAAAAATCCTAGTCCTGGGTATGATGGTAATCTACATCTGGCAACAAGGCCTCTGACTGGGAGATTGGAGGTTTTGAGGAACATGAAACAACCTGATCTGGGGTGGTAGCAACTGTTAGGGTCCCAGCTATGGGCAAATAGTGAACCTCCAAATAAAAACAAAACACTATAAAAGTATAAAAATACATTTCCATAGTAAAAATATCATCAATGGTTTTTTATATAAAAAAAATTAACGATACATATATATAAGATATATATAGTAAAATTGCCAAAATATATTTTTAAAACAGAATTACCGACAATACATTTTATCTGTAGTTTTAGCCATAAAATTCTGTTCAAAATATTTAGATTTCAGCATTAAATAAGCCATAGAAGTTGATATGCTGCTAATCAAAATCAACCAACCAACCACAAAAATCCAAAGAAGATTCTATAATGTTATCAGTTCTGACCTGACATCTTAAACAGTCACTTTCCCACTGCTGTGATATGGCTTTTCTCTCTCTTTTTTATAAATATTTTCATAGCAATTATTCTAATGAGCTCTCCTCCTTGGGACCTTGACTGCATGAATTTAAACATACTACTAGATTAGCAATTAGGTCTTTACTGTTGAAATAGCTAGATGTAATCCTATGTTATATTATAATAGTTTTTTCTCACACTTCTCACTTGTGCAACTCTCTTCCAGTTTCTGCCACCTATAATTTTCAAAAATGAAAATGCAACATCAATCGCCACATTCCGTCTTCCTGAAACCTGTCATTTTATTGTCTTTTCTTTTCACTAAAGTTTTCTCATTCACTTCTGCTTCCAGTAACTGCTTGTATCTTAATGACTTTTTTTGGTTGAAATGATTAAAAAAAATATATTACTAAAGAGGTTGTAAAATTTGAAAATTGGAATGAAAACAAATAATATTTATATAATTATGAATTTAACTTATTCATCCATGGTGCTATAGGGAGCACGAGAGAGGCTTTAAACCCCTCACTTTTGGATGGAACTGGGAACTAAACAGAAGACTAAATTTGTCTTCTTAGCCTCAATCTATGACAATGCTATTAAGTTGAGATGTATCATTTGTCTAAAAGTTTATTGTTGCCATTACTTTTCAAAATAAATCATAAAACTTCATTTTCATTTTTTTTTTTGATTTTTGAAACCTTTAGCTTGTAAAACTTTTTCTATAAGTCTCTTATATACAAAGAAAATCTATTGGTCTGATACCAGAAAATAAATTTTCCATTTTTTCTTTCTTTGAAACATTTTGTTTCTAAAACATTTACATAAGTCTTATATATAAAAGAAAGTCTATTCATCACATTCCAGAAAATAAGAACAAATGGACAGCAAAATAGTGTGAATTTAAAAATAGAAAACAAACAAATGTTTACGGTAGGATAATTGATTTAAAAAAGATGCATTTTATGAGAGAATCAAATAAACAAAACTGGAGGATCATGAATCTTTAAAACTTAACTATAAGGAATTTAAGCTGCTTCAGTGTGTATTGTCTGCTTTTCTGAGAGAAAACAGATGCTGCATTGGTCTCTTGCTTAAAGTTTTGAATTTCAAAAATATTTTTGGTACATTTCAATTTGTGGGAATTTGGCTGCATTTGTTTTTCATTTGGAATCAATCAGATGTTTTCCCTCCAAATTTTGAGAAGTGAATTTGGAGCCTACCTTAATGAATAACTAGGGGACCTTGGATTGAACTTGAGTCAATAAACAGCTGCTGCATAAACCCAGGTTGCCTGGTCCAGGAAGAAAAAGAACAGCAAAGAAATTTGACAACCATCAGATGAGAATTAAAAGGAACATTAAAGTTGCTCCCACATCAAAGAAAATTCTTCAGCTGGTGGGATTGTTCTATTCTTCGCTGTTACCATGGACTTTGCTTCAAAAATTGTACCTATTTTTTGAAAACTATTCAGAGAAGTATTTTCTCCTGTCTTCATTTTATTTTTATGTTGTTTACCTTTTCTGAGGACCTTATGCCGTATTGTAATATTTATTGTAAAAGAAGCATATTTCATTATGTGATATTCCATGCTAATGGGAATATATACTTGAAAAACAAGGTGGATAAAATAAGTAAAGTTTTATTGTAAAAAAACAGTACAATAAGAATGAAGGTAACAGTTATGCACAAGGTCGTCGCAAGACAATCCAGTAGTGAAGGTCGGTAGTAATCACGTAGATCTGAGTTGTGCTCAACAGATCCCAGCTAATATATTTAGCTACCCCACCCCATGAGGGTTACATGTGGCACAAGGCCGGGTTTAACATGGGATCTCTGAGCCTGTAGGCTCGGCCAAAAATATTCCCTATTTGAACGCATATAAACAGGTTCATGGTCAGTCTACCTCCCCGATCAAGACTCTGCCCTTCAGCGGAGCCTCGTCTGGGTTCCTCTCTGCCTTCAGGCAGAGAGTTCGACTGTCTAGCTGGAACAGGTCGCAGCTAGTATATTTAGCTACCCCCCCCACGAGGGTTACATGTGGCACAAGGCTGGGTTTAACGTGGGATTTCCGAGCCTGTAGGCTCAGCGAAAAATATTCCCTTTTGAACCCGTAAAAACGGATTCAGGGTCAGTCTACCTCCTCGAACGAGACTCTGCCCTTCAGCGGAGCCTCGTCCGGGTTCCTCCTGCCTGAAGGCAGAGAGTTCAACTGTTTAGCTAGAACAGGTCGTAGCTTGATTCTGTAGTCCATTGACTTACAGATACTAATAGGTAATTACTACTTATAGTATAGTCACTCATTGGGGTGACAGGTTATTCCATTACATCACATTTGCAATGATTATTTTTACATACATGTTATTGGCCATCATTTTGCACACAAAGCACTTAATTTGTGTAATTCTTTCATTTTTGGGTGTTAACAATAAATTTATCATCAGTTTTTTAAATTCAGCTTCTGTCGTCTGTCCTTATAAATTAAATGTTACCTCAAATGTTTGCTTGAACTATTTTTTCATAGGTTTTTTCTTACGAAATAAAAATCCTTTATAACATCTGATTGACTATTCCACTTATAACCCCTGATTTAGTTTGACTTCCTGCCTGATTTTTTTTTTTGGTGTTGTGCCTATGCATGGTAATTGAGTGCAGTTTATTAATGCTGAAATATTCTGAATTTTAATTAAACTAAATCAAGGATTTGAGGAAAAAAGGGATTTTTTCATTTCTGCCTAGAATGAATATGCTGGCAAAGTTAATTTTTATCACATAACAAAAGTGTTTCACTTCTAATCTTTGACCCAGGCTTATGGCCACATCATATTGAAACACCAGTTCTTATGCAATCACCAAAAATAAGCAACATCGAGCCTGGTCAGTACCTAGATAGATGACAGCTTAGGAATACCAGGTGCTGTAAGCTTAGCTGCGCAAGTGATATAAAGGATAATGGTTCGGAATTGTTAATTGGAGAGCCAAGTTAAAATTTAGGGTTCGTTGTATTCACTTATGCTCAAAATATCCTTGATGTGTAGATATATGTTATATTCTCTCTGCATGGGACACATGTAAATATGTATATGTAGGTTTGTGCATGTCTTAGTGGTATAAAAGTCTCCCTGAGAACAAAGCATGTTTGTCATTCCTTTTCTTTTCAGCCATTCTATTCCATACATGAAATACTGTGTTATTATATCATGGATACAATAATGCCCATAATGGGTGAAATAAACAGGAGAATAAATCATTTGTCTATAGCTCTCCCATTATAATATGATGTGATAGCAAACTTTAGCCAAAAAAAAATCCCCAAGATATTTCTGCTTAAAAATGCTTTAAGCATTCAAAAAGATATTTTTTTAGTAAGAGATAAAGTTTCAATCATCAACTAAGGAATGAAGAGCAAACAAAATTCATGTGCAATTACAAGAGATACATTTCTTGTTGTTTGTTATAACATAGTTTAAGTATGAAAGAACTTAATTAACTTGAAAGTAAGAAGCATGGCTGCTATTAATAAATGAAATAGGTATGTTTATTAAAAGATGCTCTGTACTTATGTTCTTTGTAAGCATATGTAATGAATGGCAGACTGCATAATTATCAAAAACCTTCTTCCTATTCATTTACAGCAAATAATTACAGAGATTATTCATCCTGTTTGATGCTTCATGTTGTTAAGTGTTATTCTGATATAAAAGATCCTTTGATCTGATGATTGAAATATGTATTATCCTCTTTCCCTCTAGTTTTCTCGTTCTGCAACTCCTGATTCTGGACAAGCGTCTTTTACAAGACAGTCAATAAGTACAGAGAAAAATTAGACAAGAGACTGAATCAGCAGTCATATGGAGGTAATCAGTAGTTATTTCCCTTGTTCTGGAAGCAAAAGTTTTTTAAAAAACTGTAAAAGAACCATAAAAATTTATACCAGATAAAAAAAATAGGGACATTTTTTTTACCAGAATCTTTCCAAGATGGTTGTACTAAGTGACTCATCTAAAATATTTCCCAAGTTTCAGACTCCATAGAACACATTATGAGACAATATACATCACTTTCACTTTGACCTTCACATTTCTTCTTTATTTTTTCTTTATAGGCACTACACAACTTCTTTTCTTTCCAAACAGATAACCTTCACAAATGGTCTTTCTACAATCTGACTGTATACTTTAAATTCAATTTTTCTCAAAAAAGATATCATTTCCTCTAACCTCTGACTGTTTTAAACAACCAAAACATGTAAAAATATTTCACTTGCAAGTGTAGTTGATTAGTTAGAGCAGTGATTCTCAACTGCTGTGCCATCGTGCCAAGTGTGCTGCACAATTTTTCTTCAGTATGCCACAAAATATTGTCATGGCATGCACATGTGTGTGTGAGGAAGTAGTAATGGTACAGCGTTAATATTTGAATAAATGAATAAGTATTAAACTTTTAATCCCACATTAGCTGAAATGGCTTTATCAGTTTTATTGCAATTTTCTACTTCTTATGTGAATTAGGCTTCTCGGCCCTAAATAAGATCAAAAATAAGAAGTGAGAAGGTCTACACACAACAGAAGAAGAAATAGGGGTCTGCTTATCACATGTTCAACCAAACGTTGAAGAAATCGTGAAAAAACACCAGGCACAGATTTCACACTAAATAAACTGCAAGAATAGAAACACTGAAATAAAGTAACTTCATATTTTTGTGTGTAATTTTTTTAAATCCATTGTTTTATTTCATAACATTTAAATGTATATCCTTTAAAAATCTTGCTAAGTGTATGGTGATATTTTCATTTGCTTCAAGATGTGCCATTTACTAAAAAAGGTTGAGAAACACTGCGTTAGTGCTTGATGTGTAGATATATAATGAAAAGATAAGATCTTATATATAATATGGAGATTCTTTGGTTTTTTGAGAAGCCATATTTAGGACTCCAGATTCAAGTGAGCTGGATTTATCTACTATGTCCCAAATGAAGACATATTTCGCAAATAGGAAATGGCAAGTCTTGGGTTTTCCCAAATTGAGGATGACAAACCAAAGATAGTTTCTTTCTATATCTGTGGAAGATATATTCTAAAAGGGGAACAGCACCATTGATTTGTAAGCTTCAACAATTGGTGAAGGAGGCAGATTTAGCCTCAGCCTGGGTCAGGAGTGTGAGCTAAAAAAAAGCAACTGCTCAGTTTGGCTCCTGTAAATTGGCTGAAATTGACTGCCACTTTCCTCACTGTATAGAGTGATGTCAATAAGCAGCCATCAATATGACCCACATGATTTATTTCAACCAAAGGAGATAATTGCCTTTTCTATTCACTACAATATTATATATCAGTTGATGGGTTTAAATAAACCTTATTGCCAATATAATAACATACCTACATACATACCATACTGAAATATGCTCAAACTTTATTTTCTGTTCAATATTACAAATATGCTAAAAAGATTCCACAATACAACACACACCATTTAAATCAAAGTGTCTATTAGTTAAAAAATAACATCACTATGAACTAAAACTAAAACCTTACTTTTTTTTCTTTTGTAAAAAATTTCTTATAAAAAACCACAGATTTCAACTTTCAGTGAGCAGAGATGCAGCTGTTTCTAAGCAGTTCATACTCAAAAGAAGACTTGACCACATAGTTTTTTCTTTCCCCCCAAGGGCGTGCTAAAAAAAATGTGTTGGAAACTTCAAATGAAACATCAGCAACAGCATGGCTGGCCAGTTAACGACTTCAAATGAATCAGCTCCAACAACAACAGCGGTGACGGTCAGTGAATATTTGCTGATGATCTTTTCTCAACCACAGATTTTTTTTCTGTGGGACACTTACTAAAAGTCTTTTTTAAACTACAGATTTTTCTGTGAACCCAAAGATTTTAACTCAACTAAAGACTATTTTTACTCCTTTTTGACTCTTTTGAATTTATGTACATATGTTTGTAAATATAAATGATACATTTAACAGGTAACCCTTGATCTTTTTATTTTTATTTTATTATTGTTTGGAATTCAGATGTTTGGATTTTTAATATAAAAACCTGGATGACAGAATTTCCTACAGGCTCTTTAATGTTCTGATGTGAATTATTGTTGTTATTCAATGAATAATTCAGATTAACATTGTCATCTATGATGTTGTAGCTGAAGTGGGTTCTCTTCTCTTCCTCAAGTGTATAGTGTACCTCATAAACTTGAATTTTTTCTCTTTCACCAATTTTCACTTTGTGTCAAAGATTTGTCTAACTGCATTGTTTTTCTAAAAGAATTTTTTCACTGGGGTGAGTGGAAGAGGAACGTCACCTCTCTTATCCCAATTATTGTATAAGGTGCATATGGAAACAAACAAAACTCGAAACTCTGATCTGGAATTTGGAAGAAACAAACATTTATTACTATGATATAAAAAAACAATAGAATGGAATACAAGTTTTACAAATAAGTTTGCACAAAATTTTTCTTTGGTGCAACTTATTAATATTGAGGCACGATAACCAGTTCAAAAAATTAAATATATGGGCTCATAAAAGACGATATAAATTGTAAAAAAACTTTCAATAATCGAAAAATCTTTTGAGAAGTTACAGTACACTTCATTTCAAAAAAAGGTTTGAACAGAACAAATTCTTTAAAAAAAGATGCACTTACTTATTTGAATGTCAAAACTGGGAATGTTGTCAGATTCACCTGAGTCACTGAGACTTTAACAAATTTGTTCATTTTTTAAACGCAATTTGTTTATAAATATCAGAAATTTTTTCTCTTTTCTGGTTGTTTTCAGCTTTTACTTCTATTTCTTAACTCCTTTCATAAGAAACAGTCAAGTGGTGACAGCCAAAATTCCTTGTCCTTCTGAAATCCTAGCTTGTGTCTTTCTTAATCCTTGTATCCTTGTGAATTTGTCTGCCAACTTGACTTTTTATATAGGCATCAAATAGGCTCCAGATGAATCTCAAATTTTAAATTTGCATGTGAGGAAAACAGCTTCCTCATTGGTCAAAAGATCCAAAAGTGTAGCTCTCTATGAAATTTGGAAAACAAGTAACAAACTGTCTGCCTTTTTTCAGTCATTCTTTTTCAAACCATTGCATTTTTAGAATATTTAAAGTTCAAATATTACACAGCAAATTTATTATTTTTGTACTAATGAGTTCACTCACTCTTCTCCTTTGTGGAACTCTCTTCCAGCTCCTTGTTTCCCAGTCAACTTTGATCTTCAAAAATTTAAATGGAATGTCAGCTATCACTCTCTGTCTCCTTGAAACCTGTCCTTTTATTGTCCAATCTCCTTAATAATGTTTTTTCTTGGATTTTTTCACTCTCAGTAAACCCTGGCATCTTAGTGTCTCTATTGCATTGCTTAGTGTGAAAAGATTAAAAAAAAAAAAAAGAAAGAATAATTATGTTAGTGTGTCATGAGTAACAACTGAAGCCATTGAAATATATTTAACAAGACAACAGGTTTTTCCATCTCTTATCTCTGATGAGTTGGGTTAATATCTTTGTATTGTGATCATACATTCCAAATTTCTAGCTTTTAATAGATAGCGACAGAATTTGCAATATTTGCTGATAAGGGTAATTAACATATATTGGACATTGGATATTAGTACATTGAAATAAATATGAGCACACCTGTACTCAGTAGAAAAAAAAAACAAAGATTAGGGCCTTCCATAGTTGAAAATGGGTATTCTCAGTGTTTTGTAAAAATTTGCACATATTGAGATATTTTTTAAAAAATCATTTTAACCCAAGTAAGGTAATGTCACCAAAACACAAGAGAGTGAAAGAAAAAAAAAAGATATGTTTTTTAATCATTTCACCCCAAACAAGGCAGTAAAGCCACTAAGACAGAAGGGATTACTGAGTGTGAAAGAATAAGAAAAAAGAGAAACATTATTAAGGAGTGAGAACAATAAAAGAAGGGGAATCAAGAAGACAGAAGATAATGATTGATATTGTATTTAAATTTTTGAAGATTAAAGTAGGCTGGAAAGCTTAGAGCCAGGAGAGAGTTCCACAAATAAGAAGTGTAAAAGATAAAAACTGTTAGCATAAAACTTACGGATACATCTAACCAATTCAACTGTAAACTGATGAGATCTTGTTGGCAATCTAGTACTGTGATATGCTGATCCATAGAATATATGTAACTAGAAATATTCAGACTGCCTTGAATTGCTTCTACAGCAGTCAGTGCATAATAAGAAAAGAAAAAAGACCTGATGAAAGTTGAAGAACACATTGACCAGAACTTTGGAGTGTTTCAACTTCTCAAAATGCTAAAACTTGAAGAGTAACTTGCAACTGGACTGTTCTTATATCTAAAATATCTTACTTGATCATATTTACATAAAACTTAGGCATTTTTTTAGAGTTCAAGCTTAAGATAGAAGTTAGATAAGATATAAAAATATTTTGTAAATATCCGTTGATTTTGTAAGATTTATGAATTTAATAGTTTTATAATTTAAATCTTTTTATTTTTTAATCAAAAAAATATTCCTGTTAATTAATTAGAATAACTGTACACATTGTGTTTGTTTTGTTTGTTTTGCCACTCAGGAAGAGCGCTCTTCCATGACTGAGTAAAAGCTGGTCTTATATAGTTCTCTCAGTCTTAGACTCTTGCTAACTATTGGCTAATACCTGTCCAGTATCATTTGTATGCAAATTTTGTCAGCACCATCTACTGTAAGTAGAATGTCCTCCTCTCTCAACAGCCAATTGTGGAAGAAAACATAAATTTTGGTGCTTACTGCACCACACGCAACCAACTCTGGATCTCTTGTCGGGTTGACCTGATTCTCTGTTACACATGTACACATATTTCTTATGTAAAAAGATTATATTTGCCTGATAGCTATTGCATATATGTTACATTCACGATGCCATAGGGGGAGCTAGTGGGTTTCAACTCCTCCATTTTTTGTTGAAACTGAGAACTAAACTGAAGACTAAATTTGTCTTTTTGATCGCCATCTTTGACAATGATACTGAGTTGAACTTTATCATTTGTCATTTTCAGCTTTTAGTTTTGGAAACTTTAGCTTCTGAAACATTTATATAAGTCTCATATACAGAAAAAGTCTGGGAGTCTCATTCCAGAAAATAAGTAGAAGTGAAAAGTAAAAAAAAAAATATTTTTGAGAGAATCAGATAAAATAATCAGTAATCTTTAAAATTTAACATCTGATGTTAGTGTTTCTTTACTCCATTTTGTCCAGGCTAAACCATTTTTTAAAATCTTTTAAAACTTTTTCTCACTTTTATTTATTTATTTTTATTATTTATTTTGCAGTTTTATTATTTTGAATGTCTATTCATATTTTGGGGGGTTAGGCATAATGCTCTGCTTGTGAAGTAGTAAAAGAGTTATTTCCCTTTTACAAAGGAAAAAAATGGTTGTATGACTGACGATGATAAGAATGTAGCAGAAACAAATAGGTCTTTGTATGTTGGATACACAATACATGTCCATTTATGATAAACTGTTAGCTATAAATCTTACATCGCATAAACAGGCAGATTTTTATCTCTCTCTTCAATTAACCCTTCATTCAAAACTCGTGATAGTTTTAATGATCAGAAAAGTTCCACAAGGACAAGGAGTGCTGTTTTTTCTATAAAAGTTATTGTTACAGTCCTCAATGAAAAAGAAATGTAACAAAATTGCTTGCCTATGTTTAAAAGAACAAAAAATACCAGAAAAACCCAAAACTAAACAAAAAAAACAAAAAAAAAAAACAAGGAGAAAGAAACATTTTAGAAACTTTAAAATATACAGTCAAAATAAATTATTGAATACCAGTTACTTTAAAACATTATTGCTGAAATCATACAGAAAAAGACTTCTTTTATGTACCAAGTACTTTCAGGACATTGGCAACTATGGCTCTCTACAACTTCCTGTTTTTGTTGCACTAAGTAATTTTTTACCCATTACCATCATGTTTTGTTCTTGTTCTGCCAAACTTCTTCCAAACTTGTTAGATAGGTCACTCGCTGCTTCTGTCTCCTTTTACCTTCAGTTTATGTTGTGAATGTTAGATTCTCTATGTCTGCTTTCTGGTTCTAGGACAGTTGCGTACTGGACATTTGCGTACCAGACAATTGCATCCCTGGATAATTGTGTACCTCTGATAATTTTTTTAAGCTTTTTAAGGCAATTACCATAAATTTTGGAAAAAGCATAGGTAGTAATCATAATTTTTTTAAGAAAGGAATAAAATTTAAAAAAATTAAAAGTTTATTTTTGTTTAAAATGCAATGACAGATTAACTGTTAATCATTAACAGCATTGCAAGATTGCTCTACACACTGTCAGTCTTTTACTTCCATTGCATTTTTCTTATGATAGTGGTAGCTGTAATTTTCCTCATCCACAAATATTTTTCCACCAGTGTTTGATTTTCGGAACTTAGCCTTGGGTTTCAAATAAAATCTAGAATCTAAATATTTGTGGTACACACTGCTGGAGTGAGCTGAAACTGCTAGCTTAATTTTCTCTTGTTTTAAAAAAGAAATTTTTCTCTCTTTTTTTATTTATAGCAACTACCTTTCTGCTTGTTTTAGAGTAAAAAGCTATTGGTGTGCAAATTTCTATATTAAACAACTCTTTAAAAAATGCTAACTTCAAAAAATTATCAGAGGTATGCAATTATCCAGGGAAGCATTTGTCTAGGGATGCAAATGTTCAGGGATGCAATTGTCCACCCACCCGGCTTTCTTTAAGCTGGGGCACAGAAATTCCAACTCTTTTTTTTCCGGATTGTAAATATAAGTCTCCTTGTTCTTATTTTCTTTAAAACTTCCTCATCATTCATATGTTCTCTCCATGTACCATTTGTTGGTAGAACCACATCTCTGTTGCTTCCAATTTCTTCATCTGTGAGGATTTTTTTCAGCTTTCACTGTCATATTGAAGATTAGAAAAACTAATATAATATTAAAAACTGTATAACAGTTTTGCATTCGTTTTATTGTTTCTAATATTTTACAATATATAAAAATTTTATTTTTACTACTTTACTACCTTGAATAAATGTTTAATCATCCATATTGTTTTTTTTGGTATATGTTCTTTTGAAAGAAGTGTATATTTATGAAGGCCAGACAGTTTGTTTAAAAAATTGTTACAATTGTATATCTTTTTCAGCTCAGCAGTTAAAAACTGCCAAATTTTTGAAGGATCCATTTCTAGTTTATGGAAAATTATTTTTTCGTATATACTGACCAATTAGAGATGTGGTCTCAAGCCCTAGTAAGAACCTGAATTGTTGTGATCCTATTTTATGGAATAAACAGAGGTCAGGTCAGTAGATGAAGGGAGAAGACTTTTTGACAGCAAGGGGACAAGGCACTTGATTTCAAGAAGAGAAGAGAGCATCAAGAAGGCATCAGTTACCAACCAGCTGAAGAGAGCCTAGAAGTTCATAAGTGAAAATTTTCCTGCAGCTGGACAACAAAAAACGAAAAAATTCAAAGAAGTTTTCCCAAGCATGAACATTGTAAATTTAAAAGGGACTTTTCAAAATTTATTATATGTCCCAGAGATGTTTGTGGAGCCAGTAAAAGTAGGTGCTTTTGTTTTTTTGTGAAAGGTAATTACACCTGTATTTTTTTGTCTTATTGAACTGTTTACTCTTTGAATTTTGGTCTTTTTTTTAAACTGAAATCATAATCCTTTTTATAAGAAATTTTTATCATGCCTTAATTGGCATACAAAAAGAATTGTATCTTTTTCATACTTGTTTAATAAATGTTTTTCCTTTACAATTTTATGCAGGAGTTGTATTTTATTATATTCTCCCTATTATGACTTGTTATTCCTACTAATTAGGTTTCTGTGTTTGTTACAAGAAATTAGATTTAGTAGGGAATAAAATTTTTTATAAACGTCTTAGACTTAATAGAATGCTGGATGTTCAAGCATCAGATGAAAGATAGATTTTCAATTCCGGAATCATCTTGATTCCAAAAAGGTATAATATGTTTATGTAGAGCAAGTGTGGTCCGAGTTAGAGGGGCTTTCAAGATACACAGATGAACAGACAGAATTTTCCATTTATTTATATAGATATAATTTTTGTATTTATTTACCATTATTTATATATTTATTATATATATATTTTATATATATATATATATTCATTATTTTTTGTTATATATATATATATATATATATATATCTCATTTCACCCTAAGCATCCATGCTAGTAGGATGCAGGTGGGGGTTACAAAGAGTGAAAGAGATTGAGAAGAATTTAGTGAGAAGTAAGGAAAGGAGAAAAAGGAACAGGTTTCAGGAAGTCATAAGATGGCAATTGGCATTGCATTTAAATTTTTGAAGGGACATAAGAAAACGTGCAAGGAGTTCAACAGGCAAGAAATGTGAGAAAAGAAACTGCCTAGAATAGAAGAGAGAGTTGCATATAACTAGTTCAACATTAAAATGGCAAGACCTAGCTGACAATCTCGTAGCCTGCTTAAATTCATGCTGTTGAGGCACCAAGGAACAGAACAATTGGCATGAAAATATTTTTAGAAAAGACAGAGTAGCCATGTCATGATAGTAAAAAAGTGACTGAAGTCGAGATGCCAGATCAGAATCAATTACATTACAGACCCTTCTTTGAATTTTGTGAGGAATCTCAGGAAAAAGTAAAACATATCCCTGAAATCCCACTAATGGAATTCCCCTGGTTGAGAAACTTTTGATATAATCATTTTACCCCAAGCAACACAGGTGGTTACAGGGAGAGAAAGAGAGTGAGGAGACTTTAGTGAGGAGGAGTGAAGAAAAGGCAATAAAGGAACAAGGTTCAGGAAGACAGAAGATGGCGATTGATGTTGCATTTAAATTATTTTAAGATTGTGGGTGACAGGGAAGCAAGAAGTTCTACAGGCAAGAAATTTAAACTTTTACAATAGAACAGATGGTTTCATCTTAATAGTTCAACAGTAAAATGGTGAGACCTAGTGGCCAATCTAGTAGCATGCCTCAATTGAGGCACCAAGGAGCGAAGTGTATCAGAACAGTTACCATGGAAATATCTGTAGAAAAGAGAGGGAAGCCATGTCATGATGGTGAGAAAGTGACTGAAGTTGAGATGCTAAGGCAGGATTGATTACATTGCAGACTGTTCTTTGAAGTGAGTCAAGAATCTTGATATATATGGTAGGAGATCTAAATATTACTTATATAAATATTATATATATTTGGTATATTTCTCATATGCAGAAAATAAGTAGAAATGAAGAACAAAAAGTTGTTTATTTAAAATAAAAATAAAGTGTTTTCAATAGGATAGTAGATATCCCAAGGGTCAGTGTAATGGTCTTGGGCCCCTATCTATGATAGTCCTCTCAAATCTATGGTAAGGAGCTCCACAAATTTTATTGTGACCTAATTATGTACAATAATGGATCATATGCAATATAGGTGAACAATTCAATTAGAAAAACTGAAAATAAATACAATGTATCTAAATACAAATTAGAGACATGTCATAATAGATCATTCCATCTTAAATAAATCAACAATGTTTTACGGCAGTTTTTAACTCAAGATTTTTCTGGTTAAAAAGTTGAATAATTTTTAACATATTCAACATTATGGATAGAAAATTGTGAATTTTATATAGTGCTTTTTTTTTGAGGCTTGGCATGAGTAAAACAAATTCACTGATTTGGATAAAAAAAAGAACCAAGCATGGCATCAAAATCTGTGAAAATGTGTTATCTTTTAATAGTCAGTTGTGCTTAGTTTCATTTGTAACATATATAAATGTAGGTAGAAAGTGGGGGGTAGTATGCATTGGCCTTGAAGATAATTTTATATTTTTTTCAAACAGCAAAAATAAAAAAAAATTAAAAAAATGAATTTGTACTTAATTATTAAAAGAAGAAATATTTACTGCCAGTCGGATAATATATCTAAAAAGAAATGTTCATTTTATGAAGCTTAGATAAAAAAAAAAAAAGGAATTTGAGAACAACTTGTTAGTGCAGCTTCTGCCAATGAAGTGCTCCATGTACTGGATTCCTGGAGGTGCTTGGTGTCATTGGGAGAGAATGTGCTCCATTTCAGCCTTGTCTTTCAACAGATTTTACTATACATCAGCCACATGATTAGGGACTCTATGACTTGATTCAACTAGTTTACTACCTGTCAACAACTTTGCATTCTTTCAGTAGGTGTGGGGATCATTTTTCTAGCCAACTTTCAGCATTTGAGTCAGATCTAAATAAAATATGTACATTTTATGTGAGGATCATATAACAGAAGATAGAATCCAGAATCTTTAAAACTTAATATTGCATTTAGACTCCCACCTTTAATAATTTTGATTGAATGTTACAGTCACTGAATTGTACAAGAGAGATCAGTTGCCAAGTTCTGGTCATTTGTATTTTTGGAAAACTGTGGAATTGTATAGATATATCTTTATTAATAATTCTTAAGCTTAAGGATTGATATATATATATATATATATATATATATATATATACATACATACATACATACATACATATATCAACATATATATATATATATAGAGAGAGATATATATACATACCAACATACATATCAACATGTATATATAACATATATATATAAACATATATATATATATATATATATCTCAACACACGTGTGTATATATATATAAACATATATATATATATATATAAAAACATATCAACACAAACATATATATATATATATATAAACATATATAATATATATAAACATATCTATATATATAAACACATAAACATATATATGTCAACACATAAACATATATATAAACATATCTATATATATCAACACAAACATATATATAAACATATCTATATATATCAACACATATATATAAACATATCTATATATATCAACACAAACATATATATAAACATATCTATATATAAACATATCTATATATATCAACACAAACATATATAAACATATCTATATATATCAACACATAAACATATATATATATAAACATATATATATATATCAACACATAAACATATATATTATATATATATATAATCATCTATATATATCAACACAAACATATATATATATATATATAAACATATCTATATATATATCAACACATAAACATATATATATATATATATAACATATCTATATATCAACACATAAACATATCTATATATCAACACATAAACATATCTATATATATATATATAAACATATCTATATATATATATATATATATATATATATATATATATATATATATATATAATTTTTAATCAGTTCACCCCAAGCAAGGCAGTAATGCCATTAAGATGCAAGAGGCTACTGGAAATGAATAGAGAATGAAAAGACTTTAGAAGGAACTGGAAACCCAATCCTAAACAGGAAATAAGGGATAAACCTCTACTTCTGTCTGTTCAAAAGACCAGGAAGGTGTGTGCACCGGACAATAGGCAAACCTATCCACTTCTATTAGTTTATCTTTTTTGATATACTGATTTGTTTTAAATAAAATGCAGCTAAAAAATTATCAAGCAATTTGTTCCATATATTATTTATGAATTTAAGCACAGTACTAGATTGGCAGCTAGGTCTCATTATTTTACAGTTGAAAAGGCTAGATGTAACTAAATCCTGATCTGGCATCTCAGCTTCAGTCATTTTCCCACTGATGTAATGTATCTTCATTGTACCTTTTCAATAAATACGTGCATGGTAATTGTTCTGATGAACTTTCCTCTTTGGTACCTAGACTTTATGAATTTAAGTGCAGTACTAGATTGGCAGCAAGGTCTCATCCTTTTACAATTGAAGTAGCTTGATGTAACTACATTTTATGCTAACAGTTTCTTCACTTGAACTTCTCACTTGTGGAACTCTCTTTTGGCTTCTTGCTTTCTGGTCAACTTTGATCTTCAAAAAATCATATGTCATGTTAATTGTTATTTTTTGTCTTCTTAATTCCTGTTCTTTTGTTGTTCTCTCTCCTTATTGTTTTCTTTTTCTTATATTCTTTCACACTCAGTAAGCCCTTGCATCTTAGTTGCTTTATTGTTTTGCTTGGGGTTAAATGATTTAAAAAGAGCTAGCAAAAATGAAAACTCTATAATACAAATAAGATACAGACAAAAGACTTAATGAAAAAAACAAACAGCAATTATGTATAATGCTTTCATTTTATTAAATACAATTATATACATTTTAATTGTTCCATATTCACACAAAAATATCACTAAAAACTGTAAATCTCTTGCTTCAATGAAGAGTTGTCAGGCAAATAGGTGATGCACACAGTGGCAGATTGGGTTTAAAAATATTGGTTGTCAGGACACAAAGGTGGCCCACCTACAACTACAATGCTATCATTTAATTTTTGTAATGAATAAATAAAATTTTCAAAAAATACATATGAATAAAAAAGGCATAACATTTTTGTGGAAAAAATGTATATTTTTTAGTAATTACAGTTTGTATGTATTGTACATATTACTGGCAGTAAATACCAAATGGAAATACAGGATTGAATTGTTTATTATTTTTTAATTTTAAGTCGTTGGTTGCTACTTTTAAATAGTTTACTGCACAATTTACACATTAACAGATAGTTTGAAAGCACAATAGAGCATTGAATGCAGTCCACTATATTAAGATCAATCATCTGTGTTCACTAGATGATTGTGTGAATAATTGCTTTTGCATCCAATGCATCTAACAATTCTATTTAAATGTAGATAGCAACTTATGATTCATATATGATTCTAAATTCTCCTCAGACAGTAAAGTTCTTAATCTTGTCTTTATGATCTTTAGCTTTGAAAATGTCTTCTCACATTGGACTTTAGTAACTGATAGTAGGCAGATAACTTTATAAAGTTCTTATTTCTTTTTATTACCAAAACAGCTGTCTGTGTTTGTTTCTTTATTGCATTTTTATTTGATAAGTGTGTGTGTGTGTGTGTGTGTGTGGGGGGGTCCACTCACCATTCCACCACTGGATGCACATATACAAACATTTCAAAAAGGTCTTCAACAATAAATAAAGCAAGAAAGTCTTCCAAGATTTCATTAGAAATGAAAGATGAAAATATATTTCTATTCTGATAGTTGAGTTAAAAAAACATTAGGAGAGGGAGGGAAGAAATAAAGGTCATTCTGATGACCGTCCTCTGAGCCCAGAAATATTTAGCTTATTTTACAAGTGGTTCATTTTTTAAACAAAGAAATGTCTTTAACAGTAGTTGTAAAGAAATTTTATATATGTACAAATAATGAAGATTTAGTCAATGTTACTTTGATTTCTATGCAAAATTTTTTATGAAGTTTATAAACAATTATGCATATATAAAAACAAAAAATGAAAACTTGACTATTTCTTGTTAAAAAAAAGAAGGTTACAAAACAATGTGAACACTGGTTTATTTGGACAATAAGCAGAAAAATAGTTTAATGTTCAATAAACAATTTAAACATTTCTTTTGACAATTATTTTTCATTATTCCACATATTTTGGCCACTATATCCTTCAAATTTCTTGGAGGTCTTTAGAAATGTCTTAATATTTTTTCTTCGTGTAAAAATGATAATTGAAAAAAGATTCACAATACTGGATGCTAAGACATGTAGAAAAGTTCTTTTCATTAGAGAGTTTACATGTTTCCCTTTTGAAATTGGGCAGTACTAACACCTCGACAGAGCCATCACCAAAGTAAGCTGACATGAACTTGTGTCTTTATTAAAGGATAACGTCAGGTGGGGGAGGAGAATTAGTTTTCAGTAACACAAGATGCAACATATTTCTTGGCTAAAAATATATATATATATTACGATAATAACATAAACAAAGTGTGGATTTGGATTTGACTTTTATGGTTATTAAAACCAAAACACATTTTGGACTGTAAAAATGATATTTGTTTTTTGATTTTTTTTTGCAAATCAATATTGCATCGATTATTATTTGGAGAGAATGATTTTTCCAAATGCAAGTCCTACTATTTAAGCCATAGCTTGGGGGGGAGAAAAGATGTATTCATACATTTCTCAGAGGTATATGCATGTAAGTGAATGTAAAAAACCTGGCTGGAATTTGAACTCAACTCTCCAATTTCTTATTCCATGATGTTATCCATTACACCACCCACACACCCAAACAAAGTGTGGAATAACGCAAAGAGTTCATGTCAGGATTTTAGAAAAAATTCTTTTTCAAATTCGTAAAATAAAAAATATATATTATTTTCTCCAATAACCATAAAATAAAATCTTGTTTGTCAGGTTAGTTTCAGATTATGATTCAACGTTTAATATTGGTGTAAAAAATACAAAAACCAGAGAAAAAAACAAATTTGAATAATTTTTAAAAACCATTATTATACATCCATATTTTACATCTGAATTGATGGATATCATGTGTCCTGTTAAAAGAAAACTTATCAAAACTAAATCATGTAACAAAAGCAAGTTCAGGGAATTCTATTTGTAAGCCTGAAATGTTTCAACACTTATCTTTCATTCTTGAATGAATAGAGCAATTTTTATAATTCTTATTTGTTGAAAATTCAACCAAAAGTTAAAATTTGTTTTTCATTAATTCAAATTTTATTTTTTTTAAAAGAATTTATTTATACTATGTTAAAATCTTGAAGATTTAGAAATTCAAAACGATGATGAATAAGAAAATATTTAATTAAAACTCTTTCCTCAGATTGTTTCTGCTGAGAAAAAAATCTCATATTTAAAACTTGAAATCTTAACCTTGTTTGAATATCAGATGAAAGACATTCCTTTTGTTTACACAAAGAAGGCCATCTTGATTTAATAAAAATTGTCTCAAGAACTTTCAGATGAAAGTCAGAATATGATGCACGTTACTGATTATCAATGAGCAATTTGGAGATTGTAGACATGGATGTAATGGAATGATTATGTAAATTTTCAAGTTTATGTTTGTGTAAACAATAAGGATATTTTTTTTAATCACTTCACCCCAAGCAAAGCAATGATGTTCCTAAGATGCAAGAATGAGAGTGAAAGAGAATGAAAAAAACTTTAGAAGTAACTGGTAACCCAACCCTAAAAAAGAAACAAGGGATAAACCTCTACTCCTGTTCAAAAGACCAAGGAGAAGCGTGAACTGGATGATAGTTGAACTTATCTACTCCTATTGAGAAGAAAAAAAGAGTTCAGATGGAGATGTTAGAAGCATAGAATTGAAACAGAGTTTAGAAGAAACTGGAAACCCAATCCTAAACAGGGAACAAGTGGTAAATCTCTACTCCTGTTCAAGAGACTGGGTAAGAGTGTGAACCGGACGATAGGCAAAGTTATCTATTCCTATTGAGAAGAAACAAAAATTAGTAAGATGGTTATTGAGTCTCAATGTGATCTGTTTATTGCATAAGTATACTTGCATCAATTATTGATATTCTTATCCTCATTCCCTCAACACCCTTCTTTTAGTCATCGGTCACAGTATTTTAATTCTATGATTGAGCTCTTATAAGAGAGAGGAATGAAAACTGGTCAGCTGTTTCTAATATTTTTTCTCTCTTTTTTTCATATTGCCGCTTATAATGGCTGAATTTTCTCTATTCCAATTTTGTACCCTCTTTTTTTTAATATGTCACTTTTTATAGCATTGATTGAGTTTTGTACCTCCAATCCTTCCCTCTTAGGTTCCATGCATGATTCATGTTTGGAATCACCATCTACTGTTCAGTTGTTTATCACCTATCCAATAGTTGAAATAGCCCAATTGTGGGAGATATAGCCCAGGTTGGAAAACCCTGCTATATTGTCTAATAATTTGAGAAAAGTAATTAAGTTTACAAAATTTTGTGATTTTGATCTTAACACAACATTCTGGTTCATTTTGTTGCTATAGTAACAGAGCTAAAGTATGTAGAGTGTAGCCGCTTGGCACAGGCTGATCTTAAACTTTGTCATGCATGTACACCAAATTATAATGTTCTTGCTTCTATTGTTTATGGCAGTGCTTGGAAGGAAAGTGTGTAGAGTGTAGGTGTCTTGATTAGACTACAGAGATTCAATCAGTGACCATAGCTTGTGCAGCAGTTTTTGGACAAGCACAACATTCCACAGATCCAATAACCACCATATTCCCCAGATGTCACCCCTTGTGACTTTTTCCTCTTTAAAAATCAAATCCCAATTGAAAGGAGCAAGATTTCAATTAGTCAAAGAAATCCAAGAGAATGCAATGAGGCAGCTGCTTGCTATCACAAAAAAGGAGTTCCCAAAATGTTTCCATAAAGGGAAATGGTGCAGGATAAAGCATGTAGCTTCAGAAGGGGACTACTTCAAAGGAGATTAAATGTTGAATTGATATGTGTTGTAGTTTTTTTATAGCACCAGGTCCAATACTTTTTGAACAGACCTTGTATAATCTGTAAGAGAAAAAAAAATTCACTTGTTATCTAAGGGAGTAAGTCAGGCTAGTATAGACTTTGGCCCCATGTGGGGTTTTATTTTGTTATTGGTTGGAGAGGGGAAATGACCCCAAGTATAATTTTAAATTACTTGTATACATGAGTGGTGGTGGAGTTTTATCTGAATGAATCCGCTAAACCATTGTGTCAGTAGCCAAAACGCAAAATAGGAGTTGAATTATCTGAACAAAATATAGAATGATGTTTCTTTAAAGTAAATCTTTTCCATTTGATTCTAGGACTCTCAATGGGTTTGTAATGAAAATATTCCCTCTTCAAAAAAGAAAGAAAACTATTCAAAATCTTCTCAATAGGTTTGTAATGGAAATATTCCTGCTTTAAAATATATACTATTCAATGTCTTCTCAATAGATTTGTATTGCAAATATTCTCTCTTCAAAAAGCTCTATTTTTAGAGAAGAAAGTCCTTGAAAGCCTAATGACAAATACCATCCTTTTGATAATTGAATCATTTTCAATGAAAAGCTAAAAATGCTTAAAGAGAAGAATCCATTGATATAAAATTTCATATCCTAAGTGCTTTAACTTTATTGCAATGATTTGTTAGGAATAAGTCAGCCGGTTTAGCCATAGTTGTATATCACTGATTTTGTTTAATCATGTCAAGTCCTCTCCCTGCTTCAGGAATCACTATAATGAAACTAATGATAGAGAAGGCAATGGGAAACTACTCTACTATCTTTACCAAGAATGTGTGTCAATTCATAAATAATAAAAAAATGGATCTTGTAGAGAGTCATGACAGCCTACATCCTGAAGGGAGATGGCATTAAAAAAATAATGAAACTAGTATTTTAGGTGTAAAGTTTTAGGGCAAGTTTTTTTTAAAAAAGTTTTTCGCTTGAGATAAATATTACAAGTCCTTCAAGAAATGACTATTGAATTAAATACAATTGATTTTAATTAAATGATGAAGGATTTTATTTTCTTCTTCTTGTTCTTCATAATTGGTCATTTCATATGAAACCATTTAATATTCAATGACCGAGCAAAGGAATTTTTTCAGGTAAAAAATTATTTGCTAGATTTCACATTCTTTAAAATAGTATTTATAATTCCATTAAATAGTATTTTTATTTGTTTTCTATGGCTTATGAAGACTTTACAGGTTATTTAAATTCAGAAAATGTTGATAAGCCATAAAAAAATAATCAATCAATCATTTTGTAGAAAGAGAAAACAATCCTGATGAAGGTTTTCATACCATACAAAGCATAATCATCTGGTTGGATATTTTTTAATTTTTTATTTTATGAGATTTTATAGTTAGTCCAAGGTTGATAAACAGTCATTAAGTGAGGAATGGATGCATTTTGACAATTAAAGAACTATTTTCCAATTTAAAGCATTTGCTTGGTTAACTGTTAATGAAGCTAAAAATTCATTCATCTCTACATGTGACTAAAATGGTGACGTGACAGAGGCAAAATAAATTAACCAAAAGAACTGCACAAGAAATTAAAAACTTTGTTTCTATAACTATTACATTGACCAAAAAAAGGTGTGTGTGTGTGTGTGTGTGGGGGGGGGGTCAAAATGAAATACTGCACTCATATTATAAAAAGACTGAGAAAAACATTTAATTCTTACTTTTCAATAACATTTTTCTAGCCCAGTCATTTCCAAACGGTTTGGCACACATCATAAATTTGAAAGAAGCAGTTGAGGTGGAATAATTGAAAGACAATCAAAGATTTACAAACAGTTTAAAAAAATTCATATACCAAAAATAAACATGATTTCAAAATTTAAAATATTATAGATTACTTGTAATTGCATGCATGAGTCCTAGTATAAATAGTTATAAAAGATTATTGACCGATTTTATCTTTGTTGTATTTTTGCATTATATTATATTGTATTAATTAAAAATATAATAACTTGGGTTTGCAAAATGGAGGAGAGAGTTATCAATGATAATGTTCTAACTTTGAATCTGCAGTTATCTTCTTTTAACCCTCTGTTTTTTTATTTTTAAATGTACTTTTTATCAGATAAAATTTGGTGAGGTGCTAGCAAATTTTCATTCCAAAAATGTGGCCCAGCGAAAAAAAGTTTGGGAACCTTTGTTCTTGCCTATAACTATATTTAATAAGACAGACCACACTGAGAAGCTGATTAATTTCAAGGGCTTTAGTACAAAATAAATACAAGCTTATGTGCTGATAATGGTTACAACCCTTGCACCTGACAGTCAAAAATCCTTAGATACCTGAGGGAAAATATTAGTACTTATTATTATATTGTATTAGTACTTATATTTTTTTCTACCTACAATCTGAGATTCTATTAACAAGGAAGAAAAAAAAAGCCTAATTTCATGATTAGCTTTTGTCATTGCTTATAATGGTGATTATGTTCTTGACAAATAAATTTCAATTGGTTACATTTGAGTGGGTTTTTATTCCCTTTCCAAAAGCATGAGATTAATTCAAAATAAAATATCCCCCAGCATGTGCATACACAATAAAAGATTAAAATGGGTACATTTCATAGATTATTTTAATTGTGACAACAAACACATCTTGAAATTCCCCTGTTAAGCGTTATATTTCTCAATTATTAAAGCATCATTATTTAAGAACAACAAGTTAGAAGAATAGATTATTTAAAATATTAAAACACATCTAATAAGATTTGTTGGCTGATTTTGGTTAGTGGCATATCAACATCTATGGGTTATTATTTAATGCTGAAATCTAAATATTTTGAACAATTTTATGGCCCCAACTAAATATATTTTGAATGTAATTGTATGACAGATAAAATGTATTATTGGTCATCTTACTATAAGTATGTATTGTTGGTAATTTTTTTATATAAAAATGTATTGCCAGTAATTTTATTATAAAAATGTATTTTTATACTTTCAGTGTTTTGTTTTAGTTTTGGGGTCAATTATTTGTCCATAGCTGGGAACCTAACAGGTGCTAGCACCCTCATTTAAAATAAATAAATGAATATAAGTCTTAAAAAAATATCAATGTTTTTTGTTTTGACAACCCAAAATATATTTTATTAAAAAAGTAATTAAAAACATTTCAAACAAAACAATTTTCTAGCTTTATTTTCTGATTCATAATTTTATGCAGATTAAAAAATAAATTCTCAATCGATTTGATTTCTTTGGGAACTTCTCTTTATTAATTGTAAATATTAAGTGTTGAAATTATATTTTAAGATTTCAAAAATTTAAGGTCAATTAAATTTTTTTAAGTTTAAATTTCCATAAATTTTTCTTACAAAATTCCTTTTTCATAAATAAATTCAATCATAAATGAATAAGTATTTAAAATATGTGAGTTCAGGTGGTATGGGGCATTATTCTGCATTTTTACCACTTTCCAAAGACCCTAATATTTATAAGTTATGAATCATTTCACAAATCTAAAATCAGGCATGAAACATTGCATGCAGTAAAGTAATGCAGTGTTCACTGGGAAATGAGTTTTATTTTGATCTTATATTCAGGATAAACTGTTTTTTAAAAAAACATTCAACAATTAAATGTGTGTTTTTAAAAATGTATTACAAAAAGAAGCAAAAATTGCTTCATCATCTTTTCTTTAAAAACCTTAAAACGTACCTTCAATTGCTAGGTCTGTTGCTAGAAAAGTTGGTTCACCATGTCATTCAGGATATTTTATTTCAACAGAATCTACCTTCCACATTTATAAGTCTACCATTCGACCATACTTTGGATATTGCTGCCACATCTGCTCTGGTGCTTCTGGTACGTATTTAGAGAATTTTGATAAAAAAAAAAGAATCTGCAATGTTATCAGTCCTGACTTGGCATCATGGCTTCAGTCTCTTTCCCAGCACTGTAATGTAGCTTTCCTTGTGCCTTTATTATAAATATTTTCATGGTAACTGTTCTGATGAGCTTTTCTCTACGGTACCTAGACTTTATGAATTTAAAAACAGTACTAGATTGGCAGTAAAGTCTCATCATCTTCCAGTTGAAATGGCTAGATATAACGATAGATTCTATGCTAACAGCCTCTTCTCTCACACTTCTCACTTGTGGAACTCTCTTCTGACTTCTTGCTTTCCAGTCAACTTTAATCCTGAAAAATTTAAATGCAACGTCAATCATTATCTTCTGTCTTCTTAATTCTTGTTCTCTTTGTGTTCTTTCTCCTTTATGTTTTCTTAATTAATTATTTTCTCATGCTCAGTAACCCCTTGCGTCTTAGTGGCTTTATTGCTCTGCTTGGGGTGAAAGGATTGGAAAAATTTGTATTTTGGATAAATAATGACATAGGCAAAATTTAACACATTTTTGGCAGTTTCAATTGTATTTGATTCTAAATTACAAAAATATTTAATAACAATAATCTAAAATGACAAATGAAATAGGAAGCATCTGAATGAAGTACGCAAAATGGAATATGTAAAAACCAGTTGAATGTTTAAATGTTTTATTTTTGTGTTATCATTTCATCCTCCAGGAAAAATCCCAAAACTAGAAAATCTAAGGAAAATGTTGTTACCATGACAACATTACTACTTAAAAATGTTGAAGGTTAATTTGAAACATTTCAACTGTTAATAAGATTTCAAAGTAAATATTCACAAACAAATCAATAAGATATAGGAATATGGACAAACTTTTGTGCCCACAAAAAATGGAGTATCAAAAGGAAACCGCTATTATTTTAAATAAAATATTATAAATACCTTCACTCCTCAGAAAAGTTTTTTGTCTAAAAAGTGATGATTAGAATTGGAATAAAACTGAAATATATGATGAAAGTGAATTTATACATATTTTTTGTTCTTGAGAATTTACAACAAAAATATTAAACACTATTTATTAGAGTGTTTATTATGATGATAATTTGTATTTACATTCTAAAAACTAATAGAATGTAATATTTGTCATATTTACCAATTTGTAAAGAAATATGAACACAATTTTTACTAAATTATTAAAATATGTGAACCAACTATAATGAAATCCTTATTTACCATTTTATAAAGTTTAAATTGATTGACAATTAGATGATATTGTGCCAACAATTCCAATAAATAATTAATAAAAAGGTGTAAAGAAACAACCTAATAAATAAAGTGTTTACTATTTTTGTTGTCAATTCTCAAGAACAAAAAATGTATAAATTCACTTTCATATTTTTAGTTTTATTAGAATTCTAATCATTGCTTTTTAAACAATAAACATTACTGAGGAGTGATGATAGTTAAAATAATTGTGGCATCAAGGGGAAAAAACCATCCTTTTGACAATAGGTTTTTTATGGGCACAAAGGTCCAAGTTTGCTGAAATAAAATGTAGATATTTTGATTCGATATAGAAAAATAAGATAAATAAAAGAATGTTATGGTAAGAAAATTAATGTTTATATATATCTTTTCACCCCAAGCAAGGTAATAACACCACTAAAATACAAGGGGTCAATGGAAGTGAAAGACTTTAGAAGGAACCAGAAACCCAACCCTAAACAAGAAACAAGGGATAAACCTCTATTCCTGTTGAAAAATGTGGAAGGAGAGTGAACTGGGTAATATGTGAGCCTATCTATTTCTATTGAAAAAAAAAAAAAGGAAGAAATTTCTATAGAATTAATGGATTTATTTTAAATTCAACATTTTTGTAATTTCAAATATTACTATTGTGGATACTTAGATTTGAAATAAATGCCACATTTTTATTTTAAACCATGTGTATTATGTATATTGACCTGCACATTTGAGAATTCTTCATGGCTGAGCAGTAAAGCAGGCCAGATCAAATGGTGGTTTTTCATACAGAGCAGGGCATAGGATCAATCCATGCTGGAGGACACATTTTTTTAATTAGATTTCTCGAATACACAGACCCACAAGAGATGTAATACACTTTTTAAAATAAAAATGGGTGTCTATTTGAAATAGACGTGTCCACTATAATAATGTTTGGAGTATATATATATATATATATATATATATATATAATGTTATTGAAGTTGAAAAAACACTGATTGCTGGACACTCTCCACAAAGATGAAAAAGAGACTTGAAGCCACAGAAATGTGGTTTTACAGAAGGATGATGAGAATACCATGCATTGAACATGTGAGCAATGACAAAGTTTTAGAGGAAATGGAATCAAAAAGGAATTTTATACTCAATATCAGGAACAGACAGTTGAAATTTCTAAGGAACATAATGAGGAAAGAGGGCTTGGAAAATCTGATACTCACAGTACAGATTGAAAGCAGGTGGGACAGAGGAAAATAACACACAACCTACTTAATGAACTTGAGTAAATGGATGATAGAACAAGATTTATTAAGAGTTATGAAGGATAGGAATTGTGGAGAGCCATGATCGAAGGGACATGGTATATAGGAGAAGAAGTGATTAAATGTCACATTTTTATGATTTTATCTGAAGGAAAAGTTAATTTTAGTTTTGATAAGTGCTTTTTTTTTTTGTAAATGTAGGCATGTTCCTAATTTACTAAATACAGACTTAAAAAAAATTACCACTTTCTATATATATATATATATATATATATATATATATATATATAAACAAAAACAGACTATCATCAATTTCTTGTTCGTGTATTGCTTAATATATTGTGTAATTGTCATCTTTGATAATGGCTTATGTAAGCCGAAAGCTTAGATTGGATTAAAAATATGTATCAATATTGTGATTTTCTTTCATTGTTTAATGATAATGTTATTAAGCTTATCAGACGACATGAAAAGAACTTACATAAAATAAATAGACAACACTTATCTATATTATTTAATGAAACATGTATTAATATATATATATATATATATATATTAGAGCAGCAGCAACCTTACTTTCAAATATGCTTTATTGAATATGACAGACAAAGAAATTTTGCTCAATTTTCTATAAAATGGCTAAAGAATTGGTTGAAAGTGTTTGGGACGACAGGCATTATTGGACAATTTTTTACACTCCTTTAGCCTCATCAAATACTTGAATGCTTTGAAAAACTCTAAAAAAATGTCATTCAGAACATTTTATTTCAACAGAAACATTCTTCCACGTCTATCATATTCAATGAAAAATACCAGCTACTCAAATTAAATATTCTCAAATATAACTCAAATTATTTAAATAACATTTAAAAAGTGATACAAATCTGTCAGTCTAATAAAAATCCATTCTAAAAAAACAAAAAAAAATCTTTGTTTACATTGGGATAATGAATGTTTTTTTTTAATCTAGCCAATTACATTCAGATTTTTTTCTTTTTCTTTCCATCAGTTTTGTTAGCAGATATCCAACACACTAAAAATTCCCAGCATTCCTCATTCATGCACATGTGTAATCGCACCAATGTAACAAATTTAGTTCAAGGAAGTCCTAAAGGATGAAACGCGTCACAAAGAAAACCTTTTCTGCTTTGTCATACAATTTAACCTAATATTGTTCTATATATATATATATATATATATATATATATATATATATATACACTTTAGGTGTTATGAAAAGTATAGAATTTAATTAAAATTTTTGGCTTGACTATTGTTTACTGGGGGCATTTAGGAAAAGCAGTAGAAAATGATTACCTGCTTAGTAAATAACATTTTTAAATAAAAAAATTGAATTAAATTTCTTACTGCAAGGTTATTATGTGCAAATACCCTTGGTAAAGTTATGAATCCACTTCTTCTCCCCTCAGCTATGGGTTAATTAATATGGCATACGTCACTAAAATTATTATCTAAAAAAAAAAAATTGCATACAAAATATTTATATTTCGGTATTAAATAACCCATAGAGATGTTGATATTCCACTAAACAAAAACAATGAACTGACCAACCAACCAACCAACTATTGCAGGGTTAGAGTTTTTTTATTCAGACATGATATTAGTTTTGGTATTTTTGTTTAGGAAATTTAATTCAGTTGTTTTATGTAAAAAAAAAATAAAAATAATAAGTTGACTCATAATTCAATTGTTTGGGTAAAATAGAAAAAAAAGCCTTGGCTATTAAATCTCAACCCCTTTTCCTTAAGTGGGTGATAAATCACTATTGCTTTTCTAGGCATGCCTAGTAAATGGTAGTCCTTCAAATTTTTAATTAAATTGATTTTTATTTTTTTACCCTATTGCTCATCCAATACAAGGCCCAAGAGCCACAAAAAAGGAGAGGGTTACTGAATGGAGGTGTGTAATATGAATGTAAGAGGAAAAAGTGAAAATTATGAGGCTATGATAGATAGATAATGATTGACCTTAGACTTGAAAAAGTTAAGATGGTAACGTTCAGGGAAGCATCCACACCGGAGTCTGTGCCATAAAAAGCTTTCAGAGTGGAATGCTCTTCATACCAGAGGCATATATAGGGAATGAGGGTAATCCATAGCAAGGCAGATCTTAAAGAATGGAGATCGTTTGAACATTTGCCATGGGAGTAGCAATAGGCATGTGATGATGTTTTCTGTGGGAAAGTGGCTATAAGGTGGAAAATAAGTCATCCTCTCCACCACAAGTCCATCTAAATCATTTTGAACCCTGTCAAAGCTGGAAAGAAAGGATTGGGCAGCTCAAGCCAAATAAGGCAGATTTTTGTTTTCTGTCTAATCTGACTCTTGTAAAGATAATGCATGGCAAAAGGAGTCAAGTACTTTCTGCAGTGGTGCAACGAGCGAACCTTTTTTTCCAGCATCTCATTTTTGCATAGTATGACTCAAAGCTATATTACTTTAGGTTTCTAAGCAATCAACTAAGCTAAAAACCGACTCTAGTCTTCACTGTCATGGTGAGTGGAGACAGTAGTGTGCAGAAGTGGGGTGCAGAGGGTGCGATGGCCCTGGGCTTCCATATCGGGAGGACATTCAATCAAAGTGTCAAATAAAAATTTAGTTTTGGAAATTTTAAATTGTCTCTTAACTTTGTTGTACAAGTGCCCTACAGTCCTGGTGTGAATATGGATCTGTTTTTTGATAAGCGAGACCAGAGTAGGTCTCATGACTTGAGCCTTAGGGGCAATAATGAAGTCAGAGGTCAAAATGTTAGGTGTTCTCAAAATTTTCTTTTCATTTAAATTCTATCACTACAATGATAATATTGAGATGATTTAAAAAAAAAAAATCTAGATAGCCTGAAAATGAGACCAAACAAAAACAGAAGAAAACACTTAAAATTTAGAGCTTTAGAATTATCTGTTCTGCCTTTGCATTCTTTCATTGCATCCACACATACACAAATTAGAATAGTAAATCATTCATTCACATTTCCATTTCGCTCATCTCCATCATATTGATGACTCATTTTCTTCATCAAATGAGAAACAAGACCAGCCACTTTGGTGTGCAATGAGATAATAGTCTGTGACGAAGACTTCAAGCGAATTTCCAGCCGATTGTTGTATTCCGTAGGATGGTACCAGTTGATATCACTGTACATGTGACTTTGGATAAAAGTCTGCAAAACAAATGTAAATAAAGGTGAGATTAGAAAAAACATACAAGGATACAAGATTAAAAATGGGCTAGCTTTTATGAATTTATAGCAGAATTCAGTTTTTCCGATTGTCCACAACCTTTTTACATAAAGTCAGTCAGTTATGTGCCATGCGTGATACATGCTTAGGCAATCATGTATCTTTCGATACATGACTGACGAGGCAGATTTTTTCCTGCAGTAGGTTGCATTTCTTTCTGTGGTAGACCAGTTGCCATCCAAGGCTATAGAACATGGTCTGTCCTGCTATTTACCCATATCTGGGAGGAAGAAGAAGAGGAGGATTCATACCTTTTCCAAGGGTATTAGCATGTAAATGAATGTAATGGATTCGATTAGAATTTGAACTTGCCTCTCTGATTCCTCAATCTGAACTGCTATCCCTTACTCCATCGTACCTCCTCTTTACACAAAGGTAAAGATAAAAAAATAAAATCAGAATTGACAAAACTGCGACAATTCTGCATGAAATAAACTTAGGTACCCCGACTTACTTTTTACAAAAAAACAAAGCAATTTGTATTTACATTAACAGTTGGACAAATGAACTCATCTTTGCTGCTATTCATAACATTTTGGTCATTATGCTTGTCAACCTTCTTCAGGTATCTGTCAATCTCATTAACCTCCAGGAAATTTTGAACTGAACCCTTTAGTTAATTTATAGGGGTAGATTGTTTTCGGTGTATGAAACAGAACACAAACACTTCAAATACATCAGTTATAACAAATTTAGCAAAGGAGATCAGGAAATTGATCATAGAATAGGCTGTGATAAAGGTAGTTTTGCCCAACACTGGAAATTGTTATAAAACCAAAACATTAACCCCAAAACTTGAGTCATGTCATGTTCCTAAAGAGCTTCGTTATATTGAATAACATGGATATCATTAATGGAGCCAAACATGTTCAGAAATATATTTTTCAGATCAATGGATCAAAATGACTTTGAGCAAATGAAGACAGTAGCTCTTAGTGAGGTCCATTTTTCTTTGATTAAAACTAGTTCTTTGCTTTTCTGCTGAGGAGAATTGCGAGATTCTAAGCTGGATGAATCCCTTCGTCAGAGTAGGGGCCATCTAATATTGGTGCAGGAATGTAGAAATATCTGGGTTGGTTTTCAGGTGAGCAATAAGCATGCTGGGAAATTTTCCTCTTTCTTTTTGTCTTATCTAAGGTTTTTCTTATTTTTTTTATAGTGCTTTTGGCAGGTAGCCTCTTGGTTGCACCAACATTTTTGTGTGTGTGTGTGTGTGTGTGTGTGTGTGCGCATATATATATATATATAAATATATATATATATATATATAGTAAAGGTAACAGATCCGTTGGTATATAATCCAAGTGGATCCTAGTAATATATAATATTAAAACAGATCCACAAAAAGAGCTCAATGTATTTATTAATACAGAGCAATATAATTAATTAATAAAATCCCAAATTACCGCATATGGGGAATAGCCTATATCAGTCATTTGTTAACTCTGAAAGCTAAGAGTTTCAGTCAGACGAAAGGCGCAAGACAGAGGTCAGGGGAGGATGGAAGGTATTTACCTTAAAGAGAAGAAGTTTTATAAAATTAAACCTAAATATTAACCTTCTGACATTAATTTGGGGTTATATAAAGAATGAAATATCAATTTAAAATTAAAAGAGGAATAAAAAAGAG
>OZ038486.1:118074067-118076567 GCA_964036315.1 Acanthosepion esculentum | reverse complement strand
ATATATATATAGATATATATATATACAACATACATATATATATATATAGATATATATATACTACATACATACATATATATAGATATATATATATACTACATACATACATATATATAGATATATAGATATATATACTACATACATATATATAGATATATATACTACATACATATATATAGATATATAGATATATATACTACATACATCTATATATAGATATATATATATATATATACTACATACATCTATATATAGATATATATATATATATATACTACATACATATAGATATATAGACTACATACATATAGATATATAGACTACATACATATAGATATATAGACTACATACATATAGATATATAGATATATATATATACTACATACATATATATATATATATATACTACATACATATATATATAGATATATATATATTACATACATATATATATAGATATATATATACTACATACATATATATATAGATATTTATATATACTACATACATATATATATAGATATTTATATATACTACATACATACATACATATATAGATATATATATACTACATACATACATATATATATAGATATATATATACTACATACATACATATATATATATACTACATACATACACATATACTACATACATACACATATAGATATATATATAGTACATACATACATATATATATACTACATACATACACATATATATACTACATACATACACATATATATACTACATACATACACATATATATACTACATACATACATATATATCTATACTACATACATATATATATATATATATATATACACTACATACATATATATCTATACTACATACATATATATATATATATATATACACTACATACATATATATCTATACTACATACATATATATATATATATACACTACATACATATATATCTATACTACATACATATATATATATACACTACATACATATATATCTATACTACATACATATATATATATATATATACACTACATACATATATATCTATACTACATACATATATATATATATATATACACTACATACATGTATATATATATATATATACACTACATACATATATATATATATACACTACATACATATATATATATATATATACACTACATACATATATATACTACATATATATATATATATACACTACATACATATATATATATATATATATATACTACATACATATATATATATATATATATACACTACATACATATATATATACTACATATATATATATATATATATATATATACACTACATACATATATATATATATATATATATATACTACATACATATATATATATATATATATATATACTACATACATATATATATATATACACTACATACATATATATATACTACATATATATATATATATATATACACTACATACATATATATATATATATATATATATACTACATACATATATATATATACTACATACATATATATATATATACTACATACATATATATATATAATATATAGATATATATATATACTACATACATATAGATATATAGACTACATACATATAGATATATAGACTACATACATATAGATATAGATATATATATATACTACATACATATATATATATATATATACTACATACATATATATATAGATATATATATACTACATACATATATATAGATATATATATACTACATACATATATGTAGATATATATATACTACATACATATATATAGAAATATATATACTACATACATATATATAGATATATATATACTACATACATATATATAGATATATATATACTACATACATATATATAGATATATATATACTACATACATATATATATAGATATATATATACTACATACATATATATATAGATATATATATATAACATACATATATATATAGATATATATATATAACATACATATATATATAGATATATATATATAACATACATATATATATAGATATATATATACTACATACATATATATATAGATATATATATACTACATACATATATATATAGATATATATATACTACATACATATATATATAGATATATATATATACTACATACATATATATATAGATATATATATATACTACATACACACATATATATATATATATATATATACTACATACATACACATATATATATATATATATACTACATACATACACATATAGATATATATATATACTACATACATACACATATATATACTACATACATACACACATATATACTACATACATACACACATATATACTACATACATACACATATATATACTACATACATACACATATATATACTACATACATACACATATATATACTACATACATACATATATATATATATATACTACATACATACATATATACTACATACATACATATATATATATATAACATACATACATATATATATACACT
>OZ038486.1:118066567-118069067 GCA_964036315.1 Acanthosepion esculentum | reverse complement strand
ATATATACTACATACTATATAAATATACATATATATATATACTACATACTATATATATATATGCATACTACATACTATATATATATATGTATACTACATACTATATATATATATATACTACATACTATATATATATATACTACATACTATATATATATATATACTACATACTATATATATATATATACTACATACTATATATATATATATATATATATACATATACTACATACTATATATATATATATATACTACATACTATATATATATATATATATATACTACATACTATATATATATATATATACTACATACTATATATATATATATATACTACATACTATATATATATATATACTACATACTATATATATATATATATATACTACATACTATATATATATATATATATACTACATATATATATATATACTACATACTATATATATATATATATATATATATATACTACATACTATATATATATATATATATATAGTACATACTATATATATATATATATATAGTACATACTATATATATATATATATATTACATACTATATATATATATATATATAGTACATACTATATATATATATATATATATACTACATACTATATATATATATATATATATACTACATACTATATATATATATATATATACTACATACTATATATATATATATATATATACTACATACTATATATATATATATATATACTACATACTATATATATATATATACTACATACTATATATATATATATATATATACTACATACTATATATATATATATATATACTACATACTATATATATATATATATATACTACATACTATATATATATATATACTACATACTATATATATACTACATATATATATATACTACATATATATATATACTACATACATACACATAGATATATATATATACTACATACATACACATAGATATATATATATACTACATACATACACATAGATATATATATATACTACGTACATACACATAGATATATATATATATACTACGTACATACATATAGATATATATATATATACTACATACATACATATAGATATATATATATATATACTACATACATACATATAGATATATATATATACTACATACATACATATAGATATATATATATATATACTACATACATACATATAGATATATATATATACTACATACATATAGATATATATATATATATACTACATACATACATATATATATATACTACATACATACATATATATATATACTACATACATACATATATATATATACTACATACATACATATATATATATATATATATATATACTACATACATACATATATATATATATATACTACATACATACATATATATATATATATATATACTACATACATACATATATATATATATATATACTACATGCATACATATATATATATATACTACATGCATACATATAGAATATATATATATACTACATACATACATATATATATATATATATACTACATACATACATATAGATATATATATATATATACTATATACATACATATACTACATACATACATATATATATACATACATACTACATACATACATATAGATATATATATATATACTATATACATACATATACTACATACATACATATATATATACATACATATACTACATACATACATATATATATACATACATATACTACATACATACATATATACATACATATACTACATAAATACATATATATATATATACATACATATACTACATACATATATATATATATACATACATATACTACATATATATATATATATATACATACATATATATACTACATACATACATATATATATACTACATACAGACATATATATATACTACATACAGACATATATATATACTACATACAGACATATATATATACTATATACAGACATGTATATATATATATACTACATATATATATATACTACATATATACTACATATATATACTACATACTACATATATACTACATATATATATACTACATACTACATATATACTACATATATATATACTACATACTACATATATACTACATATATATATACTACATACTACATATATACTACATATATATATACTACATACTACATATATACTACATATATATATACTACATACTACATATATACTACATATATATATACTACATACTACATATATACTACATATATATATACTACATACTACATATATACTACATATATATATACTACATACTACATATATACTACATATATATATACTACATACTACATATATACTACATATATATATACTACATACTACATATATACTACATATATATATACTACATACTACATATATACTACATATATATATATACTACATACTACATATATACTACATATATATATATACTACATACTACATATATACTACATATATATATATACTACAT
>OZ038486.1:118058603-118066367 GCA_964036315.1 Acanthosepion esculentum | reverse complement strand
ATATATACTACATATATATATATATACTACATATATATATATATACTACATATATATATATATACTACATATATATATATATATACTACATATATATATATATATATATATATACTACATATATATATACTACATATATATATACTACATATATATATATATACTACATATATATATATATATATACTACATATATATATATATATACTACATATATATATATATATATACTATATATATATATATATATACTACATATATATATATATATATATATATACTACATATATATATATATACTATATATATATACTATATATATATATATATACTACATATATATATATATATATATATATACTACATATATATATATATACTATATATATATATATATATATATATATATATATATATACTACATATATATATATATATACTATATATATACTACATATATATATACTACATATATATATATATATATACTACATATATATATATATATATATACTACATATATATATATATATATATACTACATATATATATATATATATATATACTACATATATATATATATATATATATATACTACATATATATATATATATATACTACATATATATATATATATATATACTACATATATATATATATATATACTACATATATATATATATATATATACTACATATATATATATATATATATACTACATATATATATATATATATACTACATATATATATATATATATACTACATATATATATATATATATACTACATATATATATATATATATACTACATATATATATATATATACTACATATATATATATATATATACTACATATATATATATATATATACTACATATATATATATATATATATACTACATATATATATATATATACTACATATATATATATATATACTACATATATATATATATATATACTACATATATATATATATATATATACTACATATATATATATATATATACTACATATATATATATATATACTACATATATATATATATATATACTACATATATATATATATATACTACATATATATATATATATATACTACATATATATATATATATATACTACATATATATATATATATATATACTACATATATATATATATATACTACATATATATATATATATATACTACATATATATATATATATATACTACATATATATATATATATACTACATATATATATATATATACTACATATATATATATACTACATATATATATATACTACATATATATATATATATACTACATATATATATATATACTACATATATATATATATACTACATATATATATATATATACTACATATATATATATATATATACTACATATATATATATATACTACATATATATATATATACTACATATATATATATATATATACTACATATATATATATATATACTACATATATATATATATATACTACATATATATATATATACTACATATATATATATACTACATATATATATACTACATATATATATACTACATATATATATACAACATATATATATATATATAACTACATATATATATATATTTATATATATATACTACATATATACATATATATATATATACTACATATATATATATACTATATATATATATATATATATATATATATACTTCATATATATATATATATACTACATATATATATATATATACTACATATATATATATATATATATATATATATACTACATATATATATATATATATATATACTACATATATATATATATATATATATACTACATATATATATATATATATATACTACATATATATATATACTACATATATATATATATACTACATATATATATATACTACATATATATATATATACTACATATATATATATATATATATACTACATTTATATATATATATATACTACATATATATATATATATACTACATATATATATATACTACATATATATATACTACATATATATATATATACTACATATATATATATACTACATATATATATACTACATATATATATATATACTACATATATATATATATATATACTACATATATATATATATACTACATATATATATATATACTACATATATATATATATATACTACATATATATATATATATACTACATATATATATATATATATATACTACATATATATATATATACTACATATATATATATATACTACATATATATATATATATATATACTACATATATATATATATATATATATACTACATATATATATATATATATATACTACATATATATATATATACTACATATATATATATATATATACTACATATATATATATATATACTACATATATATATATATATACTACATATATATATATATACTACATATATATATATATATACTACATATATATATATATATATACTACATATATATATATATATACTACATATATATATATATATATACTACATATATATATATATATATACTACATATATATATATATATATACTACATATATATATATATATATACTACATATATATATATATATACTACATATATATATATATATACTACATATATATATATATATACTACATATATATATATATATATATACTACATATATATATATATATATATACTACATATATATATATATATATATACTACATATATATATATATATATACTACATATATATATATATATATACTACATATATATATATATATATACTACATATATATATATATATATATACTACATATATATATATATATATATACTACATATATATATATATATATACTACATATATATATATATATATATACTACATATATATATATATATATATACTACATATATATATATATATATATACTACATATATATATATATATATATACTACATATATATATATATATATACTACATATATATATATATATATACTACATATATATATATATATATACTACATATATATATATATATATACTACATATATATATATATATATACTACATATATATATATATATACTACATATATATATATATATATACTACATATATATATATATATATACTACATATATATATATATATATACTACATATATATATATATATACTACATATATATATATATATATATACTACATATATATATATATATATACTATATATATATATATATACTACATATATATATATATATATACTACATATATATATATATATACTACATATATATATATATACTACATATATATATATATATACTACATATATATATATATATACTACATATATATATATACTACATATATATATATACTACATATATATATATATATATACTACATATATATATATACATACTACATATATATATATATATGTATACTACATATATATATATATATACTACATATATATATATATATACTACATATATATATATATATACTACATATATATATATATATATACTACATATATATATATATATACTACATATATATATATATATATACTACATATATATATATATACTACATATATATATATATACTACATATATATATATATATATACTACATATATATATATATATATACTACATATATATATATATATATACTACATATATATATATATATACTACATATATATATATATATACTACATATATATATATATACTACATATATATATATATATACTACACATATATATATATATATATACTACATATATATATATATATATATATACTACATATATATATATATACTACATATATATATATATATATACACTACATATATATATTATATATACTACATATATATATATATACTACATATATATATATATATATATACTACATATATATATATATATATACTACATATATATATATATATATACTACATATATATATATATATATACTACATATATATATATATACTACATATATATATATATATACTACATATATTATATATATATACTACATATATATATATATACTACATATATATATATATACTACATATATATATATATATACTACATATATATATATATACTACATATATATATATATATACTACATATATATATATATATACTACATATATTTATATATATATACTACATATATTTATATATATATACTACATATATACATATATATATATATATATACTACATATATTTATATATATATACTACATATATACATATATATATATATATATACTACATATATACATATATATATATATATATACTACATATATACATATATATATATATATCTACATATATACATATATATATATATATACTACATATATTTATATATATATACTACATATATATATATATATATATACTACATATATATATATATATATATACTACATATATATATATATATATACTACATATATATATATATATATATACTACATATATATATATATATATATACTACATATATATATATATATATACTACATATATATATATATATATACTACATATATATATATATATATATACTACATATATATATATATACTACATATATATATATATACTACATATATATATATATATATACTACATATATATATATATACTACATATATATATATATACTACATATATATATATATATACTACATATATATATACTACATATATATATATATATATACTACATATATATATATATACTACATATATATATATATATATATACTACATATATATATATATATATACTACATATATATATATATACTACATATATATATATATACTACATATATATATATATATACTACATATATATATATATACTACATATATATATATATACTACATATATATATATATATATATATACTACATATATATATATATATATATATATATATATACTACATATATATATATATATATACTACATATATATATATATATATACTACATATATATATATATACTACATATATATATATATACTACATATATATATATATATACTACATATATATATATATACTACATATATATATATATACTACATATATATATATATATATACTACATATATATATATATACTACATATATATATATATATATACTACATATATATATATATATATACTACATATATATATATATACTACATATATATATATATATATACTACATATATATATATATATATATATATATACTACATATATATATACTACATATATATATATATACTACATATATACATATATATATACTACATATATATATATATTTATATATATATACTACATATATATATATATTTATATATATATACTACATATATACATATATATATATATATACTACATATATATATATATTTATATATATATACTACATATATATATATATATTTATATATATATACTACATATATACATATATATATATATACTACATATATATATATTTATATATATACTACATATATATATATTTATATATATATACTACATATATACATATATATATATATATATACTACATATATACATATATATATATATATATATATATATACTACATATATACATATATATATACTACATATATACATATATATATACATACTACATATATACATATATATATATACTACATATATATATATTTATATATATATATACTACATATATACATATATATATATATACTACATATATATATATTTATATATATATATACTACATATATATATATATACTACATATATATATATATATACTACATATATACTACATATACTACATACATATATATATATATATACTACATACATATATATATATATATACTACATACATATATATATATATATACTACATACATATATATATATATATACTACATACATATATATATATATATACTACATACATATATATATATATATACTACATACATATATATATATATATACTACATACATATATATATATATATACTACATACATATATATATATATATACTACATACATATATATATATATATATACTACATACATATATATATATATATACTACATACATATATATATATATACTACATACATATATATATATTATACTACATACATATATATATATATATACTACATACATATATATATATATATACTACATACATATATATATATATATACTACATACATATATATATATATATATATATATATATATATATATATACTACATACATACTACATACATATATATATATATACTACATATATATATATATATACTACATATATATATATACTACATATATATATATATATACTACATATATATATACTACATATATATATATATATATACTACATACATATATATATATATATATATATTACTATATATATATATATATATATATACTACATACATACTACATACATATATATATATACTACATACACATATATACTACATACACATATATACTACATACATACATATATATATATATATATACATATATATACACTACATACACATATATATACAGACATATATATATATATACTACATACACATATATATACATATATATATACATATATACTACATACACATATATATACATATATATATACATATATGTACTACATACACATATATATACATACATATATACATATATGTACTACATACACATATATATACATACATATATATATATACTACCTACACATATATATACATACATATATATATATACTACCTACACATATATATACATATATATATATATATATACTACCTACACATATATATACATATATATATATATACTACCTACACATATATATACATATATATATATATACTACCTACACATATATATACATATATATATATATACTACATACACATATATATACATATATATATATATACTACATACACATATATATACATATATATATATACTACGTACACATATATATACATATATACTACATACACATATATATACATATATATATATACTACATACACATATATATACATATATATATATACTACATACACATATACATATATATATATACTACATACACATATATATACATATATATATATACTACATACACATATATATACATATATATATATACTACATACACATATATATACATATATATATATACTACATACACATATATATACATATATATATATATATATACTACATACACATATATATACATATATACTACATACACATATACATACATATATATATATATATACTACATACACATATATATACATATATACTACATACACATATACATACATATATATATATATATACTACATACACATATATATACATATATACTACATACACATATACATACATATATATATATATATACTACATACACATATATATACATATATACTACATACACATATACATACATATATATATATATATACTACATACACATATACATACATATATATATATATATACTACATACACATATACATACATATATATATATATACTACATACACATATACATACATATATATATATATACTACATACACATATATATAC